>OY726523.1:10815192-11494692 GCA_963383655.1 Bathymodiolus septemdierum
CAACCTAGAGTGTCAATCATTGAAGTGACACTGCTAGTATTATGGTAATTGTTTTCAACATAGCGAGCAGCTCGTCTTGAACCATTTCTAGTTTGTTTATGTTGTCATGTGCATAAGGGTCCCAGATACTACAGCTGTATTTAAGTTTTGGCCTCACTAGTGCTTGGTATGCCCGAGATTTTACTTCAGGGTTTGATATCTGTAAATTTCTTTTTAAGTATTCGAGAGATTTATTTCCATTTGAAGTGATATTGTCGATGTGGGTGTTCCATTTAAGGTTAGATTGTAGTGTAACTCCAAGGTATTTTGCTGAAGTTACTGGTTCGAGAATGTGATTGTGAAGTATATAGTCATGTTTGAAGGGTGTTTTCTTTTGAGTGATGGTGAGTACTGTACATTTATCTGGGTGGAAAGCCATAAGCCAATCGGCTTCCCACCTTGCAGCTGAATCAAGGTCAGATTGTAGTTTCTTGCAGTCGTCCTGACATGTTATTTCTTTATTAATGATACTGTTATCTGCAAAGAGTCTTAGTTTGCTGTGCGTAAGATATTCCGGAAAGTCATTAATATAAATTAGAAAAAGAATTGGGCCGAGTACTGTACCCTGTGGAACGCCTGATGTTACTGGCACTGTGTTAGATGTTACTCCATCGATTACTACTGTTTGTGTTCTACCTGATAAAAATGCCTGAATCAAGTTTAGAGTATGGGTGTGTATTCCGTAATATTCCAGTTTGTATAATAATCTACGGTGGGAAACTTTATCGAAGGCTTTGGCAAAATCCATAATAATCAAGTCTGTTTGTATGTTTTTGTTATTGCTGGCATTTAATTCTTGTATGAAAGGAAGGAGTTGCGACTCACATGATCTTGCTTTTCTGAAACCATGTTGTAAATCATATAAAATATTGTTTGAGTCGAGGTGTTTCATAATGTTTCTGGTTATTATATGTTCCATCAGTTTACAGCAGATGCATGTTAGTGATATTGGTCTGTAATTTTCTGCTTTGTATCTTTCGCCCTTTTTTAATGCTGGTGCAACATTTGCGTGTTTCCAGTCTTTGGGTATGGTGCCAGTTTCTATTGATTTTGTATATATTTTGGTCAAGATTGGAGCAACTTGATCTTTAAGGTCTTTCATCACACTACTGTTTATGTTGTCTGGACCGCATGCTTTGTATGGGTTAAGGTTGTTTAAGAGGTTCAGTACACCTTTATCGTTTATGTGGATTTGTTCCATTATAGGATGAGGACTAGGTCCTTTGTCAGGTATGTCACGTGGTGGATCGTGTGTAAATACTGATTGGAACTGTTGGTTAAGAATGTTCGTTTTGTCTACTGTATCAGTATAGAGTATACCATCTTTTTTCAGTGGGCTTATGCCCGAGTTGTCCTTTCTAATGCTTTTGACGTAGCACTAAAAAGCTTTTTTGGTTTAAAATCCGAGTACTGATGTTGATCGGAGTCTTTAATGGGTAGGTCAAATATGATGTTCTCAATATATTTCCAGTAAGCTTTGCGTTGTTCTTTTTGTACTGTATGTTTCAGTTTTTCATACATTGAATGATTTTGGTTTTTCTTCCTGTAGTATTTGTTCTTTTTATTTATAAGTTTGCGTAAATTGTTGTTTATCCAGGGAAGTCTTTGTTTGTAAGTAAATAGTTTATGCGGGATGTTTGATTCTATAGGATTAACTATGTCATTTTTGAATGTGTTCCAGAGTATGTTTGTATCACTCTTTTCATATATGTTATTTATGGTTGTTAAAGTATCTTCCAGATCTTTTTTAATTTGATCCCAATTTGCTTCCTTGTATTTCATTACTTTTCTTGGTGTTTCTCTGACTCTTTTTAACCATGTGTCAATTTCAGCATAGACGATGTCATGGTCTGCTGGCGCAATTGGAGGGAGAGTGCATAATTTATTAAGGTTTGATGGATTGTTCATAAGTAGAAGATCTAATGTTCTCTCATTTCGTGTTGGTTTGTCAGTTCCTTGATGTAAGTTATGGTCTGCAATTATATCAAGTAGTTGGTGGTGCTGTTTTGCATCTGGTTTTCCAATTATGAATGAAAGATAAACATAAAATTGTATTGCAGTTATCAATATTTTATGAGTATCAACAGTTTTTTCAACACCTTATCTCTTTCTCTATACAGCCGTCCGATTACCAATGAGACAAGTCCCGTGACTACACATGCTACTCACAGTGACCCGTGACCACTTTAGCACGTTCTACCAGTTTATTCTTAATATGTTGTTATAAAAATATTAACATTTCTCATAGGGTATACTCACAAGGTAAACATGTGTGGTTACTACTGTCTTTCTGAAGACATACTTCATATTGTCCACAAGCATGATTTGCACAGCTACCAGCAATTGTCTGAAAATTGAATGAGAAAAATATTACAGATTGAAAAATATTTGCATATTTGAACTTCATTTCATTTATACGACATACATGGTCAATTCCTGTATCTTTCTTTGCAAAAGACTACGATCCTTGTTTCTTTATGACACGTGGTCGTGATCGAATGGTAGATGGGTGCTACCTATGAAATCAGTGTCTATCAGTCCTAACGTTGTGAGTTCGAATCCCACTCAGGCGAGAGGTACTCGATACAACATTATGTGGTAAAGTTTGTCTGTGACTTGCGGAATGTCGTTGGTTTTATCCGGGTACTCCTGTTTCCTCCACCAATAAAACTGACCGCCACGATATAATTGAATTATTGTTGAAAATGACGTTAAACACCATAACCCTCTTTGTGACAGCGTTTTTGTTAAACTTAATTCTACAAAAAATAATACTACACAGAATTGTATCACATAATAGAAAGTGACCTTGAAATAACACTTTGTATGACTCTTCTTGGTCAGTAACTAACAATATTACTGTAAGTTTGTGTGACTGCAAAGGTACTACCTGCCGCTTGACAATCAAAATCGACTACATCTTTCCCGGAGTGGGTCTTGAACTCGCATATACAACTGACTATGCAAGTTATTAAAGGGATGTTTTCATCAATAATGTTTTTAATAAACCTCAGATTTGATGCCATGACTTTCTAAAACTTCCGCCTAATACAATGATTTTCTGTTCAAAAATACTATGAAAACAGTGCTATACATTGCTCGTAGGTTGAAGTCATCTCTACAAAAATTACACGATCACCATTACGGATTTCCACTTCGTCACGAAGCTCTTCCCTTTTATGTACACTTTTTCATTTCTCTATCATCCACAATACTTTTACATGACTAGATTATACGAATAACATGGCGGGTATCTTACAAGAAACAGGAAATGCTTACCCTTCCCGAGCACCCTTGCTGCTCTTTTTTTAATTTTTCTGTGTGGTGTTTTTCATTTGTCTTTGTTCTGTGTCTTGTTCCGAATGTTGTCAGTGTATCAGAGGATTGTCCATTCGTAATTTTCCCGTCTGCTTTCTCTAGCGTTTATATAGTGGTATTCTATATAATTTACAATAGTTCGGCTTACCTGCGGAATATCATCTTTCTCTGCATAAAGAAAATCCTTGTTCGCAGTCACTACATTTATCTGCCAGGTATTAATGGAAATATGACATTTTTTATTTGCCTTGTCAAAATTCAATGATTTGCAGAGTTTAAGAGACAAGCATACTTCAGCACACTGGTATAGGCTAGGAACATTTACTCGGAATCCTATGTATTTATTAAATTTTACTCCCCTTGTGAACTGGAAAGTTGTCATCGCACTGGTTCCTTGCATAGCTAAGACTACTATGATAAACTGTAATATCGTCATTATATTACACTATTAAATAAATCATTATACATATATGATTATGAAATTGTTTTCCTTTTTGTTCTAATCCTAATTGTCATATTGTTCTGGCAGCACTATACGTTACAAATAGCATGGCAACTTCACCATTTTCACTATGTTAACACCAGTTTTTATACATCACCAATGCATAAGTAATTACTTTTTCCTACTCGGAAGTGTTTCGGAGAAGACTTTTATCCATCGTCAATACATAAGTTGGAGACTCCTTAATTACTCTTTCCTACTCGGAAGTGATTCGGAAAATGCTTTTATATATCATCAATGCATTGATATGACGCAGATCGAATAAAGTATAAAAATAATACAATTCTAATTGTCATATATACAAGCCAATCAGAATAAATCGAGGGTAAAATTGTAACTGTTCAATAATTAAAATATGATCATAAATCTCTAATAAGATTTCTATCTATCATGCATGTTGTTTCTACAGGTTGCACACAATTTCTTGTAAAACGTGCATTAATTTCTTGTTGAATTCTCCTTCATTACGCTAAAGCCAATACGATATTTATCAGAATATACGGTAACTATAATGCTATTGTATCTATATGAATGAAGGGAGGTAATAGCAGATTGGGAAAATGATATTTCCACTCAAACAAAAAGGTAGATATCGAACTTAGTGCGCATGACGAGTTTCTGAAATAACCTTCATCGGCAACGCTCATATTAAAAATATTGAATGGCAAATAATTTAAAAGTCGTTGGGAGTAAATAAAACAAAGGGCCTTAATTAACAAGATAATCAACATTGGTTAAGATCATTTATAATTGAGGGTGGAGGACCTTACTATTATAAATAATTTCAGTTTCTAAGTTATTATCAACTGGCATTTTTAGCTTTTCTGATGGTATGGTATATCTTGTTTTTCATTTTATTTGATGTTGTATAAAATAAGGGTAATAACAAAATTACCGAACTCCGAGCAATCTTACAAAGGGAAAGTCAAAACTCATAAGTATATAAACAGACAAAATCAGTCAACAACCGGAAAACTGTGAAAACCGTAATGACCCTGACTTGGTACAGACATTTCTAAAGAAATGGTGGGTTGAATCAGATTTTAAAGCGTCAAACCTCCCCCTTTCATTACGGCTCAAAGTTTCCGGCTGTCACTATAACAGTATGTATAACAATACTTGAACAAAACAGGTAAAACAGTTGTCATAACAGCACCAAACTTAGTGAAGTGAATGTCAAAAATATTTTTACGTCACACATTGATAAAAAAATATATTTGACATTTTTGTTTTTGACCACTTATCTTTATACATTTTCACTATATGAAAATCCATCGTTTATAATCTTTTCTGCAGAGACGGAATATATTTCGACAAGATCTTGGTATCGGAATATAAACTTTTTAAGAGTTCGAATAAGGCGAATCTTTTCATAGCCCTGGTCCAGTAGCCTGTTTCTCAGATGAAGATGACGTTTCAGGAAATCAGAATAATTGCTACTGGCCCTTGCATAGCGAATCAATTGCGAATTTACGTGGAAAGAGAAATAAAGGTTTTAATTCTGAGATAATCAATATTATTTCACACTGTTTCATTGCACAAGGACTTAACGAATGGATTCATTAAAAATATCTATCATGAACATTGTAACTCAAAGAGAGGGCCCGTTGCTGTCGTGATCGTATGCTAGTTGGGGTTTATAGCTACCTTTGGAATCAGTGACTATCACCACTAAAACTGTGAGTTCTAATCTCGCTCATTGCGAGGTGTAATCGATTCAACATTATGTGATAACGGTTGTCAGTGTCTTGTGATAGGTTTGTGGTTTTCTCCGGATACTCCGGTTTCCTCCATCAATAAAACTGACCGCCACAATATAGCTGACATATTGCTGAAAGTGGCGTTAAGCGTCATAACCCTAATACTAACACAAAGAGATAAATGTTGGTACCATTTTCAGCTACTTGTTATCCAACAGTGCGTACTTACAACGATAATTCTGCTAATATTACTATAGACACAACATTTTATTATTGTCCAACATATATTTATATCACATCATGTGCTTTTCCTTTAATGGCATTTAATAACATTTAAAGCATTTGACTTCTCTACCCTCTACATAATTATTCTTACCTTTAAGCTGAAAGACAGATTAAGGGAGTTCGTCCAACTGTGTTTCATAAAAAAAATGGCCAATAAGGGTAATAACAAAATTACCGAACTCCGAAAAATCTTACAAAGGGAAAGTCAAAACGCATAAGAATATAAACAGACAAAATCAGTCAACAACCGGAACACTGTGAGAACCGTAATGACCCTAAGGTAGATACAAACATCTTGTGCTAGTAGGGGAGTGATCTTTTTTTGCTAAAGAAAAAAAAACTCTGATTCTACCAAAAAGTTCTGTGAAACTGATATCATCAAAATGTTCGAGTTTTGATTGACACAATATTTGCTATGCTTAGTGGACGTGTTTTTGGCTTGACCACCCTTGCTTAGTGGACGTGTTTTTGGCTTGACCACCCTAGCTTAGTGGATGTGTTTTTCAACAGCTATGGCTAAGTGCTCCTCTTCTCGACGACTTGTTCCATTATACGTATGAGCAGACTTCATACAGAGACTTCTCAAGAAAAATGAAAAGAAGCTAAACCGATCCTTTAATCTCACGTTCCGCTATATAGAAGATGTCCTTTCACTAAATAATTTTATGCTTGGTGATTTCGTTGATCGTATCTATCCCATTGAGCTTGAAATAAAGGATAACACATATACAGATAGGTCTGCTTCATACCTTGACCTACACCTCGAAATTGACCGTGAGCGTTTGGTTTATTGCTTATGGTGTTTAGCGCCACTTTCAACATTACTTCAGCTATATCATGGCGGTCAGGTTTATTGGTGTGATGGAGGAAACCGGAGTACCCGGCGAAAACCATCGACCTGCCGCAAGTCATTGACAAACTTCGCCATGAACGGGACTGGAACTCACAACTTGAGTGGCGATAGGCACTGAGTGCACATGTAATTGTAAATCCAACTACCATACGACCACGACGGTGCCGAGAGCGAGGGGCGGTTAAGAAAAAACTTTATAAGTAGCAACATTTCAGCAGCACCTGTATATGGTGTATATATCTCTCAGTTGATACGATATTGAAGAGTTTTTGGTTATTATCAGGTTTTCCTTGATAGAGGATTGCTGCTAACAAGAAAGTTACTGAACCAAAGGTTCCTATTAGTTGACGTAATCACTTTTTTGCGGTCGCCACCATGACCTGGTTGACCGTTATGGAATATCTGTTTCACAAATGACCACGGATATGTTCCACTTGTCGTTGCACTTCCCAGTCCTTTCCTCATTCATTACTTATCACCGGGTTTGTAACTAGTTTAGCACGACGAGTCCCACTAGTCGGGAACTGTTTTCCTTTTCAAAGCATCTGAGTTCATCTCCCGACCTTTAATTTCATGTGTATGTTTTTGATCGTTGTTTGTCTTTTTGTCCTTTTTCTCTTGACCATTGTCTTGTCTGTCCTTCTTCGATTTACGGATTTTTATTAACCCTTTGGTATCTTCAAATCTTCTTAGTTTGCTGTTAATACAAGCTATGAAATATTTAAGTTTTTAAGAAAAGTTTGCAGATACTGAAAGTGTAATCAGAAAATTTGACGGTCAAGAAGTGATTATTATGAGTTTATGATATCACATTTCGATATATTTAATTATGTCTTTTAGTTATTTAGCAATGATTGAAAGCTGTTGGTTCGCTCAGTAATAACGACCAGAATTCCATTAATTAGACGTTAATGGCAGAAAATTGAATATACCGAAAGATAATCGGAAGCCGTAGTTCGAAAAAAGACATTAAAATGGCTGGGGTGCAAAAGAAAAAGAACATACGACAAACAATGGTCGTCAAATTGCTACACAGAACAAATACAGATAGGGGAACGCGAACCTCACGTGGGTGAACTCCAATGGTGCTCCATTTTAAGTTTGTTTACTGCTCATTGTTTTAATAAACGTGATGTAGTGTTTCAGCTTAACATTTTGTCAGTGATCATAGAGATTAGTTTTTTTCTTCAGGTTTAAACTTTGGTCAATGTTCACCTGTTCTTTCATGTGTTCTACACATATAAGTGTTCCATATTTAGAGCACAGAGGGTTAGGGTTATGGCGTATAATGCCACTTTCAAGAATATTTCAGCTATATCGTAGCGGTCAGCTATATTGGTGATGGAAACCGGAGATCACGGAGAAAACCACTGATCTGCCTCTAGTCACTGACGATCTTTGTCACATAATGTTGTATCGAATACACCTCGTCATGAGCGTGATTCGAACTCACAACATTAGTGGTGATAGACTCTGAATACATAGGCAGTTGTAAATCCAACTATCATACGGTCACGATCACGCGGGACCCTGCTCCAAATTTGATTATTCATGTTTTCAGTGTGTTGATGGTACTATATTTTTAATGTTCCAATATTAGAAAATCATACACTCAATATACCGTATGCAGTTTTTTTTCTTTTTTTATGAGTGAATAAAGTAATAAAACAGAAATAATTTCTACAAATACAGATATCATGTGATATGCATTGTTATTATTCCAACATTTGATCTCTATGGAAATGTCAGAAATTATCTAGACAAAGCTTACACGCTCGCTTGCATTGATTTATCATAAAGAACCAATGGACTTTATTCATAGTTTTATTGTTCCCAATGTAGGATCCAATATTGCTCTCATCACATCCTCCGTATTCTTCCCTATCTAGACAATATTGTATGCCCGCCATTGTTCCATCTAAACACTGGTAAACTGAAACGATTAAAGCATTACAATCATAAAAAGAACAAAGATATTGACCAAAAATGTTGACACCGAACAGTGTATTTTATTTTGTAGGGGCGAGGGGGTAAATTCAACACAAAATAATTACATTGTGTGTTCATTTTATTTTTAAAATCCCATGTGATTGGTCTATATGTTGACATGTGATTTCATAATTGAAACCTTCATCAGTCAATGAAGCGCATAACCATTCGCCATCACAATTTAAAGACATATAGTCTGTTTGACTTCTCTAAATCTTCAGAAAAATATTCTTAAAAATCCAGTTTTCAAATCATCAATTTTTTTTTCTAGATGTATATTAATATATGATATATACGAACTCTGACAATTAATTTCAAAATTGTTGGTCCATTATTAAAAAAGTTATCCATTAGGTCTCTTTGTTAATTATATTTTCTGACATGCAAAAATCTGGTAGTAGTGAGTACAAATAACAGATTGTACCATGTGACATAGGACATTTAAATATTAAAGGACATCAATAACAATTGACCATCATCTTAATGGTCAGCTCTATATAAAGTCACACCACTTCTGGCATCTCACGAAATGCGTAGCTGCGCATGTGTAACTTCAGTGTGCTGCGCTTTTTATGGGGAGAAGGACGTGGTCCATAATTCTCCTGTGTAGCATCTTAATAAAATTACTAAATCTTGTAAAATGAGCGTTGACAAAGATGTTGTGTAGCGTAGCAGGAACGACAGCTCTGGATAGAGAATGCAAATTGACTAGACTAAAAACCACTGACCTGCCACAAAAACAGTTGCATCGAGTACATCATGTCACAATGTAATAAATTGTTGCCTTCTTAACAGACGAAGCATAACGGACCACCTGAATGCATATCCAAAAATGGCATATAAAATTGCATAATATAACCAGTAGTGATATATGAAATATGGAATGCAACAAAAAGTACCACACCGACATAAATTTTATTTCACTATATATATATTTTTTTCAGATCGTAAAATGTATACCAGGCGATAATAGGCAAGAAATCAAATAAAGAATGGATGTAATAAAATATTCAAAGGATCCCACATTTAAGTTTAGTAAACAGAAAAATATATTTATAATTTGGGAATTGGTTTTATCATATTTCAAAATGATTTTAAATGTCCGTATTTATTATTATTACTCTTCATGTAAGAAACTTTCATTATAATTGACATGATAATATCGAAACATAATTTTACAAAGAATAAATATCGTCGTTGTACTATGCACTCGCATAGTACTATTGTTGGAGTCATTAATATGCTGATTGGCGGAGCTTAGAACAATGTTACGTCATTTAAATAGGCGGGGTCTAAACCGGATAACCTGAACGCTTTTAACGGTGTACAATTTACAATGTATTATACGTTTTTCTTTAACGTTGATGCTGTCGTCTGTCAAAACAATGGCCAGTTCCAGGTTTGGGAATTAAATATTTCACAGTTCATTGTTATTGTTGAAATTAAATATTTCTTGAATTTAAATGAATATGATTTTCCAATCTTTATACTATCAATACATTTTAGACAAATTTCATTTTTTTAAATCACCAAAGACATTCAGAGTACAAAATCACCAAAGACATTCAGAGTAATAATAACAATAATATTGTGTAATTATTACATACTTAGTTCAAATAAAGGCATTTTTGCATGACCAATATGATCGGAAGTAAATTGTTCATATTTTCACACCCCGGGAAAATAACCGGTTATAGGAGTACTACAAGATCATTTCCATATCGGGCCAATATGGGGGTCTCGGGATGATAACCAGGCCAATATGGAAATGCCCATGTATTAATCTGTATTTATTATTATTATTATTATTATTATTATTATTATTATTTCTCGGGTGGCAAAAAATTATATCTTCAATATATCAAAAAACGTCCCCAACTGATTCATTGAAATGGACCAAATCCGAAATGAAATCGAATTATTCAGAATTATCTGCTACTATGATGGTTCTTATTGGTAGAGACGCATAAAATATAGCACAAAAATTTACAATGTGAAATTTGGAAGACGAAGTTGAATATTGTAAACGGTTCTTTTGTTTAATTTTCAATTTATTTTCTACAATGAAAACAAGATGTTACCTCTTATTATTAAGATATTAACGTTTCTCGTAGGGTATACTCACAAGGTAAACATATGTGGTTACTACTGTTTTTCTGAAGACATACTTCATATTGTCCACAAGCATGATTTGCACAGCTGCCAGCAATTGTCTAAAAAGTGTGAAAAAAAACATTGCACTATTTCCTTGTCAAATGTATCATAAATCATATATCATTCATTCCGAATGGTTACAATCACTGTTTCTTTGTGTTTCTGTTAATGTTACTTGTACAACGGACTTTAACACAGAGGTATATATAAATGTAACCTTACAATAACACTTCTTATGTCCATTCTTGGTCAATGACAAATAATATACTTGCTATTTTTTGGTAATTGAAAAAGAACTACCTTCCGTTTGAAAATCAAAATAAACTACATTTTTCCTAAAGCGGAACTGTGCAAACTATCTTGGCGAAATACAAGATGTTTTCGTGAATATTTATAATAAACCTCATAGTTTATGTTACCTCCCTCATACGTTATTATAAGCTTGCACCCAAAACAGTGATTTTCTGGACAGAGATCAGCTGCTGACGTCAAGGCTACTCAGCCAATGCTATATATTTCTCTTAGAGTGTAGTCATTCCTGCAAAAATTATACAAGCATCATCACAGACCGGTTTCTCGCTACGAAATACCCACTTCGTCACGAATCTTTTCCCTTTTATGTAGAATTTTTCATTCCTCTTTCACCTACAATTCTCTTACCGGGCTTGACTATGTGAATAACAGGAATATCTGTCTTGCACGAAACAGGAAATCCTTAACCTTCACGAGCACCATGGTCCGCGACCACGCTTTGGTTTGGTCCTTGATGCCCATCTTTTCATTTTTCTTTGTTGCGTTTTTTTCTTTGTTTGTCTTTCTTCTGTGTTTTGTGCTGAATGTTGCCAGTGTATCAGTGGATTTTCCAAAGTGGCCGTGATCGAATGGTAGTTGGATTTACAACTACATATGCAATCAGTGCGTATCACCACTGATGTTGTGAGTTCGAATCTCCATTAAGACGAGGTGTACAAGATTATGTGATAAGGTTTGTCAGTGACTTGCGACAGATCGGTGGTTTTCTCCGGTTCCTTCGGTTTCCGCTACCAATAAAGCTGACTGCCAGGATATAACTGAAATATTGTTGAAAGTGGTGTTAAGCACCATAAATAACCAAGCAATTCATTCGTGATTTTCACGGTGGGTTTCTCTATCGTTTGTATTGTGGATATGTTCCACTTGTGGTAAGCAATTTCCGGTGCTTTCCTAAATCATGATTGATCACCGGGTTTGTAACTAGACGGGTGTGACTAGTGAAGCAGGAACTGTTTTTCCTTCCGGAGCACCTGAGTTCACCCCCAGTTTTTAGTGAGGTTCATTTTCCTCGATCGTTATTTTATGTGTATGTTTTGTAGACCGTTCTTTGTCCTTTGTACTTTTTTCTTTTGGTCATTGTGTTGTTTGTTCTTCTTCGATATACGGATTCTGATTACACCTTTGGTATCTTCAAACTCTTCTTTTATTCTATAAAACTTACAATATCTCGGCTTACCTGCGGAATATTATATCTCTCTGCATAGAGAAAATCGTTGTTCTCCTCCAATGTAAATATCATCCAGGTTTTAGTGGCAATATGACATATTATGTTTTTCTTGTCAAAATTCAATGATTTGCAAAGATTAAGAGACAGACATACTTCAGCACACTGGTGTATGGTAGGAACATTTACTCGTAATACTATGTATCTAGTCGATCTTCTTCCCCTTGTGAACTGGAAAGCACTCAGCGCACTGGTTCCTTGTATAGCAAAAGCCGCTATAATCAACAGTGGTATCGTCATTATATTACACAATTAATAAAAAACATATAATTTTAAAATTGTTCTCCCTTTTGTTCTAATGTTAATTTTCATATTGTCCTGGAAGCACTACACGTTGCAAATATCATGGCAACTTGACCATTTTCACAATGTTAACAATGTTTTTATACATGATCAATACATATGTTGGCGACTCCTTAATTACTCTTTCTTACTCTGCAGTGTTTCAGAGAATACCTTTATACATCATCAATGCATCAGTTGGAGACTCCTTAATTAATTTTTCTTACTCGGAAGTGTTTAGGAGGAGACTTTTATCCATCATCAATACATAAGTTGGTAACCCCTTAGTTACTCTTTCCTACTCGGAAGTGTTTCAGAGAATACCTTTATCCATCATCAATGCATAAGTTGGAGACTCCTTAATAAGTCTTTCCTACTCGGAAGTGTTTAGGAGAAGACTTTTATCCATCATCAATGCATCAGTTGGAGACTCCTTAATTACTCTTTCCTACTCGGAAGTGTTTAGGAGAAGACTTTTATCCATCATCAATGCATAAGTTGGATACTCCTTAATTACTCTTTCCTACTCGGAAGTGTTTAGGAGAAGACTTTTATCCATCATCAATGCATAAGTTGGAGACTCCTTAATTACTCTTTCCTATTCGGAAGTGTTTAGGAGAAGACTTTTATCCATCATCAATGCATAAGTTGGAGACTCCTTAATTACTCTTTCCTACTCGGAAGTGTTTAGGAGAATACTTTTATCCATCATCAATGCATAAGTTGGATACTCCTTAATAAGTCTTTCCTACTCGGAAGTGTTTAGGAGAAGACTTTTATCCATCATCAATGCATAAGTTGGATACTCCTTAATAAGTCTTTCCTACTCGGAAGTGTTTAGGAGAAGACTTTTATCCATCATCAATGCATAAGTTGGATACTCCTTAATAAGTCTTTCCTACTCCACTCTCTGCAGTGTTTCGGAAAATGGTTTTATATACATCAATTAATACTTTCATATGTCGCAGATCGAATAAAGTATAAAAATAAAACAATGCTAATTGTCATATATACAAGTCAATCAGAAGAAATCGAGGGTAAAGTTGTAACTGTTCAACAATTAAAATATGATCATAAATCTCTAATAAGATTTCTATCTATCATGCATGTTGTTTCTACAGGTTGCACACAATTTCTTGTAAAAGGTGCATTAATTTCTTATTGATTTCTCCTTCATTACGCTAAAGCTAATACGATATGTATCGGAATCTACGGTAACTATAATGCTATTGTATCTATATATATATATTGAATGAAGGGAGTTAAGAAGAGTTTGAAGATACCGAAGGGGTAATCAGAATCCGTAAATCGAAGAAGAACAGACAATACAATGGCCAAAAAAAAGTACAAAAGGACAAAAAACGATCTACACAACATTCGGCACAAGACACAGAACAAAGACAAGCAAAGCAAAAAACACAACACGAACAAATGAAAGGATGAACAACGATCTACAAAACATACACATAAACCTAAAACACGAACCCTACTAAAACCCGGGGGTGATCTCAGGTGCTATAATGCTATTGTATCTATATATATTGAATAATGGGAGGTAATAGCAGATTGTTAAAATGATAGTTCTACTCAAATAAAATCATAGATATCGAAACTAGTGCAAATGACGCGTTTCTGAAATAATATTCATCAGCAACGCTCATATTAAAAAGATTGAAAGGCAAATATACACAGAAAAAAAAGTTAAGCACCCTCTGATATATTAAAACATAATAAGCTACACTAAATTTAGATTCTAATATTTATATTGATTATAGCCAGAACAATGTTCCATTACAAAGATGTGCTCACACAGGTATGACCATTCTGTCTAATATCGACTAGTCATGCACGTGAACCATGCCTCTCACGCATTACTCAAAATTCATTATGATCACGCTTCGAATTTGGGTATTTAAATCCGGCGTTATAAAAAAATTATTCATTCTCAGTAAGCATTGTACGAAGGCGAATATCAGAAGCACAAATATGGCAAATAATCGGCATGCATACAACAGCTTCCTTCAATGCTATTGGACGTCAGATGGCTACCACTATTCTGTAGTCAGCCGACTGGTGAGAAAACACACACAAACCAACAATGTGAAAGACTTGCCAAAATCCGGCAGACCACGGGTAGCATCTGATCGTGAC
The DNA here is from genome assembly GCA_963383655.1 of Bathymodiolus septemdierum. Classification (NCBI taxonomy): domain Eukaryota; kingdom Metazoa; phylum Mollusca; class Bivalvia; order Mytilida; family Modiolidae; genus Bathymodiolus; species Bathymodiolus septemdierum. The sequence continues at coordinate 10,830,003 of OY726523.1, forward strand.
GACAGGGCATTGCAGCGTTTGCTTAGACGGATGCCATTCGCAACCAGTCCCGTACTCAAACATCACTGGCTGACCAATAGACGTCTGTCAACCACAACAGTTAGAAACCGTCTGAACTCAGGGGAACATAAGTCAAGGAGAGTCATTAAACGTCTACTGTTGGTAGACCGACATCGACGATCACGTTTGGCATGGTGTTTAGCACGACGTGGATGGAATTTAAGGACATGGCACAAGATCCATTGGTCAGACGAGAGCCGGTTTCTGCTTCATGTAACCGACGGCCGGATGACGGTTTGGAGACACAAAAACACAGCCTATACCCGAAGGAACATCTAGCCAACTGTCCCTTACGGTGGATGCTGGTTAATGGTTTGGCGGTGTATCGCTCATGACTGCAGGCTGGATTTAGTCACCATACAAGGCCACCTGACTGGTTATCAGTACATCAGAGACGTCTTGCAACCAGTTGTTGTCTCCCATTTTGACAACCACCCACTAGCTACAAGGCTTGTGTATATGGATGACAACGCCAGGCCTCGTCGTTCAAGAGCAGTAACCGCCGACCTCCAAAGCAAAGCCGTGACTTCTGTTCCTTGGCCAGCCATGAGCCCGGATTTGAATCCCATAGAACATATTTGGGACATGTTAGGCCGTCGTATACAGGCTCGGGAACCTCCTGTGCAAAACATTCGTCAGTTAGAAGCAGCATTGCATCGGGAATTGCAGCAGCTATCACAACAGGAGATCCGACGTCTAACTGGAGGGATGAGACGCAGGGTTGAGGCGTCATCCAAGCACGTGGGGTTTACACCCGGTACTGAACTTTGAACAATAGATGTCGTCAAGTGATTCATGCATAACTCTTTGAAAGTGAAATGACAATCTTATCGTGCTTTTTGAACTGTGAATGTCAATACTTAAAATGAACATGTTTTACTGCAAAAGATGCTTAACTTTTTTCTTTGTGTATAATTTAGAAGTCTTTGTGAGTAAATAAAGCAAAGGGCCTTAATATGATAACCAACATCGATTGAGATCATCTATAACTGAGGCTGGAGGACCTTAGTATTATTAATAATTTCAATTTCTACGGTATTTGCAACTAGAATTTTGAACTGTTCTGACGGTGAAGTATTTGTTTTTCATTTCATTTGATGTTGTATAAATTATGAGTTTACTTTTGAAGAGAAATAAAAGGTTTCCATTCCAAAATAATCAATATTATTTCACACTTTTTCATTGGACAAGAACCACTGGTTGGCTCGGAATCAGAATAATGTGTTAGATTGGAGCGACATGTCTATCCGCGGACTGTTCTATCAGTGAGCTAGCACTATAAAAATCCAACTCAGCGTGTTGGTCTAGAGCAATGCGGATCTCACCATCATCTTATTGAAAATTAACTTGTTCTCGCTATGATATAGCTGAACAATTGCTGAGTTGGCTTTAAGCAACAATCACTCACTCACTCACTCATTGCACAAGGCCTTAACGAATTGTCTCGTTTAAAACATCTATCATGAACATTCTAACACAAATAGAGAGGCCGTAGCAAACAGAGGGCTGTCGTGGTCGTGATCATATGGTACTTGGATTTACAATTGCCTGTGCAATCAGTTCCTATCACCACTATAGTTGTGAGTTCGCATCCCAATCATTTCCAGGTGTACCTGAAACAACATTATGTGATAGCGTTTGCCAGTGACTTGCAACAGGTCGGTGGTTTTCTCCGGGTACTTCTGTTTTCTCCATCAATAGAACCGCCCGTCTCAACATTATATTATTATCCAACATATATTTATCTTAAATCATTATATCCTGCAAACATTGGATAGCATTTCGCCAACCATGACGAACGCAGTGAACTCAAATCCGATGGATGAATTCAGAATAGACAAATAATCATAGATCGAAGTACACACACAAATGTCTTGTATTATATTGTACTGTATTGTTTTTTCTCTTTATTGATTTGTATTCTTTTGTATTATTCATGATGTTATTGTCTGTATCTATGTTGAGGACAGCTACTAATAGCCTCTGCCTGTATGTAATCCTCATAAAATAAATTAAGAAAGAAAGAAAATTAAAAGAAAACACAAGAACATGAAAATGGGTTGACTATGTTTAAACATATTTTATTGCCCCAAAATGACAATAGGATCAGATACAAGTTTTTCAACTGATAACATCTTCTCCTTTATATAAACAATAAACAGATGCAATTGAACATAAAATAATACACAAAAGCTACAATCTTCATTAATAATAAAAACAAAAGCAAAAACACAAAACAAAACAAAACATGAAATATACAAGTGCAGCACAATTTACAGTTGGTACTATATTTTTAAGTGTACGATGTGAGAAACTGGTACATCAAATATATCGTATATAGTTTTATTTTTTCATTTTTTATGAGTGACTGAAGTAATAAAATAGAAATATTTTCTACAAATACAGATATCATGTTATATTCATTGTTGTTATTCCGACATTTGATCTCTATGGAAATGTTAGAAATTCTCCAGACAAAATTTACACGTTCGCTGGCAGTGATGTTTCATATATAACCATACGCCATATATCCAATATGTATTATTCACACTATTGCTTTTATCGCATCCTTTGAAACGTTCCCCATATGGACAAAAATATGTCGACATGGATCCATCTAAACACTGATAAACTGAAACGATTAAATTCATAATATTAAAACATATCGACGATCCGTCGTCGTCGTGATTGAATACTGCTCATCGCGAGATGTACTCGATACAATACGTCACCGAATATGGTACTGCTTTGACTACTATTTTACCTATTTTGTTCCTGTATTTAAATACTGTTACAGTGACAGCCGGAACCTTTGAACCGTAATGAGAGCGGGAGGTTTGGCGCCTTAAAATCTGATTCAACCCACCATTTCTTTAGAAATGCCTGTACCAAGTCAGGGTCATTACGGTTTTCACAGTTTTCCGGTTGTTGACTGATTTTGTCTGTTTATATAATTATGAGTTTTGACTTTCCCTTTGTAAGATTGTTCGGAGTTCGGTAATTTTGTTATTACCTTTATGTGATAAAGTTTGTCAGTGACTTACCGCATATTGGTGGTTTTCTCCAGGTACTCCGGTTTCCATCACCAATAAAAGTGACAGCCACTATATAGCTGAAATATTATTAAAAGTGGCGTTGAACACCATAACCCGTAAGACATGTTGACTATAACATGCTGAAACCCAACAGTGTTATTATTTATTTGTTTATTTCAACACAGAATAATCAATAAAATGAGTCATCATGTACATGTGCGTTTGGAGTATCGATTTTGACTCTGCTCTTTTCTAAGATTTTTCGCTTGACTTTTGAGGTTAGAGGTTAGGGCTATGGTGCTTAACACCGCTTTCAGTTACATCGTGGCGGTCAGTTTTATTGGTGGGGGAAACCGGAGTACCGGAGGAAATCATCGACTTACCTCAAGTCACTGATAAACTTTATCACATAAAGTTGTATCGAGTACACCTCGCTTGGGTGGGTTCGAACTCACAACTTTACCATACGATGACGACGGCCCCTCGATTGGCTTTTGGAACTGTTCAGAGAGTGTGGTGTTTTTGTTGTTCATTGTTTTTACTTAAATTAATTACACAATTAATTTAAATTATTATTTGGTCATATTACAGTGTAATTCAAGGATATATGTGATTTTGGTGTTTAATGCCACATTCGACAACATTTCAGCTATATAATAGTAGACGGATATAAATGTGACGAGAAGCTGGAGTACCAGGAGAAAACTTGAACGTATCTTTTTCTTAAATACGGAAATAACAGCTTAGACATTTTATTTATAAAATTATACAATAATATATTCAAGCAAAATGTCCATAGAACTGCATCATAAAACCAGAAATAATACATGACATAAATCATATTTTTATATGTAAACATTAATATCTTTTTTAATCGTAAAAAAAGTATATTCTGTGATATTTTTCAACGAATCAAATAACAAATTGGGTGAGTGATTGCTGTTTAACGCCAACTCAGCAATTGTTCAGCTATATCAAGGCGAGAGCAAATTAATGTTCAATGAAATGATGATGAGGTCCGCTTTCTTCTAGACCAAGACACTGAATTCGATTTTTATCATAGCGAATGTTATTAATATTTCCTTTCCTTGAATAATGATTAGATTTCACATTTAATTTAATGTTGATTTTTAAATCTATTTCGCATAGTACTGCTGAACATGTTACTATGAAAACAATATGAAATTGTATTTTGAAATAGAAGTTGCTTTGTTCTTTTTTGTCTTTTTTCACATAATTTGGGAATTTGCTTTCTTATATTTCAGAATGAGTTTAAACGTCCATATTTTTTTTTATTATTATTGCTCAAATTAAGAATAAATAAATAAATAAATTCGCACGTGATATTTTTATTCTGTGCATTATATTTTATTTTAGTTATGAATAGTTATTTTTCAAAAGTCTTGAATTAATTGAAATAGCGTCAAAAGACTTTCATGATTGATTCATTGAAATGGATCAAATCCGAAATGAAAACGATTTATTCAGTCATATCAGTTAGAGTGGTTCTTATTGGTCATGAGGTGCTAAGTAAAAAAGACAGTACAAAATATCCAATGTGATTTGGGAAGAGGGGAGATGAATATTTTTAAACCGTTTCATCGTGTTTGATTTCTGATTTTTCTACAATGAAAACTAGAATGTTTCTTCGTATAATAACAAGTGTTGCCTGAGGGCAAGTATGAACACAGAAATGTGATGTCCAAAAGGCAAGTGTGGATGTCAATATTTCATATTATTAACTTTAAGAAAATAAATCCATGGACACAGGGATCCTGGATTTTTTTTAATAATAATACTAATCCTGGATTATTATTTTTGCCTAAAGTCCGGTCCTGTGTTTTTATTTCAAATTATCATCATAGCCCCTCTCCTCCTCCCAAGGGATATACAATTGTATCATTAATAATAAATTAATAAATAATAAATTCAGATTTCCTATTTAAAATAAATCTCATTTACAAAACCACTCATATTTGTTCAATTTTTAACGCTGATTTAAGCTTTAGTCGCAACAAATTTTTATTTTTCTCTTTAAACTGTCGAAACATATCTAACTGTAAAATTCACAAATAAAATTCACCCCCTCCCCCTTTTTTTTCTTATTTCTTGTTCAAATCAATGATCAATAATATTCCAGAATCAAACAAATGAATAAATATAACATTGATTTCTATTACATGCATCTTTTTGTTTTACATTATCTTATCAAGAAAATGGTGGCTGTAACATTCATCAAATTCAAGTTGGGGTAGGGGTTTTCGGGTGGGTTTCCGCGTAAGATGGTTCCGTTCCAATGTTAAAAGTCCGGAATTTTCCTTTCCTATATGAGCCAAAGAACACATTTATAGCTGTTTATCTTTTTTAAAAATAATTATATTTAAAAAAAAAATAACATTTTAACCTTTAATTCACTCAGTAATATGCTTTTCCTCGCCGTAGAGCAAAATACTTACATGGTTGCTAAACCATGTTGAGTCAGTGTGTTTAAATCGGTCATCCAATCAGGACGCTCATTATTCTTGTCCAAGATAAAAAAAAATACATCGCTAAAATTACCTGTGGGTGTTTCCCCACTTCAACTCGTATATTTACATATAAATCGGAGATATTTCGTCATAAAACTTCACACATGGTGTTGTCTATCTTCTTCTTCTTCTTCTTTAGGTATACAATACTCCTTCAAGACGTTGAAGATTACGTACTGTTGCATGCGTGGGTATTTACAACAATATTTACATAAATTTCATAAAGTGAAATAAAGTGAAATCAAAAGTGTGAATAAAACAAAACAAAAAATTTAAAACTATGTACAATTGTATTTGAAATTTAAATGTTTAAGAGAACAGCGGGTGTTAGCTGTTCTCTGAAAGAGTCTATAGATGGACTTGGGATAATTGTCTGTGGTAAGATGTTCCATTGTACTATAGTGTGTGGAAAAAATGACCATTTGTATGTATCTTTTTGTGTTGTTATATGCCTAAATGTCTGATTGTGTAATTTTCTAGTTCTGCTGTCAGTTGGGATCAGTATGTTGTTTGGGATAGCAATTAAAGCGTGTGTTATTTTAAACAACATGATCAATCTGGTTTTAAGACGGCGCTCAGCTAAAGTTGGCCAACCTAGAGTGTCAATCATTGAAGTGACACTGCTAGTATTATGGTAATTGTTTTCAACATAGCGAGCAGCTCGTCTTGAACCATTTCTAGTTTGTTTATGTTGTCATGTGCATAAGGATCCCAGATACTACAGCTGTATTTAAGTTTTGGCCTCACTAGTGCTTGGTATGCCCGAGATTTTACTTCAGGGTTTGATATCTGTAAATTTCTTTTTAAGTATTCGAGAGATTTATTTCCATTTGAAGTGATATTGTCGATGTGGGTGTTCCATTTAAGGTTAGATTGTAGTGTAACTCCAAGGTATTTTGCTGAAGTTACTGGTTCGAGAATGTGATTGTGAAGTATATAGTCATGTTTGAAGGGTGTTTTCTTTTGAGTGATGGTGAGTACTGTACATTTATCTGGGTGGAAAGCCATAAGCCAATCGGCTTCCCACCTTGCAGCTGAATCAAGGTCAGATTGTAGTTTCTTGCAGTCGTCCTGACATGTTATTTCTTTATTAATGATACTGTTATCTGCAAAGAGTCTTAGTTTGCTGTGCGTAAGATATTCCGGAAAGTCATTAATATAAATTAGAAAAAGAATTGGGCCGAGTACTGTACCCTGTGGAACGCCTGATGTTACTGGCACTGTGTTAGATGTTACTCCATCGATTACTACTGTTTGTGTTCTACCTGATAAAAATGCCTGAATCAAGTTTAGAGTATGGGTGTGTATTCCGTAATATTCCAGTTTGTATAATAATCTACGGTGGGAAACTTTATCGAAGGCTTTGGCAAAATCCATAATAATCAAGTCTGTTTGTATGTTTTTGTTATTGCTGGCATTTAATTCTTGTATGAAAGGAAGGAGTTGCGACTCACATGATCTTGCTTTTCTGAAACCATGTTGTAAATCATATAAAATATTGTTTGAGTCGAGGTGTTTCATAATGTTTCTGGTTATTATATGTTCCATCAGTTTACAGCAGATGCATGTTAGTGATATTGGTCTGTAATTTTCTGCTTTGTATCTTTCGCCCTTTTTTAATGCTGGTGCAACATTTGCGTGTTTCCAGTCTTTGGGTATGGTGCCAGTTTCTATTGATTTTGTATATATTTTGGTCAAGATTGGAGCAACTTGATCTTTAAGGTCTTTCATCACACTACTGTTTATGTTGTCTGGACCGCATGCTTTGTATGGGTTAAGGTTGTTTAAGAGGTTCAGTACACCTTTATCGTTTATGTGGATTTGTTCCATTATAGGATGAGGACTAGGTCCTTTGTCAGGTATGTCACGTGGTGGATCGTGTGTAAATACTGATTGGAACTGTTGGTTAAGAATGTTCGTTTTGTCTACTGTATCAGTATAGAGTATACCATCTTTTTTCAGTGGGCTTATGCCCGAGTTGTCCTTTCTAATGCTTTTGACGTAGCACTAAAAAGCTTTTTTGGTTTAAAATCCGAGTACTGATGTTGATCGGAGTCTTTAATGGGTAGGTCAAATATGATGTTCTCAATATATTTCCAGTAAGCTTTGCGTTGTTCTTTTTGTACTGTATATTTCAGTTTTTCATACATTGAATGATTTTGGTTTTTCTTCCTGTAGTATTTGTTCTTTTTATTTATAAGTTTGCGTAAATTGTTGTTTATCCAGGGAAGTCTTTGTTTGTAAGTAAATAGTTTATGCGGGATGTTTGATTCTATAGGATTAACTATGTCATTTTTGAATGTGTTCCAGAGTATGTTTGTATCACTCTTTTCATATATGTTATTTATGGTTGTTAAAGTATCTTCCAGATCTTTTTTAATTTGATCCCAATTTGCTTCCTTGTATTTCATTACTTTTCTTGGTGTTTCTCTGACTCTTTTTAACCATGTGTCAATTTCAGCATAGACGATGTCATGGTCTGCTGGCGCAATTGGAGGGAGAGTGCATAATTTATTAAGGTTTGATGGATTGTTCATAAGTAGAAGATCTAATGTTCTCTCATTTCGTGTTGGTTTGTCAGTTCCTTGATGTAAGTTATGGTCTGCAATTATATCAAGTAGTTGGTGGTGCTGTTTTGCATCTGGTTTTCCAGTTATGAATGAAAGATAAACATAAAATTGTATTGCAGTTATCAATATTTTATGAGTATCAACAGTTTTTTCAACACCTTATCTCTTTCTCTATGCAGCCGTCCGATTACCAATGAGACAAGTCCCGTGACTACACATGCTACTCACAGTGACCCGTGACCACTTTAGCACGTTCTACCAGTTTATTCTTAATATGTTGTTATAAAAATATTAACATTTCTCATAGGGTATACTCACAAGGTAAACATGTGTGGTTACTACTGTCTTTCTGAAGACATACTTCATATTGTCCACAAGCATGATTTGCACAGCTACCAGCAATTGTCTGAAAATTGGAGTGAGAAAAATATTACAGATTGAAAAATATTTGCATATTTGAACTTCATTTCATTTATACGACATACATGGTCAATTCCTGTATCTTTCTTTGCAAAAGACTACGATCCTTGTTTCTTTATGACACGTGGTCGTGATCGAATGGTAGATGGATGCTACCTATGAAATCAGTGTCTATCAGTCCTAACGTTGTGAGTTCGAATCCCACTCAGGCGAGAGGTACTCGATACAACATTATGTGGTAAAGTTTGTCTGTGACTTGCGGAATGTCGTTGGTTTTATCCGGGTACTCCTGTTTCCTCCACCAATAAAACTGACCGCCACGATATAATTGAATTATTGTTGAAAATGACGTTAAACACCATAACCCTCTTTGTGACAGCGTTTTTGTTAAACTTAATTCTACAAAAAATAATACTACACAGAATTGTATCACATAATAGAAAGTGACCTTGAAATAACACTTTGTATGACTCTTCTTGGTCAGTAACTAACAATATTCCTGTAAGTTTGTGTGACTGCAAAGGTACTACCTGCCGCTTGACAATCAAAATCGACTACATCTTTCCCGGAGTGGGTCTTGAACTCGCATATACAACTGACTATGCAAGTTATTAAAGGGAAGTTTTCATCAATAATGTTTTTAATAAACCTCAGATTTGATGCCATGACTTTCTAAAACTTCCGCCTAATACAATGATTTTCTGTTCAAAAATACTATGAAAACAGTGCTATACATTGCTCGTAGGTTGAAGTCATCTCTACAAAAATTACACGATCACCATTACGGATTTCCACTTCGTCACGAAGCTCTTCCCTTTTATGTACACTTTTTCATTTCTCTATCATCCACAATACATTTACATGACTAGATTATGCGAATAACATGGCGGGTATCTTACAAGAAACAGGAAATGCTTACCCTTCCCGAGCACCCTTGCTGCTCTTTTTTTCATTTTTCTGTGTGGTGTTTTTCATTTGTCTTTGTTCTGTGTCTTGTTCCGAATGTTGTCAGTGTATCAGGGTATTGCCCATTCGTAATTTTCCCGTCTGGTTTCTTTAGCGTTTATATAGTGGTATTCTATATAATTTACAATAGTTCGGCTTACCTGCGGAATATCATCTTTCTCTGCATAAAGAAAATCCTTGTTCGCAGTCAATACATTTATATTCCAGGTATTAATGGAAATATGACATTTTTTATTTGCCTTGTCAAAATTCAATGATTTGCAGAGTTTAAGAGACAAGCATACTTCAGCACACTGGTATATGCTAGGAACATTTACTCGGAATTCTGTGTATTCATTCCATTTTACTCCTCTTGTGAACTTGAACGTACTCATCGCACTGGTTCCTTGTATAGCTAAGGCTACTATGATAAACTGTAGTATCGTCATTATATTACACTATTAAATAAATCATTATGCATATATGATTATGAAATTGTTTTCCTTTTTGTTCTAATCCTAATTGTCATATTGTTCTGGCAGCACTATACGTTACAAATAGCATGGCAACTTCACCATTTTCACTATGTTAACACCAGTTTTTATACATCACCAATACATAAGTAATTACTCTTTCTTACTCGGAAATGTTTCGGAGAAGACTTTTATACATTGTCAATACATCAGTTGGAGACTCCTTAATTACTCTTTCCTTCTCTGTAGTGTTTCGGAAAATGCTTTTAGATATCATCAATGCATTGATATGACGCAGATCGAATAAAGTATAAAAATAATACAATTCTAATTGTCATATATACAAGCCAATCAGAAGAAATCGAGGGTAAAGTTGTAACTGTTCAATAATTAAAATATGATCATAAATCTCTAATAAGATTTCTATCTATCATGCATGTTGTTTCTATAGGTTGCACACAATTTCTTGTAAAACGTGCATTAATTTCTTGTTGAATTCTCCTTCATTACGCTAAAGCCAATACGATATTTATCAGAATATACGGTAACTATAATGCTATTGTATCTATATGAATGAAGGGAGGTAATAGCAGATTGGGAAAATGATATTTCCACTCAAACAAAAAGGTAGATATCGAACTTAGTGCGCATGACGAGTTTCTGAAATAACCTTCATCGGCAACGCTCATATTAAAAATATTGAATGGCAAATAATTTAAAAGTCGTTGGGAGTAAATAAAACAAAGGGCCTTAATCAACATGATAATCAACCTTGGTTAAGATCATTTATAACCGAGGGTGGAGGACCTTACTATTATAAATAATTTCAGTTTCTAAGTTATTATCAACTGACATTTTCAAATTTTCTGATGGTATGGTATATCGTTTTTCATTTTATTTGATGTTGTATAAAATAAGGGTACTAACAAAATTACCGAACTCCGAGCAATCTTACAAAGGGAAAGTCAAAACACATAAGTATATAAACAGAAAAAATCAGTCAACAACCGGAAAACTGTGAAAACCGTAATGACCCTGACTTGGTAAAGACATTTCTAAAGAAATGGTGGGTTGAATCAGATTTTAAAGCGTCGAACACCCCCCCCCCCCCCCTTTCATTACGGCTCAAAGTTTCCGACTGTCACTATAACAGTATGTATAACAATACTTGAACAAAACAGGTAAAACAGTTGTCATAACAGCACCAAACTCAGTGAAGTGAATGTCAAAAATATTTTTACGTCACACATTGATAAAAAAATATATTTGACATTTTGTTTTTGACCACTTATCTTTATACATTTTCACTATATGAAAATCCATCTTTTATAATCTTTTCTGCAGAGACGGAATATATTTCGACAAGATCTTGGTATCGGAATATAAACTTTTTAAGAGTTCGAATAAGGCGAATCTTTTCATAGCCCTGGTCCAGTAGCCTGTTTCTCAGATGAAGATGACGTTTCAGGAAATCAGAATAATTGCTACTGGCCCTTGCATAGCGAATCAATTGCGAATTTACGTGGAAAGAGAAATAAAGGTTTTAATTCTGATATAATCAATATTATTTCACACTGTTTCATTGCACAAGGACTTAACGAATGGATTCATTAAAAAATATCTATCATGCACATTCTAACTCAAAGAGAGGGCCCGTTGCTGTCGTGATCGTATGCTAGTTGGGGTTTATAGCTACCTTTGGAATCAGTGACTATCACCACTAAAACTGTGAGTTCTAATCTCGCTCATTGCGAGGTGTAATCGATTCAACATTATGTGATAACGGTTGTCAGTGCCTTGTGATAGGTTTGTGGTTTTCTCCGGATACTCCGGTTTCCTCCATCAATAAAACTGACCGCCACAATATAGCTGACATATTGCTGAAAGTGGCGTTAAGCGCTATAACCCTAACACTAACACAAAGAGATAAATGTTGGTTCCATTTTCAGCTACTTGTTATCCAGCAGAGTATACTTACAACTATAATTCTGCTAATATTACTATAGACACAACATTTTATTATTGTCCAACATAAATTTATATCACATCATTAAATCCTGCAAACATTGGATAGCATTTAACCAACCAGGACGAACACAATGAAATCAAATTCGAAGGATGAACTCGGAATAGACGATGCAATTAATCACAAGTCAAAGTACACGCTCAAAATTAAAAGAAAGCACAAGAACACACGTCCAACATGAACTTGGAGTGTGACTATGTGCTGTTCCTTTAATGGCACCCGTCATGGATTCCTAATCTAAAGAAAGGTCAGTTATTAAAACATGTTCTTAAGTTGATATTGACAAAATGTAATGGAATTAGGCTCTTCAAATATTAGTCAGTAATGGTCAGTTTCGTCACGCCGCGCTTCAGAGTTACTTTGACACTAACTACTCAATGGGTTGTGTGAATCAGATGTGGATTCTTAAGAACTATAAAGATATGTTAGAGTACATACAATCTAGGTCTTTCTCCTACAATAACATTAAAGCATTTGACTTCTCTACCCTCTATATAATTATTCCTATCTTTAAGCTGAAAGACAGATTAAGAGAGTTCGTCCAACTGTATTTCATAAACAATGTTTTTTTGCTAAAGAAAAAAAAACTCTGATTCTACCAAAAAGTTCTGTGAAACTGATATCATCAAAATGTTCGAGATTTGATTGACACAATGCTATGGCTAAGTGCTCCTCTTCTCGACGACTTGTTCCGTTACCCGTATGAGCAGACTTCATACAGAGACTTCATAAGAAAAATGAAAAGAAGCTAAACCGATCCTTTAATCTGACGTTCCGCTATATAGAAGATGTCCTTTCACTAAATAATTTTATGTTTGGTGATTTCGTTGATCGTATCTATCTCATTGAACTTGAAATAAAGCATAACACTATACAGATAGGTCTGCTTCATACCTTGACATGCACCTCGAAATTGACAGTGAGCGTTTGGTTTATTATTTATGGTGTTTAGCGCCACTTTCAACACTATTTCAGCTATACCGTGGCGGTCAGGTTTATTGGTGTGGTGGAGGAAACCGGAGTACCCGGCGAAAACCACCGACCTGGCGCAAGTCATTGACAAACTTCGCCATGAACGGGGTTGGAACTCACAACTTGAGTGGCGATAGGCACTGAGTGCACATGTAATTGTAAATCCAACTACCATACGATCACGACCACGACGGTCCCGACAGCGAGGGGCGGTTAAGAAAAAACTTAATAAGTAACAACATTTCAGCAGCACCTGTATATGGTGTATATATCTCTCAGTTGATACAATATTGAAGAGTTTGTGGTTATTATCCGGTTTTCCTTGATAGAGGATTGCTGCTAACAAGAAAGTTACTGAACCAAAGGTTCCTATTAGTTGACGTCATCACTTTTGTACGGTCGCCACCATGACTTGGTTGACAGTTATGGAATATCTGTTTCACAAATGACCACAGATATGTTCCACTTGTCGTTACACTTCCCAGTCCTTTCCTCATTCATTACTTATCACCGAGTATGTAACTAGTTTAGCACGACGAGTCCCACTAGTCGGGAACTGTTTACCTTTCCAAAGCATCTGAGTTCATCTCCCGGTTTTTAGTGACGTTCGTGTTACTCGACCTTTAATTTTATGTGTATGTCTTTGATCGTTGTTTGTTTTTTTGTCCTTTTTCTTTTACCATTGTCTTGTCTCTCCTTCTTCGATTTACGGATTTTTATTAACCCTTTGGTATCTTCAAATGTTCTTAGTTTGCTGTTAATACAAGCTATGGAATATTTAAGTTTTTAAGAAAAGTTTGCAGATACCGAAAGTGTAATTAGAAAATTTGACGGTCAAGAAGTGATTATTATGAGTTTATGATATCACATTTCGATATATTTAATTATGTCTTTTAGTTATTTAATAATGATTGAAAGCTGTTGGTTCGCTCAGTAATAACGACCAGAATTCCATTAATTACATGTTAATGGGAGAAAATTGAATATACCGAAAGATAATCGGAAGCCGTAGTTCGAAAAAAAGACATTAAAATGGCTGGGGTGCAAAAGAAAAAGAACATACGACAAACAATGGTCGTCAAATTGCTACACAGAAAAAAATACAGATAGGGGAATGCGAATCCCACGTGGGTGAACTCCAATGGTGCTCCATTTTAAGTTTGTTTACTGCTCATTGTTTTTATAAACGTGATGTAGTGTTTCAGCTTAACATTTTGTCAGTGATCATAGAGTTTAGTTTGTTACCAATACACTCCCAGTAGTTTTTTTCTTCAGGTTTAAGCCTTGGTCAATGTTCACGTGATTTTTCATGTGTTCTACACATATAAGTGTTCCAAATTTAGAGTGTAGGGGGTTAGGGTTATGGCGTTTAATGCCACTTTCAAGAATAATTCAGTTATATCGTAGCGGTCAGCTATATTGGTGTTGGAAACCGGAGAAACCGGAGAAAACCACTGATCTGCCTCTAGTCACTGACGATCTTTCTCACATAATGTTGTATCGAATACACCTCGTCATGAGCGTGATTCGAACTCACAACATTAGTGGGGATAGACTCTGAATACATAGGCAGTTGTAAATCCAACTACCACACGGTCACGATCACGGGGGACCCTGCTCCAAATTTCATTATTCGTGTTTTTAGTATGTTGATTGTACTATATTTTTAATGTTCCGATATTAGAAAATCATACACTCAATATACCGTATGCAGTTTTAATTTTTTTTATTTTTATGAGTGAATAAAGTAATAAAACAGAAATAATTTCTACAAATACAGATATCATGTTATATGCATTGCTATTATTCCAACATTTGATCTCTATGGAAATGTTAGAAATTATCTAGACAAAGCTTACACGCTCGCTTGCATTGATTTATCATAAAGAACGAATGGGCTTTATTCATAGTTTTATTGTTCCCAATGTAAGATACAATATTGCTCTCATCACATCCTCCGTATTCTTCCCTACCTAGACAATATTTTATGCCCGCCATTGTTCCATCTAAACACTGGTAAACTGAAACGATCAAAGCATTAAAATCATAAAAAGAACAAAGATATTGACAAAAATGTTGACACCGAACAGTATATTTTATTTTTTAGGGGCGAGGGGGTAAATTCAACACAAAATAATTACATTGTGTGTTCATTTTATTTTTAAAATCCCATGTGATTGGTCTATATATTGACATGTGATTTCAAAATTGAAACCTCCATCAGTCAATGAAGCGCACAACCATTCGCCATCACAATTTAAAGACATATAGTCTGTTTGATTTCTCTAAATCTTCAGAAAAAAATTCTTAAAAATCCAGTTTTCAAATCATCAATTTTGTTTCTAGATGTATATTAATATATGATATATACGAACTCTGACAATTAATTCCAAAATTGTTGGTCCATTATTAAAACAGTTATCCATTAGGTCTCTATGTTAATCATATTTTCTGAAATGCAAAAATCTGGTAGTAGTGAGTACAAATAACAGACTGTACCATGTGACATAGGACATTTAAGTATTAAAGGACATCATAACAATTGACCATCATCTTAATGGTCAGTTAATGAGTAGCCTTTTAATATTTAAATGTTCTATGTCACACGGTACAATAACATATACATTGAAAGCACATTTCTTTTAATTTTTTATGGTTGGGCTCTCACACTATTTGTACTCACTCCATGCAGATTGTTACACTTCAGAAAATATAATTAGCATAGAGACCTAATGGGTACTGTGTGTACTTTGATGTTAACAACGGTTTGATTCCTTTTCGCCTTCCACTGGTCTAGACGTTATACGTTTCGTTTCCGTGTGGAAGGATACATGTGTTTCTTTTTAGGGACCTGACTGGTAACTTCTCCAATTGTGGCAATGGGGTTTTCAATCTTGATCCAAATCAGCTTGACTGTTACTGCGCTGCCATTAACCTGTAAATTCCAAGTTAATTTCTTTCCCTCTAAATCTCCATGTTTCAGAAGTTCGAGCAATTTAACAGATAAGTCCATTGTTGTGAGATATTAGTTCTGTTCCATGATTAGATGTATTCGCTAGTCAAGTCTAGCTCCGAATGAAATTTCGGTTATGTCCTAGCAAACTGCTATATATGGCAATAAACTGGAGTACCGGGAGAAATAACATGATATTATATTCAGGAATCCTACTTTATTTGTGTGAGGGGCAACTTTACTGACGAAATATGGGTATGTTTTCTAGAAATGAAGACAAATAAGCTTTTATAATTCATATTCATATATTTCTTTTCATTTATTTTTGATTTCGTCTGCTAAATGTTTCAATGTGGAGGTCAGAATGGCATTTGAAGTGTGTATGGTGGGAATTTGCAAATACTAAAATAATCGAATATTCGGTCTATACTTTTTAGTTGAATTTCACCACTTTCATCAAAATATATCCGTATTTATTCTTATTTTTAATATGTCTTTCTTAGACACCGATAGGCTAAATTCCCAGTAAAAATCTTTTGTTGGAATTATTTTCAGGTTATACACCAAATTGACCATTCTCTATTCAGAGTTGTCGTTCCTGCTACGCTACACTCCATCTCTGTCAACGCCCATTTTACAAGATTTTTGTAAAATTTAGAAACAGTAAAAAAATGTACTTAAAATTTGTTTAATTATTGTAAATATCAATAAAGATGGAAATAAGTCACTTATTTCAAATTAATTCTCTCTTAAAAATGATTTCTGATCGTTTTCAACTTTTTAATTTTTACCTCCGCAAAATAGTTCTTCAAGAAGTGGGGGGTAAATCATTTTTAAGAGAGAATTCATTTGAAATGAGTGACTTATTTCCATCTTTATTATAAGCTTGCACCCAAAACAGTGATTTTCTGGACAGAGATCAGCTGTTGACGCCAATGCTACTCAACCAATGCTATACATTTCTCTTAGAGTGTAGTTATTCCTGCAAAAATTATACAAGCATCATCACGGACCGGTTTCTCGCTACGAAATACCCACTTCGTCACTAATCTTTTCCCTTTTATGTAGAATTTGTCATTCCTCTATCACCTACAATTCTCTTACCGGGCTTGACTATGTGAATAACATGAAGGGTGTCTTGTAAGAAACAGGAAATACTTAACCTTCACGAGCACCATGGTCCGCAGCCACTCTTTGGTTTGGTCCTTGTTGCCCATCTTTTCATTTTTCTTTGTTGTGTTTTTTTCTTTGTTTGTCTTTCTTCTGTGTCTTGTGCTGAATGTTGCCAGTGTATCAGTTGTGGCCGCTATCGTATGGTAGTTGGATTTACAACTACATATGAAATCAGTGCATATCACCACTGATGTTGTGAGTTCGAATCTCGATTAAGACGAGGTGTACAACATTATGTGATAAGGTTTGTCTGTGACTTGCGACAGGTCGGTGGTTTTCTCCGGGTCCTTCGGTTTCCGCTACCTATAAAGCTGACTGCCAGGATATAATTGAAATATTGTTGAAAGTGGCGTTAAACACCATAAAAACCAAACAATTCCTTCGTGTTTTTCCCGGTGGGTTTCTCTAACGTTTGTATTGTGGATATGTTCCACTTGTCGTAAACAATTCCCGGTCCTTTTCTAAATCATGATTTATCACCGGGTGTGTAACTAGATTAACACGACGGTGTGACTAGTGAAGCAGAAACTGTTTTCCCTTCCGGAGCACCTGAGTTCACCCCTGGTTTTTAGTGGGGTTCATGTTCCTCGATAGTTATTTTATGTGTATGTTTTGTAGACCGTTCTTTGTCCTTTTGTACTTTTTCTTTTGGCCATTGTGTTGTCTGTTCTTCTTCGATATACTAATTCTGATTACATCTTTGGTATCTTCAAACTCTTCTTTTATTCTATAAAACTTACAATAGCTCGGCTTACCTGCGGAATATTATATCTCTCTGCATAGAGAAAATCGTTGACCTCCTCCAATGTAGATATCATCCAGGTTTTAGTGGCAATATGACATATTTTGTTTTTCTTGTCAAAATTCAATGATTTGCAAAGATTAAGAGACCGACATACTTCAGCACACTGGTGTATGGTAGGAACATTTATTCGTAATACTATGTATCTAGTCGATCTTCTTCCCCTTGTGAACTGGAAAGCACTCAGCGCACTGGTTCCTTGTATAGCAAAAGCCGCTATAATCAACAGTGGTATCGTCATTATATTACACAATTAATAAAAAACATATAATTTTAAAATTGTTCTCCCTTTTGTTCTAATGTTAATTTTCATATTGTCCTGGAAGCACTACACGTTGCAAATATCATGGCAACTTGACCATTTTCACAATGTTAACAATGTTTTTATACATGATCAATACATGTGTTGGCGACTCCTTAATTACTCTTTCTTACTCTGCAGTATTTCAGAGAATACCTTTGTACATCATCAATGCATCAGTTGGAGACTCCTTAATTAATTTTTCTTACTCGGAAGTGTTTAGGAGGAGACTTTTATCCATCACCAATACATAAGTTGGTAACCCCTTAGTTACTCTTTCCTACTCGGAAGTGTTTCAGAGAATACCTTTATCCATCATCAATGCATAAGTTGGAGACTCCTTAATAAGTCTTTCCTACTCGGAAGTGTTTAGGAGAAGACTTTTATCCATCATCAATGCATCAGTTGGAGACTCCTTGCAAAGATTAAGAAGGGAGCAAAGAAGAGTTTGAAGATACCAAAGGGGTAATCAGAATCCATAAATCGAAGAAGAACAGACAATACAATGGCCGAACAAAGTACAAAAGGACAAGCAACGATGTATACAACATTCGTTACAAGACACAGAACAAAGACAAACAAAGTAAAAAACACAACACGAACAAATGAAAGGATGAACAACGATTTACAAAGCATACACATAAACCTACAGATCGAGTAACACGAACCCTACTAAAACCCGGGGGGTGAACTAAGGTGCTAGAATGTTATTGTATCTATATATATATTGAATAATGAGAGGTAATAGCAGATTGTTAAAATGATATTTCTACTCAAATAAAATCGTAGATATCGAAATTAGTGCGCATGACGCGTATCTGAAATAACATTCATCAGCAACGCTCATATTAAAAAGATTGAAAGGCAAATATACACAAAGAAACAAGTTAAGCACCCTCTGATATATTAAAACATAATAAGTTACACTAAGTTTAGATTCTAATATTTGTATTGATTATAGCCAGAACAATGTTCCATTAAAAAGATGTGCTCACACAGGTATGACCATTCTGTCTAATATCGACTAGTCATGCACGTGAGCCATGCCTCTCACGCATTACTCAAAATTCAGTATGATCACGCTTCGAATTTGGGTATTTAAATCCGGTGTTATAAAAACATTATTCATTCTCAGTAAGCATGGTACGAAGGCGAACATCAGAAGCACAAATATGGCAAATAATCAGCATGCATACAACAACTTCCTTCAAAACTATTGGACGTCAGAATGGCTACCACTATACTGTAGTCAGCCGACTGGGAGAAAACACACACAAACCAACAATGTGAAAGACTTGCCAAATTCCGGCAGACCACGGGTAACATCTGATCGTGACGACAGGGCATTGCAGCGTTTGCTTAGACGGATGCCATTCGCAACCAGTCCGGTACTCAAACATCACTGGCTGCCCAATAGACGTCTGTCAACAAGAACAGTTAGAAACCGTCTGAAATCGGCGGAACATAAGTCAAGGAGAGTCATTAAACATCCACGGTTGGTAGACCGACATCGACGATCACGTTTGGCATGGTGTTTAGCACGACGTGGTTGGAATCTAAGGACATGGCACAAGATCCATTGGTCAGACGAGAGCCGGTTTCTGCTTCATGTAACCGACGGACGGATGAGGGTTTGGAGACACAAAAGCACAGCCTATACCCGAAGGAACATCCAGCCAACTGTCCCTTACGGTGGATGTTCAGTAATGGTTTGGCGGTGTATCTCTCATGATTGTAGGCTGGATTTAGTCACCATGCAACCTAACTGGTGATCAGTACATCAGAGACGTCTTGCAACCAGTTGTTGTCCCCCATTTCGACAACCACCCACTAGCTACAAGGCTTGTGTATATGGATGACAACGCCAGGCCTCGTCGTTCAAGAGCAGTAACCGCCTACCTCCAAAGAGAAGTCGTGACTTCTGTTCCTTGGCCAGCCATGAGCCCGGATTGGAATCCCATAGAGTATATTTGGGACATGTTATGCCGTCGTATGCAGGCTCGGGAACCTCCTGTGCAAAACATTCGTCAGTTAGAAGCAGCATTGCATCGGGAATTGCAGCAACTATCACAAGAGGACATCCGACGTCTAACTGGAGGGATGAGACGCAGGGTTGAGGCCGTCATCCAAGCACGTGGGGTTTACACCCGGTACTGAACTTTGAACAATAGATGTCGTCAAGTGATTCATACATGACGTTTTGAAAGTGAAATAACAATCTTATCGTGCTTTTTGAACTGTGAAGGTCAATACTTAAAATGGACATGTTTTAATGCAAAAGGTGCTTAACTTTTTTCTTTGTGTATAATTTAGAAGTCTTTGTGAGTAAATAAAGCAAAGGGCCTTAACATGATAACCAACATCGGTTAAGATCATCTATAACTGAGGCTGGAGGACATTAGTATTATAAATAATTTCAATTTCTACGGTATTTGCAACTAGAATTTTGAACTGTTCTGACGGTGAAGTATTTGTTTTTCATTTTATTTGATGTTGTATAAATTATGAGTTTACTTTTGAAGAGTAATGTGTCCGAGTGGAGCGACATGTCTATCCGTGGACTGTTGTATCAGTGAGCTAGCACTATTAACATCCAACTCAGCGTGTTAGTCTAGAATAATGCGGATCTCACCATCATCTTATTGAAAATTCACTTGTTCTCGCCATGACATAGCTGAAAAATTGATGAGTTGGCTTTAAACAACAATCACTCGCTCACTCACTCATTGCACAAGGCCTTAACGAATTGTCTCGTTTAAAACATCTATCATGAACATTCTAACACAAATAGGAAGGCCGTAGCAAACAGAGGGCTGTCGTGGTCGTAATCATATGGTACTTGGATTTACAATTGCCTGTGCAATCAGTTCCTATCACCACTATAGTTGTGAGTTCGCATCCCGATCATTGCCATGTGTACTTGAAACACCATTATGTGATAAAGTTTGTCAGTGACTTGCAACAGGTCGGTGGTTTTCTTCGGGTACTTCTGTTTTCTCCATCAATAGAACTGCCCGTCTCAACATTATATTATTATCCAACATATATTTATCTTAAATCATTATATCCTGCAAACATTGGATAGCATTTCGCCAACCATGACGAACGCAGTGAACTCAAATCCGATGGATGAATTCAGAATAGACAAATAATCATAGATCGAAGTACACACACAAATGTCTTGTATTGTATTATATTGTATTGTCTTTTCTCTTTATTAGTTTGTATTCTTTTGTATTATTCATGATGTTATTGTCTGTATCTATGTTGAGGAGAGCTACTAATAGCCTCTGCCTGTATGTAATCCTCATAAAATAAATAAAGAAAAAAAGAAAATTAAAAGAAAACACAAGAACACACGCCCAACATGAAAATGGGTTGACTATGTTTAAACATATTTTATTGCCCCAAAATGACAATAGGATCAGATACAAGTTTTTCAACTGATAACATCTTCTCCTTTATATAAACAATAAACAGATGCAATTGAACATAAAATAATACACAAAAGCTACAATCTTCATTAATAATAAAAAACAAACAAACAAACAAAAACAAAAACAAAAAACAAAACAAAACATGAAATGCACAAGTGCAGCACAATTTACAGTTGGTACTATATTTTTAAGTGTACGATGTGAGAAACTGGTACATCAAATATATCGTATATAGTTTAATTTTTTTCATTTTTTATGTGTGACTGAAGTAATAAAATAGTAATATTTTCTACAAATACAGATATCATGTTATATTCATTGTTGTTATTCCGACATTTGATCTCTATGGAAATGTTAGAATTTCTCTAGACAAAATTTACACGATCGCTGGCAGTGATGTTTCATATATAACCAATGGCCATATGTCCAATATGCATTATTCACAAGGTACGTTCCAATACTGCTTTTATCGCATCCTTGGAAACCTTCCCAATATGGACAATGGGATGTCAACATGGGTCCATCTAAACACTGGTAAACTGAAACGATTAAATTCATAATATTAAAGCATATCGACGATCCGTCGTCGTCGTGATTGAATACTGCTCATGGCGAGATGTACTCGATACAACATTATGTGATAAAGTTTGTCAGTGACTTACGGCATATTGGTGGTTTTCTCCAGGTACTCCGGTTTCCATCACCAATAAAAGTGACAGCCACTATATAGCTGAAATATTATCAAAAGTGGCGTTGAACAGCATAACCCTAACCCTTAAGATATATTGACTATAACATGCTGAAACCCAACAATGTTATTATTTATTTGTTTATTTCAACACAGAATAATCAATAAAATGAGTCATCATGTATATGTGTGTTTGGAGTATCGATTTTGACTGTTCTTTACTAATATTTTTGGCTTGACGTTTGGAGGTTAGAGGTTAGGGTTATGGTGTTTAACGCCGCATTCAGTTACATCGTGGCGGTCAGTTTTATTGGTGGGGGAAACCGGAGTACCAGAGGAAATCACCGACTTACCTCAAGTCACTGAAAAACTTTATCACATACGATCACGACGGTCCCTCGATTGGCTTTTAGAACTGTTCAGAGAGTGTGGTGTTTTTTGTTGTTCATTGTTTTTACTTAAATTAATTACACAATTAATTTAAATTATTATTTGGTCATATTACAGTGTAATTGAAGGATATATGGTATTTTGGTGTTTAATGCCACATTCGACAACATTTCAGCTATATAATAGTAGACGGCTATAAATGTGACGAGAAACCGGGGTACCAGGAGAAAACTTGAACGTATCTTTTTCTTAAATACGGAAATAACAGCTTAGACATTTTATTTATAAAATTATACAATAATATATTCAAGCAAAAAGGCCATAGAACTGCATCATAAAACCAGAAATAATGCATGACATAAATCATATTTTTATATGTAAATATTAATATCTTTTTTAATCGTAAAAAAAGTATATTCTGTGATATTTTTCAACGAATCAAATAACAAATTGGGTGAGTGATTGCTGTTTAACGCCAACTCAGCAATTTTTCAGCTATATCAAGGCGAGAACAAATTAATTTTCAATGAAATGATGATGAGGTCCGCTTTCTTCTAGACCAAGACACTGAATTCGATTTTTATCATAGCGAATGTTATTAATATTTCCTTTCCTTGAATAATGATTAGATTTCACATTTAATTTCATGTTGATTTTTTAATCTATTTCGCATAGTACTGCTGAACATGTTACTATGAAAACAATATGAAATTGTATTTTGAAATAGAAGTTGCTTTGTTCTTTTTTGTCTTTTTTCACATAATTTGTGAATTTGCTTTGTTATATTTCAAAATGAGTTGAAACGTCCATATTTTTTTTTTATTATTATTGCTCAAATTAAGAATAAATAAATAAATAAATTCGCACGTGACATTTTTATTCTGTGCATTATATTTTATTTTAGTTATGAATAGTTATTTTTCAAAAGTCTTGAATTATTTGAAATAGCGTCAACAGACTTTCATGATTGATTCATTGAAATAGACCAAATCCGAAATGAAAACGATGTATTCAGTCATATCAGTTAGAGTGGTTCTTATTGGTCATGAGGTGCTAAGAAAAAAAGACAGTACAAAAATATCCAATGTGATTTGGGAAGAGGGAAGAAGAATATTTTTAAACCGGTTCATCGTGTTTGATTTCTGATTTTTCTACAGTGAAAACTAGAATGTTTCTTCGTATAATTACAAGTGTTGCCTCAGGACAAGTGTGGACACAGAAATGTGCTGTCCAAAAAGCAAGTGTGGATGTCAATATTTCATATTATTAACTTTAAGAAAAAAAAACATGGACACAGGGGTCCTGGATTTTTTTAATAAAAAATAATCCTGGATTATTATTTTTGCTTAAAGTCCGGTACTGTGTTTTTATTTCAAATTTTCATCATAGCCCCCCTCCTCCTCCCAAGGGATATACATTTGTATCATTAATAATAAATTAATAAATAATATATTTCAGATTTCCTATTTAAAATAAATCTCATTTACAAAACTTTAAACTGTCGAAACATAACATTTATTTACCTGTAAAACTCACAAATAAAATTCACCTCCACCCTTTTTTTTTCCTTTTTTCTTGTTTAAATCAATGATCAACAATATTCCAAAATCAAACAAATGAATAAATATAACATAGATTTCGCTTACATGCATCTTTTTGTTTTACATTATCTTATCAAGAAATTGGTGGCTGTAACATTCATCAAATTCAAGTGGGGGTAAGGGTTTTCGGGTGGGATTCCGCGTAAGATTATTCCGTTTCAATGTTAAAAGTCCGGTATTTTCCTTTCCTATATGAACCAAAGAACACATTTATAGCTGTTTTTCTTTTTAAAAAATAACTATATTTAAAAAATAATAACATTTTAACCTTTAATTCACTCAGTAATATGCTTTTCCTCGCCGTAGAGCAAAAATACTTACATGATTGGAAAGCTGGAAATGTCAAGATTCTATATTTATAAACTATTGACCTGAGTAGCTTTGCTAAACCATGCGGAGTCAGTGTGTTTAAATCGGTCATCCAATCAGGACGCTCATTATTCTTGTCCAAGATAAAAAAAAAATACATCGCTAAAATTACCTGTGGGTGTTTCCCCACTTCAACTCGTATATTTACATACAAATTGAAGATATTTCGTCATAAAACTTCACACATGGTTTTGTCTATCATATTTCTTGAAGACAAACATAAAATTGTATTCCATTTATCAATATTTTATGAGTATCAACAGTTTTTTCAACACATTATCTGTTTCTCTATACAGCCGCCCGATTACCAATGAGATAAGTCACGTGACTACACATGCTACTCACAGTGACCAGTGACCCACTTTAGCACGTTCTACCAGTTTATTCTTAATATGTTGTAATACAAATATTAACATTTCTCATAGGCTATACTCACAAGGTAAACATATGTGGTTACTACTGTCTTTCTGAAGACATACTTCATATTGTCCACAAGCATGATTTGCACAGCTACCAGCAATTGTCTGAAAATTGGAGTGAGAAAAATATTACAGATTGAAAAATATTTGCATATTTGAACTTAATTTCACTTATACGACATACATGGTCAATTCCTGTATCTTTCTTTGCAAATGGCTACGATCCTTGTTTCTTTATGACACGTGGTCGTGATAGAATGGTAGATGGATCTTACCTATGAAATCAGTGTCTATCAGTACTAACGTTGTGAGTTCGAATCCCACGCATGCGAGGGATACTCGATGCAACATTATGTGGTAAAGTTTGTCTGTGACTTTCGGAATGTCGTTGGTTTTATCCGGGTACTCCTGTTTCCTCCACCAATAAAACTGACGGCCACGATATAATTGAATTATTGTTGAAAATGACGTTAAACACCATAACCCTCTTTGTGACAGCGTTTTTGTTAAGCTTATCACTGCAAAAAAAACTACTATACAGAATTGTATCACATAATAGAAAGTGACCTTGAAATAACACTTTGTATGACCCTTCTTGGTCAGTAACTAACAATATTCCTGTAAGTTTTTGTGATTGCAAAGGTACTACCTGCCGCTTGACAATCAAAATCGACTACATCTTTCACGGAGCGGGTCATGAACTCGCATATACAACTGACTGTGCAAATTATTAAAGGGATGTTTTCATCAATAATGTTTTTGATAAACCTTAGATTTGATGCCATGACTTTCTAAAGCTTCCGCCTAATACAATGATTTTCTGTTCAAAAATACTATGAAAACAGTGCTATTCATTGTTCGTAGGTTGAAGTCATCTCTACAAAAATTATACGGTCACCATTACGGATTTCCCCTTCGTCACGAAGCTCTTCCCTTTTATGTACACTTTTTCATTCCTCTATCATCCACAATACTTTTACAGGACTAGATTATACGAATAACATTGCGGGTATCTTATAAGGAACATGAAATGCTTACCCTTCCCGAGCACCCTTGCTGCTCATTTTTTTCATTTTTCTGTGTGGTGTTTTTCATTTGTCTTTTTTCTGTGTCTTGTTCCGAATGTTGTCAGTGTATCAGGGGATTGTCCATTCGTAATTTTCCCGTCTGCTTTCTCTAGCGTTTATATAGTAGTATTCTATATAATTTACAATAGTTCGGCTTACCTGCGGAATATCATCTTTCCACTGCATAAAGAAAATCCTTGTTCGCAGTCACTATATTTATCTGCCAGGTATTAATGGAAATATGACATTTTTTATTTGCCTTGTCAAAATTCAATGATTTGCAGAGTTTAAGAGACAAGCATACTTCAGCACACTGGTATAGGCTAGGAACATTTACTCGGAATCCTATGTATTTATTCAATTTTACTCCCCTTGCATAAGTTGGAGACTCCTTAATTACTCTTTCCTTCTCTGCAGTGATTCGGAAAATGCTTTTATATATCATCAATGCATTCATATGACGCAGATCGAATAAAGTATAAAAATAATACAATTCTAATTGTCATATATACAAGCCAATCAGAATAAATCGAGGGTAAAGTTGTAACTGTTCAATAATTAAAATATGATCATAAATCTCTAATAAGATTTCTATCTATCATGCATGTTGTTTCTACAGGTTGCACACAATTTCTTGTAAAACGTGCATTAATTTCTTGTTGAATTCTCCTTCATTACGCTAAAGCCAATACGATATTTATCGGAATATACGGTAACTATAATGCTATTGTATCTATATGAATGAAGGGAGGTAATAGCAGATTGGGAAAATGATATTTCCACTCAAACAAAAAGGTAGATATCGAACTTAGTGCGCATGACGCGTTTTTGAAATAACCTTCATCGGCAACGCTCATATTAAAAATATTGAATGGCAAATAATTTAAAAGTCGTTGGGAGTAAATAAAACAAAGGGCCTTAATTAACAAGATAATCGACAATGGTTAATATCATCTATAACTGAGGGTGGAGGACCTTACTATTATAAATAATTTCAGTTTCTAAGTTATTATCAACTGGCATTTTTAACTTTTCTCATGGTATGGTATATCGTTTTTCATTTTATTTGATGTTGTATAAAATAAGAGTAATAACAAAATTACCGAACTCCGAGCAATCTTACAAAGGGAAAGTCAAAACACATAAGTATATAAACAGAAAAAATCAGTCAACAACCGGAAAACTGTGAAAACCGTAATGACCCTGACTTGGTACAGACATTTCTAAAGAAATGGTGGCTTGAATCAGATTTTAAAGCGTCGAACTACCCCCCCCCCCCCCCTTTCATTACGGCTCAAAGTTTCCGGCTGTCACTATAACAGTATGTATAACAATACTTGAACAAAACAGGTAAAACAGTTGTCATAACAGCACCAAACTCAGTGAAGTGAATGTCAAAAATATATTTACGTCACACATTGATAAAAAAATATATTTGACATTTTTGTTTTTGACCACTTATCTTTATACATTTTCGCTATATGAAAATCCATCTTTTATAATCTTTTCTGCAGAGACGGAATATATTTCGACAAGATCTTGGTATCGGAATATAACTTTTTAAGAGTTTGAATAAGGCGAATCTTTTCATAGCCCTGGTCCAGTAGCATGTTTCTCAGATGAAGATGACGTTTCAGGAAATCAGAATAATTGCTACTGGCCCTTGCATAGCGAATCAATTGCGAATTTACGTGGAAAGAGAAATAAAGGTTTTAATTCTGAAATAATCAATATTATTTCACACTGTTTCATTGCACAAGGACTTAACGAATGGATTCATTAAAAAATATCTATCATGAACATTTTAACTCAAAGAGAGGGTCGGTTGCTGTCGTGATCGTATGCTAGTTGGGGTTTATAGCTACCTTTGGAATCAGTGACTATCACCACTAAAACTGTGAGTTCTAATCTCGCTCATTGCGAGGTGTAATCGATTCAACATTATGTGATAACGGTTGTCAGTGCCTTGTGATAGGTTATTGGTTTTCTCCGGATACTCCGGTTTCCTCCATCAATAAAACTGACCGCCACAATATAGCTGACATATTGCTGAAAGTGGCGTTAAGCGTCATAACCCTAACACTAACACAAAGAGATAAATGTTGGTTCCATTTTCAGCTACTTGTTATCCAACAGTGCGTACTTACAACTATAATTCTGCTAATATTACTATAGACACAACATTTTATTATTGTCCAACATATATTTATATCACATCATTAAATCCTGCAAGCATTGGATAGCATTTAACCAACCAGGACGAACACAATGAAATCAAATTCGAAGGATGAACTCGGAATAGACGATGCAATTAATCACAAGTCAAAGTACACACTCAAAATTAAAAGAAAACACAAGAACACACGTCCAACATGAACTTGGAGTGTGACTATGTACTGTTCCTTTAATGGCACCCGTCATGGATTCCTAATCTAAAGAAAGATCAGTTATTAAAACATGTTCTCAAGTTGATATTGACAAAATGTAATGGAATTAGGCTCTTCAAAGATTAGTCAGTAATGGTCAGTTTCGTCACGCCGCGCTTCAGAGTTACTTTAACATTAACTACTCAATGGGTTGTGTGAATCAGATGTGGATTCTTAAGAACTATAAAGATATGTTAGAGTACATACAATCTAAGTCCTTCTCCTCCTACAATAACATTTAAAGCATTTGACTTCTCTACCCTCTACATAATTATTCTTACCTTTAAGCTGAAAGACAGATTAAGGGAGTTCGTCCAACTGTGTTTCATAAAAAAAATGGCCAATAAGGGTAATAACAAAATTACCGAACTCCGAAAAATCTTACAAAGGGAAAGTCAAAACGCATAAGAATATAAACAGACAAAATCAGTCAACAACCGGAAAACTGTGAGAACCGTAATGACCCTAAGGTAGATACAAACATCTTGTGCTAGTAGGGGAGTGATCTTTTTTTGTTAAAGAAAAAAAAACTCTGATTCTACCAAAAAGTTCTGTGAAACTGATATCATCAAAATGTTCGAGTTTTGATTGACACAATGCTATGGCTAAGTGCTCCTCTTATCGACGACTTGTTCCGTTACCCGTATGAGCAGACTTCATACAGAGACTTCTTAAGAAAAATGAAAAGAAGCTAAACCGATCCTTTAATATCACGTTCCGCTATATAGAAGATATCCTTTCACTAAATAATTTTATGTTTGGTGATTTCGTTGATCGTATCTATCCCATTGAGCTTGAAATAAAGGATAACACATATACAGATAGGTCTGCTTCATACCTTGACCTACACCTCGAAATTGACAATGAGCGCTTGCTTTATTGTTTATGGTGTTTAGCGCCACTTTCAACACTATTTCAGCTATATCGTGGCGATCAGGTTTATTGGTGTGGTGGAGGAAACCGGAATACCCAGCGAAAACCACCGACCTGGCGCAAGTCATTGGCAAACTTCGCCATGAACGGGGTTGGAACTCATAACTTGAGTGACGATAGCCACTGAGTGCACATGTAATTGTAAATCCAACTACTATACGACCACGACGGTCCCGACAGCGAGGGGCGGTTAAGAAAAAAACTTTATAAGTAGCAACATTTCCGCAGCACCTGTATATGGTGTATACATCTCTCAGTTGATACGATATTGAAGAGTTTGTGGTTATTACCAGGTTTTCCTTGATAGAGGATTGCTGCTAACAAGAAAGTTACTGAACCATAGGTTCCTATTAGTTGACGTCATCACTTTTTTTACGGTCGCCACCATGACTTGGTTGACCGTTATGGAATATCTGTTTCACAAATGACCACGGATATCTTCCACTTGTCGTTGCACTTCCCAGTCCTTTCCTCATTCATTACTTATCACCGTGTATGTAACTAGTTTAACACGACGAGTCCCAATAGTGAATCGGGAACTGTTTACCTTTCCAAAGCATCTGAGTTCATCTCCCGGTTTTTAGTGGCGTTCGTGTTACTCGACCTTTAATTTCATGTGTATGTTTTTGATCGTTGTTTGTCTTTTTGTACTTTTTCTTTTGACCATTGTCTTGTCTCTCCTTCTTCGATTTACGGATTTTTATTAACCCTTTGGTATCTTCAAATCTTCTTAGTTTGCTGTTAATACAAGTTATGGAATATTTAATTTTTTAAGAAAAGTTTGCAGATACCGAAAGTGTAATCAGAAAATTTGACGGTCAAGAAGTGATTATTATGAGTTTATGATATCACATTTCGATATATTTAATTATGTCTTTTAGTTATTTAACAATGATTAAAAGCTGTTGGTTCGCTCAGTAAAAACGATCAGAATTCCATTAATTACATGTTAATGGGAGAAAATTGAATATACCGAAAGATAATCGGAAGCCGTAGTTCGAAAAAAAGACATTAAAATGGCTGGGAGTGCAAAAGAAAAAGAACATACGACAAACAATGGTCGTCAAATTGCTACACAGAAAAAATACAGATAGGGGAACGCGAACCCCACGTGGGTGAACTCCATTGGTGCTCCATTTTAAGTTTGTTTACTGCTCATTGTTTTTATAAGCGTGATGTAGTGTTTCAGCCTGTCAGTGATCATAGAGTTTAGTTTGTTTCCAATACACTCCCAGTAGTTTGTTTCTTCAGGTTTAAGCATTAGTCAATGTTCACGTGATTTTTCATGTGTTCTACACATATAAGTGTTCCATATTTAGAGCACAGAGGGTTAGGGTTATGGCGTATAATGCCACTTTCAGGAATATTTCAGCTATATCGTAGCGGTCAGCTATATTGGTGTTGGAAACCGGAGATCACGGAGAAAACCACTGATCTGCCTCTAGTCACTGACGATCTTTGTCACATAATGTTGCATCGAATACACCTCGTCATGAGCGTGATTCGAACTCACAACATTAGTGGTGATAGACTCTGAATACATAGGCAGTTGTAAATCCAACTACCACACGGTCACGATCACGCGGGACCCTGCTCCAAATTTGATTATTCGTGTTTTTAGTGTGTTGATGGTACTATATTTTTAATGTTCCGATATTAGAAAATCATACACTCAATATACCGTATGCAGTTT
Organism: Bathymodiolus septemdierum; assembly: GCA_963383655.1. Taxonomy (NCBI): domain Eukaryota; kingdom Metazoa; phylum Mollusca; class Bivalvia; order Mytilida; family Modiolidae; genus Bathymodiolus; species Bathymodiolus septemdierum. Next base: position 10,861,284 of record OY726523.1, read on the forward strand.
TTTTTTGTTTTTTTTTTATGAGTGAATAAAGTAATAAAACAGAAATAATTTCTACAAATACAGATATCATGTTATATGCAATGTTATTATTCCAACATTTGATCTCTATGGAAATGTCAGAAATTATCTAGACAAAGCTTACACGCTCGCTTGCATTGATTTATCATAAAGAACCAATGGGCTTTATTCATAGTTTTATTGTTTCCAATGTAGGATCCAATATTGCTCTCATCACATCCTCCGTATTCTTCCCTATCTAGACAACATTGTATGCCCGCCATTGTTCCATCTAAACACTGGTAAACTGAAACGATTAAAGCATTAAAATCATAAAAAGAACAAAGATATTGACCAAAAATGTTGACACCGAACAGTGTATTTTATTTTTTAGGGGCGAGAGGGTAAATTCAACAGAAAATTATTACATTGTGTGTTCATTTTATTTTTAAAATCCCATGTGATTGGTCTATATGTTGACATGTGATTTCAAAATTGAAACCTCCATCAGTCAATGAAGCGCATAACCATTCGCCATCACAATTTAAAGACATATAGTCTCTTTGATTTCTCTAAATCTTCAGAAAAAAATTCTTAAAAATCCAGTTTTCAAATCATCAATTTTTTTTCTAGATGTATATTAATATATGATATATACGAACTCTGACAATTAATTTCAAAATTGTTGGTCCATTATTAAAAAAGTTATCCATTAGGTCTCTATGTTAATTATATTTTCTGAAATGCAAAAATCTGGTAGTAGTGAGTACAAATAACAGACTGTACCATGTGACATAGGACATTTAAATATTAAAGGACATCAATAACAATTGACCATCATCTTAATGGTCAGTTAATGAGTAGCCTTTAATATACAAATGTCCTATGTCACACGGTACAATAAAATTTACATTGAAAGCACATGTCTGTTATTTTTGTTTTTGATAGTTGGGCTCTTACACTATGTGTACTCACGCAATGCAGATTGTTGCACTTCAGAAAATATAATTAACATAGAGACCTAATGAATAACTTTTTAATAATGGACCAATTCTTTTTTAGATTAATTGTCAGAGTTCGTATATATCATATATTTATATACATCTAGAAAAAATTGTTGATTTGAAAACTGGATTTGTAAGAATTCTTTTCTGAAGATTTATAGAAGTCAAACGGACTATAATAATAATTTCAATTTTATATATTAATGTAAAGATGTAATTATAAGTATTGAATGCAGCTTTATATTGTTGTTTAAATCGTGATAGAAGGACATTTGCATATGACGCGCGCTATTCATACGAAATGTACATTGGTCAACGCTTTCACATTCCAATCAAACTACAAAAGATTGCATTCAATTTTCAAATAATTAAAACAATTAATTTAAATTAGTTACATGAGTATCTGACATTTTAATAGAAGATTAGATGGGATATTGGTGATTAATGCCACATTCAATAAATTTCCGTTTGTTAGATATTAGTGTTTTACGTCCGGCTTACCTTAATCAGGTATTGCGGACAGATTACTTTTTTATAGAGTCGTGCTCTGTCTTTCTGTTTGCTTTTAATTTATGGCGAACATCTCTGTCAACGCCCAGTTTACAAGATTTTTGTAAAATTTAGAAACAGTAAAAACATGTACTTAAAATTTGTTTAATTATTGTAGATATCAATAAAGATGGAAATAAGTCACTCATTTCAAATCAATTCTCTCTTAAAAATGATTTGTGATCGTTTTCAACTTTTAAATTTTTACCTCCGCAAAATAGTTCTCCAAGAAGTGGGGGAAAATGATTTTTAAGAGAGAATTGATTTGAAGTGAGTGATTTGTTTTCATCTCTATTGATATATTTACAATAATCAAACAATTTTAAGTACATTTTTTTTACTGTTTCTAAATTTTACAAAAATCTTGTAAAATGAGCGTTGACAGAGATGTTGTGTAGCGTAGCAGGAACGACAACTCTGGATAGAGAATGCAAATTGACTAGACTAAAAACCACTGACCTGCCACAAAAACAGTTGCATCGAGTACATCATGTCACAATATGACCGGAAGTAAATTGTCCATATTTTCACACCCCGGGAAAATAACTGTTATTGGATTACTACAAGATCATTTCCATATCGGGCCAATATGGGGGTCTCGGGATGATAACCAGGCCAATATGGAAATGTCCATGTATTAATCTGTATTCATTATTATTAATATTATTATTATTATTATTTCTCGGGTGGCAAAAAAAAATAATAATGGCGTTATTATTATTGAAACCATTACATAATTTTCCAACCGAGACAGAATTATATCTTCAATATATCAAAAAACGTCCCCAACTGATTCATTGAAATGGACCAAATCCGAAATGAAATCGAATTATTCAGAAATATCTGCTACTATGATGGTTCTTATTGGTAGAGACGCATAAAATACAGCACAAAAATTTACAATGTGTAATTTGGAAGACGAAGTTGAATATTGTAAACGGTTCTTTTGTTTAATTTTCAATTTATTTTCTACAATGAAAACAAGATGTTACCTCTTATTATTAAGATATTAACGTTTCTCATAGGGTATACTCACGAGGTAAACATATGTGGTTACTACTGTCTTTCTGAAGACATACTTCATATTGTCCACAAGCATGATTTGCACAGCTGCCAGCAATTGTCTGAAAAGTGAGAAAAAAAACATTGCACTATTTCCTTGTCAAATGTATCATAAATCCTATATCATTCATTCCGAATGGTTACAATCACTGTTTCTTTGTGTTTCTGTTAATGTTACTTGTACAACGGACTTTAACACAGAGGTATATATAAATGTAACCTTACAATAACACTTCTTATGTCCATTCTTGGTCAATGACAAATAATATACTTGCTATTTTTTGGTAATTGAAAAAGAACTACCTTCCGTTTGAAAATCAAAATAAACTACATTTTTCCTAAAGCGGAACTGTGCAAACTATCTTGGCGAAATACAAGATGTTTTCGTGAATATTTATAATAAACCTCATAGTTTATGTTACCTCCCTCATACGTTATTATAAGCTTGCACCCAAAACAGTGATTTTCTGGACAGAGATCAGCTGCTGACGTCAAGGCTACTCAGCCAATGCTATATATTTCTCTTAGAGTGTAGTCATTCCTGCAAAAATTATACAAGCATCATCACAGACCGGTTTCTCGCTACGAAATACCCACTTCGTCACGAATCTTTTCCCTTTTATGTAGAATTTTTCATTCCTCTTTCACCTACAATTCTCTTACCGGGCTTGACTATGTGAATAACAGGAATATCTGTCTTGCACGAAAAAGGAAATCCTTAACCTTCACGAGCACCATGGTCCGCGACCACTCTTTGGTTTGGTCCTTGATGCCCATCTTTTCATTTTTCTTTGTTGCGTTTTTTTCTTTGTTTGTCTTTCTTCTGTGTTTTGTGCTGAATGTTGCCAGTGTATCAGTGGATTTTCCAAAGTGGCCGTGATCGAATGGTAGTTGGATTTACAACTACATATGCAATCAGTGCGTATCACCACTGATGTTGTGAGTTCGAATCTCCATTAAGACGAGGTGTACAAGATTATGTGATAAGGTTTGTCAGTGACTTGCGACAGATCGGTGGTTTTCTCCGGTTCCTTCGGTTTCCGCTACCAATAGAGCTGACTGCCAGGATATAACTGAAATATTGTTGAAAGTGGTGTTAAGCACCATAAATAACCAAGCAATTCATTCGTGATTTTCACGGTGGGTTTCTCTATCGTTTGTATTGTGGATATGTTCCACTTGTGGTAAGCAATTTCCGGTGCTTTCCTAAATCATGATTGATCACCGGGTTTGTAACTAGACTGGTGTGACTAGTGAAGCAGGAACTGTTTTCCCTTCCGGAGCACCTGAGTTCACCCCCAGTTTTTAGTGAGGTTCATTTTCCTCGATCGTTATTTTATGTGTATGTTTTGTAGACCGTTCTTTGTCCTTTGTACTTTTTTCTTTTGGTCATTGTGTTGTTTGTTCTTCTTCGATATACGGATTCTGATTACACCTTTGGTATCTTCAAACTCTTCTTTTATTCTATAAAACTTACAATATCTCGGCTTACCTGCGGAATATTATATCTCTCTGCATAGAGAAAATCGTTGTTCTCCTCCAATGTAAATATCATCCAGGTTTTAGTGGCAATATGACATATTTTGTTTTTCTTGTCAAAATTCAATGATTTGCAAAGATTAAGAGACAGACATACTTCAGCACACTGGTGTATGGTAGGAACATTTACTCGTAATACTATGTATCTAGTCGATCTTCTTCCCCTTGTGAACTGGAAAGCACTCAGCGCACTGGTTCCTTGTATAGCAAAAGCCGCTATAATCAACAGTGGTATCGTCATTATATTACACAATTAATAAAAAACATATAATTTTAAAATTGTTCTCCCTTTTGTTCTAATGTTAATTTTCATATTGTCCTGGAAGCACTACACGTTGCAAATATCATGGCAACTTGACCATTTTCACAATGTTAACAATGTTTTTATACATGATCAATACATATGTTGGCGACTCCTTAATTACTCTTTCTTACTCTGCAGTGTTTCAGAGAATACCTTTATACATCATCAATGCATCAGTTGGAGACTCCTTAATGAATTTTTCTTACTCGGAAGTGTTTAGGAGGAGAATTTTATCCATCATCAATACATAAGTTGGTAACCCCTTAGTTACTCTTTCCTACTCGGAAGTGTTTCAGAGAATACCTTTATCCATCATCAATGCATAAGTTGGAGACTCCTTAATAAGTCTTTCCTACTCGGAAGTATTTAGGAGAAGACTTTTATCCATCATCAATGCATAAGTTGGAGACTCCTTAATTACTCTTTCCTATTCGGAAGTGTTTAGGAGAAGACTTTTATCCATCATCAATGCATAAGTTGGAGACTCCTTAATTACTCTTTCCTACTCGGAAGTGTTTAGGAGAATACTTTTATCCATCATCAATGCATAAGTTGGATACTCCTTAATAAGTCTTTCCTACTCGGAAGTGTTTAGGAGAAGACTTTTATCCATCATCAATGCATAAGTTGGATACTCCTTAATAAGTCTTTCCTACTCGGAAGTGTTTAGGAGAAGACTTTTATCCATTATCAATGCATAAGTTGGATACTCCTTAATAAGTCTTTCCTACTCCACTCTCTGCAGTGTTTCGGAAAATGGTTTTATATACATCAATTAATACTTTCATATGTCGCAGATCGAATAAAGTATAAAAATAAAACAATGCTAATTGTCATATATACAAGTCAATCAGAAGAAATCGAGGGTAAAGTTGTAACTGTTCAATAATTAAAATATGATCATAAATCTCTAATAAGATTTCTATCTATCATGCATGTTGTTTCTACAGGTTGCACACAATTTCTTGTAAAAGGTGCATTAATTTCTTGTTGATTTCTCCTTCATTACGCTAAAGCTAATACGATATGTATCGGAATCTACGGTAACTATAATGCTATTGTATCTATATATATATATATTGAATGAAGGGAGTTAAGAAGAGTTTGAAGATACCGAAGGGGTAATCAGAATCCGTAAATCGAAGAAGAACAGACAATACAATGGCCAAAAAAAAGTACAAAAGGACAAAAAACGATCTACACAACATTCGGCACAAGACACAGAACAAAGACAAGCAAAGCAAAAAACACAACACGAACAAATGAAAGGATGAACAACGATCTACAAAACATACACATAAACCTAAAACACGAACCCTACTAAAACCCGGGGGTGATCTCAGGTGCTATAATGCTATTGTATCTATATATATTGAATAATGGGAGGTAATAGCAGATTGTTAAAATGATAGTTCTACTCAAATAAAATCATAGATATCGAAACTAGTGCAAATGACGCGTTTCTGAAATAATATTCATCAGCAACGCTCATATTAAAAAGATTGAAAGGCAAATATACACAGAAAAAAAAGTTAAGCACCCTCTGATATATTAAAACATAATAAGCTACACTAAATTTAGATTCTAATATTTATATTGATTATAGCCAGAACAATGTTCCATTACAAAGATGTTCTCACACAGGTATGACCATTCTGTCTAATATCGACTAGTCATGCACGTGAACCATGCCTCTCACGCATTACTCAAAATTCATTATGATCACGCTTCGAATTTGGGTATTTAAATCCGGCGTTATAAAAAAATTATTCATTCTCAGTAACCATTGTACGAAGGCGAATATCAGAAGCACAAATATGGCAAATAATCGGCATGCATACAACAGCTTCCTTCAATGCTATTGGACGTCAGATGGCTACCACTATTCTGTAGTCAGCCGACTGGTGAGAAAACACACACAAACCAACAATGTGAAAGACTTGCCAAAATCCGGCAGACCACGGGTAGCATCTGATCGTGACGACAGGGCATTGCAGCGTTTGCTTAGACGGATGCCATTCGCAACCAGTCCCGTACTCAAACATCACTGGCTGACCAATAGACGTCTGTCAACCACAACAGTTAGAAACCGTCTGAACTCAGGGGAACATAAGTCAAGGAGAGTCATTAAACGTCTACTGTTGGTAGACCGACATCGACGATCACGTTTGGCATGGTGTTTAGCACGACGTGGATGGAATTTAAGGACATGGCACAAGATCCATTGGTCAGACGAGAGCCGGTTTCTGCTTCATGTAACCGACGGCCGGATGACGGTTTGGAGACACAAAAACACAGCCTATACCCGAAGGAACATCTAGCCAACTGTCCCTTACGGTGGATGCTGGTTAATGGTTTGGCGGTGTATCGCTCATGACTGCAGGCTGGATTTAGTCACCATACAAGGCCACCTAACTGGTTATCAGTACATCAGAGACGTCTTGCAACCAGTTGTTGTCCCCCATTTTGACAACCACCCACTAGCTACAAGGCTTGTGTATATGGATGACAACGCCAGGCCTCGTCGTTCAAGAGCAGTAACCGCCGACCTCCAAAGCAAAGCCGTGACTTCTGTTCCTTGGCCAGCCATGAGCCCGGATTTGAATCCCATAGAACATATTTGGGACATGTTAGGCCGTCGTATACAGGCTCGGGAACCTCCTGTGCAAAACATTCGTCAGTTAGAAGCAGCATTGCATCGGGAATTGCAGCAGCTATCACAACAGGAGATCCGACGTCTAACTGGAGGGATGAGACGCAGGGTTGAGGCGTCATCCAAGCACGTGGGGTTTACACCCGGTACTGAACTTTGAACAATAGATGTCGTCAAGGGATTCATGCATAACGCTTTGAAAGTGAAATGACAATCTTATCGTGCTTTTTGAACAGTGAATGTCAATACTTAAAATGAACATGTTTTACTGCAAAAGATGCTTAACTTTTTTCTTTGTGTATAATTTAGAAGTCTTTGTGAGTAAATAAAGCAAAGGGCCTTAATATGATAACCAACATCGATTGAGATCATCTATAACTGAGGCTGGAGGACCTTAGTATTATTAATAATTTCAATTTCTACGGTATTTGCAACTAGAATTTTGAACTGTTCTGACGGTGAAGTATTTGTTTTTCATTTCATTTGATGTTGTATAAATTATGAGTTTACTTTTGAAGAGAAATAAAAGGTTTCCATTCCAAAATAATCAATATTATTTCACACTTTTTCATTGGACAAGAACCACTGGTTGGCTCGGAATCAGAATAATGTGTTAGATTGGAGCGACATGTCTATCCGCGGACTGTTCTATCAGTGAGCTAGCACTATAAAAATCCAACTCAGCGTGTTGGTCTAGAGCAATGCGGATCTCACCATCATCTTATTGAAAATTAACTTGTTCTCGCTATGATATAGCTGAACAATTGCTGAGTTGGCTTTAAGCAACAATCACTCACTCACTCACTCATTGCACAAGGCCTTAACGAATTGTCTCGTTTAAAACATCTATCATGAACATTCTAACACAAATAGAGAGGCCGTAGCAAACAGAGGGCTGTCGTGGTCGTGATCATATGGTACTTGGATTTACAATTGCCTGTGCAATCAGTTCCTATCACCACTATAGTTGTGAGTTCGCATCCCAATCATTTCCAGGTGTACCTGAAACAACATTATGTGATAGCGTTTGCCATTGACTTGCAACAGGTCGGTGGTTTTCTCCGGGTACTTCTGTTTTCTCCATCAATAGAACCGCCCGTCTCAACATTATATTATTATCCAACATATATTTATCTTAAATCATTATATCCTGCAAACATTGGATAGCATTTCGCCAACCATGACGAACGCAGTGAACTCAAATCCGATGGATGAATTCAGAATAGACAAATAATCATAGATCGAAGTACACACACAAATGTCTTGTATTATATTGTACTGTATTGTCTTTTCTCTTTATTGATTTGTATTCTTTTGTATTATTCATGATGTTATTGTCTGTATCTATGTTGAGGACAGCTACTAATAGCCTCTGCCTGTATGTAATCCTCATAAAATAAATAAAGAAAGAAAGAAAATTAAAAGAAAACACAAGAACATGAAAATGGGTTGACTATGTTTAAGCATATTTTATTGCCCCAAAATGACAATAGGATCAGATACAAGTTTTTCAACTGATAACATCTTCTCCTTTATATAAACAATAAACAGATGCAATTGAACATAAAATAATACACAAAAGCTACAATCTTCATTAATAATAAAAACAAAAGCAAAAACACAAAACAAAACAAAACATGAAATATACAAGTGCAGCACAATTTACAGTTGGTACTATATTTTTAAGTGTACGATGTGAGAAACTGGTACATCAAATATATCGTATATAGTTTTATTTTTTCATTTTTTATGAGTGACTGAAGTAATAAAATAGAAATATTTTCTACAAATACAGATATCATGTTATATTCATTGTTGTTATTCCGACATTTGATCTCTATGGAAATGTTAGAAATTCTCCAGACAAAATTTACACGTTCGCTGGCAGTGATGTTTCATATATAACCATACGCCATATATCCAATATGTATTATTCACACTATTGCTTTTATCGCATCCTTGGAAACGTTCCCCATATGGACAAAAATATGTCGACATGGATCCATCTAAACACTGATAAACTGAAACGATTAAATTCATAATATTAAAACATATCGACGATCCGTCGTCGTCGTGATTGAATACTGCTCATCGCGAGATGTACTCGATACAATAGTATGTGATAAAGTTTGTCAGTGACTTACCGCATATTGGTGGTTTTCTCCAGGTACTCCGGTTTCCATCACCAATAAAAGTGACAGCCACTATATAGCTGAAATATTATTAAAAGTGGCGTTGAACACCATAACCCGTAAGACATGTTGACTATAACATGCTGAAACCCAACAGTGTTATTATTTATTTGTTTATTTCAACACAGAATAATCAATAAAATGAGTCATCATGTACATGTGCGTTTGGAGTATCGATTTTGACTCTGCTCTTTTCTAAGATTTTTCGCTTGACTTTTGAGGTTAGAGGTTAGGGCTATGGTGCTTAACACCGCTTTCAGTTACATCGTGGCGGTCAGTTTTATTGGTGGGGGAAACCGGAGTACCGGAGGAAATCATCGACTTACCTCAAGTCACTGATAAACTTTATCACATAAAGTTGTATCGAGTACACCTCGCTTGGGTGGGTTCGAACTCACAATTTAACATACGATGACGACGGCCCCTCGATTGGCTTTTGGAACTGTTCAGAGTGTGGTGTTTTTGTTGTTCATTGTTTTTACTTAAATTAATTACACAATTAATTTAAATTATTATTTGGTCATATTACAGTGTAATTGAAGGATATATGTGATTTTGGTGTTTAATGCCACATTCGACAACATTTCAGCTATATAATAGTAGACGGATATAAATGTGACGAGAAGCTGGAGTACCAGGAGAAAACTTGAACGTATCTTTTTCTTAAATACGGAAATAACACCTTAGACATTTTATTTATAAAATTATACAATAATATATTCAAGCAAAAAGTCCATAGAACTGCATCATAAAACCAGAAATAATACATGACATAAATCATATTTTTATATGTAAACATTAATATCTTTTTTAATCGTAAAAAAAGTATATTCTGTGATATTTTTCAACGAATCAAATAACAAATTGGGTGAGTGATTGCTGTTTCACGCCAACTCAGCAATTGTTCAGCTATATCAAGGCGAGAGCAAATTAATGTTCAATGAAATGATGATGAGGTCCGCTTTCTTCTAGACCAAGACACTGAATTCGATTTTTATCATAGCGAATGTTATTAATATTTCCTTTCCTTGAATAATGATTAGATTTCACATTTAATTTAATGTTGATTTTTAAATCTATTTCGCATAGTACTGCTGAACATGTTACTATGAAAACAATATGAAATTGTATTTTGAAATAGAAGTTGCTTTGTTCTTTTTTGTCTTTTTTCACATAATTTGGGAATTTGCTTTCTTATATTTCAGAATGAGTTTAAACGTCCATATTTTTTTTTATTATTATTGCTCAAATTAAGAATAAATAAATAAATAAATTCGCACGTGATATTTTTATTCTGTGCATTATATTTTATTTTAGTTATGAATAGTTATTTTTCAAAAGTCTTGAATTAATTGAAATAGCGTCAAAAGACTTTCATGATTGATTCATTGAAATGGATCAAATCCGAAATGAAAACGATTTATTCAGTCATATCAGTTAGAGTGGTTCTTATTGGTCATGAGGTGCTAAGTAAAAAAGACAGTACAAAATATCCAATGTGATTTGGGAAGAGGGGAGATGAATATTTTTAAACCGTTTCATCGTGTTTGATTTCTGATTTTTCTACAATGAAAACTAGAATGTTTCTTCGTATAATAACAAGTGTTGCCTGAGGGCAAGTATGAACACAGAAATGTGATGTCCAAAAGGCAAGTGTGGATGTCAATATTTCATATTATTAACTTTAAGAAAATAAATTCATGGACACAGGGATCCTGGATTTTTTTTAATAATAATACTAATCCTGGATTATTATTTTTGCCTAAAGTCCGGTCCTGTGTTTTTATTTCAAATTATCATCATAGCCCCTCTCCTCCTCCCAAGGGATATACAATTGTATCATTAATAATAAATTAATAAATAATAAATTCAGATTTCCTATTTAAAATAAATCTCATTTACAAAACCACTCATATTTGTTCAATTTTTAACGCTGATTTAAGCTTTAGTCGCAACAAATTTTTATTTTTCTCTTTAAACTGTCGAAACATATCTAACTGTAAAATTCACAAATAAAATTCACCCCCTCCCCCTTTTTTTTCTTATTTCTTGTTCAAATCAATGATCAATAATATTCCAGAATCAAACAAATGAATAAATATAACATTGATTTCTATTACATGCATCTTTTTGTTTTACATTATCTTATCAAGAAAATGGTGGCTGTAACATTCATCAAATTCAAGTTGGGGTAGGGGTTTTCGGGTGGGTTTCCGCGTAAGATGGTTCCGTTCCAATGTTAAAAGTCCGGAATTTTCCTTTCCTATATGAGCCAAAGAACACATTTATAGCTGTTTATCTTTTTAAAAAATAATTATATTTAAAAAAAAAATAACATTTTAACCTTTAATTCACTCAGTAATATGCTTTTCCTCGCCGTAGAGCAAAATACTTACATGGTTGCTAAACCATGTTGAGTCAGTGTGTTTAAATCGGTCATCCAATCAGGACGCTCATTATTCTTGTCCAAGATAAAAAAAAATACATCGCTAAAATTACCTGTGGGTGTTTCCCCACTTCAACTCGTATATTTACATATAAATCGGAGATATTTCGTCATAAAACTTCACACATGGTGTTGTCTATCTTCTTCTTCTTCTTCTTTAGGTATACAATACTCCTTCAAGACGTTGAAGATTACGTACTGTTGCATGCGTGGGTATTTACAACAATATTTACATAAATTTCATAAAGTGAAATAAAGTGAAATCAAAAGTGTGAATAAAACAAAACAAAAAATTTAAAACTATGTACAATTGTATTTGAAATTTAAATGTTTTAGAGAACAGCGGGTGTTAGCTGTTCTCTGAAAGAGTCTATAGATGGACTTGGGATAATTGTCTGTGGTAAGATGTTCCATTGTACTATAGTGTGTGGAAAAAATGACCATTTGTATGTATCTTTTTGTGTTGTTATATGCCTAAATGTCTGATTGTGTAATTTTCTAGTTCTGCTGTCAGTTGGGATCAGTATGTTGTTTGGGATAGCAATTAAAGCGTGTGTTATTTTAAACAACATGATCAATCTGGTTTTAAGACGGCGCTCAGCTAAAGTTGGCCAACCTAGAGTGTCAATCATTGAAGTGACACTGCTAGTATTATGGTAATTGTTTTCAACATAGCGAGCAGCTCGTCTTGAACCATTTCTAGTTTGTTTATGTTGTCATGTGCATAAGGATCCCAGATACTACAGCTGTATTTAAGTTTTGGCCTCACTAGTGCTTGGTATGCCCGAGATTTTACTTCAGGGTTTGATATCTGTAAATTTCTTTTTAAGTATTCGAGAGATTTATTTCCATTTGAAGTGATATTGTCGATGTGGGTGTTCCATTTAAGGTTAGATTGTAGTGTAACTCCAAGGTATTTTGCTGAAGTTACTGGTTCGAGAATGTGATTGTGAAGTATATAGTCATGTTTGAAGGGTGTTTTCTTTTGAGTGATGGTGAGTACTGTACATTTATCTGGGTGGAAAGCCATAAGCCAATCGGCTCCCCACCTTGCAGCTGAATCAAGGTCAGATTGTAGTTTCTTGCAGTCGTCCTGACATGTTATTTCTTTATTAATGATACTGTCATCTGCAAAGAGTCTTAGTTTGCTGTGCGTAAGATATTCCGGAAAGTCATTGATATAAATTAGAAAAAGAATTGGGCCGAGTACTGTACCCTGTGGAACGCCTGATGTTACTGGCACTGTGTTAGATGTTACTCCATCGATTACTACTGTTTGTGTTCTACTTGATAAAAATGCCTGAATCAAGTTTAGAGTATGGGTGTGTATTCCGTAATATTCCAGTTTGTATAATAATCTACGGTGGGAAACTTTATCGAAGGCTTTGGCAAAATCCATAATAATCAAGTCTGTTTGTATGTTTTTGTTATTGCTGGCATTTAATTCTTGTATGAAAGGAAGGAGTTGCGACTCACATGATCTTGTTTTTCTGAAACCATGTTGTAAATCATATAAAATATTGTTTGAGTCGAGGTGTTTCATAATGTTTCTGGTTATTATATGTTCCATCAGTTTACAGCAGATGCATGTTAGTGATATTGGTCTGTAATTTTCTGCTTTGTATCTTTCGCCCTTTTTTAATGCTGGTGCAACATTTGCGTGTTTCCAGTCTTTGGGTATGGTGCCAGTTTCTATTGATTTTGTATATATTTTGGTCAAGATTGGAGCAACTTGATCTTTAAGGTCTTTCATCACACTACTGTTTATGTTGTCTGGACCGCATGCTTTGTATGGGTTAAGGTTGTTTAAGAGGTTCAGTACACCTTTATCGTTTATGTGGATTTGTTCCATTATAGGATGAGGACTAGGTCTTTTGTCAGGTATGTCACGTGGTGGATCGTGTGTAAATACTGATTGGAACTGTTGGTTAAGAATGTTCGTTTTGTCTACTGTATCAGTATAGAGTATACCATCTTTTTTCAGTGGGCTTATGCCCGAGTTGTCCTTTCTAATGCTTTTGACGTAGCACTAAAAAGCTTTTTTGGTTTAAAATCCGAGTACTGATGTTGATCGGAGTCTTTAATGGGTAGGTCAAATATGATGTTCTCAATATATTTCCAGTAAGCTTTGCGTTGTTCTTTTTGTACTGTATGTTTCAGTTTTTCATACATTGAATGATTTTGGTTTTTCTTCCTGTAGTATTTGTTCTTTTTATTTATAAGTTTGCGTAAATTGTTGTTTATCCAGGGAAGTCTTTGTTTGTAAGTAAATAGTTTATGCGGGATGTTTGATTCTATAGGATTAACTATGTCATTTTTGAATGTGTTCCAGAGTATGTTTGTATCACTCTTTTCATATATGTTATTTATGGTTGTTAAAGTATTTTCCAGATCTTTTTTAATTTGATCCCAATTTGCTTCCTTGTATTTCATTACTTTTCTTGGTGTTTCTCTGACTCTTTTTAACCATGTGTCAATTTCAGCATAGACGATATCATGGTCTGCTGGCGCAATCAGAGGGAGAGTGCATAATTTATTAAGGTTTGATGGATTGTTCATAAGTAGAAGATCTAATGTTCTCTCATTTCGTGTTGGTTTGTCAGTTCCTTGATGTAAGTTATGGTCTGCAATTATATCAAGTAGTTGGTGGTGCTGTTTTGCATCTGGTTTTCCAGTTATGAATGAAAGATAAACATAAAATTGTATTGCAGTTATCAATATTTTATGAGTATCAACAGTTTTTTCAACACCTTATCTCTTTCTCTATGCAGCCGTCCGATTACCAATGAGACAAGTCCCGTGACTACACATGCTACTCACAGTGACCCGTGACCACTTTAGCACGTTCTACCAGTTTATTCTTAATATGTTGTTTTAAAAATATTAACATTTCTCATAGGGTATACTCACAAGGTAAACATGTGTGGTTACTACTGTCTTTCTGAAGACATACTTCATATTGTCCACAAGCATGATTTGCACAGCTACCAGCAATTGTCTGAAAATTGGAGTGAGAAAAATATTACAGATTGAAAAATATTTGCATATTTGAACTTCATTTCATTTATACGACATACATGGTCAATTCCTGTATCTTTCTTTGCAAAAGACTACGATCCTTGTTTCTTTATGACACGTGGTCGTGATCGAATGGTAGATGGATGCTACTTATGAAATCAGTGTCTATCAGTCCTAACGTTGTGAGTTCGAATCCCACTCAGGCGAGAGGTACTCGATACAACATTATGTGGTAAAGTTTGTCTGTGACTTGCGGAATGTCGTTGGTTTTATCCGGGTACTCCTGTTTCCTCCACCAATAAAACTGACCGCCACGATATAATTGAATTATTGTTGAAAATGACGTTAAACACCATAACCCTCTTTGTGACAGCGTTTTTGTTAAACTTAATTCTACAAAAAATAATACTACACAGAATTGTATCACATAATAGAAAGTGACCTTGAAATAACACTTTGTATGACTCTTCTTGGTCAGTAACTAACAATATTCCTGTAAGTTTGTGTGACTGCAAAGGTACTACCTGCCGCTTGACAATCAAAATCGACTACATCTTTCCCGGAGTGGGTCTTGAACTCGCATATACAACTGACTATGCAAGTTATTAAAGGGAAGTTTTCATCAATAATGTTTTTAATAAACCTCAGATTTGATGCCATGACTTTCTAAAACTTCCGCCTAATACAATGATTTTCTGTTCAAAAATACTATGAAAACAGTGCTATACATTGCTCGTAGGTTGAAGTCATCTGTACAAAAATTACACGATCACCATTACGGATTTCCACTTCGTCACGAAGCTCTTCCCTTTTATGTACACTTTTTCATTTCTCTATCATCCACAATACATTTACATGACTAGATTATGCGAATAACATGGCGGGTATCTTACAAGAAACAGGAAATGCTTACCCTTCCCGAGCACCCTTGCTGCTCTTTTTTTCATTTTTCTGTGTGGTGTTTTTCATTTGTCTTTGTTCTGTGTCTTGTTCCGAATGTTGTCAGTGTATCAGGGTATTGCCCATTCGTAATTTTCCCGTCTGGTTTCTCTAGCGTTTATATAGTGGTATTCTATATAATTTACAATAGTTCGGCTTACCTGCGGAATATCATCTTTCTCTGCATAAAGAAAATCCTTGTTCGCAGTCAATACATTTATATTCCAGGTATTAATGGAAATATGACATTTTTTATTTGCCTTGTCAAAATTCAATGATTTGCAGAGTTTAAGAGACAAGCATACTTCAGCACACTGGTATATGCTAGGAACATTTACTCGGAATTCTGTGTATTCATTCCATTTTACTCCTCTTGTGAACTTGAACGTACTCATCGCACTGGTTCCTTGTATAGCTAAGGCTACTATGATAAACTGTAGTATCGTCATTATATTACACTATTAAATACATCATTATGCATATATGATTATGAAATTGTTTTCCTTTTTGTTCTAATCCTAATTGTCATATTGTTCTGGCAGCACTATACGTTACAAATAGCATGGCAACTTCACCATTTTCACTATGTTAACACCAGTTTTTATACATCACCAATACATAAGTAATTACTCTTTCTTACTCGGAAATGTTTCGGAGAAGACTTTTATACATTGTCAATACATCAGTTGGAGACTCCTTAATTACTCTTTTCTTCTCTGTAGTGTTTCGGAAAATGCTTTTAGATATCATCAATGCATTGATATGACGCAGATCGAATAAAGTAAAAAAATAATACAATTCTAATTGTCATATATACAAGCCAATCAGAAGAAATCGAGGGTAAAGTTGTAATTGTTCAATAATTAAAATATGATCATAAATCTCTAATAAGATTTCTATCTATCATGCATGTTGTTTCTACAGGTTGCACACAATTTCTTGTAAAACGTGCATTAATTTCTTTTTGAATTCTCCTTCATTACGCTAAAGCCAATACGATATTTATCAGAATATACGGTAACTATAATGCTATTGTATCTATATGAATGAAGGGAGGTAATAGCAGATTGGGAAAATGATATTTCCACTCAAACAAAAAGGTAGATATCGAACTTAGTGCGCATGACGCGTTTCTGAAATAACCTTCATCGGCAACGCTCATATTAAAAATATTGAATGGCAAATAATTTAAAAGTCGTTGGGGGTAAATAAAACCAAGGGCCTTAATTAACATGATAATCAACATTGGTTAAGATCATTTATAACTGAGGGTGGAGGACCTTACTATTATAAATAATTTCAGTTTCTAAGTTATTATCAACTGGCATTTTTAACTTTTCTGATGGTATGGTATATCTTGTTTTTCATTTTATTTGATGTTGTATAAATTAGGAATTTACGTGGAAAGAGAAATAAAGGTTTTAATTCTGAAATAATCAATATTATTTCACACTGTTTCATTGCACAAGGACTTAACGAATGGTTTCATTAAAAAATATCTATCATGAACATTCTAACTCAAAGAGAGGGCCCGTTGCTGTCGTGATCGTATGCTAGTTGGGGTTTATAGCTACCTTTGGAATCAGTGACTATCACCACTAAAACTGTGAGTTCTAATCTCGCTCATTGCGAGGTGTAATCGATTCAACATTATGTGATAACAGTTGTCAGTGGCTTGTGACAGGTTTGTGGTTTTCTCCGGATACTCCGGTTTCCTCCATCAATACAACTGATCGCCACAATATAGCTGACATATTGCTGAAAGTGGCGCTAAGCGTCATAACCCTAACACTAACACAACGAGATAAATGATGGTTCCATTTTCAGCTACTTGTTATCCAACAGTGTTTACTTACAACTATAATTCTGCTAATATTACTATAGACACAACATTTTATTATTGTCCAACATCAATTTATATCACATCATTAAATCCTGCAAACATTGGATAGCATTTAACCAACCAGGACGAACACAATGAAATCAAATTCGAAGGATGAACTCGGAATAGACGACGCAATTAATCACAAGTCAAAGTACACACTCAAAATTAAAAGAAAACACAGGAACACATGTCCGACATGAACTTGGAGTGTGACTATGTGATGTTCCTTTAATGGCACCCGTCATGGATTCCTAATCTAAAGAAAGGTCAGTTATTAAAACATGTTCTCAAGTTGATATTGACAAAATATAATGGAATTAGGCTCTTCAAAGATTAGTCAGTAATGGTCAGTTTCGTCACGCCGCGCTTCAGAGTTACTTTGACACTAACTACTCAATGGGTTGTGTGAATCAGATGTGGATTCTTAAGAATTATAAAGATATGTTAGAGTACATACAATCTATGTCCGTCTCCTCCTACAATAACATTAAAGCATTTGACTTCTCTACCCTCTACATAATTATTCCCACCTTTAAGCTGAAAGACAGATTAAAGGAGTTCGTCCAGCTGTGTTTCATAAAAAAAATGGCCAATAAGGGTAATAACAAAATTACCGAACTCCGAACAATCTTACAAAGGGAAAGTCAAAACTCATAAGTATATAAACAGACAAAATCAGTCAACAACCGGAAAACTGTGAAAACCGTAATGACCCTAACGTAGATACAAAAACCTTGTGCTAGTAGGAGAGTGATCTTTTTTTGTTAAAGAAAAAAATACTCTGATTCTACCAAAAAGTTCTGTGAAAATGATATCATCAAAATGTTCGAGTTTTGATTGACACAATATTTGTTATGCTTAGTTAGGGAGGACAAACGTAGTCGTCGATAGCGTTATTATTTTCTGTCAGAGTAAAAAAATCCGAATTTTCACCTTTTTCATTTCATTAGAAAAACACCTAAAACTTATTATTTCGTGATAAAAGATATATCAGATAAAACTTGAAAACTAGAACTTTATTAATTTGGTAGTTATAAGAATTAGAAATATGATTGGGTATTACTACTGAACGTCCAAAGTGGAGTCGTTTCGAGAAAATCGGACGCCATCTTGATTTATGTGTCAACGAACAGCCCATTTTCAAAAATAATTCCGGGAGCTATCCCTGTACCAATATTCTTCATGCATGGCTTAAAATTTGCAGAAAGTCTTCAATTTTACCAATCCAACTGTTAAGAATTTTTGAAAAGTCAAAATCGTAACGTAAAATATAAAAGTTTGCAAAACAGTGTTTTAAACTCGCTTACCGCTTTTCCGAAAAAAGTTAAGTCAGATATCAATAATCTGGACCTTCCTCTAAAGATATGTCGCCAAGATTTCAATGGATAAGCAGTAATAGCTCCCGGAAATCATTGGATGTTCGGTCCATATTTTCTGACTTTGCAATCAGAGTTGAGCGGGAAGAGTTATCGGACGTTGTGTGGCGCATGACCGGGATGTATGTCTTCCGCCATCTTGGCCAGGACAATTTCAGAGTTGTACCAAAGAAAAATGGCATTTACCGACGTATTGTTGTACCAATTGATACAATAATTATCTAGCATTGAGGTATTCAGACCACGGAGGTCAATCATGCACCGTAAGTAACAAAATTTCTTCTAAAATATAGTTTTATTCTCAAAAGAAATATCGTTTTCAACCGGATCAAATGGGGGTTAATTTTGAAAACAAAAGATGCACAAAAATCGCACAGAAACTTTACACGAACTGAATTAATATATATCTTTGCTTCGATAAATGAAAAAGAGATGGGATTTAATTCACGATTTTATTATTTTACTCGAAAAATGGAGAAAACGGCAAGCATCAATATAAAGTTGTCAAATTCTCCCAATCTATGAATGACTTTATTAAAGCAGAGCTTTGGTGACGTAATCATGGCTGTTCGTAAATTATCGGGATTTATTAATACATCTATATAAAGGAGTTGTTCCGGTATTCTTTGATATTTTTAGGAAAGAGGGGATCTTCTGTGAAATGTTCAAGATTTCTTAGATTTTTTGGTTTTAAATGAAATTTGTCTACATGAAAACGTTTATGCATTTCTCATTAAGTTCCTAGTGTATATTGTAGCAATAGATACAACAATTGTTTTTAAATAGTAACATGAATTTCCATGCAACATTTTTGAAACAATTTATTTAAATTGTTATAAAACATAATTATTATGTTTCAGTGCTATTAGGGAAGCTTTATGAAATATATGCTGAATGCATACATTACAGTATGTGAATGTATTAACATTCTGGCTATTTACAATGTAATCAGTGGCAGTGCATGTGATATGCTAAGCTAAGTTTAATTAATTACATTTTTTTCATTACACCATTACTGTGTGCAAACTTGTTTGGTATGACAGAACATTTATGATGCATGCAGCAAACATTTCTGGAATAATGCTATTTTTCATATAGAATCTATTTGCCACCAAGCATATATATGCATAAAGATAATTTTTAGTCGAAGAGTGCATTGCATTAAAGCTTTTTTCATTTGTACATGTATGATAAACTATTTCTGGAAAAGATAAATTATTTTTAGTTCTTTATTTTTATTCTGTATAGCATATTTTAAATGTTTATTTTTATTTTACAGGTGTGATCGTGGCATCTCAGTAGATCATTAAGAGTTTTAAATCATTAAAATGACACTTCTGAAAGTTGATGCTGTTGATTATGATTCAGTTAATCAAATATGCATAGGATCACAAAACACACAATTTAAAGAAATCACAAAGATTTCATTTGGAATAAATTGGTCATGAACTGGGACACAGCACTATTTGTAGTCGTCAAATGTAAAATTATATTATATAAAGGAAAAGAGAGTGACATTGAAGACTGTTAAGAATTAAGATTATAAATAATAGCAGAAGATAACAGTTTATTGATTTGTGACAATAAAAATGATAACTTTGAAAATTTGGGACTTTCTAATCGCATGAACTGTTCGCTTAAATCAGCTAAAATTGTCAAATTTGAGGTTTTTCCCAGACAAAAAATGAAAATCATGTATAAAATGTGCTAATTAAATGTTTAAAAGATAAAATAACTTCAAGGCTGGCATATAAATTGTACAGAGAACATATCTGATAATCCAAACAAGACTTTTTATGGAATACGGGGCCATAACTGAAATATTATTTTTACTAAATTTCCAGGTAGAGGGTTAATGAACCAGGACATAGTTCATACCAGTGTCAGAATTGGGGTTGCTGATAGTTTTCTCCTTGTAGTATACAGTTATAGGATCAAAATAATACCAAACACTTGAACATTTAATATTATAATATTCGACAATTATTGAAATTGTATCAATTTCGAAAATTATCTGAAATTTTGATTGAACAAAGAAAATTGACCTTTTCAATGGAAAAAATGACAGTTTTTGCACAAACTGTAATAATAATTTCATTGTTGTATGGATATTGAGGTTGTTTACCATAAAAATATCAATTTGAACATACAAAATATAATTAATTCTCTAAAATAACTTATTTTTACACTTTACGGAGCTCAAAATATTAAGCTGCGTAGTTTATAATTCTGGCGCTACAGACTTTGAGAATTTTTTTTACTGATAAACATAAGTGTTCCCTGTTAGCGGGTTCTTTTCCCTACCAAAATCAGTATTCAGAAAAATTCTAGTACTTTTTTCAGATTTTTTATGACCAAAAACTTGATTTTTCGAATAAAATTTGACGTTAAAATTATGGAGGCCTGCGCATAGGAAATAATATTAAAAAAATATATATATTAATTGAATAAATCATATTCTTGATATTTTTACCTAGTTAAAGGTTTTTGAAGATATTTGACCACAAACCTGGTAGTTTGAACAAGCAGACGACTGACACAAATTAAAAAAACTAAGTCCAAAGGCTATTTTCAATGTTTTAAATTCTGTGACATTTTTTTATATAACACCTACAGGTGTGTATAATACCTCTTTTTGAAGCATAAGGAGGATACATTACAATAGAAGAAAGCATGATATATATTAGGTTGTGAAAATAATATATTTTGGTCCAAAAATGTCATTTTTTTAACATTTTTCCTAAAAACAGAAAATCGACCACTTTTGGCTCACCGAAAAGGTCATAACTTTTGAACAGCTCAATCGATTTTAATAATTTGTGTACCAAAACTTCCCATTTTGTATGTACTGTCATATTAAGCTATAATTGGATGATTTATTAGCATTTAAATTTTTGGCTTGACCACCCTAGCTTAGTGGACGTGTTTTTCAACAGCTTTGGCTAAGTGCTCCTCTTCTCGACGACTTGTTCCGTTATCCGTATGAGCAAACTTCACACAGAGACTTCTCAAGAAAAACCAAAAGAAGCTAAACCGATCCTTTAATCTCACGTTCCGCTATATAGAAGATGTCCGTACACCTCGAAATTGACAGTGAGCGTTTGGTTTATTATTTATGGTGTTTAGCGCCACTTTCAACACTAGTTCAGCTATATCGTGGCGGTCGGGTTTATTGGTGTGGTGGAGGAAACCGGAGTACCCGGCGAAAACCACCGACCTGGCGCAAGTCATTGACAAACTTCGCCATGAACGGGGTTGGAACTCACAACTTGAGTGGCGATAGGCACATGTAATTGTAAATCCAACTACCATACGACCACGACGTTCCCGACAGCGAGGGGCGGTTAAGAAAAAAACTTTATAAGTAGCAACATTTCAGCAGCACCTGTATATGGTGTATATATCTCTCAGTTGATACGATATTGAAGAGTTTGTGGTTATTATCAGGTTTTCCTTGATAGAGGATTGCTGCTAACAAGAAAGTTACTGAACCAAAGGTTCCTATTAGTTGACGTCATCACTTTTTTACGGTCGCCACCATGACTTGGTTGACCGTTATGGAATATCTGTTTCACAAATGACCACGGATATGTTCCACTTGTCGTTACACTTCCCAGTCCTTTCCTCATTCATTGCTTATCACCGGGTATGTAACTAGTTTAACACGACGAGTCCCACTAGTGGTTCGGGAACTGTTTACCTTTTCAAAGCATCTGAGTTCATCTCCCGGTTTTTAGTGGCGTTCGTGTTACTCGACCTTTAATTTTATGTGTATGTTTTTGATCGTTGTTTGTCTTTTTGTCCTTTTTCTTTTGACCATTGTCTTGTCTCTCCTTCTTCGATTTACGGATTTGTATTAACCCTTTGGTATCTTCAAATCTTCTTAGTTTGCTGTTAATACAAGCTATGGAATATTTAAGCTTTTTAAGAAAAGTTTGCAGATACCGAAAGTGTAATCAGAAAATTTGACGGTCAAGAAGTGATTATTATGAGATTATGATATCACATCTCGATATATTTAATTATGTCTTTTAGTTATTTAATAATGATTGAAAGCTGTTGGTTCGCTCAGTAATAACGACCAGAATTCCATTAATTAAATGTTAATGGGAGAAAATTTAATATACCGAAAGATAATCGGAAGCGTAGTTCGAAAAAAAGACATTAAAATAGCTGGGGTGCAAATGAAAAAGAACATACGACATACAATGGTCGTCAAATTTCTACACAGAAAAAATACAGATAGGGGAACGCGAACCCCACGTGGGTGAACTCCAATTATGCTCCATTTTAGGTTTGTTTACTGCTCATTGTTTTTTTAAACGTGATGTAGTGTTTCAGCTTAACATTTTGTCAATGTTCATAGAGATTAGTTTGTTAGGCCGTCGTATACAGGCTCGGGAACCTCCTGTGCAACACATTCGTCAGTTAGAAGTAGCATTGCATCGGAATTGCATCATCTATCACAACAGGACATCCGACGTCCAACTGGAGGGATGAGACGTACGGTTGAGGCCGTCATCCAAGCACTAGGGGTTTACACCCGGTACTGAACTTTGAACAATAGATGTCGTCAAGTGATTCATAAATGACGTTTTGAAAGTGAAATGACAATCTTATCGTGCTTTTTGAACTGTGAAGGTCAATACTTAAAATGGACATGTTTTTTTTCTTTGTGTATGATTTAGAAGTTTTGGTGAATAAATAAAGCAAAGGGCCTTAACATGATAACCAACATCGATTAAGATCATCTATAGCTGAGGCTGGAGGACCTTAGTATTACAAATAATTTCAATTTCTACGGTATTTGCAACTAGAATCTTGAACTGTTCTGACGGTGAAGTATTTGTTTTTCATTTCATTTGATGTTGTATAAATTATGAGTTTACTTTTGAAGAGAAATAAAAGGTTTCCATTCCAAAATAATCAATATTATTTCACACTGTTTCATTGGACAAGAACCACTGGTTGGCTCGGAATCAGAATAATGTGTCCGAGTGGAGCGACATGTCTATCCGCGGACTGTTGTATCAGTGAGCTAGCACTATTAAAATCCAACTCGGCGTGTTGGTCTAGAACAATGCGAACCTCACCATCATCTTATTGAAAATTAACTTGTTCTCGCCATGATATAGCTGAAAAATTGCTGAGTTGGCCTTAAACAACAATCACTCACTCACTCACTCCTTGCACAAGGCCTTAGCGAATTGTCTCGTTTAAAACATCTATCATGAACATTCTAACACAAATAGAGAGACCGTAGCAAACAGAGGGCTGTTGTGGTCGTGATCATATGGTACTTGGATTTACAATTGCCTGTGCAATCAGTTCCTATCACCACTATAGTTGTGAGTTCGCATCCCGATCATTGCCAGGTGTACTTGAAACAACATTATGTGATAAAGTTTGTCAGTGATTTGCAACAGGTCGGTGGTTTTCTCCGGGTACTTCTGTTTTCTCCATCAATAGAACCGCCCGTCTCAACATTATATTATTATCCAACATATATTTATCTTAAATCATTATATCCTGCAAACATTGGATAGCATTTCGCCAACCATGACGAACGTAGTGAACTCAAATCCGATGGATGAATTCAGAATAGACAAATAATCATAGATCGAAGTATGCTTAAGCATATTTTATTGCCCCAAAATGACAATAGGATCAGATACAAGTTTTTCAACTGATAACATCTTCTCCTTTATATAAACAATAAACAGATGCAATTGAACATAAAATAATACACAAAAGCTACAATCTTCATCAATAATAAAAAAAAAAAAAAAAAAAAAGCAGAAAGAAAAACAAAACCAAAAACAAAACAAAACATGAAATATACAAGTGCAGCACAATTTACAGTTGGTACTATATTTTTAAGTGTACGATGTGAGAAACTGGTACATCAAATATATCGTATATAGTTTTATTTTTTTCATTTTTTATGAGTGACTGAGGTAATAAAATAGAAATATTTTCTACAAATACAGATATCATGTTATATTCATTGTTGTTATTCCGACATTTGATCTCTATGGAAATGTTAGAAATTCTCTAGACAAAATTTACACGATCGCTGGCAGTAAAGTTTCATATATAGCCAATTTTCATATACCCAATATGCATTATTCACAAGGAACGTTCCAATATTGCTTTTATCGCATCCTTGGAAACCTTCCCAATATGGACAATGGGATGTCAACATGGGTCCATCTAAACACTGGTAAACTGAAACGATTAAATTCATAATATTAAAACATATCGACGATCTGTCGTCGTCGTAATTGAATACTGCTCATGGCGAGATGTACTCGATACAACATTATGTGATAAAGTTTATCAGTGACTTACGGCATATTGGTGGTTTTCTCCAGGTACTCCGGTTTCCATCACCAATAAAAGTGACAGCCACTATATAGCTGAAATATTATTAAAAGTGGCATTGAACACCATAACCCTAACCCGTAAGACATATTGACTATAGCATGCTGAAACCCAACAGTGTTATTATTTGTTTGTTTATTTCAGCACAGAATAATCAATAAAATGAGTCATCATGTATATGTGTGTTTGGAGTATCGATTTTGACTCTGTTCTTTTCTAAGATTTTTCGCTTGACTTTTGGGGGTTAGAGGTTAGGGTTATGGTGTTTAACGCCGCTTTCAGTTACATCGTGGAGGTCAGTTTTATTGATGGGGGACCGGAGTACCAGAGAAAATCACAGACTTACCTCAAGTCACTGAAAAACTTTATCACATAAAGTTGTATCGAGTACACATCGCTTGGGTGGGTTCGAACTCACAACTTTAGTGGTGATAGGCACTGAATGCACAGATAGTTGTAAATCCAACTACCATACGATCACGACGGTCCCTCGATTGGCTTTTGGAACTGTTCAGAGAGTGTGGTGTTTTTTGTTGTTTTGGTGTTTAATGTTACATTCGACAACATTTCAGCTATATAATAGTAGACGGCTATAAATGTGGCGAGAAGCCGGAGTACCAGGAGAAAATTTGAACGTATCTTTTTCTTAAATACGGAAATAACAGCTTAGATATTCTATTTATAAAATTATACAATAATATATTCAAGCAAAAAGTCCATAGAACTGCATCATAAAACCAGAAATAATACATGACTTCAATCATATTTTTATATGTAAATATTAATATATTTTTTAATCGTAAAAAATGTATATTCTGTGATTTTTTCAACGAATCAAATAACAAATTGGGTGAGTGATTGCTGTTTAACGCCAACTCAGCATTTTTTCAGCTATATCAAGGCGACAACAAATTAATTTTCAATGAAATGATGATGAGGTCCGCTTTCTTCTAGACCAAGACACTGAATTCGATTGTTATTATAGCGAATGTTATTAATATTTCCTTTCCTTGAATAATGATTAGATTTCACATTTTAATTTCATGTTGATTTTTAAATCTATTTCGCATAGTACTGCTGAACATGTTACTATGAAAACGATATGAAATTGTATTTTGAAATGGAAGTTGCTTTGTACTTTTTTGTCTTTTTTCACTTAATTTGTGAATTTGCTTTGCTATATTTCAAAATGAGTTGAAAGGTCCAATTTTTTTCATTGCTATTGCTCAAATTAAGAATAAATAAATAAATAAATAAATTCGCACGTGACATTTTTATTCTGTGCATTATATTTTATCTTAGTCATGAATAGTTATTTTTCGAAAGTCTTGAATTAATTGAAATACCGTCAAAAGACTTTCATGATTGATTCATTGAAATGGACCAAATCCGAAATGAAAACGATTTATTCAGTCATATCAGTTAGAGTGGTTCTTATTGGTCATGAGGTGTTAAGAAAAAAAGACAGTACAAAAATATCCAATGTGATTTGGGAAGAGGAAAGATGAATATTTTTAAACCGGTTCATCGTGTTTGATTTCTGATTTGTTTTCTATAATGAAAACTAGAATTTTTCTTCTTATAATTACAAGTGCTGCCTGAGGGCAAGTGTGAACACAGAAATGCGATGTCCAAAAGACAAGTGTTGATGTCAATATTTCATATTATTAACATTAAAAAAAAATGGAAACAGGGGTCCTGGATTTTTTCAATAAAATACTAATCCTGGATTATTTTTTGGCTTAATGTCCGGTCCCGTGTTTTTATTTCAAATTTTCGTCATAGTCCCCCTGCCCCTCCCAAGGGATATACAATTGTATCATTAATAATAAATTAATAAATAATAAATTCAGATTTCCTATTTAAAATAAATCTCATTTACAAAACCACTGATATTTGTTCAATTTTTAACGCTGATTTAAGCTTTAGTCGCAACAAATTTTTATTTTTCTCTTTAAACTGTCGAAACATAACATTTATCTAACTGTAAAACTCACAAATAAAATTCACCTGGAAAGGTCAAGATTCTATATTTATCAACTATTGACCTGAGTAGCTTTGCTAAACCATGCGGAGTCAGTGTGTTTAAATCAGTCATCCAATCAGGAAGCTCATTATTCTTGTCCAAGATAAAAAAAATACATCGAGAAAATTACCTGTGAGTGTTTCCCCACTTCAACTCGTATATTTACATATAAATCGGAGATATTTCGTCATAAAACTTCATACATGGTTTTGTCTATCATATCTCTTGAAAACAAACATAAAATTGTATTGCATTTATCAATATTTTATGAGTATCAACAGTTTTTTCGTATCTGTTTCTCGATACAGCCGCCAGATTACCAATGAGACAAGTCATGTGACTACACATGCTACTCACAGTGACCCGTGACCCACGTTTTACCAGTTTATTCTTAATATGTTGTAATAAAAATATTAACATTTCTCATAGGCTATACTCACAAGGTAAACATATGTGGTTACTACTGTCTTTCTGAAGACATACTTCATATTGTCCACAAGCATGATTTGCACAGCTACCAGCAATTGTCTAAAAATTGGAGTGAGAAAAATATTACAGATTGAAAAATATTTGCATATTTGAACTTCATTTCATTTATGACATATATGATCAATTCCTGAATCTTTCTTTGCAAATGGCTACGATCCTTGTTTCTTTATAACACGTGGTAGTGATCGAATGGTAGATAGATGGTACCTATGAAATCAGTGTCTATCAGTACTAACGTTGTGAGTTAGAATCCCACTCAGGCGAGGGGTACTCGATACAACATTATGTGGTAAAGTTTGTCAGTGACTTGCGGAATGTCGTTGGTTTTATCCGGGTACTCCTGTTTCCTCCACCAATAAAATTGACCGCCACGATATAATTGAATTATTGTTGCAAGTGACGTTAAACACCATAACCCTCTTTGTGACAGCGTTTTTGTTAAGCTTATCCCTACAAAAACACTACTACACAGAATTGTATCACATAATAGAAAGTGACCTTGAAATAACACTTTTTATGACCCTTCTTGGTCAGTAACTAACAATATTCCTGTAAGTTTTTGTGATTGCAAAGGTACTACCTGCCGCTTGACAATCAAAATCGACTACATCTTTCCCGGAGCGGGGCATGAACTCGCATATACAACTGACTGTGCAAATTATTAAAGGGATGTTTTCATCAATAATGTTTTTGATAAACCTCAGATTTGATGCCATGACTTTCTAAAGCTTCCGCCTAATACAATGATTTTCTGTTCAAAAATACTATGAAAACAGTGCTATACATTGCTCGTAGGTTGAAGTCATCTGTACAAAAATTATACGGTCACCATTACGGATTTCCACTTCGTCACGAAGCTCTTCCCTTTTATGTACACTTTTTCATTCCTCTATCATCCACAATACTTTTACAGGACTACATTATACGAATAACATTGCGGGTATCTTACAAGAAACAGGAAATGCTTACCCTTCTCGAGCACCCTTGCTGCTCATTTTTTTCATTTTTCTGTGTGGTATTTTTCATTTGTCTTTTTTCTGTGTCTTGTTCCGAATGTTGTCAGTGTATCAGGGGATTGCCCATTCGTAATTTTCCCGTCTGCTTTCTCTAGCGTTTATAGAGTGGTATTCTATATAATTTACAATAGCTTGGCTTACCTGCGGAATATCATCTTTCTCTGCATAAAGAAAATCCTTGTTCGCAGTCAATGCATTTATATTCCAGGTATTAATGGAAATATGACATGTTTTATTTGCCTTGTCAAAATTCAATGATTTGCAGAGTTTAAGAGACAAGCACACTTCAGCACACTGATGTATGCTAGGAACATTTACTCGGAATCCTATGTATTCATCTAATTTTACTTCTCTTGTGAACTGGAACGTACTCATCGCACTCGTTCCTTGCATAGCTAAAGCTACTATGATAAACTGTAGTATCGTCATTATATTACACTATTAAATAAATCATTATGCATATATGATTATGAAATTGTTTTCTTTTTTGTTCTAATCCTAATTGTCATATTGTTCTGGTAGCACTACACGTTACAAATTGCATGACAACTTCACTATTTTCACTATGCTAACACCAGTTTGTATACATCGCCAATACATAAGTTGGTAACCCCTTAGTTACTCTTTCTTACTCGGAAGTGTTTCGGAGAATACTTTTATACATTACCAATACATAAGCTGGAGACTCCTTAATTACTCTTTCCTTCTCTGCAGTGATTCGGAAAATGCTTCGAATAAACTTTTCAGCCTACGAATTAACTTTTAAACCTATGAATAAACTTTTAAGACCCGCCTATATATATTCCGTCGTCTTTTTCTAATAAATGTTTTCGTTCTCCCTATTTGTAAATATAAACAGACAAAATGAAACTAATAATTTTAAAATTTCATATTTTTTATACATATTTTACGATAAAAAAAATCCTAGAAGTCAATTAAAAACAAAACAAAAATCTTAAACAAATCCGAATCATTTATAACTTGACAGGGAAGCTTTGAAAACAAAACAAAAGCAGCTAAAGCTACACGACAAAGGGAATAAACCAAAGAGGGCATGCCCTCCAACAGATGAGGAAATTAACATCCTTTATAACAGAAACGTTCTGGGCAGTCACACACCACAATCTTTACTAAACACACTTATGAGTTATATGGTTAAATAACTCAGTACAGTTTGAACATCAAACTCTAGGATTACTACATATATTTTATTATAAAATTTCTTCATATTAAATGTTCAATTAATTCACATCAATTACTTCAACATATCAGATAGTAGACTTCTTCAAGTTGAAAAGATCACATATTCCTGCTATTGCATCAAGTCACTTTAAAATTATAGATAATTATTTATATTCTGAATTCTTTATTACACCACAACATATCTATATAATTTGTTTTAAACATTTGGAATAATTGTATTCAGTCACTTCCTCCAATCATTTTGCATCTTTTTTTAAAAAAATATTTTCCGTTGCAAAATTCCAACAAAGTTGTATGATTTGTCAGTTGAAACTGGTGTTTTATCTGCTGGAATTCTACTCACTGTTGATCAGGATTAGTTTACAGTACATTTTTTATTTTGTGCAATTCCATTTGAAACTGATTCACATACCCCTGGCCTGTATGCAACAACAGAGTGATAGTTCTTGAAAAATGTCCTTTGTTTAATCAGATCATTATAAAACGTTCATAGGTTTTTATACAATTATTTCTTTCATATATATAGTCTTTGCACTTATTTCAAACATCACATGTACATTGTACACTGTTAGACCATTAACTCAGCCATTCATCTGAAAGACATTAATATAGCATTGATTATAATTAAAATACATGTTATTATATATTTACTAATAAAATAACAAGAAAAAAGGAACAAAATGCAGACTAACTTAGCAATGTTTGAATGTTTGAAGCTTCAAGCTTTCATAATGCATTTTTGTATGATTATTTTCGCACATTAGTCATTACTCGCAACAGCCAACATTATCATGTAAATATTGTTCGTTCCAGAAAAATATATCCTTCACTCTAATATGTTTCTGGTCACAGCACTTATGCAATAAACCTATGTCCATAATATTCTTGGTTCCTTAGTGATATCGCATTATGTAATTTACCAATCAATGGATTATGGTTTAATAATAGCAAATTTGATATGAAGAAAATAGTTGGTGGGGATTCTACATAGACTTCAATGCATATTAATTCATTTGATTATGATATGCAAACAAAGGTTAAATATAGTAATTAAAATCATATCTGGTGCTTGTTGACACTAAATCAGATCTCTATTTTGATCTTCTTCAATTTATATATGAAAGTTTTATTTTATTCTTATAAAAATAAATTCCAATTTTCCATTGAAACCTATGTAAAGTCCAGAGGATTGGTATTAGCTTCTCCTCCTTTATATACTTGCATTGTCGCAAAATACATAATCTATTTGTACGAGCTTTAGAAACAGGTAGAAAAGTGCATGAAAGAAAACGTTCCAGCCTCATGAAAAAAATGAAGGAAAGTTGCAAATTAGACATTAATCAATCAGTGCCAGAAAATAGCTTATCCCGTCCAGAAGTTAAGAGAAAACAACGTGGAAGGGATAGATATTATGCAAATATCAGGGCATAAAAATGTGGCATTTATTAATAATTACTCAACATTGAGTGAGGAAAGACACAAGAAAATATCAAACATCCTCAGCAACACTGAAACTAATAGAAATGCTTTGGTACCAGTGCAGTTTTCAGCAAACTTACCTCGTAAAACCGCCACAAATTATACAGCCAGTAGCACTTCTAATGTTTCGTGTCGAAGTAATCCAAATGTTTCTTCCTATTGTGCCAATACAAATATGTCAAGCGAAATTAGTTCTATGTTTTAAGGGGCAGTCCTCCATCATGTCCACTCCATGTCAACAGTGACACACTGAATGTGAATTTGTACACAAATCCTCATAGCTGAGCCTTGTATTGTTTGACAGCGTTCATAAATACATTTCTGTGAATCAGTTCAGTTTGTTGAAATAAATGATTAATCTTTCTGTTTTCTCTACTCTGCCTAGGTTACATAAAACTTGCTCGAACCGTCGATGTGTAATGTTTACAATCTGTGCACATTTATGAGCGTCGTACACACACATGTGACGTATGCGATATATATTAATGTGTTTTCATATCTATGAAAAACATATTAAATATATATATTTCAGGTTCTAAACTATCAATTTTCTAAATAGATTTTCATCTTAATCAATAAATCTTCATTTAAATAAAGTTATTTCAAATAGTGAGGATTCCGTTGGGATATAATGCATTATAAAAATTGCATTTTTACGAGTTAAAACGATTTTTTAAGACATCGTGGATTGCAGGATAAATACAATATTGGTCTGTTGACGGTAAATATAGAATTTATTTGATTCGGCGCGAAACGGGGAGAAAGACTCGCTAAAAGCTCGCCTTTCACCCCGTTTCTCAGCCTCGTCAAATAAATTCTATATTTACCGTCAACAGACCAATATTGTATATCTATCATGCATGTTGTTTCTACAGGTTGCACACAATTTCTTGTAAAACGTGCATTAATATCTTTTTGATTTCTCCATCATTACGCTAAAGCCAATACGATATTTATCAGAATATACGGTAACTATAATGCTATTGTATCTATATGAATGAAGGGAGGTAATAGCAGATTGGGAAAATGATATTTCCACTCAAACAAAAAGGTAGATATCGAACTTAGTGCGCATGACGCGTTTCTGAAATAACCTTCATCGGCAACGCTCATATTAAAAATATTGAATGGCAAATAATTTAAAAGTCGTTGGGAGTAAATAAAACAAAGGGCCTTAATTAACATGATAATCAACATTGGTTAAGATCATCTATAACTGAGGGTGGAGGACCTTACTATTATAAATCATTTCAGTTTCTAAGTTATTATCAACTGACATTTTCAACTTTTCTGATGGTATGGTATATCTTGTTTTTCATTTTATTTGATGTTGTATAAATTAGGAATTTACGTGAAAAGAGAAATAAAGGTTTTAATTCTGAAATAATCAATATTATTTCACACTGTTTCATTGCACAAGGACTTAACGAATGGTTTCATTAAAAAATATCTATCATGAACATTCTAACTCAAAGAGAGGGCCCGTTGCTGTCGTGATCGTATGCTAGTTGGGGTTTATAGCTACCTTTGAAATCAGTGACTATCACCACTAAAACTGTGAGTTCTAATCTCGCTCATTGCGAGGTGTAATCGATTCAACATTATGTGATAACGATTGTCAGTGGCTTGTGACAGGTTTGTGGTTTTCTCCGGATACTCCGGTTTCCTCCATCAATACAACTGACCGCCACAATATAGCTGACATATTGCTGAAAGTGGCGCTAAGCGTCATAACCCTAACACTAACACAAAGAGATAAATGTTGGTTCCATTTTCAGCTACTTGTTATCCAACAGTGCGTACTTACAACTATAATTCTGCTAATATTACTATAGACACAACATTTTATTATTGTCCAACATATATTAATATCACATCATTAAATCCTGCAAGCATTGGATAGCATTTAACCAACCAGGACAAACACAATGAAATCAAATTCGAAGGATGAACTCGGAATAGACGATGCAATTAATCACAAGTCAAAGTACACACTCAAAATTAAAAGAAGACACAGGAACACATGTCCGACATGAACTTGGAGTGTGACTATGTGATGTTCCTTTAATGGCACCCGTCATGGATTCCTAATCTAAAGAAAGGTCAGTTATTAAAACATGTTCTCAAGTTGATATTGACAAAATGTAATGGAATTAGGCTCTTCAAAGATTAGTCAGTAATGGTCAGTTTCGTCACGCCGCGCTTCAGAGTTACTTTGACACTAACTACTCAATGGGTTGTGTGAATCAGATGTGGATTCTTAAGAACTATAAAGATATGTTAGAGTACATACAATCTAGGTCCTTCTCCTCCTACAATAACATTTAAAGCATTTGACTTCTCTACCCTCTACATAATTATTCTTACCTTTAAGCTGAAAGACAGATTAAGGGAGTTCGTCCAACTGTGTTTCATAAAAAAAATGGCCAATAAGAGTAATAACAAAATTACCGAACTCCGAAAAATCTTACAAAGGGAAAGTCAAAACGCATAAGAATATAAACAGACAAAATCAGTCAACAACCGGAACACTGTGAGAACCGTAATGACCCTAAGGTAGATACAAACATCTTGTGCTAGTAGGGTAGTGATCTTTTTTTGTTAAAGAAAAAAAAACTCTGATTTTACCAAAAAGTTCTGTGAAACTGATATCATCAAAATGCTATGGCTAAGTGCTCCTCTTCTCGACGACTGGTTCCGTTATCCGTATGAGCAGACTTCATACAGAGACTTCCCAAGAAAAACGAAAAGAAGCTAAACCGATCCTTTAATCTCACGTTCTGCTATATAGAAGATGTCCTTTCACTAAATAATTTTATGCTTGGTGATTTCGTTGATCGTATCTATCCCATTGAGCTTGAAATAAAGGATAACACATATACAGATAGGTCTGCTTCATACCTTGACCTACACCTCGAAATTGACAGTGAGCGTTTGGTTTATTGCTTATGGTGTTTAGCGCCACTTTCAACACTACTTCAGCTATATCATGGCGGTCAGGTTTATTGGTGTGATGGAGGAAACCGGAGTACCCGGCGAAAACCACCGACCTGCCGCAAGTCATTGACAAACTTCGCCATGAACGGGACTGGAACTCACAACTTGAGTGGCGATAGGCACTGAGTGCACATGTAATTGTAAATCCAACTATCATACGACCATACGACCACGACGGTGCCGAGAGCGAGGGGCGGTTAAGAAAAAAACTTTATAAGTAGCAACATTTCAGCAGCACCTGTATATCGTGTATATATCTCTCAGTTGATACGATATTGAAGAGTTTGTGGTTATTATCAGGTATTCCTTGATAGAGGATTGCTGCTAACAAGAAAGTTATTGAACCAAAGGTTCCTATTAGTTGACGTAATCACTTTTTTGCGGTCGCCACCATGACTTGGTTGACCGTTATGGAATATCTGTTTTACAAATGACCATGAATATGCTCCACTTGTCGTTGCACTTCCCAGTCCTTTCCTCATTCATTTTTATGTGTATGTTTTTGATCGTTGTTTGTCTTTTTGTCCTTTTTCTCTTCACTATTGTCTTGTCTGTCCTTCTTCGATTTACGGATTTTTATTAACCCTTTGGTATCTTCAAATCTTCTTAGTTTGCTGTTAATACAAGCTATGGAATATTTAAGTTTTCAAGAAAAGTTTGCAGATACTGACAGTGTAATCAGAAAATTTAACAGTCAAGAAGTGATTATTATGAGTTTATGATATCACATCTCGATATATTTATTTATGTCATTTAGTTCGCTCAGTAATAACGACCAGAATTCCAATAATTACACGTTAATGGCAGAAAATTGAATATACCGAAAGATAATCGGAAGCCGTAGTTCGAAAAAAGACATTAAAATGGCTGGGGTGCAAAAGAAAAAGAACATACGACAAACAATGGTCGTCAAATTGCTACACAGAAAAAATACAGATAGGGGAACGCGAACCTCACGTGGGTGAACTCCAATGGTGCTCCATTTTAAGCTTGTTTACTGCTCATTGTTTTAATAAACGTGATGTAGTGTTTCAGCTTAACATTTTGTCAGTGATCATAGAGATTAGTTTGTTACCAATACACTCCCAGTAGTTTTTTTCTTCAGGTTTAAGCTTTGGTCAATGTTCACCTGTTCTTTCATGTGTTCTACACATATAAGTGTTCCATATTTAGAGCACAGAGGGTTAGGGTTATGGCGTATAATGCCACTTTCAAGAATATTTCAGCTATATCGTAGCGGTCAGCTATATTGGTGTTGGAAACCGGAGATTACGGAGAAAACCACTGATCTGCCTCTAGTCACTGATGATCTTTGTCACATAATGTTGTATCGAATACACCTCGTCATGAGCGTGATTCGAACTCACAACATTAGTGGTGATAGACTCTGAATACATAGGCAGTTGTAAATCCAACAATCATACGGTCACGATCACGAGGGACCCTGCTCCAAATTTGATTATTCATGTTTTCAGTGTGTTGATGGTACTATATTTTTAATGTTCCGATATTAGAAATTCATACACTCAATATACCGTATGCAGTTTTTCTTTCTTTTTTTATGAGTGAATAAAGTAATAAAACAGAAATAATTTCTACAAATACAGATATCATGTTACATATGCATTGTTATTATTCCAACATTTGATCTCTATGGAAATGTCAGAAATTATCTAGACAAAGCTTACACGCTCGCTTGCATTGATTTATCATAAAGAACCAATGGGCTTTATTCATAATTTTATTGTTCCCAATGTAGGATCCAATATTGCTCTCATCACATCCTCCGTATTCTTCCCTATCTAGACAATATTTTATGCCCGCCATTGTTCCATCTAAACACTGGTAAACTGAAACGATTAAAGCATTAAAATCATAAAAAGAACAAAGATATTGACCAAAGATGTTGACACCGAACAGTGTATTTTATTCTTTAGGGGCAAGGGGGTAAATTCAACTCAAAATAATTACATTGTGTGTTCATTTTATTTTTAAAATCCCATGTGATTGGTCTATATGTTGACATGTGATTTCAAAATTGAAACCTTCATCAGTCAATGAAGCGCATAACCATTCGCCATCACAATTTAAAGACATATAGTCTGTTTGACTTCTATAAATCTTCAGAAAAAAATTCTTAACAATCAGTTTTCAAATCATAATTTTTTTTTCTAGATGTATATTAATATATGATATATACGAACTCTGACAATTAATTTCAAAATTTTTGGGCAATTATTAAACAAAGTTATCTAATAGTTGTTAATTATATTTTCTGAAATGCAAAAATCTGGTAGTAGTGAGTACAAATAACAGACTGTACCATGTGACATAGGACATTTAAATGTTAAAAGACATCAATAACAATTGACCATCATCTTAATGGTCAGTTAATGAGTAGCCTTTAATATATAAATGTTCTATGTCATACGGCACAATAACATATACATTGAAAGCACATTTCTGTTATTTTTTTGATAGTTGGGCTCTCACACTATTTGTACTCACTCCATGCAGATTGTTGCACTTCAGAAATTATAATTAACATAGAGACCTAATGGGTACTGTGTGTACTTTGATGTTAACAACAACTTGATTCCTTTTCGCCTTCCACTGGTCTAGACGTTGTACGTTTCTTTTCCGTGTGGAAGGATACATATGTTTCTTTTTAGGGACCTGACTGGTAACTTCCCCAAATGTGGCAATGGGGTTTTCAATCTTGATCCAAATCAGCTTGACTGTTACTGTGCTGGCATTAACCTGTAAATTCCAAGTTAATTTCTTTCCCTCTACATCTCCATGTTTCAGAAGTTCGACCAATTTAACAGGTAAGTTCATTGTTGTGAGATATTAGTTCTGTTCCCTGATTAGATGTATTCGCTAGTCAAGTCTAGCTCCGAATGAAATTTAGGTTCTGTCCTAGCAAACTGCTATATATGGCAATAAACTGGAGTACCGGGAGAAATAACATGATATTATATTTAGGAATCCTACTTTATTTGTGTGAGGGGCAACTTTACTGACGAAATATGGGTATGTTTTCTAGAAATGAAGACAAATAAGCTTTTATAATTCATATTCATATATTTCTTTTCATTTATGTCTGATTTCGTCTGCTAAATGTTTCAATGTGAAGGTCAGAATGGCATTTGAAGTGTGTATTTTGGGAATTTCCAACTACTAAAATAATCGAATATTCGGTCTATAATTTTTAGTTGAAATTCACCACTTTCCTCAAAATATGTCCGTATTTATTCTTATTTTTAATATGTTTTTCTTAGACACCGATAGACTAAATTTCCGGTAAAAATATTGTGTTGGAATTAGTTGCAGGTTATACACCAAACTGCCCATTCTCTATCCAGAGTTGTTGTTTCTGCTACGCTACACTCCATCTCTGTCAACGCTCATTTTACAAGAATTTTGTAACATTTAGAAACAGTAAAAAAATGTACTTAAAATTGGTTTAATTATTGTAAATATCAATAAAGATGGAAATAAGTTACTCTTTTCAAATCCATTCTCTCTTAAAAATGATTTGTGATCGTTTTTAACATTTTAATTTTTACATCGAAAAAAAAATATTTTTCAAGAAATGGGAGGGGGATCATTTTTAAGAGAGAATTCATTTGAAATGAGTGACTTATTTCCATCTTTATTATAAGCTTGCACCCAAAAGAGTGATTTTCTGAACAGAGATCAGCTAGCTACTGACGCCATTGCTACTCAACCTATGCTATACATTTCTCTTAGAGTGTAGTCATTCCTGCAAAAATTATACAAGCATCATCACGGACCGGTTTCTCGCTACGAAATACCCACTTCGTCACTAATCTTTTCCCTTTTATGTAGAATTTGTCATTCCTCTATCACCTACAATTCTCTTACCGGGCTTAATTATGCGAATAACGTGACAGGTGTCTTGCATGAAACAGGAAATCCTTAACCTTCACGAGCACCATGGTCCGCGACCACTCTTTGGATTGGTCCTTGTTGCCCATCTTTTCATTTTTCTTTGTTGTGTTTTTTTCTTTGTTTGTCTTTCTTCTGTGTCTTGTGCTGAATGTTGCCAGTGTATCAGTTGTGGCCGTGATCGTATGGTAGTTGGATTTACAACTAAATATGCAACCAGTGCCTACCACCACTGATGTTGTGAGTTCGAATCTCGATTAAGACGAGGTGTACAACATTATGTGATAAGGTTTGTCAGTGACTTGCGACAGGTCGGTGGTTTTCTCAGGGTCCTTCGGTTTCCGCTACCAATAAAGATGACTGCCAGGATATAATTGAAATATTGTTGAAAGTGGGGTTAAACACCATAAAAAACCAAACAATTCCTTCGTGATTTTCCCGGTGGGTTTATCTGACGTTTGAAGATACCTAAGGGGTAATCAGAATCCGTAAATCGAAGAAGAACAGACAATACAATGGCCAAACAAAGTACAAAAGGACAAACAACGATCTATACAACATTCGGCACAAGACACAGAACAAAGACAAACAAAGCAAAAAACACAACACGAACAAATGAAAGGATGAACAACGATCTACAAACATACACATAAACCTAAAGATCGAGTAACACGAACCCTACTAAAACCCGGGGGTGAACTCAGGTGCTAGAATGCTATTGTATCTATATATATTGAATAATGGGAGGTAATAGCAGATTGTTAAAATGATATTTCTACTCAAATAAAATCGTAGATATCGAAATTAGTGCGCATGACGCGTTTCTAAAATAACATTCATCAGCAACGCTCATATTAAAAAGGTTGAAAGGCAAATATAAATAAATAAAAAAGTTAAGCGCCCTCTGATATATTAAAACATAATAAGTTACACTAAGCTTAGATTCTAATATTTATATTGATTATAGCCAGAACAATGTTCCATTAAAAAGATGTGCTCACACAGGTATGACCATTCTGTCTAATATCGACTAGTCATGCACGTGAACCATGCCTCTCACGCATTACTCAAAATTCAGTATGATCACGCTTCGAATTTGGGTGTTTAAATCCGGTGTTATAAAAAAATTATTCATTCTCAGTAAGCATGGTACGAATGCGAACATCAGAAGCACAAATATGGCAAATAATCGGCATGCTTACAACAACTTCCTTCAAAGCTATTGGACGTCAGAATGGCTACCACTATACTGTAGTCAGCCGACTGGTGAGAAAACACACACAAGCCAACAATGTGAAAGACTTGCCAAATTCCGGCAGACCACGGGTAACATCTGATCGTGACGACAGGGCATTGCAGCGTTTGCTTAGACGGATGCCATTCGCAACCAGTCCGGTACTCAAACATCACTGGCTGCCCAATAGACGTCTGTCAACAAGAACAGTTAGAAACCGTCTGAAATCAGCGGAATATAAATCAAGGAGAGTCATTAAACGTCCACTGTTGGTATACCGACATCGACGATCACGTTTGGCATGGTGTTTAGCACGACGTGGTTGGAATTTAAGGACATGGCACAAGATCCATTGGTCAGACGAGAGCCGGTTTCTACTTCATGTAACCGACGGACGGATGAGAGTTTGGAGACACAAAGACACAGCCTATACCCGAAGGAACATCCAGCCAACTGTCCCTTACGGTGGATGTTCAGTAATGGTTTGGCGGTGTATCTCTCATGATTGCAGGCTGGATTTAGTCACCATACAAGGCAATCAAACTGGTGATCAGTACATCAGAGACGTCTTGCAACCAGTTGTTGTCCCCCATTTCGACAACCACCCACTAGCTACAAGGCTTGTGTATATGGATGACAACGCCAGGCCTCGTCGTTCAAGAGCAGTAACCGCCTATCTCCAAAGCGAAGTCGTGACTTCTGTTCCTTGGCCAGCCATGAGCCCGGATTTGAATCCCATAGAGCATATTTGGGACCTGTAAGGCCGTCGTATGCAGGCTCGGGAACCTCCTGTGCAAAACATTCGTCAGTTAGAAGCAGCATTGCATCGGGAATTGCAGCAGCTATCACAAGAGGACATCCGACGTCTAACTGGAGGGATGAGACGCAGGGTTGAGGCGTCATCCAAGCACGTGGGGTTTACACCCGGTACTGAACTTTGAACAATAGATGTCGTTAAGTGATTCATACATGACGTTTTGAAAGTGAAATAGCAATCTTATCGTGCTTTTTGAACTGTGAAGGCCAATACTTAAAATGGACATGTTTTACTGCAAAAAGGTGCTTAACTTTTTTCTTTGTGTATAACTTAGAAGTCTTTGTGTGTAAATAAAGCAAAGGGCCTTAACATGATAACCAACATCGGTTAAGATCATCTATAGCTGAAGCTGGAGGACCTTAGTATTATAAATAATTTCAATTTCTACGGTATTTGCAACTAGAATTTTGAACTGTTCTGACGGTGAAGTATTTGTTTTTCACTTCATTTGATGTTGTATAAATTATGAGTTTACTTTTGAAGAGAAGTAAAAGGTTTCCATTCCAAAATAATCAATATTATTTCACACTGTTTCATTGGACAAGAACCACTGGTTGGCTCGGAATCAGAATAATGTGTCCGAGTGGAGCGACATGTCTATCCGTGGACTGTTGTATCAGTGAGCTAGCACTATTAAAATCCAACTCAGCGTGTTGGTCTAGAATAATGCGGATCTCACCATCATCTTATTGAAAATTAACTTGTTCTCGCCATGACATAGCTGAAAAATTGCTGAGTTGGCTTTAAACAACAATCACTCACTCACTCACTCATTGCACAAGGTCTTAGCGAATTGTCTCGTTTAAAACATTTATCATGAACATTCTAACACAAATAGAGAGACCGTAGCAAACAGAGGGCTGTCGTGGTCGTGATCATATGGTACTTGGATTTACAATTGCCTGTGTAATCAGTTCCTATCACCACAATAGTTGTGAGTTCGCATCCCGATCATTGCCAGGTGTACTTGAAACAACATTATGTGATGAAGTTTGTCAGTGACTTGCAACAGGTCGGTGGTTTTCTCCGGGTACTTCTGTTTTCTCCATCAATAGAACCGCCCGTCTCAACATTATATTATTATCCAACATATATTTATCTTAAATCATTATATCCTGCAAACATTGGATAGCATTTCGCCAACCATGACGAACGCAGTGAACTCAAATCCAATGGATGAATTCAGAATAGACAAATAATCATAGATCGAAGTACACACACAAATGTCTTGTATTGTATTATATTGTATTGTCTTTTCTCTTTATTAATTTGTATTCTTTTGTATTATTCATGATGTTATTGTCTGTATCTATGTTGAGGAGAGCTACTAATAGCCTCTGCCTGTATGTAATCCTCATAGAATAAATAAAGACAAAAATTTTATTAAAAGAAAACACAAGAACATGAAAATGTGTTGACTATGTTTAAACATATTTTATTGCCCCAAAATGACAATAAGATCAGATACAAGTTTTTTCAACTGATAACATCTTCAGCTTTATATAAACAATAAACAGATGCAATTGAACATAAGATAATACATAAAAGCTACAATCATCATTAATAATAA
This sequence comes from Bathymodiolus septemdierum, assembly GCA_963383655.1. NCBI lineage: Eukaryota > Metazoa > Mollusca > Bivalvia > Mytilida > Modiolidae > Bathymodiolus > Bathymodiolus septemdierum. The sequence continues at coordinate 10,903,375 of OY726523.1, forward strand.
AAGCAAAAAAAAAAAAAAACACAAAACAAAAACAAAAACAAAAAACAAAACAAAACATGAAATATACAAGTGCAGCACAATTTACAGTTGGTACTATATTTTTAAGCGTACGATGTGAGAAACTGGTACATCAAATATATCGTATATAGTTTTATTTTTTCATTTTTTATGAGTGACTGAAGTAATAAAATAGAAATATTTTCTACAAATACAGATATCATGTTATATTCATTGTTGTTATTCCGACATTTGATCTCTATGGAAATGTTAGAGATTCTCTAGACAAAATTTACACGATCGCTGGCAGTGATGTTTCATATATGACCATAGGCCATATGTCCAATATGTATTATTCACACTATTGCTTTTATCGCATCTTTGGAAACCTTCCCAATATGGACAAGAATATGTCGACATGGATCTATCTAAACACTGGTAAACTGAAACGATTAATTTCATAATATTAAAACATATCGACGATCCGTCGTCGTCGTGATTAAATACAGCTCATGGCGAGATTACGCGATACAACATTATATGATAAAGTTTGTCAGTGACTTACGGCATATTGGTGGTTTTCTCCAGGTACTCCGGTTTCCATCACCAATCAAAGTGACAGCCACTATATAGTTGAAATATTACTAAAAGTGGCGTTGAACACCATAACCCTAACCCTTAAGACATATTGACTATAACATGCTGAAACCCAACAATGTTATTATTTATTTGTTTATTTCAACACAGAATAATCAATAAAATGAGTCATCATGTATATGTGTGTTTGGAGTATCGATTTTGGCTCTGTTCTTTTCTAAGATTTTTCGCTTGACTTTTGGAGGTTAGAGGTTAGGGTTATGGTGTTTAACGCCGCTTTCAATTACATCGTGGCGGTCAGTTTTATTGGTGGGGAAAACCGGAGTACCGGAGGAAATCACCGACTTACTTCAAGTCACTGAAAAACTTTATCGCATAAAGTTGTATCGAGTACACCTCGCTTGGGTGGGTTCGAACTCACAACTTTAGTGGTGATAGGCACTGATTGCACAGATAGTTGTAAATCCAACTACCAGACGATCACGACGGCCCCTCCATTGGCTTTTGGAACTGTTCAGAGAGTGTGGTGTTTTTTGTTGTTCATTGTTTTTACTTAAATTAATTACACAATTAATTTAAATTATTATTTGGTCATATTACAGTGTATTTGAAGGATATATGGGATTTTGGTGTTTAATGCCACATTCGACAACATTTCAGCTATATAATAGTAGACGTCTATAAATGTGACGAGAAGCCGGAGTACCAGGAGAAAACTTGAACGTATCATTTTCTTAAATACGGAAATAACAGCTTAGACATTCTATTTATAAAATTATACAATAATATATTCAAGCAAAAAAGTCATAGAACTGCATCATAAAACCAGAAATAATGCATTACATAAATCATATTTTTATATGTAAATATTAATAGTAAAAAATGTATATTCTGTGATATTTTTGAACGAATCAAATAACAAATTGGGTGAGTGATTGCTGTTTAGCGTCAACTCAGCAATTTTTCAGCTATATCAAGGCGAGAACAAATTAATTTTCAATGAAATGATGATGAGGTCCGCTTTCTTCTAGACCAAGACACTGAATTCGATTTTTATCATACCGAATGTTATTAATATTTCCTTTCCTTGAATAATGATTAGATTTCACATTTAATTTCATGTTGATTTTTAAATCTATTTCGCATAGTACTGCTGAACATGTTACTATGAAAACAATATGAAATTGTATTTTGAAATAGAAGTTGCTTTGTTCTTTTTTGTCTTTTCTCACATAATTTGTGAATTTGCTTTGTTATATTTCAAAATGAGTTGAAACGTCCATATTTTTTTTTATTATTATTGCTCAAATTAAGAATAAATAAATAAATAAATTCGCACGTGACATTTTTATTCTGTGCATTATATTTTATTTTAGTTATGAATAGTTATTTTTCAAAAGTCTTGAATTAATTGAAATAGCGTCAACAGACTTTCATGATTGATTCATTGAAATAGACCAAATCCGAAATGAAAACGATTTATTCAGTCATATCAGTTAGAGTGGTTCTTATTGGTCATGAGGTGCTAAGAAAAAAAGACAGTACAAAAATATCCAATGTGATTTGGGAAGAGGAAAGAAGAATATTTTTATACCGGTTCATCGTGTTTGATTTCTGATTTTTCTACAGTGAAAACTAGAATGTTTCTTCGTATAATTACAAGTGTTGCCTGAGGACAAGTGTGGACACAGAAATGTGATGTCCAAAAGGCAAGTGTGGATGTCAATATTTCATATTATTAACTTTAAGAAAAAAAAACATCGACACAGGGGTCCTGGATTTTTTTAATAAAAAACTAATCCTGGATTATTATTTTTGCTTAATGTCCGGTCCTGTGTTTTTATTTCAAATTTTCATCATAGCCCCCCTCCTCCTCCCAAGGGATATACATTTGTATCATTAATAATAAATTAATAAATAATACATTTCAGATTTCCTATTTAAAATAAATCTCATTTACAAAACTTTAAACTGTCGAAACATAACATTTATTTACCTGTAAAACTCACAAATAAAATTCACCTCCACCCTTTTTTTTCCCCTTTTTTCTTGCTTAAGTCAATGATCAACAATATTCCAGAATCAAACAAATGAATAAATATAACATAGATTTCGCTTACATGCATCTTTTTGTTTTACATTATCTTATCAAGAAATTGGTGGCTGTAACATTCATCAAATTCAAGTGAGGGTTTTCTGGTGGGTTTCCGCGTAAAATTATTCCGTTTCAATGTTAAAAGTCCGGTATTTTCCTTTCCTATATGAACCAAAGAACACATTTATAGCTGTTTTTCTTTTTGAAAAATAATCATATTTAAAAAATAATAACATTTTAACCTTTAATTCACTCAGCAATATGCTTTTCCTCGCCGTAGAGCAAAAATACTTACATGATTGGAAAGCTGGAGATGTCAAGATTCTATATTTATAAACTATTGCCCTGAGTAGCCTTGCGGAGTCAGTGTGTTTTAATCGGTCATCCAATCAGAACGCTCATTATTCTTGTTCAAAATAAAAAAAAAATACATCGCTAAAATTACCTGTGGGTGTTTCCCCACTTCAACTCGTATATTTACATACAAATTGAAGATATTTCGTCATAAAACTTCACACATGGTTTTGTCTATCATATTTTTTGAAGACAAACATAAAATTGTATTGCATTTTTCAATATTTTATGAGTATCAACAGTTTTTTCAACACATTATCTGTTTCTCTATACAGCCGCCAGATTACCAATGAGACAAGTCACGTGACTACACATGCTACTCACAGTGACCAGTGACCCACTTTAGCACGTTCTACCAGTTTATTCTTAATATGTTGCAATAAAAATATTAACATTTCTCATAGGCTATACTCACAAGGTAAACATATGTGGTTACTACTGTCTTTCTGAAGACATACTTCATATTGTCCACAAGCATGATTTGCACAGCTACCAGCAATTGTCTGAAAATTGGAGTGAGAAAAATATTACAGATTGAAAAATATTTGCATATTTGAACTTAATTTCACTTATACGACATGCATGGTCAATTCCTGTATCTTTCTTTGCAAATGGCTACGATCCTTGTTTCTTTATGACACGTGGTCGTGATCGAATGGTAGATGGATCTTACCTATGAAATCAGTGTCTATCAGTACTAACGTTGTGAGTTCGAATCCCACGCATGCGAGGGATACTCGATGCAACATTATGTGGCAAAGTTTGTCTGTGACTTTCGGAATGTCGTTGGTTTTATCCGGGTACTTCTGTTTCCTCCACCAATAAAACTGACCGCCACGATATAATTGAATTATAGCTGAAAATGACGTTAAACACCATAACCCTCTTTGTGACAGCGTTTTTGTTAAGCTTATCACTACAAAAAAAACTACTATACAGAATTGTATCACATAATAGAAAGTGACCTTGAAATAACACTTTGTATGACTCTTCTTGGTCAGTAACTACCAATATTCCTGTAAGTTTTTGTGATTGCAAAGGTACTACCTGCCGCTTGATAATCAAAATCAACTACATCTTTCACGGAACGGGTCTTGAACTCGCATATACAACTGACTGTGCAAATTATTAAAGGGATGTTTTCATCAATAATGTTTTTGATAAACCTCAGATTTGATGCCATGACTTTCTAAAGCTTCCGCCTAATACAATGATTTTCTGTTCAAAAATACTATGAAAACAGTGCTATAAATTGCTCGTAGGTTGAAGTCATCTCTACAAAAATTATACGGTCACCATTACGGATTTCCACTTCGTCACGAAGCTCTTACCTTTTATGTACACTTTTTCATTCCTCTATCATCCACAATACTTTTACAGGACTAGATTATACGAATAACATGGCGGGTATCTTACAAGGAACAGGAACTGCTCACCGTTCCCGAGCACGCTTGCTGCTCATTTTTTTCATTTTTCTGTGTGATGTTTTTCATTTGTCTTTGTTCTGTGTCTTGTTCCGAATGTTGTCAGTGTATCAGGGGGTTGTCCATTCGTAATTTTCCCGTCTGCTTTCTCTAGCGTTTATATAGTGGTATTCAATATAATTTACAATAGTTCGGCTTACCTGCGGAATATCATCTTTCTCTGCATAAAGAAAATCCTTGTTCGCAGTTCCTACATTTATATGCCAGGTATTAATGGAAATATGACATTTTTTATTTGCCTTGTCAAAATTCAATGATTTGCAGAGTTTAAGAGACAAGCATACTTCAGCACACTGGTATAGGCTAGGAACATTTACTCGGAATCCTATGTATTTATTAAATTTTACTCCCCTTGTGAACTGGAAAGTTGTCATCGCACTGGTTCCTTGCATAGCTAAGACTACTATGATAAACTGTAGTATCGTCATTATATTACACTATTAAATAAATCATTATACATATATGATTATGAAATTGTTTTCCTTTTTGTTCTAATCCTAATTGTCATATTGTTCTGGCAGCACTACACGTTACAAATAGCATGGCAACTTCACCATTTTCACTATGTTAACAGCAGTTTTTATGCATCACCAATACATAAGCTGGTAATTACTCTTTCTTACTCGGAAGTGCATAAGTTGGAGACTCCTTAATTACTTTTTCCTACTCGGAAGTGTTTCGGAGAATACTTTTATAAATTATCAATGAATCAGTTGGAGACTCCTTAATTACTCTTTCCTTCTCTGCAGTGTTTCGGAAAATGCTTTTATATATCAGCAATGCATTCATATGACGCAGATCGAATAAAGTATAAAAATAATACAATTCTAATTGTCATATATACAAGCCAATCAGAATAAATCGAGGGTAAAATTGTAACTGTTCAATAATTAAAATATGATCATAAATCTCTAATAAGATTTCTATCTATCATGCATGTTGTTTCTACAGGTTGCACACAATTTCTTGTAAAACGTGCATTAATTTCTTGTTGAATTCTCCTTCATTACGCTAAAGCCAATACGATATTTATCAGAATATACGGTAACTATAATGCTATTGTATCTATATGAATGAAGGGAGGTAATAGCAGATTGGGAAAATGATATTTCCACTCAAACAAAAAGGTAGATATCGAACTTAGTGCGCATGACGCGTTTCTGAAATAACCTTCATCGGCAACGCTCATATTAAAAATATTGAATGGCAAATAATTTAAAAGTCGTTGGGAGTAAATAAAACAAAGGGCCTTAATTAACAAGATAATCAACATTGGTTAAGATCATTTATAATTGAGGGTGGAGGACCTTACTATTATAAATAATTTCAGTTTCTAAGTTATTATCAACTGGCATTTTTAGCTTTTCTGATGGTATGGTATATCTTGTTTTTCATTTTATTTGATGTTGTATAAAATAAGGGTAATAACAAAATTACCGAACTCCCAGCAATCTTACAAAGGGAAAGTCAAAACTCATAAGTATATAAACAGACAAAATCAGTCAACAACCGGAAAACTGTGAAAACCGTAATGACCCTGACTTGGTACAGACATTTCTAAAGAAATGGTGGGTTGAATCAGATTTTAAAGCGTCAAACCTCCCCCTTTCATTACGGCTCAAAGTTTCCGGCTGTCACTATAACAGTATGTATAACAATACTTGAACAAAACAGGTAAAACAGTTGTCATAACAGCACCAAACTTAGTGAAGTGAATGTCAAAAATATTTTTACGTCACACATTGATAAAAAAATATATTTGACATTTTTGTTTTTGACCACTTATCTTTATACATTTTCACTATATGAAAATCCATCGTTTATAATCTTTTCTGCAGAGACGGAATATATTTCGACAAGATCTTGGTATCGGAATATAAACTTTTTAAGAGTTCGAATAAGGCGAATCTTTTCATAGCCCTGGTCCAGTAGCCTGTTTCTCAGATGAAGATGACGTTTCAGGAAATCAGAATAATTGCTACTGGCCCTTGCATAGCGAATCAATTGCGAATTTACGTGGAAAGAGAAATAAAGGTTTTAATTCTGAGATAATCAATATTATTTCACACTGTTTCATTGCACAAGGACTTAACGAATGGATTCATTAAAAATATCTATCATGAACATTGTAACTCAAAGAGAGGGCCCGTTGCTGTCGTGATCGTATGCTAGTTGGGGTTTATAGCTACCTTTGGAATCAGGGACTATCACCACTAAAACTGTGAGTTCTAATCTCGCTCATTGCGAGGTGTAATCGATTCAACATTATGTGATAACGGTTGTCAGTGTCTTGTGATAGGTTTGTGGTTTTCTCCGGATACTCCGGTTTCCTCCATCAATAAAACTGACCGCCACAATATAGCTGACATATTGCTGAAAGTGGCGTTAAGCGTCATAACCCTAATACTAACACAAAGAGATAAATGTTGGTACCATTTTCAGCTACTTGTTATCCAACAGTGCGTACTTACAACGATAATTCTGCTAATATTACTATAGACACAACATTTTATTATTGTCCAACATATATTTATATCACATCATTAAATCCTGCAAACATTGGATAGCATTTAACCAACCAGGACGAACACAATGAAATCAAATTCGAAGGATGTTCTCGGAATAGACGATGCAATTAATCACAAGTCAAAGTACACACTCAAAATTAAAAGAAAACACAAGAACACACGTCCAACATGAACTTGGAGTGTGACTATGTGCTTTTCCTTTAATGGCATTTAATAACATTTAAAGCATTTGACTTCTCTACCCTCTACATAATTATTCTTACCTTTAAGCTGAAAGACAGATTAAGGGAGTTCGTCCAACTGTGTTTCATAAAAAAAATGGCCAATAAGGGTAATAACAAAATTACCGAACTCCGAAAAATCTTACAAAGGGAAAGTCAAAACGCATAAGAATATAAACAGACAAAATCAGTCAACAACCGGAACACTGTGAGAACCGTAATGACCCTAAGGTAGATACAAACATCTTGTGCTAGTAGGGGAGTGATCTTTTTTTGCTAAAGAAAAAAAAACTCTGATTCTACCAAAAAGTTCTGTGAAACTGATATCATCAAAATGTTCGAGTTTTGATTGACACAATATTTGCTATGCTTAGTGGACGTGTTTTTGGCTTGACCACCCTTGCTTAGTGGACGTGTTTTTGGCTTGACCACCCTAGCTTAGTGGATGTGTTTTTCAACAGCTATGGCTAAGTGCTCCTCTTCTCGACGACTTGTTCCATTATACGTATGAGCAGACTTCATACAGAGACTTCTCAAGAAAAATGAAAAGAAGCTAAACCGATCCTTTAATCTCACGTTCCGCTATATAGAAGATGTCCTTTCACTAAATAATTTTATGCTTGGTGATTTCGTTGATCGTATCTATCCCATTGAGCTTGAAATAAAGGATAACACATATACAGATAGGTCTGCTTCATACCTTGACCTACACCTCGAAATTGACCGTGAGCGTTTGGTTTATTGCTTATGGTGTTTAGCGCCACTTTCAACATTACTTCAGCTATATCATGGCGGTCAGGTTTATTGGTGTGATGGAGGAAACCGGAGTACCCGGCGAAAACCATCGACCTGCCGCAAGTCATTGACAAACTTCGCCATGAACGGGACTGGAACTCACAACTTGAGTGGCGATAGGCACTGAGTGCACATGTAATTGTAAATCCAACTACCATACGACCACGACGGTGCCGAGAGCGAGGGGCGGTTAAGAAAAAACTTTATAAGTAGCAACATTTCAGCAGCACCTGTATATGGTGTATATATCTCTCAGTTGATACGATATTGAAGAGTTTTTGGTTATTATCAGGTTTTCCTTGATAGAGGATTGCTGCTAACAAGAAAGTTACTGAACCAAAGGTTCCTATTAGTTGACGTAATCACTTTTTTGCGGTCGCCACCATGACCTGGTTGACCGTTATGGAATATCTGTTTCACAAATGACCACGGATATGTTCCACTTGTCGTTGCACTTCCCAGTCCTTTCCTCATTCATTACTTATCACCGGGTTTGTAACTAGTTTAGCACGACGAGTCCCACTAGTCGGGAACTGTTTTCCTTTTCAAAGCATCTGAGTTCATCTCCCGACCTTTAATTTCATGTGTATGTTTTTGATCGTTGTTTGTCTTTTTGTCCTTTTTCTCTTGACCATTGTCTTGTCTGTCCTTCTTCGATTTACGGATTTTTATTAACCCTTTGGTATCTTCAAATCTTCTTAGTTTGCTGTTAATACAAGCTATGAAATATTTAAGTTTTTAAGAAAAGTTTGCAGATACTGAAAGTGTAATCAGAAAATTTGACGGTCAAGAAGTGATTATTATGAGTTTATGATATCACATTTCGATATATTTAATTATGTCTTTTAGTTATTTAGCAATGATTGAAAGCTGTTGGTTCGCTCAGTAATAACGACCAGAATTCCATTAATTAGACGTTAATGGCAGAAAATTGAATATACCGAAAGATAATCGGAAGCCGTAGTTCGAAAAAAGACATTAAAATGGCTGGGGTGCAAAAGAAAAAGAACATACGACAAACAATGGTCGTCAAATTGCTACACAGAACAAATACAGATAGGGGAACGCGAACCTCACGTGGGTGAACTCCAATGGTGCTCCATTTTAAGTTTGTTTACTGCTCATTGTTTTAATAAACGTGATGTAGTGTTTCAGCTTAACATTTTGTCAGTGATCATAGAGATTAGTTTTTTTCTTCAGGTTTAAACTTTGGTCAATGTTCACCTGTTCTTTCATGTGTTCTACACATATAAGTGTTCCATATTTAGAGCACAGAGGGTTAGGGTTATGGCGTATAATGCCACTTTCAAGAATATTTCAGCTATATCGTAGCGGTCAGCTATATTGGTGATGGAAACCGGAGATCACGGAGAAAACCACTGATCTGCCTCTAGTCACTGACGATCTTTGTCACATAATGTTGTATCGAATACACCTCGTCATGAGCGTGATTCGAACTCACAACATTAGTGGTGATAGACTCTGAATACATAGGCAGTTGTAAATCCAACTATCATACGGTCACGATCACGCGGGACCCTGCTCCAAATTTGATTATTCATGTTTTCAGTGTGTTGATGGTACTATATTTTTAATGTTCCAATATTAGAAAATCATACACTCAATATACCGTATGCAGTTTTTTTTCTTTTTTTATGAGTGAATAAAGTAATAAAACAGAAATAATTTCTACAAATACAGATATCATGTGATATGCATTGTTATTATTCCAACATTTGATCTCTATGGAAATGTCAGAAATTATCTAGACAAAGCTTACACGCTCGCTTGCATTGATTTATCATAAAGAACCAATGGACTTTATTCATAGTTTTATTGTTCCCAATGTAGGATCCAATATTGCTCTCATCACATCCTCCGTATTCTTCCCTATCTAGACAATATTGTATGCCCGCCATTGTTCCATCTAAACACTGGTAAACTGAAACGATTAAAGCATTACAATCATAAAAAGAACAAAGATATTGACCAAAAATGTTGACACCGAACAGTGTATTTTATTTTGTAGGGGCGAGGGGGTAAATTCAACACAAAATAATTACATTGTGTGTTCATTTTATTTTTAAAATCCCATGTGATTGGTCTATATGTTGACATGTGATTTCATAATTGAAACCTTCATCAGTCAATGAAGCGCATAACCATTCGCCATCACAATTTAAAGACATATAGTCTGTTTGACTTCTATAAATCTTCAGAAAAATATTCTTAAAAATCCAGTTTTCAAATCATCAATTTTTTTTTCTAGATGTATATTAATATATGATATATACGAACTCTGACAATTAATTTCAAAATTGTTGGTCCATTATTAAAAAAGTTATCCATTAGGTCTCTTTGTTAATTATATTTTCTGACATGCAAAAATCTGGTAGTAGTGAGTACAAATAACAGACTGTACCATGTGACATAGGACATTTAAATATTAAAGGACATCAATAACAATTGACCATCATCTTAATGGTCAGCTCTATATAAAGTCACACCACTTCTGGCATCTCACGAAATGCGTAGCTGCGCATGTGTAACTTCAGTGTGCTGCGCTTTTTATGGGGAGAAGGACGTGGTCCATAATTCTCCTGTGTAGCATCTTAATAAAATTACTAAATCTTGTAAAATGAGCGTTGACAAAGATGTTGTGTAGCGTAGCAGGAACGACAGCTCTGGATAGAGAATGCAAATTGACTAGACTAAAAACCACTGACCTGCCACAAAAACAGTTGCATCGAGTACATCATGTCACAATGTAATAAATTGTTGCCTTCTTAACAGACGAAGCATAACGGACCACCTGAATGCATATCCAAAAATGGCATATAAAATTGCATAATATAACCAGTAGTGATATATGAAATATGGAATGCAACAAAAAGTACCACACCGACATAAATTTTATTTCACTATATATATATTTTTTTCAGATCGTAAAATGTATACCAGGCGATAATAGGCAAGAAATCAAATAAAGAATGGATGTAATAAAATATTCAAAGGATCCCACATTTAAGTTTAGTAAACAGAAAAATATATTTATAATTTGGGAATTGGTTTTATCATATTTCAAAATGATTTTAAATGTCCGTATTTATTATTATTACTCTTCATGTAAGAAACTTTCATTATAATTGACATGATAATATCGAAACATAATTTTACAAAGAATAAATATCGTCGTTGTACTATGCACTCGCATAGTACTATTGTTGGAGTCATTAATATGCTGATTGGCGGAGCTTAGAACAATGTTACGTCATTTAAATAGGCGGGGTCTAAACCGGATAACCTGAACGCTTTTAACGGTGTACAATTTACAATGTATTATACGTTTTTCTTTAACGTTGATGCTGTCGTCTGTCAAAACAATGGCCAGTTCCAGGTTTGGGAATTAAATATTTCACAGTTCATTGTTATTGTTGAAATTAAATATTTCTTGAATTTAAATGAATATGATTTTCCAATCTTTATACTATCAATACATTTTAGACAAATTTCATTTTTTTAAATCACCAAAGACATTCAGAGTACAAAATCACCAAAGACATTCAGAGTAATAATAACAATAATATTGTGTAATTATTACATACTTAGTTCAAATAAAGGCATTTTTGCATGACCAATATGATCGGAAGTAAATTGTTCATATTTTCACACCCCGGGAAAATAACCGGTTATAGGAGTACTACAAGATCATTTCCATATCGGGCCAATATGGGGGTCTCGGGATGATAACCAGGCCAATATGGAAATGCCCATGTATTAATCTGTATTTATTATTATTATTATTATTATTATTATTATTATTATTATTATTTCTCGGGTGGCAAAAAAAAATAATAGTGACGTTATTATTATTCAAACCATTACATAATTTTCCAACAGAGACAGAATTATATCTTCAATATATCAAAAAACGTCCCCAACTGATTCATTGAAATGGACCAAATCCGAAATGAAATCGAATTATTCAGAATTATCTGCTACTATGATGGTTCTTATTGGTAGAGACGCATAAAATATAGCACAAAAATTTACAATGTGAAATTTGGAAGACGAAGTTGAATATTGTAAACGGTTCTTTTGTTTAATTTTCAATTTATTTTCTACAATGAAAACAAGATGTTACCTCTTATTATTAAGATATTAACGTTTCTCGTAGGGTATACTCACAAGGTAAACATATGTGGTTACTACTGTCTTTCTGAAGACATACTTCATATTGTCCACAAGCATGATTTGCACAGCTGCCAGCAATTGTCTAAAAAGTGTGAAAAAAAACATTGCACTATTTCCTTGTCAAATGTATCATAAATCATATATCATTCATTCCGAATGGTTACAATCACTGTTTCTTTGTGTTTCTGTTAATGTTACTTGTACAACGGACTTTAACACAGAGGTATATATAAATGTAACCTTACAATAACACTTCTTATGTCCATTCTTGGTCAATGACAAATAATATACTTGCTATTTTTTGGTAATTGAAAAAGAACTACCTTCCGTTTGAAAATCAAAATAAACTACATTTTTCCTAAAGCGGAACTGTGCAAACTATCTTGGCGAAATACAAGATGTTTTCGTGAATATTTATAATAAACCTCATAGTTTATGTTACCTCCCTCATACGTTATTATAAGCTTGCACCCAAAACAGTGATTTTCTGGACAGAGATCAGCTGCTGACGTCAAGGCTACTCAGCCAATGCTATATATTTCTCTTAGAGTGTAGTCATTCCTGCAAAAATTATACAAGCATCATCACAGACCGGTTTCTCGCTACGAAATACCCACTTCGTCACGAATCTTTTCCCTTTTATGTAGAATTTTTCATTCCTCTTTCACCTACAATTCTCTTACCGGGCTTGACTATGTGAATAACAGGAATATCTGTCTTGCACGAAACAGGAAATCCTTAACCTTCACGAGCACCATGGTCCGCGACCACGCTTTGGTTTGGTCCTTGATGCCCATCTTTTCATTTTTCTTTGTTGCGTTTTTTTCTTTGTTTGTCTTTCTTCTGTGTTTTGTGCTGAATGTTGCCAGTGTATCAGTGGATTTTCCAAAGTGGCCGTGATCGAATGGTAGTTGGATTTACAACTACATATGCAATCAGTGCGTATCACCACTGATGTTGTAAGTTCGAATCTCCATTAAGACGAGGTGTACAAGATTATGTGATAAGGTTTGTCAGTGACTTGCGACAGATCGGTGGTTTTCTCCGGTTCCTTCGGTTTCCGCTACCAATAAAGCTGACTGCCAGGATATAACTGAAATATTGTTGAAAGTGGTGTTAAGCACCATAAATAACCAAGCAATTCATTCGTGATTTTCACGGTGGGTTTCTCTATCGTTTGTATTGTGGATATGTTCCACTTGTGGTAAGCAATTTCCGGTGCTTTCCTAAATCATGATTGATCACCGGGTTTGTAACTAGACGGGTGTGACTAGTGAAGCAGGAACTGTTTTTCCTTCCGGAGCACCTGAGTTCACCCCCAGTTTTTAGTGAGGTTCATTTTCCTCGATCGTTATTTTATGTGTATGTTTTGTAGACCGTTCTTTGTCCTTTGTACTTTTTTCTTTTGGTCATTGTGTTGTTTGTTCTTCTTCGATATACGGATTCTGATTACACCTTTGGTATCTTCAAACTCTTCTTTTATTCTATAAAACTTACAATATCTCGGCTTACCTGCGGAATATTATATCTCTCTGCATAGAGAAAATCGTTGTTCTCCTCCAATGTAAATATCATCCAGGTTTTAGTGGCAATATGACATATTTTGTTTTTCTTGTCAAAATTCAATGATTTGCAAAGATTAAGAGACAGACATACTTCAGCACACTGGTGTATGGTAGGAACATTTACTCGTAATACTATGTATCTAGTCGATCTTCTTCCCCTTGTGAACTGGAAAGCACTCAGCGCACTGGTTCCTTGTATAGCAAAAGCCGCTATAATCAACAGTGGTATCGTCATTATATTACACAATTAATAAAAAACATATAATTTTAAAATTGTTCTCCCTTTTGTTCTAATGTTAATTTTCATATTGTCCTGGAAGCACTACACGTTGCAAATATCATGGCAACTTGACCATTTTCACAATGTTAACAATGTTTTTATACATGATCAATACATATGTTGGCGACTCCTTAATTACTCTTTCTTACTCTGCAGTGTTTCAGAGAATACCTTTATACATCATCAATGCATCAGTTGGAGACTCCTTAATTAATTTTTCTTACTCGGAAGTGTTTAGGAGGAGACTTTTATCCATCATCAATACATAAGTTGGTAACCCCTTAGTTACTCTTTCCTACTCGGAAGTGTTTCAGAGAATACCTTTATCCATCATCAATGCATAAGTTGGAGACTCCTTAATAAGTCTTTCCTACTCGGAAGTGTTTAGGAGAAGACTTTTATCCATCATCAATGCATCAGTTGGAGACTCCTTAATTACTCTTTCCTACTCGGAAGTGTTTAGGAGAAGACTTTTATCCATCATCAATGCATAAGTTGGATACTCCTTAATTACTCTTTCCTACTCGGAAGTGTTTAGGAGAAGACTTTTATCCATCATCAATGCATAAGTTGGAGACTCCTTAATTACTCTTTCCTATTCGGAAGTGTTTAGGAGAAGACTTTTATCCATCATCAATGCATAAGTTGGAGACTCCTTAATTACTCTTTCCTACTCGGAAGTGTTTAGGAGAATACTTTTATCCATCATCAATGCATAAGTTGGATACTCCTTAATAAGTCTTTCCTACTCGGAAGTGTTTAGGAGAAGACTTTTATCCATCATCAATGCATAAGTTGGATACTCCTTAATAAGTCTTTCCTACTCGGAAGTGTTTAGGAGAAGACTTTTATCCATCATCAATGCATAAGTTGGATACTCCTTAATAAGTCTTTCCTACTCCACTCTCTGCAGTGTTTCGGAAAATGGTTTTATATACATCAATTAATACTTTCATATGTCGCAGATCGAATAAAGTATAAAAATAAAACAATGCTAATTGTCATATATACAAGTCAATCAGAAGAAATCGAGGGTAAAGTTGTAACTGTTCAATAATTAAAATATGATCATAAATCTCTAATAAGATTTCTATCTATCATGCATGTTGTTTCTACAGGTTGCACACAATTTCTTGTAAAACGTGCATTAATTTCTTATTGATTTCTCCTTCATTACGCTAAAGCTAATACGATATGTATCGGAATCTACGGTAACTATAATGCTATTGTATCTATATATATATATTGAATGAAGGGAGTTAAGAAGAGTTTGAAGATACCGAAGGGGTAATCAGAATCCGTAAATCGAAGAAGAACAGACAATACAATGGCCAAAAAAAAGTACAAAAGGACAAAAAACGATCTACACAACATTCGGCACAAGACACAGAACAAAGACAAGCAAAGCAAAAAACACAACACGAACAAATGAAAGGATGAACAACGATCTACAAAACATACACATAAACCTAAAACACGAACCCTACTAAAACCCGGGGGTGATCTCAGGTGCTATAATGCTATTGTATCTATATATATTGAATAATGGGAGGTAATAGCAGATTGTTAAAATGATAGTTCTACTCAAATAAAATCATAGATATCGAAACTAGTGCAAATGACGCGTTTCTGAAATAATATTCATCAGCAACGCTCATATTAAAAAGATTGAAAGGCAAATATACACAGAAAAAAAAGTTAAGCACCCTCTGATATATTAAAACATAATAAGCTACACTAAATTTAGATTCTAATATTTATATTGATTATAGCCAGAACAATGTTCCATTACAAAGATGTTCTCACACAGGTATGACCATTCTGTCTAATATCGACTAGTCATGCACGTGAACCATGCCTCTCACGCATTACTCAAAATTCATTATGATCACGCTTCGAATTTGGGTATTTAAATCCGGCGTTATAAAAAAATTATTCATTCTCAGTAAGCATTGTACGAAGGCGAATATCAGAAGCACAAATATGGCAAATAATCGGCATGCATACAACAGCTTCCTTCAATGCTATTGGACGTCAGATGGCTACCACTATTCTGTAGTCAGCCGACTGGTGAGAAAACACACACAAACCAACAATGTGAAAGACTTGCCAAAATCCGGCAGACCACGGGTAGCATCTGATCGTGACGACAGGGCATTGCAGCGTTTGCTTAGACGGATGCCATTCGCAACCAGTCCCGTACTCAAACATCACTGGCTGACCAATAGACGTCTGTCAACCACAACAGTTAGAAACCGTCTGAACTCAGGGGAACATAAGTCAAGGAGAGTCATTAAACGTCTACTGTTGGTAGACCGACATCGACGATCACGTTTGGCATGGTGTTTAGCACAACGTGGATGGAATTTAAGGACATGGCACAAGATCCATTGGTCAGACGAGAGCCGGTTTCTGCTTCATGTAACCGACGGCCGGATGACGGTTTGGAGACACAAAAACACAGCCTATACCCGAAGGAACATCTAGCCAACTGTCCCTTACGGTGGATGCTGGTTAATGGTTTGGCGGTGTATCGCTCATGACTGCAGGCTGGATTTAGTCACCATACAAGGCCACCTAACTGGTTATCAGTACATCAGAGACGTCTTGCAACCAGTTGTTGTCCCCCATTTTGACAACCACCCACTAGCTACAAGGCTTGTGTATATGGATGACAACGCCAGGCCTCGTCGTTCAAGAGCAGTAACCGCCGACCTCCAAAGCAAAGCCGTGACTTCTGTTCCTTGGCCAGCCATGAGCCCGGATTTGAATCCCATAGAACATATTTGGGACATGTTAGGCCGTCGTATACAGGCTCGGGAACCTCCTGTGCAAAACATTCGTCAGTTAGAAGCAGCATTGCATCGGGAATTGCAGCAGCTATCACAACAGGAGATCCGACGTCTAACTGGAGGGATGAGACGCAGGGTTGAGGCGTCATCCAAGCACGTGGGGTTTACACCCGGTACTGAACTTTGAACAATAGATGTCGTCAAGTGATTCATGCATAACTCTTTGAAAGTGAAATGACAATCTTATCGTGCTTTTTGAACTGTGAATGTCAATACTTAAAATGAACATGTTTTACTGCAAAAGATGCTTAACTTTTTTCTTTGTGTATAATTTAGAAGTCTTTGTGAGTAAATAAAGCAAAGGGCCTTAATATGATAACCAACATCGATTGAGATCATCTATAACTGAGGCTGGAGGACCTTAGTATTATTAATAATTTCAATTTCTACGGTATTTGCAACTAGAATTTTGAACTGTTCTGACGGTGAAGTATTTGTTTTTCATTTCATTTGATGTTGTATAAATTATGAGTTTACTTTTGAAGAGAAATAAAAGGTTTCCATTCCAAAATAATCAATATTATTTCACACTTTTTCATTGGACAAGAACCACTGGTTGGCTCGGAATCAGAATAATGTGTTAGATTGGAGCGACATGTCTATCCGCGGACTGTTCTATCAGTGAGCTAGCACTATAAAAATCCAACTCAGCGTGTTGGTCTAGAGCAATGCGGATCTCACCATCATCTTATTGAAAATTAACTTGTTCTCGCTATGATATAGCTGAACAATTGCTGAGTTGGCTTTAAGCAACAATCACTCACTCACTCACTCATTGCACAAGGCCTTAACGAATTGTCTCGTTTAAAACATCTATCATGAACATTCTAACACAAATAGAGAGGCCGTAGCAAACAGAGGGCTGTCGTGGTCGTGATCATATGGTACTTGGATTTACAATTGCCTGTGCAATCAGTTCCTATCACCACTATAGTTGTGAGTTCGCATCCCAATCATTTCCAGGTGTACCTGAAACAACATTATGTGATAGCGTTTGCCAGTGACTTGCAACAGGTCGGTGGTTTTCTCCGGGTACTTCTGTTTTCTCCATCAATAGAACCGCCCGTCTCAACATTATATTATTATCCAACATATATTTATCTTAAATCATTATATCCTGCAAACATTGGATAGCATTTCGCCAACCATGACGAACGCAGTGAACTCAAATCCGATGGATGAATTCAGAATAGACAAATAATCATAGATCGAAGTACACACACAAATGTCTTGTATTATATTGTACTGTATTGTCTTTTCTCTTTATTGATTTGTATTCTTTTGTATTATTCATGATGTTATTGTCTGTATCTATGTTGAGGACAGCTACTAATAGCCTCTGCCTGTATGTAATCCTCATAAAATAAATTAAGAAAGAAAGAAAATTAAAAGAAAACACAAGAACATGAAAATGGGTTGACTATGTTTAAACATATTTTATTGCCCCAAAATGACAATAGGATCAGATACAAGTTTTTCAACTGATAACATCTTCTCCTTTATATAAACAATAAACAGATGCAATTGAACATAAAATAATACACAAAAGCTACAATCTTCATTAATAATAAAAACAAAAGCAAAAACACAAAACAAAACAAAACATGAAATATACAAGTGCAGCACAATTTACAGTTGGTACTATATTTTTAAGTGTACGATGTGAGAAACTGGTACATCAAATATATCGTATATAGTTTTATTTTTTCATTTTTTATGAGTGACTGAAGTAATAAAATAGAAATATTTTCTACAAATACAGATATCATGTTATATTCATTGTTGTTATTCCGACATTTGATCTCTATGGAAATGTTAGAAATTCTCCAGACAAAATTTACACGTTCGCTGGCAGTGATGTTTCATATATAACCATACGCCATATATCCAATATGTATTATTCACACTATTGCTTTTATCGCATCCTTTGAAACGTTCCCCATATGGACAAAAATATGTCGACATGGATCCATCTAAACACTGATAAACTGAAACGATTAAATTCATAATATTAAAACATATCGACGATCCGTCGTCGTCGTGATTGAATACTGCTCATCGCGAGATGTACTCGATACAATACGTCACCGAATATGGTACTGCTTTGACTACTATTTTACCTATTTTGTTCCTGTATTTAAATACTGTTACAGTGACAGCCGGAACCTTTGAACCGTAATGAGAGCGGGAGGTTTGGCGCCTTAAAATCTGATTCAACCCACCATTTCTTTAGAAATGCCTGTACCAAGTCAGGGTCATTACGGTTTTCACAGTTTTCCGGTTGTTGACTGATTTTGTCTGTTTATATAATTATGAGTTTTGACTTTCCCTTTGTAAGATTGTTCGGAGTTCGGTAATTTTGTTATTACCTTTATGTGATAAAGTTTGTCAGTGACTTACCGCATATTGGTGGTTTTCTCCAGGTACTCCGGTTTCCATCACCAATAAAAGTGACAGCCACTATATAGCTGAAATATTATTAAAAGTGGCGTTGAACACCATAACCCGTAAGACATGTTGACTATAACATGCTGAAACCCAACAGTGTTATTATTTATTTGTTTATTTCAACACAGAATAATCAATAAAATGAGTCATCATGTACATGTGCGTTTGGAGTATCGATTTTGACTCTGCTCTTTTCTAAGATTTTTCGCTTGACTTTTGAGGTTAGAGGTTAGGGCTATGGTGCTTAACACCGCTTTCAGTTACATCGTGGCGGTCAGTTTTATTGGTGGGGGAAACCGGAGTACCGGAGGAAATCATCGACTTACCTCAAGTCACTGATAAACTTTATCACATAAAGTTGTATCGAGTACACCTCGCTTGGGTGGGTTCGAACTCACAACTTTACCATACGATGACGACGGCCCCTCGATTGGCTTTTGGAACTGTTCAGAGAGTGTGGTGTTTTTGTTGTTCATTGTTTTTACTTAAATTAATTACACAATTAATTTAAATTATTATTTGGTCATATTACAGTGTAATTCAAGGATATATGTGATTTTGGTGTTTAATGCCACATTCGACAACATTTCAGCTATATAATAGTAGACGGATATAAATGTGACGAGAAGCTGGAGTACCAGGAGAAAACTTGAACGTATCTTTTTCTTAAATACGGAAATAACACCTTAGACATTTTATTTATAAAATTATACAATAATATATTCAAGCAAAATGTCCATAGAACTGCATCATAAAACCAGAAATAATACATGACATAAATCATATTTTTATATGTAAACATTAATATCTTTTTTAATCGTAAAAAAAGTATATTCTGTGATATTTTTCAACGAATCAAATAACAAATTGGGTGAGTGATTGCTGTTTAACGCCAACTCAGCAATTGTTCAGCTATATCAAGGCGAGAGCAAATTAATGTTCAATGAAATGATGATGAGGTCCGCTTTCTTCTAGACCAAGACACTGAATTCGATTTTTATCATAGCGAATGTTATTAATATTTCCTTTCCTTGAATAATGATTAGATTTCACATTTAATTTAATGTTGATTTTTAAATCTATTTCGCATAGTACTGCTGAACATGTTACTATGAAAACAATATGAAATTGTATTTTGAAATAGAAGTTGCTTTGTTCTTTTTTGTCTTTTTTCACATAATTTGGGAATTTGCTTTCTTATATTTCAGAATGAGTTTAAACGTCCATATTTTTTTTTATTATTATTGCTCAAATTAAGAATAAATAAATAAATAAATTCGCACGTGATATTTTTATTCTGTGCATTATATTTTATTTTAGTTATGAATAGTTATTTTTCAAAAGTCTTGAATTAATTGAAATAGCGTCAAAAGACTTTCATGATTGATTCATTGAAATGGATCAAATCCGAAATGAAAACGATTTATTCAGTCATATCAGTTAGAGTGGTTCTTATTGGTCATGAGGTGCTAAGTAAAAAAGACAGTACAAAATATCCAATGTGATTTGGGAAGAGGGGAGATGAATATTTTTAAACCGTTTCATCGTGTTTGATTTCTGATTTTTCTACAATGAAAACTAGAATGTTTCTTCGTATAATAACAAGTGTTGCCTGAGGGCAAGTATGAACACAGAAATGTGATGTCCAAAAGGCAAGTGTGGATGTCAATATTTCATATTATTAACTTTAAGAAAATAAATCCATGGACACAGGGATCCTGGATTTTTTTTAATAATAATACTAATCCTGGATTATTATTTTTGCCTAAAGTCCGGTCCTGTGTTTTTATTTCAAATTATCATCATAGCCCCTCTCCTCCTCCCAAGGGATATACAATTGTATCATTAATAATAAATTAATAAATAATAAATTCAGATTTCCTATTTAAAATAAATCTCATTTACAAAACCACTCATATTTGTTCAATTTTTAACGCTGATTTAAGCTTTAGTCGCAACAAATTTTTATTTTTCTCTTTAAACTGTCGAAACATATCTAACTGTAAAATTCACAAATAAAATTCACCCCCTCCCCCTTTTTTTTCTTATTTCTTGTTCAAATCAATGATCAATAATATTCCAGAATCAAACAAATGAATAAATATAACATTGATTTCTATTACATGCATCTTTTTGTTTTACATTATCTTATCAAGAAAATGGTGGCTGTAACATTCATCAAATTCAAGTTGGGGTAGGGGTTTTCGGGTGGGTTTCCGCGTAAGATGGTTCCGTTTCAATGTTAAAAGTCCGGAATTTTCCTTTCCTATATGAGCCAAAGAACACATTTATAGCTGTTTATCTTTTTAAAAAATAATTATATTTAAAAAAAAAATAACATTTTAACCTTTAATTCACTCAGTAATATGCTTTTCCTCGCCGTAGAGCAAAATACTTACATGGTTGCTAAACCATGTTGAGTCAGTGTGTTTAAATCGGTCATCCAATCAGGACGCTCATTATTCTTGTCCAAGATAAAAAAAAATACATCGCTAAAATTACCTGTGGGTGTTTCCCCACTTCAACTCGTATATTTACATATAAATCGGAGATATTTCGTCATAAAACTTCACACATGGTGTTGTCTATCTTCTTCTTCTTCTTCTTTAGGTATACAATACTCCTTCAAGACGTTGAAGATTACGTACTGTTGCATGCGTGGGTATTTACAACAATATTTACATAAATTTCATAAAGTGAAATAAAGTGAAATCAAAAGTGTGAATAAAACAAAACAAAAAATTTAAAACTATGTACAATTGTATTTGAAATTTAAATGTTTAAGAGAACAGCGGGTGTTAGCTGTTCTCTGAAAGAGTCTATAGATGGACTTGGGATAATTGTCTGTGGTAAGATGTTCCATTGTACTATAGTGTGTGGAAAAAATGACCATTTGTATGTATCTTTTTGTGTTGTTATATGCCTAAATGTCTGATTGTGTAATTTTCTAGTTCTGCTGTCAGTTGGGATCAGTATGTTGTTTGGGATAGCAATTAAAGCGTGTGTTATTTTAAACAACATGATCAATCTGGTTTTAAGACGGCGCTCAGCTAAAGTTGGCCAACCTAGAGTGTCAATCATTGAAGTGACACTGCTAGTATTATGGTAATTGTTTTCAACATAGCGAGCAGCTCGTCTTGAACCATTTCTAGTTTGTTTATGTTGTCATGTGCATAAGGATCCCAGATACTACAGCTGTATTTAAGTTTTGGCCTCACTAGTGCTTGGTATACCCGAGATTTTACTTCAGGGTTTGATATCTGTAAATTTCTTTTTAAGTATTCGAGAGATTTATTTCCATTTGAAGTGATATTGTCGATGTGGGTGTTCCATTTAAGGTTAGATTGTAGTGTAACTCCAAGGTATTTTGCTGAAGTTACTGGTTCGAGAATGTGATTGTGAAGTATATAGTCATGTTTGAAGGGTGTTTTCTTTTGAGTGATGGTGAGTACTGTACATTTATCTGGGTGGAAAGCCATAAGCCAATCGGCTTCCCACCTTGCAGCTGAATCAAGGTCAGATTGTAGTTTCTTGCAGTCGTCCTGACATGTTATTTCTTTATTAATGATACTGTTATCTGCAAAGAGTCTTAGTTTGCTGTGCGTAAGATATTCCGGAAAGTCATTAATATAAATTAGAAAAAGAATTGGGCCGAGTACTGTACCCTGTGGAACGCCTGATGTTACTGGCACTGTGTTAGATGTTACTCCATCGATTACTACTGTTTGTGTTCTACCTGATAAAAATGCCTGAATCAAGTTTAGAGTATGGGTGTGTATTCCGTAATATTCCAGTTTGTATAATAATCTACGGTGGGAAACTTTATCGAAGGCTTTGGCAAAATCCATAATAATCAAGTCTGTTTGTATGTTTTTGTTATTGCTGGCATTTAATTCTTGTATGAAAGGAAGGAGTTGCGACTCACATGATCTTGCTTTTCTGAAACCATGTTGTAAATCATATAAAATATTGTTTGAGTCGAGGTGTTTCATAATGTTTCTGGTTATTATATGTTCCATCAGTTTACAGCAGATGCATGTTAGTGATATTGGTCTGTAATTTTCTGCTTTGTATCTTTCGCCCTTTTTTAATGCTGGTGCAACATTTGCGTGTTTCCAGTCTTTGGGTATGGTGCCAGTTTCTATTGATTTTGTATATATTTTGGTCAAGATTGGAGCAACTTGATCTTTAAGGTCTTTCATCACACTACTGTTTATGTTGTCTGGACCGCATGCTTTGTATGGGTTAAGGTTGTTTAAGAGGTTCAGTACACCTTTATCGTTTATGTGGATTTGTTCCATTATAGGATGAGGACTAGGTCCTTTGTCAGGTATGTCACGTGGTGGATCGTGTGTAAATACTGATTGGAACTGTTGGTTAAGAATGTTCGTTTTGTCTACTGTATCAGTATAGAGTATACCATCTTTTTTCAGTGGGCTTATGCCCGAGTTGTCCTTTCTAATGCTTTTGACGTAGCACTAAAAAGCTTTTTTGGTTTAAAATCCGAGTACTGATGTTGATCGGAGTCTTTAATGGGTAGGTCAAATATGATGTTCTCAATATATTTCCAGTAAGCTTTGCGTTGTTCTTTTTGTACTGTATATTTCAGTTTTTCATACATTGAATGATTTTGGTTTTTCTTCCTGTAGTATTTGTTCTTTTTATTTATAAGTTTGCGTAAATTGTTGTTTATCCAGGGAAGTCTTTGTTTGTAAGTAAATAGTTTATGCGGGATGTTTGATTCTATAGGATTAACTATGTCATTTTTGAATGTGTTCCAGAGTATGTTTGTATCACTCTTTTCATATATGTTATTTATGGTTGTTAAAGTATCTTCCAGATCTTTTTTAATTTGATCCCAATTTGCTTCCTTGTATTTCATTACTTTTCTTGGTGTTTCTCTGACTCTTTTTAACCATGTGTCAATTTCAGCATAGACGATGTCATGGTCTGCTGGCGCAATTGGAGGGAGAGTGCATAATTTATTAAGGTTTGATGGATTGTTCATAAGTAGAAGATCTAATGTTCTCTCATTTCGTGTTGGTTTGTCAGTTCCTTGATGTAAGTTATGGTCTGCAATTATATCAAGTAGTTGGTGGTGCTGTTTTGCATCTGGTTTTCCAGTTATGAATGAAAGATAAACATAAAATTGTATTGCAGTTATCAATATTTTATGAGTATCAACAGTTTTTTCAACACCTTATCTCTTTCTCTATGCAGCCGTCCGATTACCAATGAGACAAGTCCCGTGACTACACATGCTACTCACAGTGACCCGTGACCACTTTAGCACGTTCTACCAGTTTATTCTTAATATGTTGTTATAAAAATATTAACATTTCTCATAGGGTATACTCACAAGGTAAACATGTGTGGTTACTACTGTCTTTCTGAAGACATACTTCATATTGTCCACAAGCATGATTTGCACAGCTACCAGCAATTGTCTGAAAATTGGAGTGAGAAAAATATTACAGATTGAAAAATATTTGCATATTTGAACTTCATTTCATTTATACGACATACATGGTCAATTCCTGTATCTTTCTTTGCAAAAGACTACGATCCTTGTTTCTTTATGACACGTGGTCGTGATCGAATGGTAGATGGATGCTACCTATGAAATCAGTGTCTATCAGTCCTAACGTTGTGAGTTCGAATCCCACTCAGGCGAGAGGTACTCGATACAACATTATGTGGTAAAGTTTGTCTGTGACTTGCGGAATGTCGTTGGTTTTATCCGGGTACTCCTGTTTCCTCCACCAATAAAACTGACCGCCACGATATAATTGAATTATTGTTGAAAATGACGTTAAACACCATAACCCTCTTTGTGACAGCGTTTTTGTTAAACTTAATTCTACAAAAAATAATACTACACAGAATTGTATCACATAATAGAAAGTGACCTTGAAATAACACTTTGTATGACTCTTCTTGGTCAGTAACTAACAATATTCCTGTAAGTTTGTGTGACTGCAAAGGTACTACCTGCCGCTTGACAATCAAAATCGACTACACCTTTCCCGGAGTGGGTCTTGAACTCGCATATACAACTGACTATGCAAGTTATTAAAGGGAAGTTTTCATCAATAATGTTTTTAATAAACCTCAGATTTGATGCCATGACTTTCTAAAACTTCCGCCTAATACAATGATTTTCTGTTCAAAAATACTATGAAAACAGTGCTATACATTGCTCGTAGGTTGAAGTCATCTCTACAAAAATTACACGATCACCATTACGGATTTCCACTTCGTCACGAAGCTCTTCCCTTTTATGTACACTTTTTCATTTCTCTATCATCCACAATACATTTACATGACTAGATTATGCGAATAACATGGCGGGTATCTTACAAGAAACAGGAAATGCTTACCCTTCCCGAGCACCCTTGCTGCTCTTTTTTTCATTTTTCTGTGTGGTGTTTTTCATTTGTCTTTGTTCTGTGTCTTGTTCCGAATGTTGTCAGTGTATCAGGGTATTGCCCATTCGTAATTTTCCCGTCTGGTTTCTCTAGCGTTTATATAGTGGTATTCTATATAATTTACAATAGTTCGGCTTACCTGCGGAATATCATCTTTCTCTGCATAAAGAAAATCCTTGTTCGCAGTCAATACATTTATATTCCAGGTATTAATGGAAATATGACATTTTTTATTTGCCTTGTCAAAATTCAATGATTTGCAGAGTTTAAGAGACAAGCATACTTCAGCACACTGGTATATGCTAGGAACATTTACTCGGAATTCTGTGTATTCATTCCATTTTACTCCTCTTGTGAACTTGAACGTACTCATCGCACTGGTTCCTTGTATAGCTAAGGCTACTATGATAAACTGTAGTATCGTCATTATATTACACTATTAAATAAATCATTATGCATATATGATTATGAAATTGTTTTCCTTTTTGTTCTAATCCTAATTGTCATATTGTTCTGGCAGCACTATACGTTACAAATAGCATGGCAACTTCACCATTTTCACTATGTTAACACCAGTTTTTATACATCACCAATACATAAGTAATTACTCTTTCTTACTCGGAAATGTTTCGGAGAAGACTTTTATACATTGTCAATACATCAGTTGGAGACTCCTTAATTACTCTTTCCTTCTCTGTAGTGTTTCGGAAAATGCTTTTAGATATCATCAATGCATTGATATGACGCAGATCGAATAAAGTATAAAAATAATACAATTCTAATTGTCATATATACAAGCCAATCAGAAGAAATCGAGGGTAAAGTTGTAACTGTTCAATAATTAAAATATGATCATAAATCTCTAATAAGATTTCTATCTATCATGCATGTTGTTTCTATAGGTTGCACACAATTTCTTGTAAAACGTGCATTAATTTCTTGTTGAATTCTCCTTCATTACGCTAAAGCCAATACGATATTTATCAGAATATACGGTAACTATAATGCTATTGTATCTATATGAATGAAGGGAGGTAATAGCAGATTGGGAAAATGATATTTCCACTCAAACAAAAAGGTAGATATCGAACTTAGTGCGCATGACGAGTTTCTGAAATAACCTTCATCGGCAACGCTCATATTAAAAATATTGAATGGCAAATAATTTAAAAGTCGTTGGGAGTAACTAAAACAAAGGGCCTTAATCAACATGATAATCAACCTTGGTTAAGATCATTTATAACCGAGGGTGGAGGACCTTACTATTATAAATAATTTCAGTTTCTAAGTTATTATCAACTGACATTTTCAAATTTTCTGATGGTATGGTATATCTTGTTTTTCATTTTATTTGATGTTGTATAAATTAGGAATTTACGTGAAAAGAGAAATAAAGGTTTTAATTCTGAAATAATCAATATTATTTCACACTGTTTCATTGCACAAGGACTTAACGAATGGTTTCATTAAAAAATATCTATCATGAACATTCTAACTCAAAGAGAGGGCCCGTTGCTGTCGTGATCGTATGCTAGTTGGGGTTTATAGCTACCTTTGAAATCAGTGACTATCACCACTAAAACTGTGAGTTCTAATCTCGCTCATTGCGAGGTGTAATCGATTCAACATTATGTGAAAACGATTGTCAGTGGCTTGTGATAGGCTTGTGGTTTTCTCCGGATACTCCGGTTTCCTCCATCAATAAAACTGACCGCCACAATATAGCTGACATATTGCTGAAAGTAGCGTTAAGCGTCATAACCCTAACACTAACACAAAGAGATAAATGTTGGTTCCATTTTCAGCTACTTGTTATCCAACAGTGCGTACTTACAACTATAATTCTGCTAATATTACTATAGACACAACATTTTATTATTGTCCAACATATATTAATATCACATCATTAAATCCTGCAAGCATTGGATAGCATTTAACCAACCAGGACAAACACAATGAAATCAAATTCGAAGGATGAACTCGGAATAGACGATGCAATTAATCACAAGTCAAAGTACACACTCAAAATTAAAAGAAGACACAGGAACACATGTCCGACATGAACTTGGAGTGTGACTATGTGATGTTCCTTTAATGGCACCCTAATCTAAAGAAAGGTCAGTTATTAAAACATGTTCTCAAGTTGATATTGACAAAATGTAATGGAATTAGGCTCTTCAAAGATTAGTCAGTAATGGTCAGTTTCGTCACGCCGCGCTTCAGAGTTACTTTAACACTAACTACTCAATGGGTTGTGTGAATCAGATGTGGATTCTTAAGAACTATAAAGATATGTTAGAGTACATACAATCTAAGTCCTTCTCCTCCTACAATAACATTTAAAGCATTTGACTTCTCTACCCTCTACATAATTATTCCTACCATTAAGCTGAAAGACAGATTAAGGGAGTTCGTCCAACTGTGTTTCATAAAAAAATGGCCAATAAGGATAATAACAAAATTACCGAACTCCGAACAATCTTATGAAGGGAAAGTCAAAACACATAAGTATATAAACAGACAAAATCAGTCAACAACCGGAAAACTGTGAAAACCGTAATGACCCTAACGTAGATGCAAAAACCTTGTGCTAGTAGGGGAGTGATCTTTTTTTGTTAAAGAAAAAAAACTCTGATTCTACCAAAAAGTTCTGTGAAACTGATATCATCAAAATGTTCGAGTTTTGATTGACACAATATTTGTTATGCTTAGTGGACGTGTTTTTCAACAGCTATGGCTAAGTGGTGATTTCGTTGATCGTATCTATCCCATTGAGCTTGAAATAACGGATAACACATATACAGATAGGTCTGCTTCATACCTTGACCTACACCTCGAAATTGACCGTGAGCGTTTGGTATATTGTTTATGGTATTTAGCGCCACTTTCAACACTATTTCAGCTATATCGTGGCTGTCAGGTTTATTGGTGTGATGGAGGAAACCGGAGTACCCGGCGAAAACCACCGACCTGGCGCAAGTCATTGACAAACTTCGCCATGAACGGGACTGGAACTCACAACTTGAGTGGCGATAGGCACTGAGTGTACATGTAATTGTAAATCCAACTATCATACGACCACGACGGTCCCGACAGCGAGGGGCGGTTAAGAAAAAATCTTTATAAGTAGCAACATTTCAGCAGCACCTGTATATGGTGTATATATCTCTCAGTTGATACGATATTGAAGAGTTTTTGGTTATTATCAGGTTTTCCTTGATAGAGGATTGCTGCTAACAAGAAAGTTACTGAACCAAAGGTTCCTATTAGTTGACGTAATCACTTTTTTGCGGTCGCCACCATGACCTGGTTGACCGTTATGGAATATCTGTTTCACAAATGACCACGGATATGTTCCACTTGTCGTTGCACTTCCCAGTCCTTTCCTCATTCATTACTTATCACCGGGTTTGTAACTAGTTTAGCACGACGAAAATTGAATATACCGAAAGATAATCGGAAGCCGTAGTTTCAAAAAAAGACATTAAAATGGCTGGGATGCAAATGAAAAAGAACATACGACAAACAATGGTCGTCAAATTGCTATACAGAAAAAATACAGATAAGGGAACGCGAACCCCACGTGGGTGAACTCCAATGGTGCTCCATTTTAAGTTGTTTACTGCTCATTGTTTTTATAAATGTGATGTAGTGTTTCAGCTTAACATTTTGTCAGTGATCATAGTGATTAGTTTGTTACCAATACACTCACAGTAGTTTTTTTCTTCAGGTTTAAGCTTTGGTCAATGTTCACGTGATTTTTCATGTGTTTCAAATTTAGAGTGTAGGGGGTTAGGGTTATGGCGTTTAATGCCACTTTCAAGAATATTTCAGCGATATTGTAGCGGTCAACTATATTGGTGTTGGAAACCGGAGAACCCAGAGAAAACCACTGATCTGTCTCTAGTCACTGACGATCTTTGTCACATAATGTTGTATTGAATACACCTCGTCATGAGCGTGATTCGAACTCACAACATTAGTGGTGATAGACTCTGAATACATAGGCAGTTGTAAATGCAACTACCACACGGCCACGATCACGGTGGACCCTGCTCCAAATTTGATTATTCATGTTTTTAGTATGTTGATGGTATTATATTTTTAATGTTCCGATATTAGAAAATCATACAGTCAATATACCGTATGCAGTTTTATTTTTTTTATTTTTATGAGTGAATAAAGTAATAAAACAGAAATAATTTCTACAAATACAGATATCATGTTATATGCATTGTTATTATTCCAACATTTGATCTCTAAGGAAATGTTAGCTTACACGCTCGCTGCATTGATTTATCATAAAGAACCAATGGGCTTTATTCATAGTTTTATTGTTCCCAATGTAGGATCCAATATTGCTCTCATCACATCCTTCATATTCTTCCCTATCTAGACAATATTGTATGTCCGCCATTGTTCCATCTAAACACTGGTAAACTGAAACGATTACAGCATTAAAATCATAAAAAGAACAAAGATATTGACCAAAAATGTTGACACCGAACAGTGTATTTTATTTTTTAGGGGCGAGGGGGTAAATGCAACACAAAATTATTACATTGTGTGTTCATTTTATTTTTAAAATCCCATGTGATTGGTCTATATGTTGACATGTGATTTCAATATTGAAACTTCCATTAGTCAATGAAGCGCACAACCATTCGCCATCACAATTTAAAGACATATAGTCTGTTTGATTTCTCTAAATCTTCAGAAAAAAATTCTTAAAAATTCAGTTTTCAAATCATCAATTTTTTTTCTAGATGTATATTAATATATGATATATACGAACTCTGACAATTAATTTCAAAGTTGTTGGTCCATTATTAAAAAAGTTATCCATTAGGTCTCTATGTTAATTATATTTTCTGAAATGCAAAAATCTGGTAGTAGTGAGTACAAATAACAGACTGTACCATGTGACATAGGACATTCAAATATTAAAGGACATCAATAACAATTGACCATCATCTTAATGGTCAGTTAATGAGTAGCCTTTAATATATAAATGTCCTATGTCACACGGTACAATAAAATTTACATTGAAAGCACATGTCTGTTATTTATTTTTTTATAGTTGGGCTCTTACACTATGTGTACTCACTCCATGCAGATTGTTGCACTTCAGAAAATATAATTAACATAGAGACCTAATGAATAACTTTTTTAATAATGGACCAATTCTTTTTTAGATTAATTGTCAGAGTTCGTATATATCATATATTTATATACATCTAGAAAAAAAATTGATTTGAAAACTGGATTTGTAAGAATTCTTTTCTGAAGATTTATTGAAGTCAAACGGACTATAATAATAATTTCAATTTTATATATTAATGTAAAGATGTAATTATAAATATTGAATGCTGCTTTATATTGTTGTTTAAACCGTGATAGAAGCACATTTGCATATGACGCGCGCTATTCACACGAAATGTACAGTGGTCAACGCTTTCACACTCCAATAAAACTACAAAAGATTGCATTCAATTTTCAAATAATTAAAACAATTAATTTAAATTAGTTACATGAGTATCTGACATTTTAATAGAAGATTATATGGGATATTGGTGATTAATGCCACATTCAATAAATTTCCGTTTGTTAGATATTAGTGTGTTACGTCCGGCTTACCTTAATCAGGTAATGCGGACAGATTACTTTTTTATAGAGTCGTGCTCTGTCTTTCTGATTGCTTTTAATTTATGGCGAACATCTCTGTCAACGCCCAGTTTACAAGATTTTTGTAAAATTTAGAAACAGTAAAAACATGTACTTAAAATTTGTTTAATTATTGTAGATATCAATAAAGATGGAAATAAGTCACTCATTTCAAATCAATTCTCTCTTAAAAATTATTTGTGATCGTTTTCAACTTTAAGTTTTTTACCTCCGCAAAATAGTTCTCCAAGAAGTGGGGGAAAATGATTTTTAAGAGAGAATTGATTTGAAGTGAGTGATTTGTTTTCATCTCTATTGATATATTTACAATAATCAAACAATTTTAAGTACATTTTTTTTACTGTTTCTAAATTTTACAAAAATCTTGTAAAATGAGCGTTGACAGAGATGTTGTGTAGCGTAGCAGGAACGACAACTCTGGATAGAGAATGCAAATTGACTAGACTAAAAACCACTGACCTGCCACAAAAACAGTTGCATCGAGTACATCATGTCACAATATATTACATTGTTGCCTTCTTAACAGACGAAGCATCACGGACCATCTGAATGCATATCTAAAAATGGCATAAAAAATTGCATAATATAACCAGTAATGATACATGAAATATGGAATGCAACAAAAAGTACCACACCGACATAAATTGTATTTCACTATATATATTTTTTTTCAAATCGTAAAAATGTATACCAGGCGATAATAGGCAAGAAATCAAATCAAGAATGGATGTAATAAAATATTCAAAGGATCCCACATTTAAGCTTGGTAAACAAAAAAATATATATATAATTTGGGAATTGGCTTTATCATATTTCAAAATGATTTTAAATGTCCGTATTTATTATTATTCCATACATAGTTCAAATAAAGGCATTTTTGTATGACCAATATGACCGGAAGTAAATTTTCCATATTTTCACACCCCGGGAAAATAACCGGTTATTGGATTACTACAAAATCATTTCCATATCGGGTCAATATGGGGGTCTCGGGATGATAACCAGGCCAATATGAAAATGCCCATGTAGTAATCTGTATTTATTATTATTATTATTATTATTATTATTTCTCGGGTGGCAAAAAAAAATAATAATGGCGTTATTATTATTCAAACCATTACATAATTTTCCAACCGAGACAGAATTATATCTTCAATATATCAAAAAACGTCCCCAACTGATTCATTGAAATGGACCAAATCCGAAATGAAATCGAATTATTCAGAAATATCTGCTACTATGATGGTTCTTATTGGTAGAGACGCATAAAATACAGCACAAAAATTTACAATGTGAAATTTGGAAGACGAAGTTGAATATTGTAAACGGTTCTTTTGTTTAATTTTCAATTTATTTTCTACAATGAAAACAAGATGTTACCTCTTATTATTAAGATATTAACGTTTCTCGTAGGGTATACTCACAAGGTAAACATGTGTGGCTACTACTGTCTTTCTGAAGACATACTTCATATTGTCCACATGCATGATTTGCACAGCTGCCAGCAATTACACTATTTCCTTGTCAAATGTATCATAAATCCTATATCATTCATTCCGAATAGTTACGATCACTGTTTCTTTGTGTTTCTGTTAATGTTACTTGTACAACGGACTTTAACACAGAGGTATATATAAATGTAACCTTACAATAACACTTCTTATGACCATTCTTGGTCAATGACAAATAATATACTTGCTATTTTTTGGTGATTGAAAAAGAAATACCTTCCGCTTGACAATCAAAATAAACTACATTTTTCTTAAAGCGGAACTGTGCAAACTATCTTGGCGAAATACAAGATGTTTTCGTGAATATTTATAATAAACCTCATAGTTGATGTTACCTCCCTCATACGTTATTATAAGCTTGCACCCAAAACAGTGATTTGCTGGACAGAGATCAGCTGCTGACGTCAAGGCTACTCAACCAATGCTATGCATTTTTCTTAGAGTGTAGTCATTCCTGCAAAATTTATACAAGCATCATCACGGACCGGTTTCTCGCTACGAAATACCCACTTCGTCACGAATCTTTTCCATTTTATGTAGAATTTTTCATTCCTCTTTCACCAACAATTCTGTTACCGGGCTTGACTATGTGAATAACATGAAGGGTGTCTTGCACGAAACAGGAAATCCTTAACCTTCACGAGCACCATTGTCCGCGGCCACTGTTTGGTTTGGTCCTTGTTGCCCATCTTTTCATTTTTCTTTGTTGCATTTTTTTCTTTGTTTGTCTTTCTTCTGTGTCTTGTGCTGAATGTTGCCAGTGTATCAGTGGATTTTCCAAAGTGGCCGTGATCGTATGGTAGTTGGATTTACAACTACATATGCAATCAGTGCCTATCACCACTGATGTTGTGAGTTCGAATCTCGATTAAGACGAGGTGTACAACATTATGTGATAAGGTTTGTCAGTGACTTGCGACAGGTCGGTGGTTTTCTCCGGGTCCTTCGGTTTCCGCTACCAATAAAGCTGACTGCCAGGATATAACTGAAATATTGTTGAAAGTGGCGCTAAACACCATAAAAAACAAGCAATTCCTTCGTGATTTTCCCGGCGGGTTTCTCTAACGTTTGTATTGTGGATATGTTCCACTTGTCGTAAACAATTCCCGGTCCTTTCCTAAATCATGATTGATCACCTGGTTTGTAACTAGATTAACACGACGGTGTGACTAGTGAAGCAGGAACTGTTTTCCCTTCCGGAGCACATGAGTTCACCCCCAATTTTTAGTGGGGTTCATTTTCCTCGATCGTTATTTTATGTGTATGTTTCGTAGACCATTCTTTGTCCTTTTGTACTTTTTCTTTTGATCATTGTGTTGTCTGTTCTTCTTCGATATACGGATTCTAATGACACCTTTGGCATCTTCAAACGCTTCTTTTATTCTACAAAACTTACAATATTTCGGCTTACCTGCGGAATATTATATCTCTCCTTATTTACTCTTTCCTACTCTGAAGTGTTTCGGAGAAGACTTTTATCCATCATCAATGTATAAGTTGGAGACTCCTTAATTACTCTTTCCTACTCGGAAGTGTTTAGGAGAAGACTTTTATCCATCATCAATGCATAAGTTGGAGACTCCTTATTTACTCTTTCCTACTCTGAAGTGTTTCGGAGAAGACTTTTATCCATCATCAATGCATAAGTTGGAGACTCCTTAATTACTTTTTCCTACTCGGAAGTGTTTCGGGGAAGACTTTTATCCATCATCAATGCATAAGTTGGAGACTCCTTAATTACTCTTTCCTACTCGGAAGTGTTTAGGAGAAGACTTTTATCCATCATCAATGCATAAGTTGGAGACTCCTTAATTACTCTTTCCTACTCGGAAGTGTTTAGGAGAGGACTTTTATCCATCATCAATGCATAAGTTGGAGACTCCTTAATTACTTTTTCCTACTCGGAAGTGTTTAGGAGAAGACTTTTATCCATCATCAATGCATAAGTTGGATACTCCTTAATAAGTCTTTCCTACTCCACTCTCTGCAGTGTTTCGGAAAATGGTTTTATATACATCAATCAATACTTTCATATGTCACAGATCGAATAAAGTATAAAAAAAAAATAAAACAATGCTAATTGTCATATATACAAGTCAATCAGAAGAAATCGAGGGTAAAGTTGTAACTGTTCAATAATTAAAATATGATCATAAATCTCTAATAAGATTTATATCTATCATGCATGTTGTGATTTTTCTACAGGTTGTACACAATTGGTTATAAAACGTGCATTAATTTCTCTTTGATTTCTCCTTCATTATGCTAAAGCTAATACGATATTTATCGGAATCTACGGTAGCTATAATGCTATTGTATCTATATATATATTGAATGAAGGGAGCTAAGAAGAGTTCGAAGATACCAAAGGGGTAATCAGCATCCGTAAATCGAAGAAGAACAGACAATACAATGGCCAAACAAAGTACAAAAGGACAAACAACGATCTATACAACATTCGGCACAAGACACAGAACAAAGACAAACAAAGCAAAAAACACAACACGAACAAATGAAAGGATGAACAACGATTTACAAACATACACATAAACCTAAAGATCGAGTAACACGAACCCTACTAAAACCCGGGGGTTATCTCAGGTGCTATAATGCTATTGTATCTATATATATTGAATAATGGGAGGTAATGGCAGATTGTTAAAATGATATTTCTACTCAAATAAAATCATAGATATCGAAACTAATGCGCATGGCGCGTTTCTGAAATAACATTCATCAGCAACGCTCATATTAAAAAGAATGAAAGGCAAATATACACAAAGAAAAAAGTTAAGCACCCTCTGATATATTAAAACATAATAAGTTACACTAAGTTTAGATTCTAATATTTATATTG
Source organism: Bathymodiolus septemdierum (assembly GCA_963383655.1). Lineage (NCBI taxonomy): Eukaryota > Metazoa > Mollusca > Bivalvia > Mytilida > Modiolidae > Bathymodiolus > Bathymodiolus septemdierum. The sequence goes on from OY726523.1 coordinate 10,939,266, forward strand.
ATTATAGCCAGAACAATGTTCCATTAAAAATATGTGCTCACACAGGTATGACCATTCTGTTTAATATCGACTAGTCATGCACGTGAACCATGCCTCTCACGCATTACTCAAAATTCAGTATGATCACGCTTCGAATTTGGGTATTTAAATCCGGTGTTATAACAAAATTATTCATTCTCAGTAAGCATGGTACGAAGGCGAATATCAGAAGCACAAATATGACAAATAATCGGCATGCATACAACAGCTTCCTTCAAAACTATTGGACGTCAGATGGGCTACCACTATACTGTAGTCAGCCGACTGGTGAGAAAACACACACAAACCAACAATGTGAAAGACTTGCCAAAATCCGCAGACCACGAGTAACATCTGATCGTGACGACAGTGCATTGAAGCGTTTGGTTAGATGGATGCCATTCGCAACCAGTCCCGTACTCAAACATCACTGGCTGCCCAATAGACGTCTGTCAACAAGAACAGTTAGAAACTGTCTGAAATCAGCGGAACATAAGTCAAGGAGAGTCATTAAACGTCCACTGTTGGTAAACCGACATCAACGATCACGCTTGGCATGGTGTTTAGCACGACGTGGTTGGAATTTAAGGACATGGCACAAGATCCATTGGTCAGACGAGAGCCGGTTTCTGCTTCATGTAACCGACGGCCGGATGAGGGTTTGGAGACACAAAAACACAGCCTATTCCCGAATGAACATCCAGCCAGCTGTCCCTTACGGTGGATGCTCAGTAATGGTTTGGCGGTGTGTCTCTCATGACTGCAGGCTGGATTTAGTCACCATACAAGGCAACCTAACTGGTGATCAGTACACCAGAGACGTCTTGCAACCAGTTGTTGTCCCCCATTTCGACAACCACCCACTAGCTACAAGGCTTGTGTATATGGATGACAACGCTAGGCCTCGTCGTTCAAGAGCAGTAACCGCCTACCTCCAAAGCGAAGCCGAGACTTCTGTTCCTTGGCCAGCCATGAGCCCGGATTGGAATCCCATAGAGTATATTTGGGACATGCTAGGCCGTCGTATACAGGCTCGGGAACCTCCTGTGCAAAACATTCGTCAATTAGAAGCAACATTGCATTGGGAATTGCAGCAGCTATCACAACAGGACATCCGACGTCTAACTGGAGGGATGAGACGCAAGGTTGAGGCCGTCATCCAAGCATGTGGGGTTTACACCCGGTACTGAACTTTAAACAATAGATGTCATAAATGACGTTTTCAAAGTGAAATGACAATCTTATCGTGCTTTTTGAACTGTGAAGGTCAATGCTTAAAATAGACATGTTTTACTGCAAAAGGTGCTTAACTTTTTTCCTTGTGTATAATTTAGAACTCTTTGTGAGTAAATAAAGCAAAGGGCCTTAACATGATAACCAACATCGGTTAAGATCATCTATAACTGAGGCTGGAGGACATTAGTATTATAAATAATTTCAATTTCTACGGTATTTGCAACTAGAATTTTGAACTGTTCTGACGGTGAAGTATTTGTTTTTCATTTCATTACGGTTTTCACAGTTTTCCGGTTGTTGACTGATTTTGTCTGTTTATATAATTATGAGTTTTGACTTTCCCTTTGTAAGATTGTTCGGAGTTCGGTAATTTTGTTATTACCTTTATTCATTTGATGTTGTATAAATTATGAGTTTACTTTTGAAGAGAAATAAAAGGTTTCCATTCCAAAATAATCAATATTATTTCACACTTTTTCATTGGACAAGAACCACTGGCTGGCTCGGAATCAGAATAATGTGTCCGAGTGGAGCGACATGTCTATCCGCGGACTGTTGTATCAGTGAGCTAGCACTATTAAAATCCAACTCAGCGTTTTGGTCTAGAACAATGCGGACCTCACCATCATCTTATTGAAAATTAACTTGTTCTTGCCATGATATAGCTGAAAAATTGCTGAGTTGGCTTTAAACAACAATCACTTACTCACTCACTCATTGCACAAGGCCTTAACGAATTGTCTCGTTTAAAACGTCTATCATGAACATTCTAACACAAATAGAGAGGCCGTAGCAAACAGAGGGCTGTCGTGGTCGTGATCATATGGTACTTGGATTTACAATTGCCTGTGCAATCAGTTCCTATCACCATTATAGTTGTGAGTTCGCATCCCGATCATTGCCAGGTGTACTTGAAACAACATTATGTGATAAAGTTTGTCAGTGACTTGCAACAGGTCGGTGGATTTCTGCGGGTACTTCTGTTTTCTCCATCAATAGAACCGCCCGTCCCAACATTATATTATTATCCAACATATATTTATCTTAAATCATTATATCCTGCAAACATTGGATAGCATTTCGCCAACCATGACGAACGCAGTGAACTCAAATCCGATGGATGAATTCAGAATAGACAAATAATCATAGATCGAAGTACACACACAAATGTCTTGTATTATATTGTACTGTCTTTTCTCTTTATTAATTTGTATTCTTTTGTATTATTCATGATGTTATTGTCTGTATTTATGTTGAGGAGAGTTACTAATAGCCTCTTCCTGTATGTAATCCTCATAAAATAAATAAAGAAAAAAAGAAAATTAAAAGAACACACGCCCGACATGAAAATGGGTTGACTATGTTTAAACATATTTTATTGCCCCAAAATGACAATAGGATCAGATACAAGTTTTTCAACTGATAACATCTTCTCCTTTATATAAACAATAAACAGATGCAATTGAACATAAAATAATACACAAAAGCTACAATCTTCATTAATAATAAAAAAAAAAAAAGCAAAAACAAAAACAAAAAACAAAAAACAAAACAAAACATGAAATATACAAGTGCAGCACAATTTACAGTTGGTACTATATTTTTAAGTGTACGATGTGAGAAACTGGTACATTAAATATATCGTATATAGTTTTATTTTTTCATTTTTTATGTGTGACTGAGGTAATAAAATGATAAAATTTTCTACAAAAACAAATATCATGTTATATTCATTGTTGTTATTCTGACATTTGATCTCTATGGAAATATTAGAAATTCTCTAGACAAAATTTACACGATCGCTGGCAGTGATGTTTCATATATATCCAATTGCCATATGTCCAATATGCATTATTCACAAGGTACGTTCCACTATTGCTTTCATCGCATCCTTGGAAACCTTCCCAATATGGACAATAGTATATCGACATGGATCCATCTAAACATTGGTAAACTGAAACGATTAAATTCATAATATTAAAACATATCGACGATCCGTCGTCGTCGTGATTGAATACTGCTCATGGCGAGATGTACTCGATACAACATTATGTGATAAAGTTTGTCAGTGACTTACGGCATATTGGTGGTTTCTCCAGGTACTCCGGTTTCCATCACCAATAAAAGTGACAGCCACTATATAGCTGAAATATTATTAAAAGTGGCGTTGAACACAATAACCCTAACCCGTAAGACATATTGACTATAACATGCTGAAACCCAACAGTGTTATTATTTGTTTGTTTATTTCAACACAGAATAATCAATAAAATGAGTCATCATGTATATGTGTGTTTGGAGTATCGATTTTGACTCTCTTCTATTCTAAGATTTTTCGCTTGACTTTTGGAGGTTAGAGGTTAGGGATATGGTGTTTAACGCCGCTTTCAGTTACATCGTGGCGGTCAGTTTTATTGGTGGGGGAAACCGGAGTACCGGAGGAAATCACCGACTTACCTCAAGTCACTGAAAGACTTTATCACATAAAGTTGTATCGAGTACACCTCGCTTGGGTGGGTTCGAACTCACAACTTTAGTGGTGATAGGCACTGAATGCACAGATAGTTGTAAATCCAACTACCATACGATCACGACGGCCACTCGATTGGCTTTTGGAACTGTTCAGAGAGTGTGGTGTTTTTTGTTGTTCATTGTTTTTACTTAAATTAATTACACAATTAATTTAAATTATTATTTGGTCATATTACAGTGTAATTGAAGGATATATGGGATTTTGGTGTTTAATGCCACATTCTACAACATTTTAGCTATATAATAGTAGACGGATATAAATGCGACGAGAAGCCGGAGTACCAGGAGAAAACTTGAACGTATCTTTTTCTTAAATACGGAAATAACAGCTTAGACATTCTATTTATAAAATTATACAATAATACATGACATAAATCATATTTTTATATGTAAATATTAATATCTTTTTAATCGTAAAAAATGTATATTCTGTGATATTTTTCAACGAATCAAATAACAAATTGGGTGAGTGATTGCTGTTTAACGCCAACTCAGCAATTTTCATTTATATCAAGGCGACAACAAATTAATTTTCAATGAAATGATGATGAGGTCCGCTTTCTTCTAGACCAAGACACTGAATTCGATTGTTATTATAGCGAATGTTATTGATATTTCCTTTCCTTGAATAATGATTAGATTTCACATTTAATTTCATGTTGATTTTTAAATCTATTTCGCATAGTACTGCTGAACATGTTACTATGAAAACGATATGAAATTGTATTTTGAAATAGAAGTTGCTTTGTTCTTTTTTGTCTTTTTTCACTTAATTTCGGAATTTGCTTTGTTATATTTCAAAATGAGTTTAAAGGTCCAATTTTTTTTATTATTATTGCTCAAATTAAGAATAAATAAATAAATAAATTCGCACGTGACATTTTTATTCTGTGCATTATATTTTATTTTAGTCATGAATAGTTATTTTTCAAAAGTCTTGAATTAATTGAAATAGCGTCAAAAGACTTTCATGATTGATTCATTGAAATGGATCAAATCCGAAATGAAAACGATTTATTCAGTCATATCAGTTAGAGTGGTTCTTATTGATCATGAGGTGCTAAGAAAAAAAGACAGTACAAAAATATCCAATGTGATTTGGGAAGAGGGAAGAGGGAAGATGAATATTTTTAAACCTGTTCATCGTGTTTGATTTCTGATTTGTTTTCTACAATGAAAACTATAATTTTTCTTCGTATAATTACAAAAGGCATGTGTGGATGTCAATATTTCATATTATTAACTTTTAAAAAAAAAATCATGTACACAGGGGTCCTGGATTTTTTCAATAACAAACTAATCCTGGATTATTATTTTTGCCTAATGTTCGGTCCTGTGTTTTTATTTAATATTTTCATCTCCTCTCAAGGGATATACAATTGTATCATTAATAATAAATTAATAAATAATAAATTCAGATTTCCTATTTAAAATAAATCTCATTTATATTTGTTCAATTGTTAACGCTGATTTAAGCTTTAGTCGCAACAATTTTTTATTTTTCTCTTTAAAATGTCGAAACATAACATTTATCTAACTGTAAAATTCACAAATAGAACACATTGATTGCTGTTTTTCTTTTTAAAAAATAATTATATTTAAAAAAAATAACATTTTAACCTTTAATTCACTCAGTAATATGCTTTTCCTCGCCGTAGAGCAAAAATACTTACATGGTTGGAAAGCTGGAGATGTCAAGATTCTATATTTATAAACTATTGACCTGAGTAACTTTGCTAAACCATGCGAAGTTAGTGTGTTTAAATCGTTCATCCAATCAGGACGCTCATTATTCTTGTCCAAGATAAAAAAATAAAATACATCGCGAAAATTACCTGTGGGTGTTTCCCCACTTCAACTCGTATATTTACATATAAATCGGAGATATTTCGTCATAAAACTTCACACATGGTTTTGTCTATCATATTTCTTGAAGACAAACATAAAATTGTATTGCATTTATCAATATTTTATGAGTATCAACAGTTTTTTCAACACTGTATCTGTTTCTCGATACAGCCGCCCGATTACCAATGAGACAAGTCACGTGACTACACATGCTACTCACAGTGACCCGTGACCCACTTTAGCACGTTCTACCAGTTTATTCTTAATATGTTGTAATAAAAATATTAACATTTCTCATAGGCTGTACTCACAAGGTAAACATATGTGGTTACTACTGTCTTTCTGAAGACATACTTCATATTGTCCACAAGCATGATTTGCACAGCTGCCAGCAATTGTCTGAAAATTGAAGTGAGAAAAATATTACAGATTGAAACATATTTGCATATTTGAACTTCATTTCATTTATACGACATACATGTACATGGTCAATTCCTGTATCTTTCTTTGCAAATGGCTACGATCCTTGTTTCTTTATGACACGTGGTCGTGATCGAATGGTAGATGGATCATACCTATGAAATCAGTGTCTATCAGTACTAACGTTGTGAGTTCGAATCCCACTCAGGCGAGGGGTACTCGATGCAACATTATGTGGTGAAGTTTGTCTGTGACTTGCGGAATGTCGTTGGTTTTATCCGGGTACTCCTGTTTCCTCCACCAATAAAACTGACCGCCACGATATAATTAAATTATTGTTGAAAATGACGTTAAACACCATAACTCTCTTTGTGACAGCGTTTTTGTTAAGCTTAATTCTACAAAAAATAATACTACACAGAATTGTATCACATAATAGAAAGTGACCTTGAAATAACACTTTATATGACTCTTCTTGGTCAGTAACTAACAATATTCCTGTACGTTTTTGTGATTGCAAAGGTACTACCTGCCGCTTGACAATCAAAATCGACTACCTCTTTCCCGGAGCGGGTCTTGAACTCGCATATACAACTGACTGTGCAAATTATTAAAAGGATGTTTTCATCAATAATGTTTTTGATAAACCTCAGATTTGATGCCATGACTTTCTAAAACTTCCGCCTAATACAATGATTTTCTGTTCACAAATACTATGAAAACAGTGCTATACATTGTTCGTAGGTTGAAGTCATCTCTACAAAAATTATACGGTCACCATTACGGATTTCCACTTCGTCACGAAGCTCTTCCCTTTTATGTACACTTTTTCATTCCTCTATCATCCACAATACTTTTACATGACTAGATTATACGAATAACATGGCGGGTATCTTACAAGAAACAGGAAATGCTTACCCTTCCCGAGCACCCTTGCTGCTCATTTGTTTCATTTTTCTTTGTGGTGTTTTTCATTTGTCTTTGTTCTGTGTCTTGTTCCGAATGTTGTCAGTGTATCAGGGTATTGTCCATTCGTAATTTTCCCGTCTGCTTTCTCTAGCGTTTATATAGTGGTATTCTATATAATTTACAATAGTTCGGCTTACCTGCGGAATATCATCTTTCTCTGCATAAAGAAAATCCTTGTTCGCAGTCAATACATTTATATTCCAGGTATTAATGGAAATATGACATTTTTTATTTGCCTTGTCAAAATTCAATGATTTGCAGAGTTTAAGAGACAAGCATACTTCAGCACACTGGTATAGGCTAGGAACATTTACTCGGAATCCTATGTATTTATTCAATTCTACTCCCCTTGTGAACTGGAAAGATGTCATCGGACTGGTTCTTTGTATAGCCAAAGCCACTGTGATAAACTGTAGTATCGTCATTATATTACACTATCAATTAAATTTTTATAGTTATAAAATTTATTTCCTTTTTCTTCTCGTCTTAATTAAGTCTTTTTCCTTGCTATATTTGAACAAACTAATAAAAATGACCATAGTATCAAGGCGTAAGTCGAAATGAAATATTTATAAAATTTTAATGGTATTTATATATAATCAATGTAAAATTCAATGAAATCGAAATATCAAATAAAAATGTCATGTAAAATTCATTAATTATGTCTTCATTCATATATATACGTACGTGTATGTAGATATTATAGTATAATAATGAGCTCTCAAGGGCATTTTCACAGAATTTTAAGTTAGTCGGTTCATAGCGGTCTGTTTCATTGATTGAGAAAACGCGTAAAATGTATCGACATACGCAATAAGAAGAGTTTGAAGATACCAAAGGGGTAATCAAAATCCGTATATCGAAGAAGAACAGACAACGCAAAGTACAAAAGGACAAACAACGACCTACAAAACATACATGTAAAACTAAAGATCGAGTAACATGAACCCCACTAAATTTGAAGTATTGTTTTATCGTGTGTAACATAGATAATTTAAATGTGCGTTTTGATTAAATGATTTGATAAACATTTAGATTAAAAATCATCAAAAACCGATTTTTTAAAGTAGCATTTCCATGGTGTTGAAAAGGGCTAAATTTCAATGGTGTCAGATAGGAGATTTCATCGACGACATTACGTTGTTTTCTCGAATAAATTTAAGAATGTTGGTCGATTAACGCCCAGCGACAAATATTTTATGTATATTTAGTAGGAAAAAAGTTCCTTAATTTATGTAATAAAAGCGTATACATCTAAGTTTCTGGACAACTTTCATCGGTTACACTCATCGTCAAAAGATTGCAAAGCCAAATGATTTAAATATCTTTGGGAGCAGGAAAACCAAAGATCTTAATAGTATTCGAACCTTTACAGCTGCCAGCGTATCAATTTTACCATTTATCATCAAAGGTAAAACTAAATTCCTCATGTTAGAAATAACAAATCAATCAACAATATCTTTTGTCTTTAGATATAAATATTGTTAATATAACTAATATTTATGTTCATTTCAATTTGGCAGAAAATGCTAACTGGTCCGGATCACACATTTCCACTTCCGAGTTATTTTTTATTTATTTTTTTTCTATTTTTTTTGGCAGTTCTTATTCGTTTTTAGTTCTGGTTGCCAGTGAATCCCGATCTTTTCTTTTCTACAGAATAAGATTTTTTACTTTGATATTTTGAGTCCACGGGTATTTTCTTTCATGGGTGTTTAACGCCGCTTTTAACAATATTTCAGTTATATCGTGGCGGTCCGTTTTATTGATGGAGGAAATCGGGGTACCCAGGAAAAACCACCGACCTGCCGCAAGTCACTGACAAACTTTATCACATAATGTTCTATAGAGTACACCTCGCTTGAGAGGGAATCTAACTCACAACGTTATTGGCAAAATGCAATGATTGCATAGGTAGTTATCAATCCAACTACCATGCGATCACGACCACGACGACCCTTATAATCTTTTAGAAATGTTGTACCCTCGTTACTGTCTCGTCTTCAATTTCTGAAATATTATACAAATCTTTATATTCAGTGAGGATCTGTGTGACAGAGCGGTAAAGAATGTTGACTTCTTACAACAAACCTACTACCGCTCAAAAAGATTCGCCACCGGAAGAAATGTTATCATTTCAACACACCTACCCCTAAAACCATTCTCATCACCGACCAGTTTGCTACAACTTCCCGGATAATCTCACTGCAATGAATCTGGTAATCGCATCACGTGGCGTGCTCGCCTCGAGTGCGGTATATCATGGGTTCGAGCCATTAAGACTTCTTAATTATGCAATTGGTATTTGTTGATTCTCTGATAAGAACAAAGACTGGTTGGCTCGGAATCTGGATAATATATACGAGTGTTACGGCATGTCTACCAGCAGACTCTTGCTTCAGGGAGCTAGCACTATAAAAATCAAGGTAAGCGTGTTTGTCTAGTACTAGGCAGACATCATATTTATCATTTCATCTAATATAACTTTTTCTCGCAATAGCAGAGCTGAAAAATTGCTCATTCGGCGTTAAGCAACAATGACTCACTCACTCGCTCAATGAATCTAGCAATTGATAGTCATGCTATTACTGAAAAATTTCCGAAAGTGAAAATAGATAGCAATAGCCTACCTATGCATCTACACTGAAAAAGATATGATGTGCATATCTTATAATAATAGGTTTTGAGAAAAGGTAGGCGCATGGTAGTCGCTAAAAAGAACACGGACAAAAAACAAACAACGGTCAGCAAAACACTACACAGAAAGCTAAAGAATGAACAACGTCAACCCCACTAATAAGCGGTGGGCGACCTTATGTCCCCTGAAAGAATAGGAAGTTCCTGCTCCACTAGAGCGCCCGTCATAATATTAGGTCATAGATTAAGCTTTTTTCACCCGTCTTAACACGTTGACTTCATGGAAGCATAAAAGTTCTGCTTCCTTTTCTCATATACAAAAAAAGTACACTGGTGAAATAACAAGTATTCTGCAGATACCAAACCATGCATTCACAATGTAATTTATTCCCGTCATTGAATAATTACAAATGATGATTGATGTTAAAAACGTTAAGAAGTTAGATATAGATGAAAAATGTGATTAATAAATTGTTTTATGTAATAAATTTTTAATACCTGTCATTCAGTTGTTCTTTGTTGAAGCAGAAATGAATTAATTTACTAGACTGATAATGAATTGATACGTATGGCAAAAATAGTCTAATTTACTAGACTGATAATGAATTGATACGTATGGCAAAAATAGTCTAATTTACTAGACTGATAATGAATTGATACGTATGACAAATAGTCTAATTTACTAGACTGATAATGAATTGATACGTATGACAAATAGTCTAATTTACTAGACTGATAATGGATTGATACGTATGACAAATAGTCTAATTTACTAGACTGATAATGAATTGATACGTATGGCAAATAGTCTAATTTGAAATTATGATAAAATTAAAAGCTAAAGCTATCACATTGTCCACACAGCTGCAAAATCCAATTAAAAAATCATAGAAAGAGGCAAAATGTATACCCCTAAAACATATATAAATGACCTCTTGCTTGACACAAGCACTTCAAAAAAAGGAGCAATCAATAATGGACAATTCAGAGACACTGTCATTGGTCACACAAGGCACAGGACAGAGATCAACAAAACAAAAACAACACAGCACACCACAGAAAATTAAAAAGGTGAGCAACATGGACCGCACCAAACCCGGTGTGAACCCAGATGCTCGCGAAGGGTAAGCAGTTCCTGTCTCTTAAAAGACACCGCCATGTTACCCATATAGTCAAGGCGTGTTGGACACTACTATATACACAAACCAACACAAATAACATTAATAAAACATGAACCCTCCTACAAACAACTGACGGTAAAGACGAACCGAACATCGTTTAAGCTAGTTTTAAAGGACCACACATTCCCTCTTAGTGAAAGGATTGAATTATTATTTTCCAAGACATTTGGCTAATTCTATAATAAATTACTCTACAATCAACAACAAGCATCACAACCCCGCGGTCTAGATTTTGTGATTGGGGAAAAAGAGTTGATTAGTTCACAGTAAACTATATCAAGCACTATGCACTGAAAGAATAGAAATTTTACCTCGGTGATGTGAATTCTTGATAATAAATTGTCAGTTTAAGCAAACACAGGATGTTTGTTTGCTTGTTTGTTTGTTTGTTTGTTTGTTTGTTTGATGGTGTTTAACGCTACTTTCAACAATATTTCAGTTATATCGTGGCGGTCAGTTTTATTGGTGGAGGAAACCGGAGGACTCGGAGAAAACCATCGACCTGTCGCAAGTCGCTGACAAACTTTATCATATAATGTTGTGCACCTCGCCCTGGTCGAGATATGAACCCACAACATCAGTTGTGATAGGCACTGATTGCATAGTTAATCTTAAATCCAACTATCATACGATCACGGCCACGACGACACCTCAAACTCAGGGTGAGAATTGAAGACTACAAAGTGTGGTGATTATTATTTATGCATAAAGTAATAAACTTAGTACATGTTATTTAATTATACAGTTATAAATAGTCATGAACAGTCATAAAAATATATTGTCATAAACAATTAATTAAAAAGCAATTATAAAATTAGATAATAATGCCACAATAACGCAAATTAAATATCATTGAAGTAGAGGCATAATCAATTTAATTATTATTTATAGTATCAGTTAATAACAATAAAGACTCCCCCATGAGATCAAATTGAACAACATCTCCAGCAAACATACAAGGTAGTAACAATTGGTATATTATAAAACAGAAATAAAAATAGAAAGAGTTATAATTAAAAAATAAAATACCCATTAATTAAACTATACAGTTGTATCTATAATTTCATATGATTACCTTTTGGATAAATAATTAATTTGTAATAAAAACGTAGATATTTTATTTAGTGCACACGACCCTTTTCTGGAATAACTTTCCCCTTTGGTATCTTCTTCTTTTAAGTGTTACGTTTTAACAAAGCATTGATCACATAATCTGGTGCAATACCAGCCAACCCACATCATACATGTACAGTCAACCCTGCTTTAGTGACCGCCTCTATTAAACAATAACTTGTATTATGTTACCTTAATCTTAATTTTCCTTCACATTGCATGTCATAATATTCAAACCTGTATTTAGCGACCACCTGTCTTATGCGACCCTATTTCAATGTTTTCTTGGAAGATCATATAAGACAATTTTGCCTTTACATCTATATTTATGTACATCTATGTGTTTCAAGATCTGTTTTATTTTGATGTTGTGATGTCATTTACCATGATTTCAGTATAACATTGTGCTTGCTTTGTACTTGTCTTCTATTTGTTGAATGGGAAGTAGTTGTACATTTACATTCTTAGCTCAATAATTTATTTAATAATAAGTTATTTGGATGTAAATGTCCATAGCTGGGAAAAGCCAAAATGTTGAAAGAACAGTGACTTTATTACTTTAAATCATCACACGATGTTCGTGTTGCTTAGCAATACCACGACGGATACTAATGTATAAATAATTCTCACAATTTTAAAATTTAAATCAGCATGCATATATATTTGTGTGTGATATTTGTATGTTTTTCATAGGAAACAGATTTTAAAAAAAGCATTTGCTTGTTTCTGAATCCTATTGTAGAATTGCTATTGTTCTGTTTATATATGTCAGCTATACCAATAAAATATGTTTATACCAATGGTGGAGCAGGGACTACTTACACTTCCGGATTTCCGATTGGGCTGGGTAATACCTTTGAACAGTCGTTGTGTCTAACATTTATAATTCACATAGATATGTATTGACTATTAAGTGGTCATTAAAACTATAATACTAGTACGTGTTTCTAGTTAAAAATACAAATGTACCTAAATGTCATCTGTTATAGAAATGTGATATTATAATCTCGTGAGAATTATAATCTCGTGAGAGTTACTTCTTGTTTTCGTGTTCGACAATACTATACTGAGACAATACTTGAATCAAACGATTTTAAAGTACTGAGACCTTATTTTGGTCTCGTAATCTATCGATAACCTTCTAGCCAAGCCCAACAAATATGTTATCAATTAACAAATTTCTTATTGCGAGTATCAATGCGTGTTTCGGCTGTATGTAAATATATAAATGCACTTAAATCATATTGCCGTTTTAAGTCATGATACATTTAAGTGATATCGATAGCTATCTTCGTGATCAGTGACCAAGAGAAGCAATTTGTATTTACGTTTCTAGACAACAAGGTGGCGCTATAAGTCTTTATAATATAAATGGAGTTTTATTTCTTTTGTAATAAAAAAATTGTCTAAGAAGATATATAGAAATAACGAAACACGAGAGAATTCTCTCACGAATATTAGAACAACCGTACTTTGATTGCTGATTTTCATTCAAAATTGCATGTTGATGATCTAATGATAGAATTTCCAATAAAATTCTCATTTCATTTTCGTAAACAGATGGTAGACCGTGTCATCGTATATGGAGTCGTCTACCTAAATATATACAAATCTGGTTGGTAACGAGACATTTACACGTTCAAATCACCCAGATCAATCAATGAAATAGTAAATTAGTCAGAAGGAATGTATATGAATGTAAATGAACATGAGATACTATCTAAAATTATACATACACGCAAATTGAAGTAAAGGAATAGTGATTTCATTGCTGTTCTACATTTCGCATTTGGAAGCAAGTTTTCAACTAAACAGCTACTGCCACTTTTTAAAGTAAATACATGTTGATCCTTGTATATACTAATACTATTAGAATGAAGTTTGATTTCACTGAAACATATCGGAGATAAGAGCTCACTAAAGACGTGGTTGAAAATGGCTATTAATGTTCAACACCAAATCCAACAATGTGACTGTGAGATGTAGAACAGCAATAAAGGCACCGTTCCTTTACTTGATTTTGTATCTAAGAGTAATCTTGGATAGTCCCTCATGTTCATTTACATCCATATTCATTCTTACGTATATTTCAGTTATATCGAGGTGGTGAATTTCATTGAAGTAGGATATCAGGGTACCCAGAGAAAACCACTCACCGTCCACAAGCTACTGATCTTTATAGCGTGAATTATTAAAGAAAATTAATTGTAATTAAAAAAATAAGTCATTTCTAAAACTGTATATAAGCGTCTTGAATCCACGAAATTGTACAGTTTGCATGGCTATGTTTATTCTGGCTTAACACGTTTTATAACAATATATCAATTGTGACGTAGCTACAGTCAATGGACATAAGTATTCGTCACCCTCGATTTTACGCTATATATTTCATATAAAACCACATTTTTCAAAAACATTATTGTGAAGTCATTTCTAAACGGATTTTGATCATTTTTGCACCAGAAGAAGCAGAAATATATAAAGATTATTTGTTTATTTTAACATGATTTTCCGTTAGATTGCTATATATTTTACAAAAAAAAATTCGGAAAAATCAACATTTGTGCTTAACTCACCAGAAAACAAAAACCATGCAGACAAAAACTACTATTAAATAAACAAATAACATTCAAAGAATTATGCGTGTCTTGAAATAAATTTCATAAAAATCTGCTCAGAGATAGCTTTAAAATATCTTTTTGAAAAAATGTAGTTTTATATGAAATATATAGTAAAAAATCGAAGGTGACGAATACTTATGTCCATGGACTGTACATTGTAATAGTTTTACTTTGAAGAGCCGCCATATTGAATTAGTAAAATCCAACATGTTAATAGTTTGGAAAGATGTTCGGTAGAGCACATAGAAATATTGGGATCCCATTATTCGGTTTAACCCCGCCATATTTTTGCACCTGTCCCAAGCCGCACGCAGATTTTCTTCGACGTCTGTCGTTTGTCAGATTTGTATATAACTTCTTATTCTGAATTCATTTGAGATCTTTGTCATTTCATTCAGATTTCAATTGTTGCATAATCTTTATGAATAATGCGACTTGTTGTGATATCCTGTTAACGGTTACATATTGTCTGTGCAAAGTTGGCTTCCCAGGGCTTAAACCTACAGAACTGATCAACGCGTCCTCGTGTGACGAATAGAGATAGCCCTTCCGATGGATGGGTGAGTGGGAGTTGTCGGGTTATAGTACGGAAGGCCTGAGTAACGGGCTTTTCCTCATTTCTATATATTTTTTATTATCTTATTATTAAGCTTGTTCTTGTCATGTATATAGCTGAAAGGCTGCTCGTTGAACGTTAAGTAATAATCAATCAATCTGTACAATTGCTTATGCTAGTTATTAGTTTCAAAGAATTATCACACACATCATAAATATATAACAACTTTATTTTGGAGAATCATGTTTACAAATTAACTGAATGACGATATCAAAATAATCAAGCACAATACATTTTTTTGACATTTTCTTATAGAAAAAACATATCGTTCCCAGAAAAAAAAAGTTGATTTTTAAGCGAAAATCTGGCGCACAATTTGATGAATTTTGTGCTTTGTAAGCTATGATATCAAAACATGCCAAAGAGGATATGTTCTTTGTTTTATTTATCACAATTTCCCTGTAAGCATTACATTGATAAATTCGATGGTCACAAGTCGAATACATTGTCAATGTTATGTTTACCATTTCTTTATTTGGAAATCTGGACTTCATGCCGGTTATAGATTTCATATATGTATACATGTATTGGAGCATTATAATTATCAGATCGTACCTTTCTGAATATTCCAAACCTAAAATCGAATATGCGAATCTTAGTCATTTATATTCTTATGTTTAACTTCAAAATCAGTATTCTAAACGGCTATTTTTTAAATTTGTGTATTTAAATATTATAACTTTCAGACCGTATCATCTGAAATACTGTAACACCCTAATTGAGCACTCGGACCTGTATATGAGATTCTTAATATTATCTATTTTCACGCTTAACTTCGAAATTATGATTTTGATGCGGCTATATTTCAAATTTGCATTTTAAAGTTTACAATTTCGGACAGTATCTTTCGAAACTATAATTGGGCCCCCATGTTTGTATATGATATCTTGATGTTTAACTTTCATGTTTAACTGCATATCTTGAGATTGTAGGACGGCTATGTTTCAAATTTGTATATATATAGCTTAAATCCACAATTTTTTGACCGTATTTCAAAATAGTTCAAAACATTCACTTTTAATGGTCTCGGTATTTTACTTTTCTTTTTTTAATTTCAAAATCCGGACTGTTATCATGGCTAAGCCTGCCATATAGATTTTAAATGTCTATATTTAAACATTATGATTATTGAATTCGAAAACCTAATTGTACCATCCAGTATACCTTGCAGGATCTCCTTAATATAATTTTTCTCGTTTAGTTTTAAAATCGGAATTGTAAGATGGCTACAGATTTCTAATTTATATATTACTATTTAAACATATATTTATCACTTATACTATATGCAAATGCCGGATCGTAAATTTCAAAATGCTAACTCAGCCCTCCTGCAGGGAATCATAGAGATAATATTTTTCTCGTTTAATATCAAGATTGAGACTGTAACCGGGTTTTATTATTTCGAATTTGTATTTTAGACATACATATTGTCGGTCATATCTTTCGAATTGCAACAAAATCTAAGTGTACTCTAATTTTAACGTTTAATTTCGAATCCTGGAACATAATGATTATAAGGTCGTATGTTTCAAAATGTTGCAAATAGATAATTTAACCCACAAACATAGAGATCATAGCAATATTTGTTTATTCATGCTTAATTTCAAAATTGAGACTGTAGGTAGACATTACATATAAGTTTTAGATTTGTTTATGTAAACATCATACATATATCGCTGTATATTTCAAAATGAAACTTAAAAAAAAAATTAAAAATGTGAGTGAACCATCATTCATTTTTCTGTTGTTTGAATCAGAATTGTGTTAAACTTTATGCAAAAAGATGTCCGATTAAAATAATTATTTAAAATAAATTATTATCACAATGAAATTAAAATATATTTCACTAAAACAAAAATGTGTCAAAAGTCATATGTTGCTTATAACATTAACAAAAAAACATGACAGGGTATGTTTATAGATAGGAGTTTAGCTTGTTTTTTTTCCACATCCACAATATAGATGATAATGTTAATCCACCACGATAATCCCATTCCACCACACTATGTTAATATCATAATCTTTACAACATTCCGTCGTAGAGTTTGTTTCTAAGCATTTGATTCTTAGCCATCAGAACACGTGCTTCAACACGGCTGAAAAAGAAACAAAAAAATAATATAATACTACTCAGTTTAACCCCGCCACTTGTTATTTAAGTACGTGTACCAAGCTAGAAAAATGAGTGGCTATGTGAGTTAGGGTATCAATTTCGGCTTTTTCTACGATTTTTCTATTAGATAAATATCATATTAGAACTGTTCCCAGTGACACAATGTGGTACAATAAAACCTGTCTAAACCAAACACTGAAACACCTTTGTTCAGTTTAGACGGGTGTTTGGTTTACATAGGTTCAAATTACATAGACATTTAGTAGATGGAACTCTACAGTCTGCCTGGCTTAGACAAGTTTTCGGTTTACTCAGGATTCGGTTTAGACAGGTTTTCGGTTTATTCAGGATTCGGTTTAGACAGGTTTTCGGTTTACTCAGGATTCGCTTTAGACAGGTTTTCGGTTTACTCAGGATTCGGTTTAGACAGGTTTTCGGTTTATTCAGGATTCGGTTTAGACAGGTTTTCGGTTTACTCAGGATTCGCTTTAGACAGGTTTTCGGTTTACTCAGGATTCGGTTTAGACAGGTTTTCGGTTTACCCAGGATTCGGTTTAGACATGTTTTCGGTTTACTCAGGATTCGCTTTAGACAGGTTTTAGGTTTACTCAGGATTCGCTTTAGACAGGTTTTCGGTTTACTCAGGATTCGCTTTAGACAGGTTTTCGGTTTACTCAGGATTCGCTTTAGACAGGTTTTCGGTTTACTCAGGATTCGGTTTAGACAGTTTCACTGTATTGTTTATTTTTCATTGTATCGCCTATTTCATGTCGGTGATGTATTTTGTGTATTGGTATAGATATTTTATCTTATTCCCAGTCTAAATTCGTCTTAAAGTTGTAACAACAAAGGTTGTGTCCTAAATTGAGGACAATGGCGTATTTCTTTCAAATGTAAAGAACAACCATCTTTTCTAGTTGCATTTGTGTTTTGTAATAAAAACGTATATATCAAATTTAGTGCGCACGACGCGTTTCTGGAATAACCAACATCAGGTACAGTCTCGACACACAAAAAAACAACAAAAAACAAATCGGCAAACCACGGGTTAATAAGTTGCTCTTCTTATTGGAACGGAATCGGCCGAATTGGGACGAGTGAAGAAAGTTTTGACATTTAACGGCACTGGTCCCATCTACATAAAATAGAACAGTACTACGTTTATCTTATATGTTAATATTATATTAAAATTATTATATGGTACTTACTAATGCATGAGATCTTCAAGTAATTCATGGAGATCTTCTTCCATGACGGTTCCGGTTTCAGCGCCAAATTTGACAGCCATTACATGTCTGACAACATCAGAGTCATCACCGAAAGCATGCAACAAAGCATCCTCGGCTCCTGAAATAAAACAATAAACATAAATTACTTATTTATATGTTTGTGATATGGAAAATTTTACATGTATTCGATCTTTAGTTTCATATGTATGTTTTGTAGATCCTTGTTTGTCCTTTTGTCCTTTTTCTTTTGGCCATTGTGCTGTCTGTTCTTCTTCGATATACGGATTCTGATTACCCCTTTGGTATCTTCAAACTCTTTTTAGCCAACCTAATTATTTTTATAAGCTATTTATTTATTCTTATTATTGTTTTTGTTGTCATACATAAAGTGTATCGCCAAAGAAAAACACAGGGGGAGGCACACTAAACATCTTATTTTAATTAGACTGAATGTCAGCAACATTTACAAATAATTCTTTGCAAAATGAACAACCATTTTGAAAGGAGTAGAAGAATATACACCTACCCTGGACGTAGCCAGGGGTGACAACTGGAAAGGCAGCTGGTCTCTGGTTGATGTTGATATCGAGGTTAAGGTTCATTCCTGGGTGCATTCTCATTGGTGGTGCGTACATCATTGGTGGTGGTCCCATCATGGGTGGACCTACAAATATCATTAGTATATATAATACGTCATACACGAATCAATGATACAATGTATATAAATTGTCTATAGCAATTTGGTGTGTGTTTTTCTTCGATTTGACTGCAATGATTCCTTTGAAAATTTAATAATCGGTCATGTTAACCAGGTGCTGATGCAGGAATGTGTTTTAGGGGCGCACATTTTGTAGACGATGAGTCAATGTCCTCAGCGGGCCCACGACACCGCCCGGTGGGAACAAAACCATGAACCCGAAAGCTCTGTGAGTTATACAAGAGGGGAATTAAATGACTATAAGGAAAATAGATTGTCAGGTTTAACAACAAACGATTGACAGTCGGTCACATGCCATTTTTGGGAGAGGGCGCATGGTTCGTCCCATCTGAATCTAACTTCCAAGTAGAAGATCAATATATACAGGATGGACACAATATGTATTTAAGATAGCAAGAAAGAAAATAAAGTTAATGAGCACAGTTTTTCTTGATATTCTTTGTTCTCACTTTCACCAATTTGAAGTCAATCGGCAAACCTCGTTTGATTCCGTGACCTTGTTTGATGTCCTTAGCGAAATCAACCGAGTTGAGCCGAATGTCATCAAAGTATATTCATTGACAATAAATGTTATGCCGTAGTTTTCTATAGGAATATCATAAAAATCCTCTTTCCGTGCAATACTTCTCTAAAAATTTTACAAGTACCTTGCATCATTGGTGCAACCATCTGCATGAGTTGTTGTGGGTTGAATTTTTCGCTCTTCATCATTTTTTTCAACATTTCTGGGAGATTTCTGATGTCAACATCTGTAAGCATAATATTCCTTATTAGCTTAGTAGCACATTGAATTGAATTAGAAATAAATATTTAAAATAATTGTTCTGTTATTTAATCACAACACTGAAATGAACATATTAGATAATAAATATTTCCTACAAACAAGATTAGCTTTTCGATGTTGACAAAATTGCTAAACTTATGGATATTAAAGACTGCTAATTCTATAGGTAATTAAAATTGCTAAAGCTATAGATATTTAAAATTACTAAAACTATGGAAAAACTATAGATTTTTAAAATTGCTAAAACTATGCAAAAATTATAGATATTTAAAATTGCTAAAAATATGCAAAAATTATGCATATTTAAAATTGCTAGAATTATGTAAAAATGATAGATATTTAAAATTGCTAAAACTATGTAAAAACTATAGATATTTAAGATTGCTAAAAATATGCAAAAATTATAGATATTTAAAATTGTTAGAATTATGTAAAAACTATAGATATTTAAGATTGCTAAAACTATACAAAAACTATAGATATTTAAAGTTGCTATAACTATGTAAGCAAAAATATAGATATTTAAAATTGCTAACTAACCATCATCAAGCTCGAATCCTAAATCTTTCAATTGTCCGACGATTTGTTTCTTCAATTCACCAATTCCTTCTTCGGTATTGTCGGTGTTGATGTCAAAACCATTTTCTTTCATTTCTATGAGGAAGTTCTTCAACAGTTTTGATTTGATTTCTTCATCAGAATCATCTTCTTCAGCACCAGCGAAATCCATCATCTGTTTTCTGACTTCTTGACGGAGTTGTTCTTTGTCATCTAATAATAATAATAATAATAATAATAATAATAATAATAATAATAATAATAATAATATTTTTTTTTTAAATTTAACTTGAAAATGATGTTTCTATAGTTGTGCAATTTTCTTCAATTTTCGAATATATTTGTATTACTAATTATATATCAATTGTACGAATGTACACACACGACAGCATAGGGACAAGATTCTTCCTCATTACTAGTTAATAAAAAAAAAAAAAAACAACAGTGTTGAAATTAGATTTTTGAGCCGACATTTTTTTGTTCTCCCTCGCCGGGATTCGAACTCACACCATTGAAACACTTATGTCCAGCTCTCCAGACCACTCGGTCACATCTGCTATAGAAAATTATAGTTTCATTTGTCGAAGTGTTACCTTGTCTCGTAAGATGAATCTAGGGGTAGACATAAGAATGTTCAAGCGTTTGTATGTGGTACATATATATATATGGTCCTTTCCTAAAGTGACTGTGTTTTGAATAAACAATTATCTCAATTGCTTTTCGTACCAGAATTAATAACAATATGAATCATTTCTACGTTATATACTAATAATAATAATAATAATTCTTTATTGGATAAAGCACAGAAGATAACAATGCGTAATCCATGTTCACATACAATGACAATACAAGTACATGTATATAAATACTGATGCGTATAAATATAAAGAAATGATTTAATTATAGTTCTAATAACACCATACAAATGACATATTACAAAGTGAAACCATTCTAAAACTAGCCAACATTGAACTTGCTTTTGACGTATGTCAAAGGATTCTTTCAGAAAAATGCATAAATTTTTAGCATCTGTCACGTTGACTGGGTTCAAAATTCTAGATATTAAATAAATTTCATCTGAATCAGATTGAGATTCTTCATTTATAATATATTTATTTCTTAAGTTTTTATATAGAGGACAATACAAAATGAAATGTTTTTCATCCTCAACTTTATTTTTGCAATTTTTGCAGAATCTTTCTGGCACAGGTAATGAAGGTTTCATAATCTCCTTGTTTCAATTGCAAGTTGGTGGGCACTTATTCTTATTTTAGTTATGAGAGACCTATTAAATTTAGGAAGATCAACCCTGAGATATTGTTTTAAATCAAATGATGTACAAATCTTACTATAAAATCTAAGCTTCCCTATGTCATTCAATTTCATATGTTCCAGTTGACAGAGAAGTGTTTTTTTATAAAGAGTTTCAATTAACTGCTTAAAATCAAAATATGATGTATCTGTCAACTTTACATTCAACATTTTCTCCAGTTGAAATACAGTTTGAACCCAAGAAGGGTGTTTATTATTATATAAATTCTGATCTTCAATAAAGGCGGCCCTCAGCAAATTAAATTTGCTATCACAATTAGATTCAATGTCGACTAGTCTAGAATAATATTTAAACATAAGTTTATAAGATTTTATACATATAGGATAATATCCAAGTTCAGTTTGTATATAGATGAACTGAATATATTGTATACTTACCAATATCTATTCCTTCAGCTTTCAAGCTTT
Source organism: Bathymodiolus septemdierum (assembly GCA_963383655.1). NCBI lineage: Eukaryota > Metazoa > Mollusca > Bivalvia > Mytilida > Modiolidae > Bathymodiolus > Bathymodiolus septemdierum. The sequence continues at coordinate 10,961,599 of OY726523.1, forward strand.
CTCCGATCATTTCAGTGAATTTAGGCAAGATCTGGGACATCAATCCATTGGCTCCACCTAAATAAACATAACAAAATGTCAATATTACAAGGAAAACCATTTTTTTTTTTCATTTTTAAAAATTCCTGAATTGTTCTTATTAAGAGAAACAAATATTAAATCTACACTTTGTTTCACGCATAAATTGTAATTATGATCATTTTCAAATAACCACATCGCCGGTAAACCACTGATGAGTGGAGATTGTCGGAGTATGATCAATCGTGCATTTCCGTAAACATCTATCCTTATTTGGTCATTTCTATCTATAGTGAAGAAACCTACCTGATAAGTCAAGTCCCAATTCTTCTAAATGTTTTCTTGCTTCGTCTTTCATTCCGCTCATTTCTTCGTCTTTGCTGCTATCGATCAATGCCCCTATAAGACAAAAAGCATGTACATAAGTAAAAAACATATATATATGAAGGTGATAAGCGCATTATAAAAGCTGACAAATTAGAATACAAAGAACGAGTGTAGTCTACTTAATAAAACGTATCCAAAGAAATTGAATTTCGGGTTCTATTTAATAATTTTTATAGTAAAAACTTTAACCTGAAAGATAAAAAAAAAAAATATCTGACCCTGGACTTGTCAACAAGAACTTGACGAAAATTTGAATACAAATTGTCGATTTCACACGTCCAAAAAAAAAATCTGATCTAAATTTGTTCGTGTGAAAAAAGGGATCGGGGGAAAAACCCTTCCTCTTCCCAAGTTAAATGGTCCCTTACCTATGTTATCTTTAGCTTGATCAATGATGGATGCTACATCAAAGTCATCTGGCATGTTGTTTACAGCCTCTTTCAATTGGTCTTCAGATATTCCTACAAATAAAAAAGAATAAAAATAAACTAAATAAACTAAATAAAAGACACAACACGACTATTATGCCGTCATTTGTTATACTTTTTCCATGCATTTAACTCATCATGCCCATGCCTTGTCTGTATAAAACTTTTGCATTCGTAAGCTTAAGATTTGGAAGCTTGAAGACACCAAAGGGGCGCAAATCGAAGGACAGACAATATAATGGCCAAAATAAAAAAAGGACAACAATGTCAAACAATGATCTGGAAAACACCACACAGAAAACTAGATTGAGCAACACGAACCGGGGATTAACTCGGGTGCTCCAGAATGGTTAGTATTTCCTTCTCCACCAGTGGCATCCATCGTGGGTCATATAACCGCGTTTTCGACAACACATGCTCAAAATCCAATACTATTATTGGGTGATTTTTTTAAACTATGAATACGCAATTCGTACTTGAAAGTTTTATAACCATATAACGACAGTCTTGGTTGTTAAGTGATTTCATATTAACTGTATCCTCTCTTCTCTTTCTATTTCTGTAATACTATGATTTTAACTGCAATACTGTTAAAGTTGCCGTTAAATACCAATCAATCAATTAATCAAGCTTTTCTGTAGGAATTGTAATATTAAAAGGGAAAACTCTACTCGACATCTTAAACCAATAAAGTTTTAGATTTTTTCATAACATGTATTTCATTTTTATTTCAAACTAAAAAAAAAGATTTGTATTGACTTACCCATGCCTTTCAACATTTCAACCATTTCTGGGGGCATGTTGGCTACAGCGTTCTTAATGTCTTCAGGTTTCATGTTCTTAATCAGGTCGAAGGTTCCTTCTGGAATCATATCTTTGATATTTTTCAGATCCAGACCTCCAAATCCGCCCAAACCCATCATGGGAACTGTTAGTAAAAAGTAAATCATTAAACTGTATAGACTATGGTCACGAATTTGTTTTTCACACTTGCTTTTTCAATGCTGTATTTTTGTTGTTATAATAAATTGACAGTAAATAGCCCTGAAATAACTTCAAAATGATGTAATTTTTAACTTCCGGTATTCATGGATTTTTTTTTTTTTTTTTTTTTTTTTGTGTGGTTTTCTTTCGTTTTTTTTTTTTTTTCATTATTATAAATAAAGAAATATTAAGAAATTTAGCACCTATAAATACTTACATTGGGCCATGGCACAGGCGGCCATCATGCCAAGGAATACGACTTTTATCATCATTCTACAAAGAATAAAATATAACTTATAAATTGTTCGATATGATTAACGTCATGTTAAAATCTTCGACCTCGTCCAATGTAAAAAAAAAAAAAATTCTCTTACAGCATGCTCAAAATGTATTGGTGGAATCTTCCTAACTTTTTTTACCAAGTGTATCGAGACGATATACATCGAAATATCTATTTTAAAAAGGACACAGTAGTATTTGTCCAAATCTAGATAAAATAAAACATTCGGAAAATTATGAAAGCAGAGATTTACGTTGCTCTTTGTCTTTGCAAATCATTGCGTTATTATGTGAAAAATGAAATTAATATAACCAATAACAAATAAACAATATTGAGTAATTTCTGAAATATTATACATAATTCTGTTCACCTATAAAGAAATATTAAAACTTAATAATTTTAAAAAGGTACAGTTTTGAAGATATACTTACTTCTCGATATACTCCTAAATCAAATGTAATTATTCTAAGGAAGATTTTATTTTATATACTCACTCCCTATCTCTGATGTAATGATGCACGTATTAACAAATATCCGGGTGTTACGCCATGTTGCTCAAGTCTCGTCGTAACTCCAGGCATCATTTTATGTATTTTTGAAATATTTTTTATGTAAATTGGATTTTTTTTTAAACTCGTTATTGTAAGTTTTTTGTTTGTAATTGTTATTATTTTATTAACTTTTGGGGTGGATGGTGGAGGTAGGAATAATGACATTTGAATTGAATTTAAATTGGTTATATGAAAAGAAGTTACAGTTCCACCAACATCGACCAAACGAACGATCACTTCTCACATTAAATCACTGAACGCCAAAAAAGGGGGGGGGGGGGGGGGTTACGACATGTAACGTTGAAAATCCATCAGCAGGTCTAGCTTGAGACAGACACAAATATGTGGCAGGGTTAAACCAGTTTTTTTAATCATCCAAATCAAAAACGAAAATTACGTTGGTCTGATATATGTTGAAAATAAGTTGTTAGTCGAATGTAAAACGTGGGGTTATGGTTATGGTGTTTAACGCCACTTTCAAACATATTTCAGTCATGTCGTTGGTATGTAAAATGTGTAATATTGAGTATTTTTATTACAATATATAAGGGTAAATTGGGTAATTTACTTTAAAAGATGCAGTATTTCCAATTGGAAAGAGTGACATATCAGAGTGAGTGATTGTTGTTTAGCGCCAAGTAATCAAATTTTCGGTAATATCATGATGCGAACAAGTTACATTTCGATGACGCAATGATGACGTACTAGGCCAACACGCTTTTTTTTATATTTTCTAGTGTTAGATCACTGAAATAACAATCTGTGGGTAGACATGTCGCTCTATTCGAGCCAATTCATCTTTGCTCTTATTCCTTAGTAGAGAAGCAACAAATACCAATTTTTTAGTGGTTGGTTTGACCAGAAAGGAGCTCGAATCCACGATCTAGGAGTACTCGAGGCGAGCACGCTAACCATTACACCACTGATGCGGTTTGTACATGAAGAAAATAATTGTCATTACGAATGTAGTTTGTTTGTTCATTACTTTATAAATTAGTAAAATTCTTTTAAAAAAAATCTAGATATTGACTAAAAACAAAGCCTGACATTTTTGCAGCCAAGGTTTAACAAATTAACCATTAAGCATTAACATTAAAGGGAACAACTCCTGCAAACATTCCACTTGAATAAGTTTCTTTTTGTTTTCTTGCTTCTTACTATTCTTCTGTGTTCCATTCATGTATTAAAAGCAATTCTCCAATTTTTTGATTTTTGCAAAACATATTTTTCCCACCCAAAATAATACAAACAAGATTGCTATGCCATAGCCAATGTCCCCCTGCCTATTTACATAGACTGTGTATAAATTACTTTCATTAGTTCCTATGGCTGAAATGGACTAATCTTTAAAGAAGCTGTGTCGTCAATAATCAGTCAAGAATTTTGCTTGTGTTCTAGCAAGACTTTATATGGATTCTATATTAGAAATCAAGTCAATGTCATTTAACTATTTTAAAAGTAGTGTTCTTGATATCCTAGTTAAAACAAAAGCGCGACGAAAGGACAGACGAACAAGGGAATTCCTATATACCAAAGCCTTTATAGAAATGAACTCATACTAGACCACGTTTATGATAAAAAAAATTTTTATTCCATTCTCATAAATCTAACTGACTCTATGCTTTTTATTTTGAAGTCTTTTAGTTCAAAATGAAAAACATGTTAACAAAGTAAGTACGAAATATATATATTCAAAATATATCAAGGAAATGAGGATTTCCGTATAAAATATAATATAATTTAGAAATAACAATATGGTATTAGAAATACGTCTGTCATGTCTCAGTGTGTTTTGGAACTGAGTTGTTTGACAGGGGAGTAAATCTTCGGCACTGACATGGTTTATTAGATATAAACATGTTTGAAAATTGCAGTTCCTAAATAGATTAAATTAATAAAGACCAACCCCCTTCAGGTATAGCTAACAATAGCCCATTTTGGCTTTCCTTTTCAGACCCCTTGGTTTTCTTGGTAAACAAAGACTTTGAAATTATTTGGTTTTCCAATCCTTGATAATAAGAGTACCTGATGAAGGTTATTCTAGAAACGCGTCGAGCACAATAAATTTGATATCTACGTTTTTATTACAATCACTGGGTCGATACCTCTGCCGGTTAACTATTAGTCCTCGGGAGTATTATCCGCCCAGTAGTCATTCGGCACTGACATGGTGTAGTTATATTTATATTTGAAATTTACTGTTCCTAAATATTGCAATTTATTGAAACTAATGCAAGTCTCCATAATGGATAGGTAAATAGGGGCCCGGGTGGCTCAATGAGTTAGGTGGTTGGATCTAACAACTCATACAAGCCTATCACCAATACGGCGTGGGTTCGCGCCCAGCTTTGTAAATCACAAAAAAGGTGCACTCGACTCGCAGCCGCAAGTAATAAAGTTTACCAGTTGCTTGCCCAGGGTCGGTGGTTCTCTCCGAGTACTCCGGCTTCCTCCACCACTAAAACTGGTTGCCATGATATGGCTGAAATATTGCTGAAAGTGGCGTTAAACTTCAAAATTCAAAACAAATCATTCAGGGATAGGTAGCCTTAGCCGATTTGACTGTTCTGTTTAGGCCCTTTTGTTTATTTTCTCCCAAAAGAGTTTCAAATTATCTAGCTGTCCAATCTGTAGACTATGAGGGTATCTGGTGAAGGTTATTCCAGAAACGCATCGCGCTTATTAAATCATATATTATTCGATATATTTTCAGGAGAGCAAATTCAAATTTATCATATTTTAAACAATGAACAAATTGTAAATTGGTAAAGGAAAAAGATTAATAAAAAAAACCTGGAGTATTTAGATTGAATCAGTATCTTAGTTACAGTCAAACCTGTATATAAAGGCCACTCAAGAGGACTGGGGTCTTTATGAGCAGTTGCCCTTTATATACAGGTTTAAATTAAATGTACTATTCATTAATGGGGGAAAATGAGACTGCCCTTTATAGGCAGTGATTTGTTTTATAGACTGCCCTTTATAGACAGTGATTTGTTTTATAGACTGCCCTTTATAGACAGTGATTTGTTTTATTGACTGCCCTTTATAGACAGTGATTTGTTTTATAGACTGCCCTTTATAGACAGTAATTTGTTTTATAGACTGCCCTTTATAGACAGTGATTTGTTTTATTGACTGTCCTTTATAGACAGTGATTTGTTTTATAGACTGCCCTTTATAGACAGTGATTTGTTTTATAGACTGCCCTTTATAGACAGTGATTTGTTTTATTGACTGCCCTTTATAGACAGTGATTTGTTTTATAGACTGCCCTTTATAGACAGTAATTTGTTTTATAGACTGCCCTTTATAGACAGTGATTTGTTTTATAGACTGCCCTTTATAGACAGTAATTTGTTTTATAGACTGCCCTTTATAGACAGTGATTTGTTTTATAGACTGCCCTTTATAGACAGTAATTTGTTTTATAGACTGCCCTTTATAGACAGTGATTTGTTTTATAGATGTGCCCTTTATAGACAGTGATTTGTTTTATAAACTGCCCTTTATAGACAGTAATTTGCTTTATAGACTGCCCTTTATAGACAGTGATTTGTTTTATAGACTGCCCTTTATAGACAGTAATTTGTTTTATAGACTGCCCTTTATAGACAGTGATTTGTTTTATAGACTGCCCTTTATAGACAGTAATTTGTTTTATAGACTGCCCTTTATAGACAGTGATTTGTTTTATAGATGTGCCCTTTATAGACAGTGATTTGTTTTATAAACTGCCCTTTATAGACAGTAATTTGCTTTATAGACTGCCCTTTATAGACAGTGATTTGTTTTATAGACTGCCCTTTATAGACAGTAATTTGTTTTATAGACTGCCCTTTATAGACAGTGATTTGTTTTATAGACTGCCCTTTATAGACAGTAATTTGTTTTATAGACTGCCCTTTATAGACAGTGATTTGTTTTATAGATGTGCCCTTTATAGACAGTGATTTGTTTTATAAACTGCCCTTTATAGACAGTAATTTGCTTTATAGACTGCCCTTTATAGACAGTGATTTGTTTTATAGACTGCCCTTTATAGACAGTAATTTGTTTTATAGACTGCCCTTTATAGACAGTGATTTGTTTTATAGATGTGCCCTTTATAGACAGTGATTTGTTTTATAAACTGCCCTTTATAGACAGTAATTTGTTTTATAGACTGCCCTTTATAGACAGTGATTTGTTTTATAGATGTGCCCTTTATAGACAGTGATTTGTTTTATAAACTGCCCTTTATAGACAGTAATTTGCTTTATAGACTGCCCTTTATAGACAGTAATTTGTTTTATAGACTGCCCTTTATAGACAGTGATTTGTTTTATAGACTGCCCTTTATAGACAGTGATTTGTTTTATAGACTGCCCTTTATAGACAGTGATTTGCTTTATAGACTGCCCTTTATAGACAGTGATTTGCTTTATAGACTGCCCTTTATAGACAGTAATTTGCTTTATAGACTGCCCTTTATAGACAGTGATTTGTTTTATAGACTGCCCTTTATAGACAGTAATTTGCTTTATAGACTGCCCTTTATAGACAGTAATTTGTTTTATAGACTGCCCTTTATAGACAGTAATTTGCTTTATAGACTGCCCTTTATAGACAGTAATTTGCTTTATAGACTGCCCTTTATAGACAGTAATTTGCTTTATAGACTGCCCTTTATAGACAGTGATTTGTTTTATAGACTGCCCTTTATAGACAGTAATTTGCTTTATAGACTGCCCTTTATAGACAGTGATTTGTTTTATAAACTGCCCTTTATAGACAGTGATTTGTTTTATAAACTGCCCTTTATAGACAGTAATTTGCTTTATAGACTGCCCTTTATAGACAGTGATTTGTTTTAAGGACTGCCCTTTATAGACAGTGATTTGTTTTATAGATGTGCCCTTTAATACATGTTTCGCTGTACGTATGAAAGTTCCGGATCACTGGAGTAGAAAATTGAAAACCATATGAAATCATGAACTTCAAGACATTACCGGTATTTGAACTATTTGTACATGATGGAGTATGGAAAATATTATGGAAATCGTATTATGATAACAAAATTATGATATTTTTAATTCAAATTAATTGAAATATTCTAAATAACAATATATGATTATCAATTGATAAATTTACCGAAAATATTTCTAAATTTACGATAATATTTGGAGAATCGAACCATACGCGGTACTTTACACATACTCAAATCGTATGAGACAAACAATATTGTTTAATTCTTTAATTTTAGGGTAGAAACATATAAAACTAAGGTTCTGCTCCCTCAAGACATATGTGACCTTAGCCGATTTTGGCTATCCTGTTTATGCCTTTTGGTTTTATTGTTCCCAGAGCTTTAAATTATTTGGCTTTCCAACCTTTCGACTTTGAACTTAATGGTAATAAAGAAAAAAATAAAGAAAATACAAACGGAAACAAATATAATATGTACCCCATTGACTTGTCCATTTCACCAAAAAATAAACATATATGTAAAGGTGTATTGACTTGTTATCCATTTACGTCTAAGTACATCATGTAATAACACTGCCTCAGGTCAGACATAATGACACATGAAATATATATACTTCCTATCAGTTTAAACACTTCCTCAAATGTATTTCTACTTGGAAATTCTTCCATAGATTTTGTTTATCTAGAACGCTGTATATATATTTAGATTGATTGATTAACGGTAATTGTTTAAGGTCAACATGACAAAACAAGAGGTGGGCAAGGAAATCTCTAGACAGATTTTTATCTTTATTTTTGCATTAATATTTGTTTTGCTTTTTTACAGTGCCTGGATATTTTTAGAGAGTTCTCTCGCGTGTTAAAATTTTTTTTGCTTATCTCCGAGTCTGGATTTTCACATCTTTTTAATTTCTTCCTTGCCCCTTGGAAAAAAAATTAAATGGTTAGAAATGTGTAGGTAAAAAGCATGAGTTAGGGAGAGCCTATGAATGGATGTTTACATCGTCACAAGGAAAATGGAAAATAATGGATAGGCTTAGAATTGGCTACCGACAATCGCATGAATACCAGATATTTTCATGTTATTTTGTTAACCTTTATCATAAAACACATTTCCTTATTTCATTTTTGTGATTTGTAATATTTTTAAGTCTATTTTTATTGTCATAAATTTTGTTATTCTCCTTTTTTTTTCCCCCCCGGTATCGAATTCCCAATTCATAATTCACTGTTATTTCTTCTTGATCATATATTAATCAATATTATCATGTTGCTTTGTTTACAATTTACAGGAAACATATTCCCTTTTTTTGTGTTTTCTTTTATTATTTATCTCTTTTCTTTCATGCATATCCCTTCGAGTTAATTAAAGTATGATGGTAGGTCATGTCTTAAATTACTTGACTTTGTCTACAGTTCCACAGCTACCATCCACATTGTTTTTATTATCCCTCGTATTTTGTTTCTGTTCTTATACTTGTATATGGTGTTGGTAATTGTATATAGAATTGAAGCAAATTTGTGTTACTTAGCCTTTGAAATCGTTGTTCATTTCATTAAAAATGAATCATAACCCGTAGGAATTGACAACTTTAAACAACAAAACGTTCTACCAGAATATGTATTCTTTGTATGTTGGGAGCAGAAAGCGACAATTCGAGGCATTTGTGTCGATGTTGCGTTGATATGATTGTTGACAGTCACTCGTAAATTTTAACTTACCTTTTTTTTTTTGTTCCGCGTCGTAATTAATATCACTCGTCAAAGCTCGTCCAATTGCGTTCTTCTCTCTCTCTGATAGCTGTGAATTCACCCCCAGTGATTCACCCGAGGTTTGCTGATTGGATTAATACGAGATCATGTTGAATTCTAAATACATGTTGTAGGGTATATATTTCTCTATTGGTATTTTGGATTAACGAAGATATTTTCCAATACATATTTTTAAATATTGTGTATTGGTTGTGTATTTCAAATGTAAAGGTTCCAGATATCTACCCATGGAAAATGCTGACATTGATCATAAACATTAAAAAAAATCATCCATTTACAGTCACACCTGCCTTAAAGGGCCCCTCTATAACAAATCACTGTCTATAAAGGACACCTCTATAACAAATCACTGTCTACAAAGGGCATCTCTATAACAAATCACTGTCTATAAAGGGCACCTCTATAACAAATCAATGTCTATAAAGGGCATCTCTATAACAAATCACTGTCTATAAAGGACACCTCTATAGCAAATCACTGTCTATAAAGGGCACCTCTATAACAAATCACTGTCTATAAAGGGCACCTCTATAACAAATCACTGTCTATAAAGGGCACCTCTATAACAAATCATTGTCTATAAAGGGAAGCCTCATTTTTTCCAATTAATGATTAGTGCATATAATTTTAATCTGTATATATCATAAAGGTCACATAAAGATCACATGTTCAGGTTCCATTGAGTGGCCTTTACATACAGGTTTGACTGCATTGGTTGGTTTTGAGTACATGTATGTAATCTTCTGACTAGCAAACTTGTAATCAACTAATTTAGTGTCCACCACGTGTTTCTGGAATAACCTTCATTAGGTACGCTCCACATATTGGATAGTCAAATAATTTAATATTCATTGGGAGAATGAAAACCAAAGGGTCTATTTGATATATATCTCAAAATCTTTTTTTTTAACGAATTGAAGAATTTCTGCAAAAGTAAATATTTCACCGTATTCATTCAATTTACAAACTTTATTGTATGTTTTTTATCAGCAAATTATTACATTTTAGTATTATATATGAATATGTACACAGTACACTGTTCAAGATAATGACCAATTTTGTTTTATTCCATCCTGACAAGACAACAACGGTAGAATTGTCAATCTGACCTTGAGGTCATGGAATATTTGAGTACCAGGTTTAGTCCAATCCTAGAGAAATGATCTATCAGAACGCAGTCTCCAATATATACAGTATTATTGTTAAACGATTTATCATTTTATAGATGGTAGTTTCTACTGGAGAGATATATGCCGTATTCACACAAGGACCTAGGTGTGGATTTTTTTCTCACAAATTTAGGTGTGTTTATTTTTGGATAGTCTTCTATGTGTAAAATTATCAAAAAATGCACAAAAACTAGAATGAATATGTCTAAGGCAGAGGGACAACAGAAAATAATAGCTTTTTGGTATTTACAAACTCATGGTCATTTAAATTTTGTAATCAAATTTTTATTAGCTTCATTCTGGCGACAAAACATACTATGAATCTCAACAATAGGCTTCTAATATATCATTTAACAAAGTCTTTAATTTAATATCTGCATCCCAGGACTCTCAATCCGTATGGACTTCTCATAAATGGTGGGATTGCATGGACATGGCTGACAGCAAGTCTCTCTTCAAGCATTCTGTTCTGGGCGAGTAGAACACGGGCTTCAAGACGGCTGAAATTTATACAAAGTCATTAATGTATTAAAAAGTCATGTCAAAGCTAAAAAGACAATGGCTATGCCAGGCTTACAAACTTATCAGTAACGAGTAATACATTGAAAAATTAAAAGATCATTGGTTCAAATACAAGAGCAAGCAACATTTCTACAAAAATGAATTAAAATTAAGATCTTGACGATAATATTCACAATGAACAGTGATTTAAGTAATCGGTAAACCTCGTACGATGCCGTGAACCTCGTATATTTTTTTTTCTCAAAATGGCTACCTTTTGAAGAGTGTAAAAAGTTCGCCATACAAAATAGTCCATTATTTAAAGAAACTAAGATTAATTTGAAAGAAAAGCAGTTGTAGACATTGAAAGTTGAGAAAGACTGTAATTTTTCATCTGCGTTTTGTGAAAGTAGTTCCAGTGGATACAGATACGGTTTGATGTAGTAACGAAATCGGCCGGGGTGAACAGAATGGTGATCTATGAGGTACTTACTAGTGGAGAACATCCTTCATGAGTTCAAAGAGAGATGCTTCTGGAATGGCACCACGCATGGCTCCTTCTCTGACTTCCATCAGATGTTGGATAACTTCATCATCTCCACCGAAAACATGGATCAAAGCATCTTCTGCTCCTGTAATTGTTAATACCAATTGCAGTTGCCAGTAGAGATGTTTTTAGTTAATCTGTCTAAACGTAGCCAGGAATTGTTAATATTACATTATATGCTTTTCTTTATTATATAAATGTGCTTGTACCTTTCATTTGCAAATATTACAATTTAAAAAAAATTGATAATATAATAGTTGGCAAAACATGATAGTGTGGAAAAATTATGAAATGTTAAACAAAATTAGCATTGATTTTATTACTCGGTATGGACACACTGTATCTAAAAAAAACTTCTTATGGAACTTTTCTGTATTCAGGTTGAAAATTTTGAACTTTCCAGTTTTCTCAAGGTGGCACTTTGGCACTTTTTAATTTCAGTCCAACAGGGACTTCTATTTTTCATCTGTTGAATGCTTGGGTTCGTATATTGAATGCTTGCCTTAAAATGACATATCTCGAAGTCATATTTTTCGTTTTTATTTCTGGTTCATAGTTTCAGATCAAGTTAGTAGAACGTTTTGGCTACCTACCTTGGACATATGGTCTCACGTGTGGTCCCTGGCGGTATCCCATTGGTCCTGAAGTAGAAAACAAATCAATATTCAATAATCAATCAATGGAACCGTTTTATTTGAGTAAAAACGTTTTCGTTAAATAGACGTTAGAGACAATCAAGAATGGACAATCCAGAGACACTGGCAACATTGGACAAAATAGAAACCAAACACCAGGAGTGAGTCCAGGTGTTCGCAAAGGGTAAGAATTTCCTGCTTCCTTTAAGACACCCGCCCTGTTACTCGTATATATATAGTCAAGTCCGATAAAATAAAAAGTAGATATCAAATTTTATCCTGCAATTGGGTTATTTTTTGTCATAATAAATAGGTTGAAATAAACTGTTGCTTTATCATGACAGTGTCATAATAACAATTTTCACATTAGCATAATAAAGCTATTTAGCCACATCTCTGTCATAATAACACTTTTTCACATTACCCTAATAAAGCTATTAAGCCACGCCCCCGTACCGGAACTACTATTGAAGTATCATAAAGCTATTAAGCCACGCCCCCTTACCGGAACTACTATTGAAGTATCAATGGGGTTTCCGATATTTCTTTTTCATTATTAAACTAAATTACTTTTTTTTTGCAATTTTTTTTGCAAGATAAATACAATATTAGTGTATTGAATATAGAATTTATGTTGCTCGGCATAAAACGGATGAAAAGACTCGCTAATGCTCGTTTTCCCCCGTTTCTAAGCCTCCTCACATACATTCTATTTTTACCGTCAATACACCAATATTGTATATGAGTGCACACGACGCGTTTCTGGAATAACTGTCATCAGGTACGATCAATATCGAAATACTGGAAAGCCAAACAATTTAAAAGTCTTTCGGAGAAATAAACCAAAGGTCCTAAGCTGGATAGCCAAAATCAAGTCCGATAAAAGTCTAGTCGGTGATATGGTAAAGAAAACAATATACGTAAAAAGAAAAAGATCCATTGTCATTTGAGATTTGGATATTTCGTCACTGTCAACCAGATTGTCATGACGACCGTAGAATTTGTGTAGCGATGACTTAAATCAAGATCAATGTATCCTTGTTCGAGCATTTTTGTGTCAGCAACTGAACTCTGTCCGGAAAATCACTGTACTGGGCACAACGTATGGGTTGTGAAAAGTTAACTCCGTACGCTGATGATGCTGGAATGTTGCTAAAGTTATGCATCACTCCAATCTCGTAAACAGAGTCTATATTTCTTCCCCTTAGAGTATAGAATATCACCTTTGTGACGAGGGAAAAATGTAGCCTCTGTTTCCGGGATTGGCATCATAGTCGTAAGTAGAAAAGCTTGTTAACATTATATTGAAATACCTTTCATATATTACAAGCTAAATTAAGACCTGGTGGTGCGAATGGATGAGTACATATACACACCTTGTTGGACTGGTCCGGGCATCATCATTTGTTGTGGTGGCATTCCTCCTTGAGCTCCACCTGTGATAATTATCAAAACATATCACTTAATGCACATAATATGATGTCTAATAACACAGTGTATTACTACAAATATTATTTGTGCATTTCCAATTTCTTTTCAAAACAATTAAATCTTGATTTTGTAAAATATTTCCGGGTTAGCATTTTCGTGCTCCTCTTCCAGTGCTATTTTGTTTGTTATCTCACTAACATGTGTGCTCTGTTTTGTCCTGAAAACAAATGTTCTTAAAGAGATGCATAGCAATTATCGATTGTATGGTTTATTTACCTAAAGAGGTTTCTGTATTTATCTAATATACACCGACGGCCATAAGCAAACTAAGACTGCAGTCTTTGAGTCAATAAGAGATGAACGCGACCAAAACCAATGAAAACATAGATATTAAATTTAGTGCACAGGTACGCTCAAAATCGAAACATTGGAAAGCCAAATAAATTAAAGTTTTGGGGGCAATAAAACCAAAATACCTAAATAGAATAGCCAAAATTGGTTAAGGCCACCTATGTCTGAGGGAGGAGAACCTTAGTTTTATTAATAATTACATTATTTAGGAACTGTAGATCTATGAGAGCAACATTTGTACAAATATGAGCTAGGACTGCTTATAAGAGATGAATGAGACCTAAAACCGAACTAGGATTACAACGTGTGTATCAATAATAAAGAACTAATTGTTGTTCTGTTGCTTACTTGAGAATGTTGTCATGGCAGTCATCATAAGATGAAGTGGGTGTCCTACAAAAATAAATATACAATGTAAGTATTTATAGGATTGTACAGAAATAACTCAGCACCAACAAATGTCTTAATTTATAAATATGTTTAAAAAAAAGATGCAATATATCACATTTTTTACTCAGTTAAGATAATTTCGTGATGTAAATCACAAATTTAAGGGAGTTTTTGAAAATAATTTCCTGCACCAGGTATATATGTTCAGCTTAACATTGCCTGAAGTTGTTAAACATAACATATATATATTACCTACCTAATTTTCCACTGAGGACGACTTTCTTCAAGGCTTCTCCTAGATTGTTTACGTCGAGTTCTGAAGATAAAAGTAAAAAATAAAGTAAGGAATAAATGAAAAACAAAAATACCACACTTGTCGGAGCAGTTCCAAAATACCACACTTGTCGGAGCAGTTCTAAAATACCACACTTGTCGGAGCAGTTCTAAAATACCACACTTGTCGGAGCAGTTCTAAAATACCACACTTGTCGGAGCAGTTCCAAAATCATATAGAAAAATCGTAAAAACAGAGGCAAGACCGATACACTTTGTGTCCGACAGTCTCTAATGTCCGTTTACATTAATACCCATAGCTTAACCTACATATACATGACCGCTCACTCTCCTGTCTTGATATAGACACTTCATTAAAGTGTGGCGGTGTTAAACTAGTTTCATGGGACAAAATTTAATTTAAGAAATACTTGAATTATTAAACATTTGCTAGTAGAATTATAGAAAAAAATATAAACCATTATTAGTTTTAAAAAACGTAAAACCAAATATAAGATTCCAAAAAGGATAAAGTGAAATATTATTAAGATCTTGTGAGCATGACAGAATAAGAGAAGACGTCATAAATTCGTCAAATAAGGAATGTGAATCCATGGTACCTTTAATTAAACAACATTATTAAGAAAAAAAAACTGGTGGAACGCGCTAATCTGGGTCACGATTCATTGTAATCGGGCGGCTGTATCGAGAAACAGATACGGTGTTGAAAAAACTGTTGATACTCATAAAATATTGTTAACTGCAATAAAATTGTATGTTTGTCTTCAAGAAATATTTAACTAAGAGAAAATTCTTACCGCCTCCGATGTCAATGTCCATTTTCTTCAGAGATTCTTGCAATTTATCTTTGAGTGCCTGAACGGATTCTCCTGGTTTTTCTGAAAGTGGTATTATAGATATACAAGCCACTCGTGATTGTACACAGGTAATCATGTAATCACAAAATCATCAGTCAAAGTAAGTATTAAAACTATTCAATATCTACTAGTATACAAGGGAAATTCGTTTATTGGAATTAAAAATATTTTATTTGCTCAAAATATTAGTAAATGGGATTGGGCACAAATTATGACAACAATTATTTAACGCCCGTTTATAACGAATCATCAGCCACTCTTGCCAATCAGTTCGTTATCTGAAATTCGTCATTTCACTAAGTACTCAATGATCTACTTCTTTCGGTACTAAAAATTCTTCAACAAAAAGGAGCACTTTTAAATCAGATAACTACTATTTTTATTTGGATAAGTAATCAAGTAATCATTTAAATAAAGTGAACAGTGATCATGTAATCATAAAACTCAAAATACCATGAATTCATTTATTTTCTGGAAAGTTATATTTTCGTGGATGCATAAATTCGTGTATATCCACCTATATGTCAGTCCATATTTATATGGTGATAAATATTAGTTTAATTCTTAATTCGTGGTTTTATACTATCCACGAAAATTCGTATATCACGAATAATAAGGAATTCACAACATACATTAATATTTCAAATGTTAACAAACCTGGATCTACATCAAATCCTTCTTCTTTCAGATCTTCCAGAAGTTCTTTGGCGAACTTCATTCTGACTTCTGCGTCACTCTCATCAGCTGTTGAGAAAATCATTATTGGAGTGAGTTATTGTTGTTTGACTTTTTTTGTTTAAATATATCATGGCGAGAACAATGTTATTTTCGGTGAAATGATAATGATGTCGGCTTTGTACTAGAACAACTCGCTTATTTTGGTTTTTCTAAGAGTTGGCTAACTGAAACAACAGTCCGCGGACAGACATGTCGCTCCATTACTAGAGCAACACGCTTTAGTTGGTTTTTCTTAGAGCTGGCTCACTGAAACAACAGTCCGCGGACAGACATGTGGCTCCATTCGGACACATTAACATAATTCCGAGCCAAGTATTTGATCTTCCTCCTTAATATAGTGTGCTTAGTGGAGAAATAGCAGATACCGATTTCATAATCTTTGGTTTTGTCAGACCAGGGCTCAAACCCACAATACACTACACTCCAGGCAAACACGTTGATCATTACAACGCCGATATGATCTTTATCATTTGAAAAAATCTTTTTCGAAAAAAGTATGTTATAGTATTTTTGATATCAGAATTTGCTGACAAACAGAAACAAAATAAAAAGTTTTATTTTTTTAAAACAATCAAATACTTAGTAATTCAAACAAAATATCAGACTTTGTTTTGAAAAGTTTCTGTGTGTTCAATTTTGTTTGTTATAATCAATATGACTTACGTGTAGCATCTGTTACTTTTCTCAACTCAGCCATGAATTTAGCTTGCAAAGCTTCTGGGTCCTCTGAAAATTTGAAAAAAAAGCTTTTTAATTAACTTTTCATATTTTCTATTACAAATAAGTTGAATATGAAGTAACATTCTTTCTTTCGTTCCACAGCGCAATATTTTGTTTTACAAATAAGTCAGACATAATAAAATAGTTTTTCTTTCGTTCCCCGTCGCATTATATCAACGTTGAAACAACGTCAATACAACGTTGCGACGTTTTTTTACGTTATTTAAAGTTGAAAAGACGTGTACCTGTTGTGATATTTATCCAATGCATTATCAAGGACTGTGAGTATTTGGATATTACAAGTATTGTCTTATTTTATCTGGAAGAATCTTGGAAGGGGCATATGTTTTATCCAAGCTAAAAATATGACGGAATTGACCAGTTGTACTATAAAGACATAAGCTTTTTGTGAAAACAATAAGAATCTACTATTTACCTAAATCAATGCCACCTTCCCTCAATTTTTCTGTGATGGCTTCCTTTGCTTTTTCTACAATGGTGGACACGTCATCGTCTTCTGAAGAATTCAAATAAATAAGGTTCAACATCTTTTTGAAATTATTTTCATGAAATTAAGAGAACATATCAGCCTACACATCTATTAAACTTATTAAGCAATCATCTACCATGCAGAATATGTATTTATTACTTAAGTATTAATAGGGGCCGTCGTGATCGTATGGTATTTGGATTTACAACTACCTAAGCAATCAATGCCTATCACCACTAACGTTGTGAGTTCGAATCCCGCTCAGGCGAAGTGTACTCGATACAACATTATGTGATAAAGTTTGTCAGTGACTTGCGACAGGTAGTTAGTTGGTTTTCTACCGGTACTCCAGTTTTCTCCACCAATAAAACTGATCGCCACGATATACCACCATAACTCTAACCCACAAAGACGATGTCATTCTTTTGCAATGTTAAGAGATAAAGGTTATTGCTGGTATAAGAAAAAGATGAAATCCCCCATACTGCGCCTCTATACCTTCATTTTCTATATGTTTGGACCAAGTTTGAAACATCTTATTTCCAAAAATATTGCTGAAAAAGTGGAAATCCGTCGATCAGAGGAAAGGTTTCATCTCTGAATGTTGTGTCGATTGGGAGAGAAAGGATGCCAATAATTGGTCAAATCTGGTAATCTATAATCTCCTAAAATCTGGTAATTTATAATTTCCTATTTTATCAGTTAGTCATTCTCATAGCATTTATATATTTATGAAGGGTCCGGGTGGCTCAATGAGTTAGGTAGTTGGATTACCAGCCTATCACCAATACGGCGTGGATTCACGCCCGGCTTTGTATATTACAAAAAGGGTGCACTCGACTGGCAGCCGCAAGTGATAAAGTTTATCAGTTGTTTGCCCATGGTCGGTGGTTCTCTCCGAGTACTACGGTTTCTTCCACCACTAAAACTGGTCGCCATGATATAGCTGAAATATTGCTGAAAGTGGCGTTAAGCACATAAAAATCAAATCATTATATATTTATGAGAATCTATACCTTTGACATCCATGCCCATTTCTGTCATTTGATCTCTTAAAGCGTTGATAGCTGTAGATTTTAGTTTATCTTTCAATTTCTTTGGAACTTAAAATAAATTAAAAAAAAATATCTACAATAATATACAAAATCGTACAAAATACATTTCAAATGACCCGTTTAAAGATAGCAAATGTATCTTTTAAATCTTTTAAAATATCTTCTAAAATATTCGTTTAAATAGTGATATACAATTCATATGATATTTCCCCCCACAAGAAATTTAATCTTTTAGGGCAAATTATATTTTCCCTGTTTGTTCTTATAACTGTCGTTAATTTGGATAATTTGAAATCTGTATGTGATATATAGCAGTATTCAAGATTTCAAGACTTTATCAATACCCCACAGTAGTATTTACGCATGCGCTTTCGATGTATTAAATCACATAATTAAAATAAAAATACATACGGATTGTGTCCACGTGCTCTTCAAGACCTTTTATGTCGCCTGCTCCTGAAATAACATAAACAAATCATATTAACATCCTTTAACGATAGTTTTGTAGTTTAACTATTTCATTTTTATTTTTATTTGTCTGTAAAATTAATAGATTACTAGTATTTTAACAAAAGTTACGATACATTGACCAAGACGGAATATTGGATTACAAGTGTTTTAAGTTTGGGGGGTTATGGTGTTTAACGCCACTTTCAACAATATTTCAGTTATATCGTGGCAGTCAGATTTATTGGTGAAGGAAACCGAAGAACCCGGAGAAAACCACCGACCTGTCGCAAGTCACTGGCAAATTTATCACATAATGTTGTGTCGAGTACACCTCGCCATGAACGAGATTCAAACTCACAGCTTTGGTGGTGATTGGCACTAATTGCACAGGAAGTTGTAATTCCAACTACCATACGATCAGGAACACGACAGTTCCTGTTTTAAGTTTGAAGTAATCCATGGTGTGATTACTGCTGGTAACAATCATTAAGAAGAACACATTAATGAAATCACAACAGACATCGTACCAGCTTACAGTGACACTTACCAAGCCTTTCTGTGACCTTTTCTACGAGTGAAGTCATATCTTCTGGTAAGTTTTGAACAACTTCATCCAACTCCTCTTCCGAAATTCCTAAATAATGGAGAGAAACATATGTATTTCGTAAGTTAGTTAGAAAACTGATTTGGTCATTATTGCAAAACCTCTCAGGAGCATTTCCATCTTACTTAACATCGAGGCTGCATAAATTATCGTTTATTGTCTAAATACCATGTCTTGTGTAAGTTTGAAATAAATTTATTTTAAATGCATTTATCTATTAATATTAAAACCAATATTGTGGAGGCAAGTGTCTAATTAGAACCTTTCAAACATATTCCTTAGAGTGACGAGCATCGATAAAACTGTCTGAACCTACATGCTTAGCATCAACAAAACATATATCCCCAAGTGAACAGCATATGTAAAACAGACTGAACCTATATCCTTTAGAGTTGAATAATCATAAAAACCACTAACTAAGAAAGTAAAATATGTTGGTTATTTAAAGGAATGTTGTTTGTATGCCCTTGTGTTTGGAAGTCATTTTTCAAATTGCATGTATACATGGATGCATCTGAAGCCTCATATTCATATAAGTAAATACATACCCATGCCTTTCATCATGTCTTTCATTTCTTGTGGCATGTTAGTTATGGCTGCTTTGATGTCGTCAGGTTTTAGATTCTTCAACATTTCCATTGCTTCAGCTGATAACAGAAATAAGAGGAAATACATGAAAACTAAAATGTACACAGAATATATTTGACTTTACTGCTAATCATAGCTACGGAACCTTAGTTCCTGTGATCTTTTTATTTATTTTTTTTTATTTTGTTGGTAATCATATATTTATGGTCATCAAATAAAATCATAACAGCTACAGTTCTGGAGCTACGATAAACAGTACACGGACATGTCAAGAAATTTGTCAAAGCACAAATATTGTTAAACTTATTTATACTCTATGTCTTAACATATATAGGAAATCTTTATTTCAATTTTTATTTTAATTAAATTTTCTAGATCCGCTACTTCCATAAAAAAAACTAATTTATTGATTCTGTAAACTGAACAATTGTACAATTAAATAATTGCTAGTTTTTTTTCCCTCATATTTACATAACTTTTCATTTGATGCTTAGGAGGGCCATTGTGGACTGTTATATGATTTAAAAACTAATGATTAAACTGAAAATCATCATGAAAATGGTGTAAATGATAACTTACGTGGTATTCCTCCACTTAAAAGTGAAAGTGGTGAACCGCCCATCATCATACTGGGCATCATCATTGGTGGCATTCCCATAGGAGAAGGAGCTAAAAAAGTTTAAAAAAAATATTAATGGTTCATTTAATATCCATCGTGAAACATTAGGTAAGTAGTAAAATGTAATATACATTGTATTTGATTGGCTCAAATATATAGTCGCATAATAGTAAATACAATAAGCTGTGATCTTTTTATTTTTACGTTCATTTTAGTTATTTGCTGTCGTCGCTTTAATATATAATAAAACATGTATGACGGTATTTCTTATCTACTAAGAAAGTTTGATGATATCAAAGGTGTAATCAGATGCCGTGTAAATCGAAAGACAGGTATTACATAGACAAACTAAAATGGAAAGAAGGACAAAAAAAATTATCTACAAGATGCTGTGCATAAAACTGGAGATTGTAAAACACGAAACCCACAAATAAATCGGGAATGAAATCAGGTGCTCCGCAAGAGTAACTTGTTTCTATTCCATTAATGGCACCAGCCGTCTTGTAACTCTTGTCAAAATTCCGGTAGTAAGTCATGAATCAGGAAAGAACGGGATTGTGGTTACGACAAAGGGAAACACATGTATCCGTGATCATTTGTGACAGATATACTGTAATTGTTAACCAAGTAATTTGTTTTCACAATGGAAAGACAATCTGCGAATGTGGGTTCCTAGATACATAATACGTGGTTAAATTGAAATTGAGAGTAAACATGTTTACAGAGATCGGAGTCACACATCCATAATTGTATAATATCTACGAGGCCAATTTTCTTAATACATGTTGTATGTCGCCAGCTTTATGACAATGGAGTCGGTTTCGTTGAATATGTATAAGACCTTATGTGGAAAGAAATTTTGATCGTTCCGATTGAGACGATGCATTATCTGGTAATGGCACCTGTGCTGTTCCATAACGATGATCTTATATAATAGTCTTGGACTTCGGGCTCGGTAAATATATGGCTATATGGAGGTGCAATATAATTTAAACTCGGGCCCACATTGTCTCCTCATCAATACAGATCTGTATATCATTATTATGTTATATAAAAAAAATATTATTTACCTGCAAATGCTAGTGTGGCCATAAGGCCCAAGATCAAAATTTTCATCATCTACAAGAAAAAACAGAACAATGTTGTAGAAATTTCAAATTCATAAAATAATGAAAACAATACTCAAAAAACTTTTTTTAAATTTACATGATAAAATTATCAACCACTTGAATATTTTTTTTTTATTACACTAAGGCTTAAAGTTTCTTTGACTGACACATTCTGTAGACTAATTTGTTATAAAATGAGTTTTTCAGCAAGCGAAGTGTATGTATCTAACGATCTTAATCTTGATTGCCATGCTTGATTCTTGATATTCGATGTGCCGAGGACACATACATCTCTCTAAATAAACAAGTGACTTTGTAACTCTGTGTCAAGCAGCAGAAATCTATATTACATACAGTAATGCCCTAAAACTGCACTATACAGTAAATGAACTTTGTAAAGTTGAAGAAATATGTACACGCCCATCAACTATAAACTATATATTTAAAGTATCAAGATGAAAGATAATAATAACGTAGATCTCAAATTTAGTGCGGGGACGCGTTTATATATTCAATATTTTTTATCCATTTCGAGATATGAACGTTAAAACTATCGGTAAAATCTTTAATTCCAATTCAGCGTAACGTTTTGCACTTACTCGTACTCAACCGATTCCACAGAACAAATATATTCCTGAACAAATATCAAAAGATAGCTAACACTAGTTTAGAAAAAAACAATGGCGACTGACAATAACGGACACTTCTTACTGCACTCTGAAAACACAATGTTCATGTTTATATAAATCAAAATATCAGAAAAATAATAAAATAAAATAGAAATTAGATATTAACCTTGGTATGCTGTATCGAAATCTACAAGTGGAATACGCCTGTGTCGGCCACCAAATTTAACCTTATATACTCATATCCAAACACATGACTAGCATGATCCATCATTCGGTGATAGGACGGGTTGGTTAGTTTAGCATTACGTGGAGTAATCTGCTGCCTTTCTGGTACAAGGAAGACGATGGTTTTAGCTGGTAGCAAATCTAAGAGTCACGAAGGTTAAATACGACATATTAAACTTGTTCTTTCATAATGTCTTATTTTCATCGATTAACGAATGATATAAATTTAGGAAATGGTTAAAAACTTGTAAAATGTAGTGTCGTTGGAATCATATCAACTTGATCAATATTATCTTCTGTTAAATATATATATTTGGAAGAATATTTATTACTATTTATTTATGTTACTGTTTTGGTTTGATATTTACTGACATTTTAGACCCAACACCACGAATAGAACAAACTAAGGGAATCGCTTCATGTATCCCTAGACCGCGTGCTCCGGGGAAATACATATCATGTATCCTGCTGCGGCGTGCCCCCATGGCAACCATCAACATAAACAACTACACAAATTGAATAAAATGTTAAATTAGTTTAAAACAATGTTTTGTTGTTGTGTGTGTAATTTCAATATAATAAACAATTTATGGCCCTTGTTGTAGGGAGATATGAAGCTTTGCTTACCCTCAGAAGTAATATTTCTCTCGGGCTTCGCCCTCGAGTAAAATGACTTCTTCGGGTAAGCAAACCTTCATATGTCCCTACAACAAGGGTCTTAAATACATAGTGTAAATTTTACAACATTTATTATTTCCTTTGAAGAGGAGATTCGACTGCTTTGACAGAAATGATACGAGTGAATGCATAATTCAGATGCAAAAAAACAAGCAAACAAAAACAACACGTATAAAGATAACACATAGTTATCAATATGGGATATCTCAAATTGTAACAGACAGTCAGGAAGTGATCGTTCCTCTTGTTGAACCGCATATGTATAGACGACACAAACAACGTTTTACGTAGAAATTATGGTAGACACCAGTCTACTTATCTTAATAAACGTATTAATCATCAGTCACTCAATATGGATAAAGAAAAGTTTGAAGATACCAAAGGGGGTAATCAGGATCCGTAAATAGAAGAAGAAAGAGAGACAATACAAAGGTCAAAAGGGGTTAGGGGTTAAGATGTTTAACGCCACTTTCAACAATATTTCAGTTATATCGTGGCGGTCAGTTTTATTAGTGGAGGAAACCGGAGTACCCGGAGAAAACCACCCAAATGGCCAAAGGAAAAGGATAAAAGGACAAAGCTCTGATCTACAAACATTACACAGAAAATTCAAGATTTAGAAACACGAAAATCACTAAAAACAGGGTACCTGTAAAGTGCGAAACGAAATAGAAACGAAACGAAACGAAACGAAACTGAACGAAACGAAACGAAATCAAACGAAACGAAACGAAACCGATCGAAACGAAACGAAACGAAATCAAGCGAAACGAATTTTTTCCAAAACGAAATGTAACGAAAAAAAAATGAAAAATTCAATATGGCTTGAAGACTAAGAGGGTTTATAATATATTGATTATCCAAATTTAGAAGAGTTTAATAAAGAAACGCGTTTTGTGCGAAAAAAAAAAAGAAGAAATATCACTGCACTGAAAATCAAAACTTAAATCTGAACACTGAAAGACACCGACAAACAAGCTTGTGAATAGGGTTTTTGATTATTAGATTATTTGGCAATTTAAAAGTGATAATTTTATTTACAGGGGTAATTTTTCCTGATTATCTGATTCCCAAAGTCATTTCTGATTATTTGAGTATCGCGTTTAGGGAAAAATTAATGATTACTGTGGCAAAACATGTGATTATATTAGTGATTATACGATCCCTGGCTACCCCTTACGCAGGGCCTCACAAACTGTTCAAAAGCTTTCTGAAGTTACCCCGCTGTATCTTTGCTGTCGCCGAGAGAAAACAATCAAAGGCGGTAATTTCCTTTTAAGAATGAAACTGAAAAAGTTGTTCAGCGGCTTTGCTATTTCGCACGCCCTTTGAACGATTTTTTAGCTTTTTAAGTCACGTACATCTTCGGCCCTTCAGTTTTATTCAGAATCCCAAGGCAGTGAAGTGTTTACACACCTTTGAAATCCAAAACACAGCTAACGTTGTAGCCATGGACGAAACTGCAATTTACGATTACAGTTCGGTAA
The DNA here is from genome assembly GCA_963383655.1 of Bathymodiolus septemdierum. NCBI lineage: Eukaryota > Metazoa > Mollusca > Bivalvia > Mytilida > Modiolidae > Bathymodiolus > Bathymodiolus septemdierum. Next base: position 10,986,555 of record OY726523.1, read on the forward strand.
GAATATGTCTAAATGCAAATATACCTACTTTCCTCTTTATAAATAGGTGGTGTAAAGCGAAGAAACCGTCTTTAATGAGGGGGAGGGGATACCGATCCACAAGCACTCCACCACGGGATCCACCTTTTAAGAAGTTTGCCTAGAACAAGAAAAATCACATATTTTTTCTTACCTCTTTTCTGTTCGATAAAATAATACTTATTTGATACAAAATACCACACTATCAATGTGGATTTTGTGCAGTGTCTGAAAAATGATATTTCCTAGTATACGGCGCAGTTTTCAGAGCCTTCACAAAGTCAACCTTAATGGTATTTCATATCATATAAACATAATTTTATTGAACAGAAGGGAAAATATGTGATTTTTTTTTACATAGGTGAAATTCTCGAATCGAGTGTTTGTGATACGGGCGTATATAGATTTCCTAATTGCCACATTTTTAAGCAATTCCCATTCCAAATTCCCTACAATTTGGACCATTTTTTTCAATTCTCAATTACATTTAACAATTCCTTTTTGCCTTTTCAATTCCCTTATCCTTCAATATTTGCCACATGTTACCCATTTCCCGAAATCTTTACCTCTTTCCCATTTCCCCCAAACCGTGCCAACTCTCCCTTTTATCCGTCCGTTCGTTCGTCTTCGCCGACATATTTTACATCAACATTTATTTCTAATTCAGCCGATGGTTTAGTATACCCCTCCACACTAAGTGGCGAGGTATTATGTGATACCCTTCGCTTGGTTTGATGTATATGTGTCCGTCCATCCCTCTGTCCGCCCCCAATGGTTTCCAGATATAACTTGAGAACGGATTGCAAATTTTGTACTGTTGTTTGGTACCATAAAATACAGATCAAGTTCGAATTTCAGTGGGATCAGATAATTGGTTCAAAAGTTGTGACAGTTTGAAGACTGAAAATATGTGAAACGTGGCGGGGTATGAAGATCCAAGGCAAACAGTTTTTAATATGCTACACTGGGGATGAACTTTTAATTAAATACAATTAGTTCTAAGATTTCATTTTTAATAAGCCCACTGTCAAAAGAGGGTACCTGTAAAGTGTGAAACGAAATAGAAACGAAACGAAACGAAACGAAATGTAACGTCGTTTCGTTTCGTTTCGTTTGATTTCGTTTCGTTTCGTTCGTTTTCGTTTCGTTTCGTTTCTATTTCGTTTCGCACTTTACAGGTGCCCAGAAGGATCAGAAGATAAAATGGAACCTACTGATAGGGAAATTGAAAATATATTTAATTATTGCTATTTGGACCTGTGACGAGTATATCATAGCACAGATGTAAACACATGTTGTCATAGTAACACACAATTACCGGTGCATCAATAATGGGATAGAAATCCGTAGAAATTTATATTTGTTATTTATAGCCTCTGTTTCAGAAACTGTCCGCCATCCACATGTCCGTAGTTAGCTTTTCACATATAAATGCACGCCATTGAAATTACAGGAGGTGAATTGGATGATTCTCAAGTGATGTCTCTTGTCATTTTTGTATCCGACAGTCACACTCGTCATAAAAATAAGATTTTATTTTAATACAGTGCTGTTTTTAGGGGTACCTGTAAAGTGCGAAACGAAATAGAAACGAAACGAAACGAAAACGAACGAAACGAAACGAAATCAAACGAAACGTAACGAAACCGATCGAAACGAAACGAAACGACGTTACATTTCGTTTCGTTTCGTTTCGATCGGTTTCGTTTTATTTGATTTCGTTTCGTTTCGTTTCGTTTCTATTTCGTTTCACACTTTACAGGTACCCTCTTTTGACAGTGGACTTAGTAAAAATGAAATCTTAGAACTAATTGTATTTAATTAAAAGTTCATCCCCATTGTAGCATATTAAAAACTGTTTGCCTTGGATCTGCATACCCCGCCACGTTTCACATATTTTCAGTCATCAAACTGTCACAACTTTTGAACCAATTATCCGATCCCACTGAAATTCGAACTTGATCTGTATTTTATGGTACCAAACAACAGTACAAAATTTGCAATCCGTTCTCAAGTTATATCTGGAAACCATTGGAGGCGGACAGAGGGATGAACGGACACATATACATCAAACCAAACGAAGGGTATCGCACAATACCTCGCCACTTAGTGTGGAGGGGTATACTAAACCATCGGCTGAATTAGAAATAAATGTTGATGTAAAATATGTCGGCGAAAACGACCGAACGGACGGATAAAAGGGAGAGTTGGCACGGTTTGGGGGAAATGGGAAAGAGGTAAAAATTTCGGGAAATGGGTAACATGTGACAAATATTGAAGGATAAGGGAATTGAAAAGGCAAAAAGGAATTGTTAATTGTAATTGAGAATTGAAAAAAATGGTCCAAATTGTAGGGAATTTGGAATGGGAATTGCTTAAAAATGTGGCAATTAGGAAATCTATATACGCCCGTATCACAAACACTCGATTCGTGGATCCCCTTTTCGCGAATTTCGCCTATATCAAGAAAAATCACATATTTTCCAGCCCCTTAATCTGTTGTACCAACGGACTCTTTCACGTCTGTGTAACGGCGTCAATACCGCTCCGAAATACGGCCTTCTGGGTCTAATGCCATGCTGTCGAAGGCGATTGTGAACTGTTTGTGAGCTGATTCTTCACAATCCAGGTATTCCGGATGCAGTGGTTGATGCGGCAACGGTTCGATTCCGTAGATGAAAGACCCGGATGTACCGATTTTGCCCAGGAGTAGCTATGCGAGGTCTTCCAATCCTGTGGCGGTCATTCGTTGAACCAGCTTGTTGGAATCTGTTCCATAGCCTGGAAATGGTGCTCTGGTTAACATTCAGAGTTCGTGCTACCTCATTTTGGGACTATCCGGCTTGGAAACGACCGATAGCAATATTTCGAGTGGCAGGGTCTAACCTTAACCTTGGCATGGCAGCATATCAACTTAGTAATAAAAGTCAAGCTTCAAACTTGGTCCTTTTATACGCTTTAGTTTAACAGTTGAATTAACCACGAAATGCCCGTGAAAAACGTTATCGAAATTTCGGTGCGATACATGGGATATTCATTTTTCAGAGGCGCTGTGCACGTGTAGCAGAAAGCCAAATCTAATGAACAGGCTTTTAAAATTTAAAAGTTACTTTTAAAAAATCAATAATTAAATTGGCCATTTAATTTTACCAGGCAAATCGCAGAATTTGCATTTTGAAAAATAAAAGTGGGTTATGCGTTTCTTTTTTTGAACAGTATATTTACACTTATATTATATCAAAACATTGAATCACAAAAATATATCAAAACATTGAATCACAAAAAAGTTATGTGTATTCACTAGGAGTAAATTTTGCTTGAGGAATAGTTTTCTTGTCTAAACGTAAACTCACCTTAAAAATGTCCAACATATGATTGTAATCAGTACTGAATATCAGAGAATGTTTCATACTTGCTGACGTGTTTTATTTTGACTGGTTGTATGAATATACAATATAATACATGCAGATTTATGATTTATGATAATGTGTTATTTCAATTATTCATTCCTTTAATACTTTATTTAAAGGGGCATTAGCTACGATTTTGACCAAAAAAAAATTTATGTTTTGGAAATTGGTAAATAGCTTTAAAATGATGAAATAAAGGTAAATATTTCACATTAGTACCACTTTTCGCCTTTTGAGAACGAAAATTACCATTGATTTATTATTTCCTTGCAAGCAAATAATTTGACCTCGCTTTCTCCGTATGCAACTGACCTTACTAGTGACAGGTAAAAACGAATAATTTGTATTTTGTCGCTGCAAACTTGCATGGTTCTTTGTCCGTAATTAACGCCGACTAAAAGCAGATTCACAGAAAATAAGAAATAAGTGCATTGTTGTACTGATTTAATGACGATTCGGCAAACTCCATAAACAATGCCGATAATTAATAAGATGGCGTCCATTTCTTGATCGACCTCAAAACACGAACAGTTGCACCTTTTTTTTCCCGATGCGCGTACATTTCATAACATTTATAAGTTGCAGAAACACGTTTTATTAAGGCATCAATCATATCTGATAGTTTTTATGAGTAACAAAAATTTAGGATTTTTGGTAGATAATGCCCCTTTAATTTAATCTAATTATTTTTGAATATTCATGATTGACCATTGTCCATTTAATTTATCACGTGTCCGACTCTCTTGTTACTCAATCTTTCGTTTTTTATGTAATGTTTTTTAGATCGTTGTTTGTCCTTTTAAAAGGCTTTTGTGTTTTTTCTTTCGGCCATTGTGTTGTCTGTCCTTCGATTTACGGATTCTGATTACCCCTTTGGTATCTTCAAACTCGTCTTATAAGATAAGGTTGCACGATTTTTACGAGAGCTCGCTATAACCCAGGTGTACAGGTTGACACAGATATTTTGTTTTATAGTATATTTTTGAACTACATTGTATTTAGGTTTGAATATATGCTGTATATACAGGATAATAAAAGTTACTAGTATAATTCTATTGTATGTTTTAGTGTTATTTAAGCCATCAAAGAATAATTTATTGATATTCGGAGAACATATAGTGAGGTATAATATAAAAAGAATTTTAAATGGTCTGCAGTTGATATATTTAATAAATCAAAATTACAAACTCCCTAAAACCTATACTCCTGTTAAGATTTTAGTTTGGTTGGTTTATGGTATTTAACGCCACTTTCAAATTTTCAGTTATTTCGTGGTAGTCAGTTTTATTGGTGGAGGAAACCGTAGTACCCGGAGGAATCCACCGACCTGGTGCAAGTCACTGACAAACTTTATCACATAATATTGTATCGAGTACACCTCGCCATGAACGAGGTTAGAATTCACAACTTGAGTGATGATAAGCACTGATTTCACAGGTAAATGTAAATCCAACTACCATACGATCATTTGGAATGTCCATTTAACCCACAGATACAATATACATCATAAATATTTTCAATAAACTACCTTAGACCAACCATCTTCGCTAGCCAAGGGTTACGATCCGCTCCTCTCCTCTTAACCCTTGGCTAGCGCTAGCGAAGATGTAGACCAACGAGACTATACTTTCAACGTAGCAGTGGTCGAGAGTCCAGATAGAAAGCAACTAGGAAATTGTTATCAAATATTTTGTTTTGACATCTGCCACCGTTAAATCGTGTGATCTAAATGTGTCTTGTGGCCGTTTTAAAGGCCAAACCTTTTTGTCTTAGGTTGTAATACTAATAGGGGTACCTATAAAGTGCGAAACGAAATAGAAACGAAACGAAACGAAATCAACGAAAACGAAACGAAACGAAACGAAATCAACAAAAACGAAACGAAACGAAACGAAATGAAATCAACGAAATGAAAACGAAATAAAAACGAAATCAACGAAATCAAAACGAAATAGAAAATGGAAGAAAAAATAATAGGGGCCTAAAAGAAATCAAACCTATTTTCACAATTACGATGCTAGACCACTTCCCACGCATGTCTGTCTTTCATCAGGAGAGGACAGGATTTGTCACCATTGAACAAGAATACTATGCATTTATTCAGCGGGAGTCTGTCCTTTTGACTTTGTGGTTTCTTTTAAATTTGGGAACCATAAGAAGGAGAAGAATTAAAATAAAAAAAAAACAGAAGTGCAGAATTAAAGTTCACTAATAGATACCCCCGTCCTGGCAAAATTTAAAAGTGTGTTGGAGAGACGAAAAAGTGTGACGACCGGACGGACAAACGAACCGAACGGACAGCAGAAGTCCTATATACCCCAATCTTTTTTTGGCGGAGGTATACAAATCCTATCAAAAATTAACTTTAAATTTTTTTTAAAAATCTACATATCTTGTAAAAGTACCTTTTTTCCCTTTGATCCCTTTTCATTAAAAAAAACAAATCCCCCTCCCCCTCCAAAAAAAATCTTCCAGTGTAAATAAAATTTGATACGGCACATACTTGTATACTCCCCCTAATAATAATAATAGTATCTAATAGGGTCGACACATGCAATTTGATGTTAACATAAGATTGTATGAATATTGACACGAACAAGTTAAAATAAGGAAAAAGAGATGAAATAATAAAGAAATAAAGAAATGTTATTGAAAATAAATTTGTAAACAGAAAGTTAGAAAAAGGGGGGTGGTCCGTGCCACGAGCGCCTGTGATAATATGTTAATGGCCTTAACGGAAGGAAACCAGTCTATTGAATCATTTCGGGGCTCACCTAGCCAGGTGTAGCATAAGCCCTCTCATCTACTTCCCTACCCAGTTTCAGAGTCGAATACGGTTTAGTGAGGTACAACATAAAATATTTTGTTTAAACAGTCAAGGAAAGCAGTGCCATATGAGATAATGAACTGCTAATGTATAAATGAAAGTCCCAATTGCCCATAAATAATACATGCTGGAAATCTTGAAATAGAAAGGAAATAACTGAAAATCACTGTGAAATGGCTCTCAAACAAACAATGACAGCCATATTCCCTTGGAATCAAAATTTGATATAAAGTTATAAAAATTCCCAGGAAAAATCGAAATGTAGTAAAATCTCCTTATTGTGAACTCAAATAAATTGTTTCTTAGATAGTTGGAGGTATCTATTTCGTCTATTCGTGGGTACAGTAAGTGAATATGATTATTTGCCACCTCTGATTTTTCTCTATTTATTTCATGTAAAACCATGTTTTTATATTCATACAGAGGTCATTTCTGGACCAATTTTGCTGAAATGTTCGCTCTCAAACGCAAACTAGTTTTATGTCATAATCTTCATAAATTTTTTTAATTCTTAGTTTGCAACTTTTCACGATTTAAGGGACCAACCATTTAACTTGAAAGGGGGGGGGGGGGGGGGGGGGGTATGGTTTTTTGTTTCGTTCAGAATTTTTTTTTCGGACAACACAAGAGTTAGAATATTTTTTTCCAGAATTTTACATTAGGTTGTATGACATAAATTCTGAATCAGATTATTTTTTTTTCCTCCACCAAAATCAGAATATTTTTTTCAGCAACATTGGGAATCAGAATATTTTTTTTTAGAAAAAAAACATACCCCCCCCCCCCCCCCCCTTTCAAGTTAAATGGTCGTTCCCTAAACAGTCCCGAATTCTTGAAATTCAAAAATACCACAAGTAAATAATAGTTTGTCATGTTTTATTTTTTAAATTATAAACTCACAAAATTAAATGAATATTATGAAGAAAACTTTAAAACCATTTACGTTTGTAGGCGAAAATCTTAGGAAAACGGTTCAAGAAATGATTGTTAAAAGTGGTATTAAACACCATCAAACAAACATTTGCAATACAGAGTAACATGATGCCTATCTGAACTTCTTTTTTATTTTGAAAGAAACAAAAAGATTAATATATTTGGAAAGAAGAATAATAAAGGAATAAAGTATAAACAGAAAATTTTAAAGGTCATGAGATTTCACAAGGTTTTGAGAAGCTGTTTATCTCTTAGTTATATGTCTTTGTTGCAACCTATGCCAAACTTTGCACCAACAGGGAGCCACTAGACCTGGACAACAAATATTGTTGCATGAATATAGCCAGCTCTTGAAAAAAGTTTTTTTTAAACAGATTTAGTTACTAGTATTCTGTCTTTTAGGCACCCAACTAGCCTCACCCCATGGAGGATCAATTTAATTTGTACAAGTTTCAATGTCATCTAAAAGACTGATCCATCTTCAACTGAATGGTTTTGCAGGAGAAAAGTAATTAATATGAGATGTACTTGACCTTAAGCAAACAATCAATCAATCAATCAATCAATCAATCAATCAATCAATCAATCAATCAATTCAATTGTGATGACAGACATCAAATCATAGCAAAAGCTGACTTGGCCTTAATTGGTTCAATAATATTTCATTTTAAATAAAAAATAACTTGAACTCTTCTGTGAGGAATACAATGCAATGCAGACACCAACATATCTTTAAACAAATCAGAGGACTCAATAGATCACATGTAGGTTTGGGTCCATACATTTAGTTTAACCTCACAACTGTTTATTGAAATGCCTGTACCAAACCAGTAAATTCCTGAGCAAAGTCAGTGGTCATGTATTTGAGTGTTAGGGTTATCGAACTTACCTGTTTCTATGATTTTTCTATTTAATTTTAGAACTGTTCCGACAGTGTGGCATTTTTTGTCTTTAATTTAATTTTATAATACACAAGAACAAAATCCAGATATGTTGTCAATGTTATTTAATTAGTGGTGTATATTCAAAACAATAAATTACATAAACAATAACATGCTAATATTTCATTATCACATAGACATGTACATAACAATATATATAAAATCGGAGCATCACTCGGCCCCAACTCAATCAATGTAAACAAAATCCAAGCATCACTCGGCCCCAACTCAATCAATGTTAACAAAATCGGAGCATCACTCAGCCCAATCTCATTTGAACTTCTGACACATCTAAATAAAATAAAGAAAAAAATAATGGGCAATAAACCTGTCTAAATATAACACATTTGTAAGAGAAATGGGTTAAATTGATAGTGATTTAAAATTTGAGATTAGTATTTTTTTTCTATCAATTTTGTTCTATTTCATTATGATACAATAGAGGATGGTAAGAGGAAGGGGGGTACATGTGCATGGAAGAACATAAAATAAAATTGGATTTCACGATGAAGAAAAATAATTTTTAACCTTGCATGGATTAAATTTAGCAGTGTTCATGAAACACAGTGAATAATGGATGTTAAAAACAGAAACAAACTAGGAAGAACTGTTTTAGATACCTAAAACTTATGTCTCCCCTTAATGCTGACATCTGTACAACAATAAGTTACACATCATGAGTTGAATGATACTATTTAAAAAACAATTATTTGACCTTCAGGTCAAAGGTCAAGGTTCCACGAAGGTCATTATGGTATGCGACACACCGCCTTATAGTCATGCACCCACATACCAAATATAACTGACCTATCTGGAAAGACAAAAAAGGTATGGTCCAGACAAGCTTCGCTGAGAAGAAGCAGAAGCAGAAGCGGAAGAAAAAATCAAACTAAAACAATATGTCTCCCTTCGTTCAAAGAGGAGACATAATTAAACTAGAGGCTCACATGAGCCTGTATCGCTCACCTGGTAAAGAAGATTTTATTGCCTATCGTAGCATATATTAAATTTTGATCTCCCAGGACTTGAATCCAATAGACCACAGGATCTTCACTGGTACAAAATTGAATCTTCATATCACAATGAATATCAGAAGATTTTTAACATTATTTTCCCATTACATCCAATATAAATCAACCTTCAATGTTGTTGACCATTTTAAATATTGAGCAAGCTAGATCATCAAATGTAAAAAGGGATCAACCAAACCCAAAACCCAAACTTTCTATTTTTAGTATAAGAGGTTTGATGGAAGTTTGAATCATTCACCATAATACTTAAAGAGGATCACAACTGTATTATTTCCCTAAAATTTGGCACTTCACAGGATTTTTTAAAATAATTTTTGCATTTTTTTTTATAAAATGGTCTATTTTCAGTAACGGTGGCGGCCATGTTTGATGGTGGCTAAAGTTATCAACCATAATTCTGAATGGTAATCACAAATGTATCATTTTCCTGAAGTCTGAAAGCAATTGGCCCTTTTCAGGATTTTTCAGAATTTTTTTATTGAAATTTTTGTCAAATTTTCTTTTTTTTAATAACGGTGGTGACCATGTTTGATTGTGGTTCAGGTCATCAACCATAATTCTTAAGGGGATCACAAATATATCATTTCAACGAAGATTGGAAGCAATTGCACCTTCATATAATTTTTTAATTGAATTTTTTTTGTTGATTTTGCCCCAATGTTCTACTTTTAGTAACGGCAGCCATGTCGGTTGTCGGCAAGCACATCAGAAATACTTTTTAAACTGGACACCCTGAGGATGATTGTGGCTAAGTTTGGTTCAAATTGGTTCAGTGAAGAAGATTTTTTTTAAAGTTTACAGATGGACACCAAGTGATGGCAAAAGCTAATAAAAAGGGCAACAATGTTTCAAGAAAATAACCCATCATCATTATCATTTGAAAAAAAAAATGATGAATGAAGTTTAAATGTTAGGATTTTCACACAAGATGTGAATAATTTAAATTAGTGAACCAATTTGCACAGGGTTTTTTTAATACAAACATTATTCGGCACAAAATCAAGCTGGTTTACAAACATTATACTTTCTATTCAACAAAAATTAACATGACTCATCTCCCTTTGAAAAAAATATTTAAGGGGAAATAATTATCCTTTAACTAATAACACAATAAAAGAATTAGGGTTATTGTGTTGAAAGTGTCATTAAACACCATAACCCTAACCCTAAATAAAACTCCAAAATTGTGCAATAAATTGTCTAGATTTGAATACCATAAGTCACTTATCTGTTTATGCTTAGTCAATTTTTTGTAGAAAGTCAAATAAACTATGACTTTTTGCTGAGTTTTCATGAGATATTATTTCACCATTTTGTTCATGCTAAACCAAAGACTATAACATTGGTATTTACTACTTCTCAGCTAAGAACACATCATTAAGGAGCAAGAGACTGAATGGCTCAGAATACTGATAATGTGCCCGAGTGGAATAACATGTCTTACCCATGGACTGTAGTTTCAGTGAAATAGCACTATATAAATCCAATTAAGTGTGTTAATTTATTAAAAAGCAGACATCATCATCATCATCTTATCATAATGTTACTTGTTCTCGCCATGATATGGCTGAAAATTTGTTCATTTTGGTGTTAATCAACAATCCTTCATTAAAACTTTAAACCATGCATCTTCATTCTTCATTAAATTCAAATAATTCAAAGAAATTCCATTACATTACAGGAGATGTTCATTACAAATATATATTACCTATGTGTACAACATATATCTCAATTGTTTACATGTATATAGTATATATAGAAAAATAAAGCATTCAAAGATAACTAGAGGCTCAGCACTGAGCTGAGTCTGTGTCGCTCACCTTTCATTCTGCTTTGAGGAAACTTAATACAGAACCTTCCATAGGTGCTTCAAACCAAATTTCGGCTCATTTTGGAAAAGCAGTTTCAGAGAAGAAAATTCTTAGAAATCGACCAATCCAAAACAAGAATTACCTGTGGCAGCCATGTTTGTTAATAGATCAAAACGAAATGAGCAAATTCTATAGAGGACCTTCCATAGATGCTTCTTACCAAGTTTCATATCATTTGGCCAAGCGGCTTCAGAGGAAAAGCTGTTTTAGAAATCTATCAATAAGAAACAAGAATTGCCTATGACGGCCATGTTTGTTAACGGATCAAAACAGAATGAGCAATTCCCATAGAGGACCTTCCATAGATACTTCCTACCTAGTTTCGGTCCATTTGGCCAAGCTGTTTCAGAGTAGAAGATTTTTAGAAATCGACCAATCAGAAACAAGAATTGCCTGTGGTGGCCATGTTTGTTAATGGATCGGGACAAAATGAGCAATCTTTATAGAGAACCTTCCATAGATGCTTCCTACCAATTTTCGGTTCATTTGGCAAGCGATTTCTTCAGAGAAGATTTTTTAGAAATCAACCAATCAGAAACAAGAATTGTCTGTGGCGGCCATGTTTGTTAATGGATCGGGACGAAATGATCAATCGCAACAGAGGACTTTCCATAGATGCTTCCTACCAAGTTTCGGTTCATTTGGCCAAACGGTTTCAGAGGAGAGGAATCTAAAAAATCAGCCAATCAGAAACAAGAATGGCCAATCGGTTTCAGAGGAGAAGATTTTTAGAAATCAACCAATCAGAAACAAGAATTGCCTGTGGCGGCCATGTTTGTTAATGGATCGGGACGAAATGAGCACTCTTTATAGAAGACCGCCCATAGATGCTTCCTACCAACTTTCGGTTCATTTGGCCAAGCGGTTTCAGAGGAGAAGAATTTAAAAAATCAGCCAATCAGAAACAAGTCGCCTGTGGCGGCCATGCTTATTAACGGATCGAGACGAAATTAGCATTCTTTACAGAGGACCTTCCATAGATGCTTCCTACCAAGTTTCGGTTCATTTGGCTAAGCGGTTTCAGAGGAGAAGATTTTTTAAAATCTGTATAGAGATAAATGCATTTTGAATACAGATATCTATATTTAAACAAGAGTTATCTTTCTTTTCACAGAAGATATTTTAGAAATCAACCAATCTGAAACAAGAATTGCCTGTGGCGGCCATGTTTGTTAACTAATCGGGACAAAATGAGCATTATTTATAGAGGACCTTCCATAAATGCTTCCTACCAAGTTTCGGTTCATTTGGACAAGCGGTTTCAGAGGAGAAGATTTTTTTTAAATCGGCCCATCAGAAACAAGAATCGCCTGTGGTGGCCATGTTTGTTAATGGATTGGGACGAAATGAGCAGGACCTTCCACAGATGCTTCCTACCAAATTTCAGTTCATTTGGGAATGCAGTTTCAGAGAAGATTTTTTTAGAAATCAACCAATCAGAAACAAGAATGGCCTGTGGCGGCCATGTTTGTTAAAGGATCGGAACTAAATGAGCAATCTTTATAGAGGACCTTCCATAGATACTTCCTGCCAAGTTTCGGTCCATTTGGCCAAGCAGTTTCAGAGGAGAAGATTTTTAAAAATCGGCCAATCAGAAACAAGAATTGCCTGTGGCGGCCATGTTTGTTAATGGATCGGAACAAAATGAGCAATCTTTATAAAGGACCTTCCATAGATGCTTCCTACCACGTTTCAGTTCATTTGGCCGAGCGGTTTCAGAGGAGAAGATTAAAATGTGAAAAGTTAACAGACGACGGACGCCAAGTGATGGCAAAAGCTCACTTTGCCTTTGGCAAGGTGAGCTAAAAATATAGGTCAGTGTGACGTCAAACACATTATGATGTTACCGATAAAAACAATGAAGTCAGTTTTAAAAGTCTTGACATATAATAACATTATCATTCATCCCCATCACTCACTGTTATACTAGTGATGATGTCTGTCTCTGCCCTCACAACTGACATTATTCTATGTTAAACAAACTTGAAAATTAGTAGTAATCTTTTATAGTCATGTGGTTCTCAGAGTTTTGACAGAAACATTTACTTATAACAATAACACAATTATATCAATATTTTTCATTTGTTCAAAAATAAAAGCACTATATTATTATATGTAAATAGACAACGAAAACAAAACAAAAACAAAACAAATATAAATAAAAATCTACCAGTAAATACCATTGGACTTTTCTCTTGACATAGAATATAATAATTAGTATAGCTATATCAGACTCAACGGCCACTTAACAAAACTATTTCACAAGAAAATGTTTTGCCACTTGCATAACCATTGGCTTTTATTGGGCTTTATCACTAACTTTGTTTAAAACTAAATATAATAAAAGGCTACTGCTTTTGTGGCAGCTTGATATGATCATATCATGTCAATAATTTTGATTACTCCTTTTGGGCCTCTTTTTTGAAAACAGGTATAAATAGAATCTCCATAATCAATCAGAAACTTGATTCTTTGCCTAGGATAATTGTGCTAAAATTTCTGAAAGGTCAGTCAAACAAAACTTAAATAATCGAGAAAAGAAACATTATGCATAAAAATGGAAAATGATGACGAAGATGACCAATAGGACCGTAACATTTTCGCCAAAATAATTTGAAGTGTGTCTTTCTACAGCACTATCCAATGTTCATGCAAGTATACATTTCACTAGATAACCTATTAAACTCAGACTCTTATGATTAAATATGTTCCACAGCATCGGTAACTCATATTTCTGATTGGAAAGAAACACAAATTTTGGTACAGGAATATCTAATGATCATTTAGGAAGATTTCACCGGTTTCAGAGAAGAGGATTTTTATATATGTTTATTGATGAAACTGTAAACATATTTTCTTTTCCTCTAAAAAATATTTTGCTTTGGGACATTGAGTTTATTGATGCTTAGTGTCACTATCTGCAATGTTTCTTCTATATTGTATGAATATACTTAATTGGGGGTGAAAACCAGGACCATTTTAACAATTGACAATTGAAATAAAAACATAGATATCTAACTTTCATCAGGTACGCTCGTAGTAAAAACTAAAGATTGGAAATCAAAATACATCTAATGTATGAAAAGCACAATCTTTTCAATGACCATTCATTAAATATTCATGCACAGTTTTAGGTTCAAAATTTTAAAGGTTTTTGAGAATAACATTTCGAAACAATTTTTCAATATAATCCTTAAAGATATAAACTGCATGATAAATATAACTCATTAAAATCAAAAAAGCAATTTGGCTACATTTAATATAAAAAACTTTGATTTTGTTGTTTCAAAGATATAATTCATGGGGAAACTACTAGTAATATTTTGTTCAAGACACTTTTATTGTAAAATTTACTTGAAAACTTTACTAGTGTCCAGGAATGGGATTAAACTTTGAGGACTGATATAAAGAAATTACTAGTTTTCTACCCTATCTATGACAATGAAGTGACATCTAAATTTCAGACGGATCAGTTCAAAAAATCCACTGTATCGATTATAGATATTAACATTCAACGGAAACAAATAAAAAAGATTTTCCTTGCAAAAAAAATCTTACTTATCAGTATCAAATACACATCTACTAAAATAGCTTGTCTTACTCTACTACTATTATAATCACATCCTATAGTACCACAGGTTCTATAGGATCATGTATTCAATTCTCACTGCCATGGTACCATAGGACTCTGATATACATCATACTGAACACTTAGTATTATTAAATATTAACTACATATTATGTTAATGTATATTATATACTTTTTAATACTATCTCATGTTATATAAAATCATGCCTACAAAAAATTAATATCAATGGTAAGATCATCAGGAAGTTTTATAAGACTACCACTACTCATCGTTACTAACCTATATGGTTCATCACGCTCAGATACTGTCCACTCATCACCTGTATGTCAATTGAAACAATTCCCGCATTTAGAAGCATAAGAAAATAATATTATTCAAATTTTTGATTGATGGAAAAATAAAAATTCAATTATGTTTTTCCTTATACTATCCAAATAAAGTAACTATCAAAGTATTATAAAATAATTTTCTGGTTCAGTACAATGTAATTACATGCAAATAATAACTCATCCAAATTCAGCATAGCCAATCATATTTGAGATAAATAATCATGTGACTATGAGGATTTTTCTGTCAGTTGATCCATGGGTGATAAATGGAGAGTATATCGGAGTGTGGTCAGCCATGGGTTACCGACGCTGACCACTCCTATGCTCTTGGAATATTTTAAAGGGAGGTAATTAAAATTTACCAATTGTGTTGGGAAGCACTGTAATGAAACTGTATTCAAATAACTATATTTTTCAGACTATAGGTCTGGACTAGAATAGCCTTTCCTTTAAAAAAAATACTATGACAAATTAACCAAAAAAAAAATATACTACCATCTAAGTGGCATGCAATTATATAAGGCCACCTCTCAAGTATCTAAAACAACTACATAAACTGAACCACTAAATTGTTTTCTTATAACTGTTACAAGGAAGTCTTTTGGCTGTGTAAGGCTTGACATTTCTGTCTTTTATACAGCTCATACATCCTTATTCTCACCAAACTGTTTTTTCCACATGTTAATGTAATCAATCTTGTTCCATGGTGGATATCAAATTTTTGGGTTGTCATAGCAACCCCCTCATACAATTTTTTTTCTGGAACAACTCTAAGTGAATTATTGATGATTTGTAAATTTTCCATTTGATCTTTAATATTTGTATGTAAAATCAAGTGACAAGCATGATATGAAAATTATCGTTGATTTCTAAAGTGACATAAGATCGATGTCATTTTGACAAATCCTGGATAAATATATACTATCTTTAATATGTTTTGCTTAAAATGGACTTCTTACTGCATCTCACATCTCAGTCTTCTCCCTTGATGTGATATTGCTTTGAAAAATCTATTCTAGCAAAACCAATCTACGAAAGTCTATATTTAGCAGACTTGAACGTTGGAGTGTTGGTTTAGTTTATGATGCTTAACGCCACTTTCAACAATATTTCAGTTATATCGTGGCGGTCAGTTTTATTTGGTTGAGGAAACTGGAGTACCCGGAGAAAACCACAAGTCACTGACAAACGAGTGTTAGTATAACTTCAAACATTATTATAACATTTAAAAGAAACACAATCGTAACACTTAATATTTTCATTCAGTTACATATTATAAAGGATAAAATTAAAACAGTTAAATGCCCTTGCTATCAAATAAATAAAAAGATCTAATATTTGTTAGAATGCCACTTCAAATATTTTTCAGCTATATCGTGACAATCTTCAATCGGCATAAAAAATAATAAACAAATGTAGAGGTGTACACACAAAAAATGGACATTCCAGATAAATCTCTGTAATAGTACACTGTCAGGATGGCCCTGGAATTCAGTTACCAAGGAAACCTCCCATGTAGTGTTTCTGAAAATTTAAAATAACAAGGATAAATTAAGTCATTAACTCAAGCAATGTTAATTATAGAAATCTATGTATCACTTTCATTTAGACATCAGACATTATTTAATTTAAACATATAAAGTACAGTCAGAGAATTACCCTGATAAATCCCCATAATAGACGTATCACTCATCTTGGTGACATGGATATATCTTTTGTTCTGTTTAATATATCTTCAAAAACTTTTTTGCATTTAGAGTGTTACTTGCTATCACCCAAAATACCGAAGAAGGTGAGTTAATAAATTAAACAGAGCAAGAGATATATCAGTATCACTAAGATGAGTGATTTATCACGCTATGTCTCTGACTGTACTGTATTGTGGTCATAAAGCTATTGAGCAAAAAACAGACAATCAGAACACTTAATCAAATAATTACTTCGTTCTGATTGAACAATTTTAGAGCATGAGTATAAAAATATATTCGAAAGTTTTATGATCATGGGGCAAGGAAGACATTATAAAAAACCTTCCATGGGTGTTATAAAGTCAGTTTTCATGCAATCCTCTATTCATCTCTATGTGTTTCATTTCAAAATCTGCTGTCTTCGACCGAGTGGTATGTTTGATAAAATGGAATAGCCATCATAGCCATCATGCAAATATCTTCAGGTTTTTTACTCTTCGAAGGGTCATAAATGGATGCTTTTGAATGCAATATAGATAGTATATCATACAGTATGTGAATTTGTTTATGCTTTGAAAAGAGGGGTCCAAAATAAATCTGTACAGAGACGGTACATCATGGAAAATCAGGCCTTTGAAAGGCTTCTACATGATTGTCTGTATACAGAAAACAATGGATGGAACCAGACAAAAATAAGTTTTTACTATAGGATACTTGCACCTTGATATGAGATCTTAAATATTATCTTTGGAACTTACCCACAATATTTAATTTACATAGTGGACATGTCCTGTTTTTGACAAGCCATGGATCGACACATCTAGTGTGGAACTCATGTGAACATGGAAGCACCCGTAATTTCTGCAAAAAATAATGTTTTTATTTCATTGGAATATTTTCTAAATGGTTTTTTTTGGAAACATGATCCAAGATATTGTATCTAAGTTCAAGTTCATATTCTCAGCTTAAATTATAAAAAGAAAATTCCTTCAATATCAACAAAATGAACAATTACCTCTCATCTTAACTCACTGAACACAAAAACAGATCATGACATACATGTATGGCATTAGAAATCCAGGTCCTGGCCTGGAACAGCCACAATTTGGTAACTGGATCTCCAACAGCAATACATGTATAAACAAATGATAAAAAACCTGCACAGATTCGCTTCCAATCAAAAAGATCACATGCTATCATAAAAATGAATGACAACATAAACATGGATAGTACAATAGTAGGGTCAATGAATGCTCGTGGCTAACTGTCTACTAGTTAGGAAATGCATACTTTTAAAAATTTCAGCAATTTTTTTTACCTATATTCTTTTGATATTCATGTACATATTCAAAAGAAAATTGACATTTACAAAACACATCTTCCCTAAATATCATTTCAAGGGGAGATAATGCAATAAGTAAATTCCAAAGCATTTCCTTAGAAGCCCTCTGTACTGAAGCTCCTGAGAATTAGACATTAGGATGGGGTTTTGGTGTTTAATGCCACTTTCAACAATATTTTAGCTATATCGTGGCAGTCAGTTTTATATTAGAATTTAGAAGATGTAAATGGTTATAAAAAATAGTATTAATGATAAAGCTATTTCGTACCTGTTTGCGACTAAATTGATCCAAACATATTGCACAAATATCACTAGAAACCTCATAATTATATTTCCTCGTCTTCATCAACATCAGAGATTCTTGAGCAAGCTTTCTTAGTGATCTCTAAAGAAAAAACAAATTAAAACTAATTTTATACATTATAGTTGACAGATAAAAAGGACCAATAACTTATTTATATAGCAATATGTAGCTTTATTTGATCCTATTAAATTCATATGTTATATGATTCGACTTGATTTATGGTGTTTAATGCCACTTTCAGCAATATTTCAGCTATATCATGGCGACCAGTTTTAGTGGTGGAAGAAGCTGGAGTACCCAAAGAGAACCACCGACCATGGGCAAGCAACTGGTAAACTTGATCAATTGTGGCTGCGAGTCAAGTACACCCTTTTTTGTAATTTACAAAGCCGAGTGTGAACCCATGCAGTATTGATGATAGGCTTATATGAGTTGTTAGGTAATCCAACTACCTAACTCATTGAGCCACCCGGGCCCTGTACAACTACCTAACTCATTGAGCCACCCGGGCCCTACAACTACCTAACTCATTGAGTCACCCGGGCCCTACAACTACCTAACTCATTGAGCCACCCGGGCCCTACAACTACCTAACTCATTGAGCCACCCGGGCCCTACAACTACCTAACTCATTGAGTCACCCGGGCCCTACAACTACCTAACTCATTGAGCCACCCGGGCCCTACAACTACCTAACTCATTGAGCCACCCGGGCCCTACAACTACCTAACTCATTGAGTCACCCGGGCCCTACAACTACCTAACTCATTGAGTCACCCGGGCCCTACAACTACCTAACTCATTGAGTCACCCGGGCCCTACAACTACCTAACTCATTGAGTCACCCGGGCCCTACAACTACCTAACTCATTGAGTCACCCGGGCCCTACAACTACCTAACTCATTGAGTCACCCGGGCCCTACAACTACCTAACTCATTGAGCCACCCGGGCCCTCATATGTTATATATTCTAACATAAAACACAACTCAATCTAAACTTTCGTCCCTGTGAATTTTACAAGATCTGTCTGATTCTCTCAGAACGTTACCTTTTCTGAACCTGTTGTGAAGGTTTTGCCAGTAGTATATTCATTGTTTTTGTTTTGTGAAGGTTTTGCCAGTAGTTTTTTTATTTTTTTATTTTTTTTAAAGTTTGGATTTTTACTGAAATCTGTACATCTGTTAGTTGAAAAAAAAACAGTACCTTATTCAATGCTGGTTCCTTTCTGACAAGGACAATACTTTCAGTAACCAGCTGAGATATTGTCTGAAAATTTTCAGGGGCCCTGGCCAACATTTTTTGATCTTGGGCTACTGTTATATTTTATCCCTGTTTCATTGGTTGATCTAAAGTTCACACGTATGTTTAATTGTGTGTTGTCAGATGGTAATAAGCTTCCATGCAAAGTTATAAAGAGTTCCATTTTAAAATGTAGGAGGAGTTGTCTGTTCAAACTTTTGTGACGGGAGGACAAGACGCTCAAACTTTTGTGACCAGAGGACAAGATGAATGCAATATGTCTCCCCCAGATGTAAGGAAACCTAATTAGGTATACATTTCGATGAAAGTATTGACTATTCAAATAGGGACATGCTATAATATACCATATGTTAAGATGGAGGTCACAGAGGTTTTTTATGAAGTAGATGAAACAGCATATTTACAACGTAGATGAAACAGCATATTATGTGTTTGTGTCCACAATAATAATTTACTGATATTGTTTTGTAGAAAAGTCCCATAACTCTGCATGAAAAAAATATAATAAAAACCCTCAAAATCTTATCAATCCTAATAAAAACGTAGATATCTAATTAATTGCACATGACACATTTTTGTTAATTTCAATAATATATATATCTATTAAACCATGTCAGTGCCGAAACACTGACTACTGGGCAGATGATACCCTCTGGGTCGAATGGCCCACCAGCAGAGGTATCAAACCAATGAGAGTAATAAAATCGTAGATATCTACCTAAGTGTGCATGACACATTTTGGAATAACCTTCGTCAGGTATAAAATATTGGAAAGCCAACTAATTCAAACGTGTTTGGGAGTAAGAAAACCAAAAGGTATATATAGGATAGCTAAAATCAGCTATCTCTGGGAGAGCATTAGTATCAATAATAATTACATTACTTACGAACTGTAAATTAGAATATAAATATATCTATTAAACCATGCCAGTGCTGAAACAATACTGACAATGTCTAAACATTTAAAATGATCAGGATTAAATCATCATCTATTCAACTTTAACTGTATTTTGAGTTACATACCATTCCTGAGCACCTGAGTTTTAGTTGGGGTTTGTGTTGCTCAATCTTTAGTTTTCTGTGTAGTGTTTTGTAAATCGTTGTTTGCCCTTTTGTCCTTTTTCCTTTGGCAATTGTGTTGTTTGTCCTTCTTTGATTTATAGATTCTGATTACCTTTTTAAACTCTTCTTATACATGTACCTATATATTTATATAAATACCTCTACATCACTATCAGCATCACCCCAGTCTAAATATCTTGTCTTTATAGCAACCAGTATCATCAACATCATCAGTATGGAATAGAAAAAGTTCCAAAGACTGGCAGGATCAGCCTAAAAAAAATATATACATTTGTATATACATGTATATATATATATTTGAACTCACAATTGAAGTGGTGATAAGCACTGATTGCATAGGTAGTTTTAAATCCAACTACCATACGATCACAACCAAAACGGCCCCTCTAGTCAACATAAGAAAAAAATTAGGATCAACTACTTAAATCAAAACAGATAGAAAAAACTATTTGTAACTTTACTGTGCTTAACAATAAATTCAAAATATTTCTTAAAACATTTCCTAACATAGAAAAAAAAAATATATATATATATATATATAAAGATGAATGGAAATAACCAGGTTTAAGCAATCAATAAAAATTTCTTGGAAATAAAAATGTTTAGTTGAAAATCATTTGTGCATTATAATTATAAATCAGACCATATAGACCCATTCAGATAATAAACTTCCTGTCTCATAAATTACACTGCACCTTTTTTCAGCATCATAGTAAAATTTGATTGAGTGAGTGAGTGAGTGATTGTTGTTTAACGCCAACTCAGCAATTTTTCAGCTATATCATGGTGAGAACAATTTAATTTTCAATGAAATGATGATGAAGTCCGCTTTGTACTAGACTAAAAAAATTTGATTGAATAATCATAATAGCTGAAACAGACAATTATTATCAATAACAAAATTGCATTTCTCAATCTACCCATTTAGAAATCCAAGGATATGATTATCACCTTTTCTTCATTTTCTTGATGTCCAAGGCAGACAACTCCGTCCCATTCATGATAACCTTTCCCATAAGTTCTGCCACATGCTGACCATAAGGTTAAAGTTGGATATCTCTAGAATGGACAAAAATAAATTGTTTTCATCTAATAGTAAATAGATCTGATACACTATATTGTTTACATACAAAAAAAAAATATAATAAAAACATTGATATCAAATTTAGTGTGCACAACATGTTTCATCAGGTACGCTCAAAGCCAAACTATTAGAAAACCAAATTTAGCATTTACTAGTCTACAATTCTAAGAGTACTATAGAATTTAATAAACTACAGGTTTAATGTCTGTGCATTATAAAGACATCAGAAAAACATTCTTTAAACTGTTACATGTATACAACAAAAATGTCTTAAATTTCTAATTTGTTTTCTTATTTTAAACAATTTATCAGTGTGCATAGCTCAAGTAAGATAACCTAGAAGAGATTGTAATGGTGTTTAACGCCACTTTCAACAATATTTCAGCTATATCGTGGAGGTGAGTTTTATTGTTGGAGGAAACAAGAGTATCGGAGAAAACCAGTGACATGTCGCAGGTCACTGACAAACTTTATCACATAATGTTGTATCGAGTACACCTCTCCATGAGTGGGATTCGAACTCACAACTTTAATGGTGATAGACACTTATTGCACAGGTAGTTGTATATCCAAATACCATATCAGAGCTCCAGATAAGCTGCGTATTTGCGTTTTTACGCTATGAAAACGAGTAAAAACGCATGTATTATCAGATCAGAGTGTACATTTACGCATACATATTGCTGTGTAAGCAAACTTTCCAAATTCGGAGCGTACTTGTATGCTGTTGACGATAATACATCGTGTACATAAACAATACATTTTTGACTTTGAGAAATTCCCCGTAATTACTTCTCTTTATACTTTTCGAAAGAGAAAGTGTATACATACGAGGGGTTCCGAATGTTTGCCTTTCTAAGCATCGATGTCAAAAGAGATCTGATTGGATGTTTAAGATAAATCATCCAATCGCAGTCAATATTACAAATAAATGCGGTTTAGTTAAGAACTAAAACGAAAGTGAATTTGGGAACACGTTGTTTGTTGAAAATGAGCAAGAACATGAATAAGTGCGCTACGGAAAATTATATACTTTTTTAAAAGTTCCCGACAGTTTCATCTGTGTCTAGTGACAGTATAGTTAAAGGAATCATTGATGACATTATCAACACGGCTGTGAAAACTGCCGAAGTCGACGAGCAAAAAACAAAATATTTACAACATTTTATTAATAAACATGACACAATCGTGTCAAATTAAACAGAGATATACATTTCACTTGCATCCTGTGTTTATTGAATAACACTTGTGTCAAACATAATTTTAAAAGTGTACCTGTAAGCAATCTTTTCTGAAGTAGAGAGTACAACAGTGCAAAGGAAATATGCAAATACGCATTATTTTCAAAAGTAGGGGGTAATTACCCTTTGGACTTGAAAATTATCTGGAGCTCTGCCATATGATCACGACAATGACGGTTTAGATACAGGTATCCCTGACTACAATATTAAGTATGGTCACTGGCGATGGAAGATTTTTGTTTTTGTTATCATATTTCTTCTAATTTTACTAAATATAGAAAAAATTAATTAATGTGTGTTAATTATAGTATAAATAACTGTGATGTTCGATTACCAAAAATATGTCACGAATGACCGCACAACTGATAATTCACGAATGCGCAAAGCGCATGAGTGAATTATCAGTGTTGTGCGTCATGAGTGACATATTTTTGGTAATCGGACATAGAAGTTAGTTATACTGTTTATTATATAGACTGTTTTGAGCCAATAAATTTGATATTTTCTTTCATCTGCATTGTATGTGTTTATTTCTTTATTACGCATTAATATACAACTGTGTCCTTGGCTACTCGTTGACTTCGCCCACTTTATTCTTTGAAGTTAAAATGGCGCCGCCCTTTGAACATGGATTTATGACTGATAAGTTTGTCTAATGCTTTCAATTTTGTAAATAAATAAATTCATGTGCACATATTTCGATTAGGAATGTAATTTTCATGTTGTTTACTTGTAAACTTTGTGACCATAGTATGCACTCGACCTTGAAAGACACAATTATATTTATTGACACTTGATTCATGTTTTGTTTTTATTATGTACATTTCATTTGTAACCTTGTGGGAAGAATGTCTTGTGAAAGAAGTCAGATGCATACCAATATTTGGCCATTACCAAAACCTAAACTATTTCAAATTCGATGAATTATATAATTAGAAAACAAGTAATTTAACAATATAACAGCTAGGAAATGTAAATCGTTAAATGTGGGTCCAAACGATTCAAATGTTAAATGTGTGATTCAAACGGATTATAACGGAAGGAAAATGGACTAAAGTTCACTCAGAATCGGAATCACTAAACGATAAAGGTATGATTCTTTTATATTTTGTTTTTGCTATTTGTAGTCCGAATCATCACTTTGTCTTTTCTGACTAGACTGAGGATTGTTAAAATTAAAAGTTCCTCCGTAAATGTAAGTATTCCCATAAAAAAGAGATGACATCTTAGTGTCAGAAGTCATTGAACTAGTACTTGTGGTTGACGAAAGCTGTCACAAATTTCGATTCATTTCACAAGAAGCAATAGAACGAACACTGTTATTTGAATTTGTATTTTCGGACGGCTTTCCTTTGTCAAAAACAACTTTACCCTCGGTGTCCGATAGCACTTTGGATATACTTTTCTGCTGGTTTTGATTAAGGCGAGAGTACGTGTTCACACTTTGAACATATCATTTAAGATATCATTTTGTTTAATTTTTTAAATCTTTCCTTTATCGTAAATGAAACTAACAATCTGTCAATGAAATGAAGCAAAGGGACATCACTCCATATAATATTCTAAAAAAAATAGTTCCGGCTCGAAAAATGGTGGGAAAAATAGCGAGAGTGAAAATAAAAATGGTAATTTCACTAGTGAAATTATCGTTTTTATTTAACTCGGAAATCTCGGTATTTCATCGATATCTATATAATAAGTTTAGTTATTAGTTATATGATGAAAGATCAGTTTTAAGAAGATGAAATCAGCAACAACAAAAACTAGACTTACCACGATATTGTTTTGAGTCACATTTATTCTAATACTAGCTTTAGACTTGATTTTACTGAAATAAAAAGAATTGCATTCAATTACATGTACAATTATAACCTTGGTTATAAAAAGAAGCCTTTAATAAGAGGTTCAATGCTCTTCTATCAAATACAGAGGTTGAGGTCATGGTTATCTATCTACAACACATTCAGCATAGTTTCAGTTTTATTCAGCAATCATTATATTTGCTATAGAATTCAGGTATACAAATATTGTTTCACTTTATTTTTCTAGTATACAAATAATAATCTTCTGGTATCTGACTGAGTTAGAGGGGAAGGTACCAGCGTAGCACAGATGTGACAGAGGACAACCTTGAAAACCATAAGAATGAAGGTTAATTCTGCTCTTTTTAGTAAAATTTTGCTGTTGTTTAAGACATTTTAACATTACATGATTAACACAATATGAATTAACACTAATTAATATATTTGCACTCCAATAAAAGCTTTCCAAAGGCTCATTTTTCTACCTGATTCAAGAGCTCGTACAATTTTTTTTCTATATTTACCGACAATATACATATATTGTTGTGGGCGGATTGAAATATTTGTTTAAGAATTATAATAACCCTCATCAAAGAAAGTAAATATAAAAAAATAAAGGTGTTTTATCTTAAAGGCATATTGTCTACCACAATCGTAATTTTTTCATACCCAAAATTATTGTCGTTTTCCGTACTGACCTTCATAAAATGAAGATTAAACACCGAATTATTGGCGAATATGTTACGAAACGTTGTTTTTCCGATTTAAAAAAGCTGACCATCGTCACTGGAGGCTAATTAATTATGCACTGACCTGAGCGAGGCCAAATCTATTTTTATGCCAGTAGCCCGGATGCTGCAGCATGTCGTGTTTGTTTACCTCGCAATTACAGCCGTTTTATGCTACTCATTGACAATAATTTGCAGTTGCCAGGTGCAAAATTACATATATTGAATAATATCTACCGAAAATGATTATAGGCATCATCATAAATTCATAAAATATGAAAAACGATTGAGAAAAGAAGGCAGCATGCCTCGGCTTACGTATCAAGCAAAATCTTTGCCACTTCAGCATAAGTTTGGACGCGTAGCACTTCCTTGAGTTCGTTCCAACGGTCCAACTGATCCCCTACATATATCCTGCATTTGTTCCATTTGGAAGATACTGCACTTCTATTCCTCTTTCTCTCTGAATCCGTCAATGTCCGCTTTCTTCCACACGTTGACACTTTCTCTTTTGCCCAAGAACCACATGTTGTTTATTGTTTCTAAACAGTGTGCATGCTCAAGACGGGTTCACATAGAAGGTCATATGAATAGAGTTGGGTTAAATTGAATTCTTGTCATCATGGACAATAATTCCGATAACGATAGTTTTGGGTCTTTTTTGTCAAAAAAAAAGAACACAAAATGTATCTTTTGCAGCATAACTGTTTAATGATAGCTTAAACAAATCATTTACGACAACAATTTTGGGTATGAAAAAATTAAGATTGTGGTAGACAATATGCCTTTAAAAAAACAAATCATAATAGTATATCAAACAGGATGAGAAAATAACTCACTCATTATTTTTAATAACTTCATAGGTTAAAAAGATAATTATCAATTGTTTATCAATAAAAACAATTCCTGATTAACTTTGCCTGATTAATTTCAATTTAAACAATTAAGCAGTTTTTTTTTAACTTAGACTTTCTAAAGGAACATAACAATGAACAAAATATGCTTTTAAAGTATTTTATTTTTTGCATTAATTCTTCCAACCCCCTTTTTTTAATAGGGCTGAGTTTTGATCTTTTAGATATCTTTAATATAATCATTAATATTATACAGTTATTTAATGGGAGTGTAGGCAATAGATCAAAATATTTTCCCCGAGGTACTGACCGAGGGCAATAGAACACTTTGGTCTTTCCAATACTGAGGGAAAAATTGTTTGATCTATTGCCTGCAATCCCATTAAATAACTGTTTTACTACCTAATTACAATTTTTTTTAACAAGATTCCAAAATATACTGTTTTCAGCATTTTAATATTGTTCAAAATTTTGAACAAACTTGACAAAATTGTCTTTTTCATAATAAACATGAAGATTCTTAAAGTTTTAATCATTAAAATGTTTTAGATTACGATGTGGGAAACGCCATGATAGAAATTCCGGATTATCGATCTATTGCCCGGGGAAAGAGACAGCCTCTGAACGTTAAGCAAAATAGTCGATAATAAAAAATACCTAATGATACGCTTAAAAATTATAATTAGGTAATAAAAAAAAATGTAATACGATTGTATGATTCTTGCATTGTGTTGTTTTTTGTCTGTGGGCTTTTGTCCTAGAGGAGCATTTGTCCTGTTCCCCCTAAACTAATAATAAATCAACAAGAGTGGATGTGACACCATCATGAATCCTTACCTTTTAAGTACTGTAATCATGTCTGTTATATTCTCTAGAGTTTCCACGATAATAACAGGACAAGAAAATATCTGTTTCATCTCCAACTTAAAAAAAACCAAAACCATAAAATATCAATATGTATTCCATGGATTGTATAATCTGAAACTAGTGATACTAAAATGAAAAACAAAACATATCACACACTGTCAGATCAGACATATCACACACTGTCAGATCATATCACACACTGTCAGATCAGACATATCACACACTGTCAGATCAGACATATCACACACTGTCAGATCAGACATATCACACAGTCAGATCAGACATATCACACACTGTCAGAACAGACATATCACACACCGTCAGATCAGACATATCACACACTGTCAGATCAGACATATCACACACTGTCAGATCAGACATATCACACACTGTCAGATCAGACATATCACACACTGTCAGATCTGACATATCACACAGTCAGATCAGACATATCACACACTGTCAGATCAGACATATCACACACTGTCAGATCAGTTCCAAAATTCAACTGAAAAAGTGCAGACAGATGCAATATCCTAAACATACATACAGTCAAACCTGCCTATGCAGTCACCTGTATTAAAAGTTCACCTTTTTCTTGTCCTGTCATAGAAAATTTTATATGAAATGAACCTCTTTTAAAATGTCACCTGTCTTATAAGGCCACTTTTTCTTTGTCCCAAAGGTGACCTCTTAATACAGGTTTGACTGTATATATACATGATCACTCACTTTCCTGTCTTGGTACAGGCATTTCAATTAAAGCGGAAGGGTTCAATGCAATATTTTTTGTAAGCAGTATGAATTCTTGTTTAACTACTTTAGTTTTGAATAGATATGGAAGAATCTATCACATTATTATTGTTTATCATTTACGAACCGAAGTGATTACTTGGAACTTTAAAATATGGTATGGCACTGATTGTGATTTTCATGGTTTAAGTTTTGTTAATTTAAAAGTCAAACATATATGGGATTTAAATTTTCATTAAAATCAATTATTAAATTTTTTTTAAAAAGAAAAAGGAGAATTAAATTTCATAAATCAGCATATTTATCAGGCCATATGCTAGATACTATTTTAAAATTTTGACACAATTTTACCTTTGTCATTGATATTACCAGCAATACATTAAATATTCATTATGCATGAACATGTTCTATATTGAAAATTCTATATACCATTAGTGAACAAAGTTTTGTTCTTAAATAGTATTTTTATGACATAAAATGTGTATTACCTCCTTTAGAATATCTTGGTTTAGTGTTAAAATGATAATTGCTGATGCTCCAAACATAAGTGCTTTCTGCATCTATAAATAAAACAAAATACAATATTTAACAGATGATGTTCATGTCGCACCTGAGTTAATCACAGTTTTAGTGGGGTTCATGTTGCTCGATCAAATTTAGTGCACACGACGCATTTCCGGAGATCATTGTTTGTCCTTTTTCTTTTGGCCATTGTGTTGTCTGTCCTTCGAGTTACGACTTCTCATTACCCCTTTGGTATCTTCAAACTCTTCTTCAGTTCTGTCGCAAGTCACTAACAAACTTTATCACATAATGTTGTATCGAGTACACCTCGCTTGAGGATTTGAACTCACAACATTAGTGGTGATAGGCACCGATTGCATAGGTAGTCATAAATCCAACTGCCATACGATCACGATGGCCCCGATTATGGCCAAGATATTAATGCAAATACACAGATGTGGTGAAATAATTCAAGTAGTCAACCTTGTTTTATGTGTCTATCCTAACTCTAAAAAAAAAAAAATTATAACAGTTGGCTTGTCTGGGTTGGGTCATGTGAGTGAATATTAAAGGACTTTGTAGAACACTAACCCTGTCAATAACAGATGGACATCCATCATCTAATGTTCCTCTCTCTGGATAATGAAATACAGCAATCCAGTCTTGTGGTAACCTGGCATAACTCTCTTCATCTTTTTCCCCGCAATTTGAATCAGGCTGAAACATATTTTATACAGGCATATAAAACACAGTTCAAAGACAATTAAAAAAAAATATAATAATATAGAATTTTGTAATATTTATTAAAAAAAAACCATCACAGAGATCCTCGTAGGATAAAATTTTAATGAGTCCCACCCAAAAGGTCAAAAGTCCCACTAGTGCATTCTGTTAAAAAAATTTAATTGGCAAGTCCCAGTGAGCAAGTAATAAATTAATTTCTAGGATAATCTTAAGTGAAGGAAATCCTAGAATACTCCAACGAAAAATGGTACCTCTCCGTCGACAGAATTAAAACTCACAACTTTAGTGTTGATAGGCACCTATGAATATGTATGATCCAACTACAATCTTTTGTGGATAATGACACATGTACATACATTGAAACTCACCTCTCAATATTTACATGACATCAGCAATGGAAAAAACACTTCACTGTGACATAAAATTAACAAAATTATATATACATAGGATTTGAACTACACAGCTACATGATATTGATTCTGTAGCGTTTTAATAATCTGTGAAGACAATTGCGACAACCTGAGAATTTTGACATACATATATGGTTCTTTATTTTGACAAACAAGTATGATTTTACAGCAAATTAAGAGACTGTTTTCAGATAACATCTGATACACACATACAAAATGGTGTACATTCGATCTAAATTTTGGATTTATGGAGGTTTAACTACGTAAAACAGTATGAGATTATCATTATTTTTTGCTGATTTGAAGTAGAAAATATGTCTATATATGAAATCTTACTTGCACTTGATCTGACACATCCGTCCATGACAAAATATGCATCGGAATGTACCGGGGTCAACTTTTTAATTTCCACAATACATTTGATAGAGCTTGTGACGAGATTAGGATGGAGATACCGGTCATACTAAAAAGCGCCTGGGACAGCCCGTAGCAGTACGGTTACTGGAAATAACGTCCGTCATATTGGAATATTGCTTAAATCAGACTTTTGTCGAAATTATAATGGAATATTATGTTAAGTGAGGTCTTACCGTGAGTTTACATATTCAAGTTATGTACTAAAAAGTGCCCAGGAGTATTCCCTAGTTTGGTGTAAATATTAGGTTTATTTCAATTCTATTATATATAACTTGCTATATTCTATTGTCTTTTTCTTTGTTGTTTTTAGTTTTGTATAAAATTTGTGCGTGTATTGGGTAATTAGCAAATGAATTATCGACACGTGCTTCGGTTATGACATTACATGCATGCATGTAAATGCATGAAAAAAATAATACATTTTAAACAAAAACCCTGTTTACTGTTCATAGTTGGCTTCCATTATTTTATAATGGAAGAGCCCTCACGCCACGTCAAGGCTTGTACAATATATAAAATTAACAAAATAATTTTAAAATAACACTTTATTTAAAACAATTATATACCTGTATATAATTTTGACAAAAATTTGATTTAAACAATATTCCAATACGACGGGCATTATTTCTAGTACCCGGGCTGCTTCGGGCGCTTTTTAGTATGACCCGGAGATACAGACAGAGATTTCTTCGGAAGCCTAATTCTCAATGTGATTCCTGCCACAGTAACTCAAGACATTATGCAACAAAATGTGTTCACAATTTGCATATGAACTGTGGTTTTCTAATTTCTACATCAATAAAGACAAGATGAACTGTGAGCTAATGCTTACTTATGATACCCCCGCTCTTTGGCAAACAAGAAGTAGGAATCTGACGGGTCAAAAAACGCTTCCCACGATATGGGGTACCTATATGAAGCTTGTGACCAAATATCAGATTTCTGCCATCAATAGTTGCTGAGAAAAATGCGACGAAAAATGGGCATATATACAAAATGTATGTTCAATGTGTATAAAAATCAACAAAGTCGGCAAACAGGAAGTAGGAATCTGATGGGTCCAAAAACGCTTCCCACGATATGGGGTACCTATTATATATGAAGCTTGTGACCAAATATCAGATTTCTGCCATCAATAGTTGTTGAGAAAAATGTGACGAAAAATGTGCATATATATTCAATGTGTATAAAAACCAACTAAGTCGGCAAACAGGAAGTAGGAATCTGACCGGTCCAAAAACGCTACCCACAATATGGTATACCTATATGACGCTTGTGACCAAATATCAGATTTCTGCTATCAACGACAACAGTTACTGAGAAAAATGCGACGAAAAATATCTTGTACAGACGAACAGAGGTAAAGCAGTATACCCCCTTCCCCCTTTGGTGAGCGGGGGTATAATGAATTTCATGATATATCTGAATTATTGGCAATATTGTTGGAAGTGATGGAATAAAATAATATTTTTGACCACGTGACATGCATGAATAGCCATGATGCAATGAAAGATATAATTACCATATGAAGTCGGCCATTAGCTTTAATTGTTTTTCCAACGTTTGCAAATCGACCTTGTATGTGTTGTAGCAATAGATTTCTATCATTTGACGAGCCTCCAAAGTTTACGTAATCGTCACTTTTTCCAGACATCTGAGGTTGTCCGCTGGAGAACTCATGTTTGTGAACATTTATCACTGCAAATTTATCTGACACAGAAAGAACTGGGGTTAATGATATCAGATATAATAAAACTGCAATGAATCTTGAATTTTTATGTTTGCTATTTGATGTAGACGCCAACATCTGGAAGATTGTCAAAATACGTCTGTAATGTTATCATTAAATACAACTTATAAATCTTCACATTGAAGAGCTATAACTCCACAATTCATCTAATAACCGAAAAACAAATAGAAACAGAAGGCTATAACAGAAAAACGTAGAGAATAGACATAAAAATTAAATATTTGGAACACAGTAATTAATCAATAATATTTTGCTGGATCTAGTTTCCCTCTTTGTTGAAATTCAATTTGCACAGTTGGTTTTGATAAAACTAAATTTTATGAAAAACAATTTAACTATATGCATGTTTCTCAATAAAGTTTAAAAAAATCAAGGCTCTGAATTTGTAATGTAGATATAATTTCATATTTCTGTATGCAATCAATCTTCACAATCTTCACCCCTCGAAATTATATTTCATAAATTATGAGAGAAAGAAGCTCCCTTCTATCCAAGTATTTTTGATACACCTTGAGTGTTCTCTCAATGTTCCAAAATACTTTGATCAAGTATAATGTACGACTATAAAATGTGTTTTTGAAAATACATCAAAATTATCTACATAAAATAAGAACCATACATTTTCATTCAAGCATGAATTTAATAAAATATCCTATAATGATTTCCGAGATTCTTCCATATATTAGTTATTCCTTGTGATGGCCATATTAGTCAAATACATGTAATGAAGAAATCATCAGTACAGTCCTCACGATGAGCACCGGTCCTCCGGCCAAATATCAGTAAAACTTTCTTTGAACCAGTAAAATTTTCAGTTTTTACTTAGATATATATATATACAGTGGAACCTGTCTAATCCGACACACCAAGGGACCAAGGAAATGTGTCGGATTGTACAGGATGTCGGAAAACTCTTTTTAGTTAACAGAAATTTGCACAAATTTAACAAGAGAAGACATTGTGTATGTTTGATTATGTAGGATGGTTTAAATAATTGGAATTACAATATAAAGGGATTAAATGTAGATAAAATACATTTAATGTTTAATTTATACACAATTAATATATTTGAACAATTTCATAATGTGATAAGATATTGTTGGTTGTAGTCATGTCCTTTACAAAGAAAGTGAAAACAGTTATCTGTAATATTTTAATTATTATATTCTTGGTAAAATTACTTTAACCTTTATTAATGAGTCTCTAATCACCTGCCAATCAACACATTCAAATCATAATTTATTGGTGTACACATGCAAGCCTAGAACAATTTCATATTTTATCAGATAATAATAATAATAATAATAATATTTATTCAGGTACATAAAAGGCATACATGTAATTTGACACAATACATTACATACAGTATTTAAATAAATTCAAGTATTTCAGAGACAGACAATGACATGACTGTAATAGAGTATTACATTGGTAAACAAATAAATAAATAAAAAAAATAATAATGCTAGGCATTTCTGGTTCGCTTGTCTCAATATTTTCCACATTTTATTATTTTTTTTAATAATAAAATGTGGGAAATATTGAGACAAGCAAACCGGAAATGCCTAGCACCCAAGGATAACCCACAAAAGCTTAAAATAAAGCTTATTTCCAGTGGGGTCCTTACCCTTATTACACTTCACTGGTCCATAATTGAGAAATATTAAAAATAAGAAATATCAATATTCATTTCTTTACATCACAGATATTAAATAAGACTTGTAATTTAATTTAATAGAAAATAAACTCACTTTGGTAACTGTTTTTTAGTTTTTCCATTAAGTATTTTTTAACATTAGTTTTGAATCTGTTTTTATTATTACAGTTTTTGACTGACTCTGGTAACGAGTTCCAATCTTTAATACCACTATAATAAAATGTGGTGGACTCGCACCCTTTTATAGAGGGTATGCTATAATTCATACTACTAGATCTTTTACTATGAGATGATAATTTGTTGGTAAAATTTTTATGCAAATAATCTGGACATTTATTATTGAAAATATTATATACATGATTAAGTCTTAGTTGTTTGACTCTATTACTAATATTTAAGAATCCAAATTTTTCAAATTCTATATAAGTAATACTTTTTTCTGTGATGTAATCCTAGAATAAATCTTACTACCTTATTCTGAACTATCTGAAGTTTATTTTTCATTTGTTTAGTTAAACCTTCATACCAGCATGAGTACGTGTAGTCAAAATGACATTGTATAACCTTCACACCAGCATGAGTACGTGTAGTCAAAATGACATTGTATAACCTTCACACCAGCATGAGTACATGTAGTCAAAATGACATTGTGTAACCTTCACACCAGCATGAGTATGTGTAGTCAAAATGACATTGTATAACCTTCACACCAGCATGAGTACGTGTAGTCAAAATGACATTGTATAACCTTCACACCAGCATGAGTATGTGTAGTCAAAGTGACATTGTATAACCTTCACACCAGCATGAGCACATGTAGTCAAAATGACATTGTATAACCTTCACACCAGCATGAGTACGTGTAGTCAAAATGACATTGTGTAACCTTCACACCAGCATGAGTACGTGTAGTCAAAATGACATTGTATAACCTTCACACCAGCATGAGCACGTGTAGTCAAAATGACATTGTATAACCTTCACACCAGCATGAGTACGTGTAGTCAAAATGACATTGTATAACCTTCATACCACCATGAGTACATGTAGTCAAAATGACATTGTATAACCTTCATACCAGCATGAGTACGTGTAGTCAAAATAACATTGTGTAAGTGTGGAACATAATGTCTTTATAGACTGTAGATCTAAACAGTTCTTATTTCTATATAAAAATTTCAATATTTGATGAACCTTTTTCACAATTGTATTGACAACATGGTCACCTGAGAGAAACTGGTCAATCATGACACCCAGATATTTAACACTGGTTTTGGATTCTATATTAATCCCATTACAGGAAATACTAAAATTTTCCGGAGACTGAGAACGCAGTTTCCTGTTTGGACCAAATAGAATACTTTCAGTTGTGCCCAAATGTAAAGACAATTTATTGTCTACTAGCCATTCATGACAGGATTTTAACAGTTTCTCTGAGATGACCCTAGTGTCGTTATGTGAAAATAAAATTGCAGTATCATCTGCATATAATAAAACTTTGCAGTCTTGATCAATGCTAGTTTGTAGATCGTTCACATAAATTAGAAACAACAAGGGCCCAACAAGCTGCCCTGGGGTACACCACAAGTCACTTCCCACATATTCGAATCTATTCCATTGATGTTTACTAATTGTTTCCTGTTTGTGAGATAGGACTCGAACCATGACACGGACTGAATGCCAATTACCCTTAATTTATCACACAAAATACTATGGTCCACTGTGTTGAAGGCCTTCTGTAGGTCTAAAAGGACCATTCCAGTGTAGAGGCCTCTAGCTATTTCAGTTTTTATGTGATCAATCAAGTGAATTAAACATGAGTCCATGGAGTATGAGCTTCTGAATCCCGATTGAAATTCAAATAATAAATTATTTGAAATAAGAAATTTTTTAAGTTGCTTATGTACAGCCTTTTCAAGTACTTTTGAAACAATACTAAGAATACTTGCAGGCCTGTAATTTTCAGGCTTTAACCTATCATTTTTCTTGAATAAGGGCTTTACTTTAGCCATTTTTAATTCGTCAGGAACTTCTCCTTCAGAAATAGATAAATTAATCAAAAAGGTGACTGGGACTTTTAGAATAGGGGCTGCATCTTCTAGAAACCTAGCCAGAATCCCATCTAAGCCAGTGATTTTACTAATATTAAGACTACATAGTTCCTTGTATACAAATTCTTCTGTTACATGTTTAAGATTGAATTTCATATCTGAATTCCTTTGTGATGTATAGAAGGTTGTAGCCATATCCTTTACAAAGAAATGTATATTCTTTGTAAACTTACTTTTAACCTTTACTAATGAGCCTCTAATTACTTACTAATCAATTAGTTAAAATCACAATTTATTTGTGAGCTAAGTCTGTCAATTTGTTAATGGTTTATATTTAATGATACACATGGAAGGGTGGTAATTTAGTCATGAGCAGATCAAAGGGTCGGATAAGACAGGATTAATTATGTGTAATTAACAACACTGGGATCATAAAACAGTGTCGGATGTTGGAAGTGACAGGTGTCGGAATACTCAAGGTTTTTCTAACAAAGAATGCTAAAGAAATATTTTGGGACCTGGAATTCTTGTCGGAAGTCACAGGATGTCGGATCGCACAGGTTCCACTGTATATAATAAATTCAAGAATTTGATTCAGACCAGTAAATTCAAATTTTCATTTCAAGGACTGCATCACTGCAAAGCTATGATAAAAATGGGCCAGTTATTTCAGACCATGAGAAACTAATATGTTCCATGGTGAAAATATTACTTGTAGATTTTGGATTAGAACAAATGGAAGAATATATTTTTAGAACAATTCATTGATCTTTCTTGCAAAGTAAGTTTCAAATGACCCAGTGAACATTCTTCCTTCTTTCAGACAAACACTACTATTTACTTTAGCAGCTATATTGATTGTTGGATTAGATGGAAATACCAGTAAGAATTAATCAAGGGACATGGATAGTCCCTGTAAAGTTGTGGTTCAAATGCAATCGTTAAAGATGGCAGGTTATATGCTTGCTGACTTTTCAATATTCTTTGATGTAAGGCTGTCACAAAAAATGTTTTAGTTGACCACATTAACAAAGAAGAAATTCCTGATTTTTGTGTTGTAGCTGTTTATATTGTAGACCATTCCTGTTTTATTTTGTTGTTTTTTTTTTAAATTTATTATTTGGTTTTCATCTGATATTAAATATTGCTATAAGGTAGCATAATAGTATATGATTGGCTAAAATAGAGTGTGTAGTTGTGGTCCGATAGCTGTTTAGTCCGACAATTCGATGGTCCGACAGTTCGAGAGTCCGACAGTCGGACTATCGATCGGATCCCCTAAAATATGACTGTTCTTATTGGGAGTTACTGCAAGTTGTCTTTTATGTGCAAGTAGCATGAAGTTTTCCATACACAAGGTCCTATCTCTATTCCCTTAGGAATAAACAAGTTTTTACAAAGATTCAATGAATAAAATGAACCCATTCTGACAACAGAATGAAGAAAAGCTTGAAGATACCAAAGGTGTAATTAGAAGCCATAAATCGAAGAAAACAAATGAATACATTGGTTTCATCTTCAACATTTTATTCGGAGGCATAAAAAAATAATACTTGAGCTTTGAAAGACTTTATATATGAAAGACTAGACATGGTATAATTAAAGCATATTATTCAATGGCAATGTACTGTATTACAACTACAATTAGTACTAATTTACAAATAAAGTTGCAAATTTACAAAATAAGCATAAATCATAAATGTTCTTTTAGTAGTCAACACTTATGTTTTCTTTCAATCATATCAATTTATGTTCTAATGTAATTTAAACTCATGTTTTAAAGTCAAAATGTCCAGTTTACAATGTACAAAGGTGCATGATACCTATGTATCGGCCACAACAATTTGATTTGTAGTCTATTGGAATTTTTCATTGTACCTCAGATCTAAGAAAAGCACACGGAAATTTGCTTAAATTCCTCCCTTTTCAAGTGAATATCATGGTTGTGGTTATGGTGTTGAACGCACTTTCAACAATATTTCAGATTTATCGAAGCGGTCAGTATTACTGGTGGAGGAAACCGTGGTACCCGCAGAAAACCACAAACCTGCGGCAAGTCACTGACAAACTTTATCACATAATGTTGTATCGAATACATCTCGCCATGAGTGGATTCAAAGTCACAATGTTAGTGGCGACCAGCACTGATTGCATATAGTTGTTAATCCAACTACCATGTGATCACGACCATGACGGCCCCAAGTGAACTTCATGCAATCTTTCCATTTGAAACAATATCATCAGCACATGCCCGAGATTTCTTTGAAAAATACAGGTAAACAGAATGTTTATAAAATACAATAAATAGTCCTGTTCTTAAAAAAAGGATTGATGGGGATGGGTAAATATAACGAAGTTGTGCAATTTTCAATAATTGTCCTTAAAAAGCTAAAAGACCTTAATAATCAAATTGTTATGGCCTTAAACACTTGTTTACATTTTTTACTTAAACTTAAATTATAAAATAGCTACAAATCATGCATAAATAGAAACATTAATAAAACAAAATGATACACAAACTATATAATTGCTTGGAAAACAAAATTCAAATATACTCACACTAAAATGCATCCAAATGAATTTAAATTTAATCAAATGCTTATGTGAGCATAGCTTAATTCCAATAGACCAATATTTTAGCTACATCGTGACAAAAAGAAATTATTTCATAAATTGTATATTTTGAGATCTGCTTTTACTAGATTAATAGTATGGCTGGGTTCTTATAGTGAAGCAACTGTACACATTATCTAATCAAAGACACTGTTTTCTGAATGAATTTGAATTTTGGTGTTTAACGTCACTTTCAGCAATATTTCAGCTATATCATGGCGACCAGTTTTAGTGGTGGAGGTACCCGGAGTGAACCACAGACCTTGGGCAAGCAACTGGTAAACTTTTATCACTTGCGGCTGTGAGTCGAGTGCACCCTTTTTTGTAATTTACAAAGCTGTGTGCGAACCGACGTCGTATTGGCGATAGGCTTGTATGAGCTGTTAGATCCAACGACCTAACTCATTGAGTCACCCGGGCCCCGCACAGTTTTTTTTTTTTTTCTCAACTGCAAAATACATCAATACAGAATAGAATACAATAATATAATAACATATAAAACATCATACAATCTATATAGTAAAGTACAATTAAATCTGCTTACAATCTTTTCCAATAAATAATCATATGTATATTGCAGTGGAGGTTTTTTTTTTTTTAGAATATAAAAGATGAGAAAAGGGGTATTTTGCAGTTTAAAATTGTTTACTATTGATATATGTGATAAATATTTTGTTTGTATAATTAGGAAAAAAAGTAGATAAGAACTTTAGTGTATTTTTAAAAAGAAAAAAAAAAGACATTGAGAAGATGAGATTGTACTTTATATTGGCATTTATATGTAAAAGTTTTATGGTCTGGACTGGTGCAAACAATCAATTGGACTATAACACTGTACAAAAGTATTATTTGGATGGATCAAACATTCATATTGTTTTAATTATCCCGTAATGAGTATACTATAAAGTATACTATAGTATAGTAAATATAAACAAGAAAAGTATATTTAGATATTTAGATAGACTATATCAGTTAGTATTTAGTGGAATCTCTATGGAAAGGGAATTTACATAAGAATAAAAACTATGTCAACAATCTTCAAACAGTTTTTCAAAAGTACTCCAATGTAATTGAAATTCTGCAATTCTTTGATTTCGGACAGCAATAATTTTTTTCAGTTTTATATAAATTTATCAAACAGGCTATAAGCGAATGAAAGTATAATATTTTCTTCAGACATCTGTTTGTATATATATAGTATTTTATGCTTAGTAAAATGGCATTGTATACATCATCTTTATATACTTTATCAACATCCCCAAAAATTAGAGTCTTCTTTAAAAATGTTTGGTTTATGTCTTTGTCACCGAACCAAGAATTTACTTGCCCTAGAAGATTTTGCACATTTTCACAACCCCCAAAAATGTGTTCAATAGTTTCATTTTCCTTTTGGCAAAAATTACAATTTGCATCATCAATAATTTTATTTTTTTTCAGGAAATAATTAGTAGCCAGAATATTGTGGTTTATTCTAAATTGAAACCAATGTAATTTTGTACATGCTGTAGCTTTAAAAGGGAGTATATAAATTTGTTTCCACTCATTTGAATTAATATCGAAAACTGTATTCCATTTTCTTTGAGCGGTAGGAACACTACTGTTTTTATTTAGAATTGTGTACATATCTTTTGAACCTTTAGAACTTCGAAAAATATTTTGTAGAGATGACGGGACAAAAGTGGTGTAATGGTTAGCGTGCTCGCCTGGAGTGTGGTAGATCATGGGTTGGAGCCACGATCGGGTCAAACCAAAGACTATAAAATTGGTATCTATTGCTTCTCCACTAAGCACGCAGCTTTAAGGAGAAAGAGCAAAGACTGGTTGGCTCAGAATCGGGATAATGTGTCCGAAATGTCTATCAGTGAACTGTTGTTTCAGTAAGCTAGCACTTTAAAAATCCAACTAAGGATGTTGCTCTAGTACAAAGCAGACCTCATCATCATCTTGTTGAAAATTAACTTGTTCTCACCATGATATTGCTGAAAAGTTGCTGAGTTTGCGTTAAACAACAATCACTAGCTCACTAACATACACGTAGATATCTAATTTAGTGCGAATTTCTTAAATAACCTTCATCGGGTATGCTCAAAGCCAATCAATTTAAAAAATTATTAGGAGCAAGAAAACCAAAGGGCCTAAACAGGATGGCCAAAATAGGCTTAGGTAGGATGTATCAAAAGCACAAAATGCTGATAATGTTTTGATAACATCATAATAGAACTCCAATATATTTTTATACATCGACACAAATGAGCATAACTTGAATTGAACCGTGAAAAGAAACTTTGATTTCAAATGAGTCATACATCAAATAATGAACTCCATTGTTTTTATGAAACCTTATAATATTCAGCACTTGAAATCTCAAAGCATTCTTTTCTATAGTATCAACTTAAAATAATAATAAATATATTTAATTGTTGGCTTGGTTTTATGGTGTTTAACACCACTTTCAGCAATATTTCAGCTATATCATGGCGACCAGTTTTAGTGGTGGAAGAAGCTGGAGTACCCGGAGAGAACCACTGACCATGGGCAAGCAACTGGTAAACTTTTACTTGCGGCTTCGAGTCAAGTGCACCCTTTTTTGTAATTTACAAAGCCGGGCGCGAACCCACGCCGTATTAGTGATAGGATTGTTATGTATGAGTTGTTAGGTAATCCAATTACCTAACTCATTGAGCCACCCGGGCCCTCATTTCATTTTGATACTGAAACTCGTAAAACCCTTTCTACAGCATAAATATTATAAGATAAAATGTTGTGTGTATAACTTTTCCAACACTTATAGCACTTCATGAAACGTATATATCAAGTTAAAAAACTAAAGTCATTATCTGTTTATAAAAAAGGACTTGTGTCTGTTGATGAAGGACTGTTAATAGAGTAATCTGTTGTATCAGGACTAATATCTGTTATAAAAAAGGACTTGTGTCTGTTGATGAAGGACTGTTTACAGAGCAATCTGATGTATCATGACTAATATCTGTTTATAAAAAAGGACTTGTGTCTGTTGATGAAGGACTGTTTACAGAGCAATCTGATGTATCATGACTAACATCTGTTTATAAAAAAGGACTTGTGTCTGTTGATGAAGGACTGTTTACAGAGCAATCTGATGCATCAGGACTACTGTGTACTGTCTGAAAGATATAATAAAATCTGTCGTAATGGAAAATAGAAATATTTTTAAAAATTACATAACAATTTTACCTATTTGACATTTATAAAGATTCTGGTTTGGTTTAGGTTTATGGTGTCACTTTAAACAATATTTCAGTTATATCATGGTGGTCAGCTTTATTGGTGGAGGAAACCAGAGTACCTGGAGAAAACCATTGACCTATCGTCAGTCACTGACAAACTTTATCACATAATGTTGTATCAAGTACACCTCGCCATGAAAGGGATTCAAACTCACAACTGATTGCACAGGTTGAGGTAGTTGCAAATCCAACTACCATACGACCACAATGGTCCCTTAGATCTATGCGAGATTCCAGTCATTTTCAAAAAGTTATATCAACCATTCAAAGCCACTAGCACTTCACAGTGGTTGACACAGACTAATAAATTCGTCGACACCACTTCCAATTTTGCTATCAAACGAAAGGCTACACTGAAGAGAGTTGATCCTTTCAAGCCTTGAAATCAGAGGTTTGGGTATGTGATAAAAATATTGTCTGAATTTCTGCAAATTATCAGTCATTTAACAGAATATGAAACAGGCCATCTCATTCTCTAAATATCTCTTGCTTAGTAAAGCTACTTATTATATAGATAGGTGTGATTTATCGCAATTTATCCATGAAATAAATTTATCCATGAAATAAATTCCAGTATCTCACATGTATCAGTTTTTTCCTGCCGGAACTACTTTTACACAACTATAAGTGTGTTATCTGTTACATCCCTTGTTGTGTTACAGTGAATACACACACGATTATAAACTGAAACAATTAAACTGATGAAAATTTGCAGCACTTTTATAAATTATTTGAATTGTTTCATTTATTTATACATTAAAATTAAACACTTGTTTATTCTAAATTGAATCATTTCACTAGCATAACACAAATCACACAAATTATAAATTCTGCGAAATGTTGTTGACGACTTTGTCACATAAACAACATGATGTTGACTTCCAGTTTAAACGTATAGATCAGGCATTCATTTCTTTGGCGTGGTGTACACTTCAATTTTGATAAAATTTAACTAAAATAAGTTTGCAAGGTAGACATTTTAAATTATTTTTGTGTATTGTTGTAAATGTGATGTGTAGGATTTCACGTTTTCAAAACTCAGAAACTCGTCCTTCATTTAAATTTCCAACTTTTTTCATCGGAGCGGTAACACTTGTTGGCATGTGCGGCCATATTGATCACACACTATCATTGCTCGTGGATTCATACGCGTGGATTGAAATATACAAATTAAAAAATATAATATATAAGAAATTTTGGAAATCTATATAATAAACAATATAACTAAATCATACATTTTGAATATCAAAATATGACCATTCGTGGCCATATACGCATTAAGGATTAAACTTGTGGGCAGAACAAGTGCCGCCCA
This sequence comes from Bathymodiolus septemdierum, assembly GCA_963383655.1. Taxonomy (NCBI): domain Eukaryota; kingdom Metazoa; phylum Mollusca; class Bivalvia; order Mytilida; family Modiolidae; genus Bathymodiolus; species Bathymodiolus septemdierum. The sequence goes on from OY726523.1 coordinate 11,029,240, forward strand.
CTCATTTAATCCTTATGCGTACTTCGGTCACTCGTGGTCTTATTTTGATATTCAAAATCTACAATTAGTTATACTATATATAATATATTCTACAAGGCTGATATTTGACGATATTTTACACCGAAAGTTTGATAAATACAGAATAACGGCAAATATCATCGTTAGTATCACAGTAAGTATGATAGGACAAACTGTGGTACTAGTGATATTGTATGTCAAAACCTTCAAAACCAACATTAATGTTTTTATTTAAACAATTTAATTGGCTATCATGCTGTCACCTGACATTCCATAAAAGTTGATATTGTTTGATTAAAACTCGTATTGACTCGCATTCACTTTCACTTTCCATTGCATTATGTATGACGTCATAATGAAGTGATTAATTTCATATTGACTTGGTTTCACTTTCACTTTTCATTTTAATATAGTAAAACAATTACAGTCTTTTGTATCGGTAAATACGAGTTTCTATGGACCTTAGAAATCAATATTCACCTCAGCCTAAAGGCTTCGAAGAATATCGATTTTAAGGTCCATAAAAACTCGTATTGATCTCAACAAAAGACTATAATTGTATATAATTGGTAACTTCATTATATGTTTGACGCCATACATACCAATAATTTTCATCAATCGAGTCAGTCTGAAAATATCCCTCAGTAAGATCAAAGGAAAAATGTATAAATTACCGAAAATATCAAACTTAAACAGGTTCTTGAGTAAAAATTCTCCCTGCTATTTATAAAAAGATATTTTACTTACAATGAATTTTTTCTTCAAGGCAACAGCCATTATTGGTGCTAATCCAGTTCCCTTTCTTAATTTCTTCTTTCTGTTGACAAGTGGTGTTCCTCCAGGACTTCTACAAATGATAAAAATTATAGAGTATATGATAAAATGTGTGAATCAACACCTGTGTCTCGGTAGAATCACTTAAGTGGATACGTAGGTTGGTTTGGTTTTATGGCGTTTAAAGCCACTTTCAACAATATTTCAGTTATATCGTGGCGGTCAGTTTTATTGGTGGAGGAAACCAGAGAAAGCCACAGACCTGCCGTAAATCACTGACAAACTTCATCACATAATGTTGTATCGATTACAACTAGCCATGAGCAGGATTCAAACTCACACCTTTAGTGGTGATAGAGACTGATTGCACATGTAGTACAATCACCATCACGAAGGCCCCTGGATATCTAGGTATGCAGGGTTGTCAATTTAAAATTGTAGACTTTAAGTATTAATTTGACAACAACATTATTTATACAGTATACAGACAAACCTGTATTAAGGGGTCACCTTTCGGACAAAGAAAAGGTGACATTTTAACACAGGTGACCTCTTAAAAGAAGTTCATTTCAAATGAAATTTTCTATGACAGGACAAGAAAAAGGTGACCATTTAGTACAGGTGGCTGCTTAATAGAGGTGACCTTTTAATACAGGTGCCTGTTTAATAGAGGTGACTGCATGGGAAGGTTTATTATGTAATTATCTCTTTATAAAAATGGGGGATAATTAAAAAATTAACTTGTAAAGTAATAAAAGTTTTTAAATCTCTAAAGTTGAAAATATTCAATTTTTTTTTAATTCTTTTTTAATCAAGACTCACAGAAAATCATGAAAAAAACCAATAGTATTTTAGTTGAAATGAGAAAATTCAGATTTCTGCAAACATTTTTAATCAGAGAATGTTTATACAATTGTAGTATATATGCAATTTTCGGAATATACAGGTAAATTTATACAGGTAAATTTAATAAATTATATTTGTATTTGGCTTTCTAATGTTTTGATGATGGTTACAAACAAACAAACAAATACTTTATTGTCAATCAAGATGCCCACAATGAGCAGTATAATCAATAAAAAATCACAGTATACAATTGATCACATTTAGTATAAAAGAAATATAGTTATAATGGTTGTATTTTAGTTCTACCAAGCACAGAGACCCATTCAATCCACAATTTAATTAAGGCAGAGTTCTAGTAGTACTATACAAATTAGTAGCAGCATGGTGCATCAAAAAAAAAAAAAAAAAAATCCGGAAAGATGTGTGCACTTAATTTGATATTTATGTTTTTATTATTATTAACACAGGTACATGTGGACAGGACCCTATGTTGCCCCCCCCCCCCTCCCCCCCTTTTTTTTTGAACATCGATTTTTTTTTTTTCATATAAACAACATTATGCAACTTTCTATGTATCACTGTATGACATATATACAATAAATGCAATCAAACAGTAGTTTCTATCTATGCCAGGTCTTATATTATGTCAGAAACCCGGCATGGATAGAAACTACTGTTTGATTGAATTTATTGTATATATGTCATACAGTGATACATAGTAAATTGCAAAATGTTTATATGAAAAAAAATCAATATTAAAAAAAAAAAAAAAAAAAAAAAGGGGGGGGAGGGGGAGGGGGCAACATAGGGTCCTGTCCACACGTACCTGTGATTATTAACAAAGATTTCATACATTGGGACTTTATTTCAAGTTTTGTTTATACACGATTCTGATTTATTCAAGATTCGGCTTAAGACAAGTTTCACTTCACTGTATAACTAATGGACTGAAATGTGAAAAGTTAAGGGACAATGGTCGACAGAGAAACAGGAAGTGAAAAGCTTAAACAGTTAAAAGACTTAAAAAGAAAAATGTTATTACTAGTAAACACTACCTTCTAACACCTGTTTTCTTCAAGCTACATTTAAAATTTAGGACTTCTTGGGCCAGTCTAAAAAATAATATACTGTATATAATAGACTAATATAATACATACATTATATAAAAATTGTAAAAAGTAAAGAAAAAACACAGCAGTTAGCTCCTAAACAAAACGTTATGCCTTTTTGAAATGAACAGAATAATTTAACGTGATTAAACTACAATGTTCACTTTAATAGTGCGAGTATCAACACTAATAAAGACGAGATACAAACAGATATCCAACAAACTGAAGGGGGGAGGATTATTGATGCTTAAAAACACTTTCAACACTATATCAGTTATATTATGGCTGTCTGTCTGATTGGCTGAGGAAGTCTGGGTACCCAAGAAAATACCGACAAACTTCATCACGTAAAGTTGTGTCAACTTAATACTATCAAGTACGTCTCACCTTGAATTAGAATCTAATCCAAACTTTATTAGTGATAGGAACTGTTCGCATAAGTAGATGTAGATCTAAAAATTATACTAGTAAATTAAAAAATAGAGTTGACACTTCTAATTGTTGTTCTCCCGTAAGTAACCAGCGAAATTTTTTCAAATTTTGCTAAAGACACAAGATTGTTATTTTGCAATATAAAATTAATGAGACATGACATTTTTTTCACTAGTACCACCAAACCCATATGCAATTCGTGAACTCTGAAACGTAGTCTGTTGTCATGAACACAAACTATTAGTAAGGGACAAACCTTTGTTGTATATTTTCTTTATTTGGTGTGTTTAGAACAAATTTCTTAAGATGACTATTTTTCAAATCCTCTTCTGTCACTAAAGCTTGCATACAAGTATTATTTCTTTCCTGTAAATGGACAAAACAATCATTACATTCAATTACTGTCTACAATAATCTCATCTGATACCTGAAGAAGTTTTTCCAGAAAAGTATCGCGAACACTCAATTTTTCACATTACATTCAGTTGTGGTCTACAATAATCTCATGCGATACACGAACAAGCAGACATTTTGACTTTGAGCATACCTGACAAAGTTATTCCAGAAATGTGTTGTGAGTATTAATTTTTTTACATCACATTCAATTACCCCCAGTACAGTCTACAATAAGTTTTTCCAGAAAGTTTCATAAACTCTAAATTTTTGACATTACATTCAATTATTGTCTACAATAATCTCATCCGATACAATACATGAATAAGCTGACATATTGGCTTTGAGCCTACCTGATTACATTATTCCAGAAACATGTTGTCGTGTTGACATATTGGTTTTGAGCGTACCTGATTACGTTATTCCAGAAACATGTTGTTGTGTTGACATATTGGTTTTGAGCGTACCTGATTACGTTATTCCAGAAACATGTTGTCGTGTTGACATATTGGCTTTGAGCATACCTGATTACGTTATTCCAGAAACATGTTGTTGTGTTGACATATTGGTTTTGAGCGTACCTGATTACGTTATTCCAGAAACATGTTGTCGTGCTGACATATTGGCTTTGAGCGTATCTGATTACGTTATTCCAGAAACATGTTGTTGTGTTGACATATTGGTTTTGAGCGTACCTGATTACGTTATTCCAGAAACATGTTGTTGTGTTGACATATTGGCTTTGAGCATACCTGATTACGTTATTCCAGAAACATGTTGTCGTGCTGACATATTGGCTTTGAGCGTACCTGATTACGTTATTACAGAAACATGTTGTCGTGCTGACATATTGGTTTTGAGCGTACCTGATTACGTTATTCCAGAAACATGTTGTCGTGTTGACATATTGGCTTTGAGTGTACCTGATTACGTTATTACAGAAACATGTTGTTGTGCTGACATATGGGCTTTGAGCGTACCTGATTACGTTATTCTAGAAACATGTTGTCGTGCTGACATATTGGCTTTGAGCGTACCTGATTACGTTATTCCAGAAACATGTTGTCGTGTTGACATATTGGCTTTGAGCGTACCTGATTACGTTATTCCAGAAACATGTTGTCGTGTTGACATATTGGCTTTGAGCGTACCTGATTACGTTATTCCAGAAACATGTTGTCGTGCTGACATATTGGTTTTGAGCGTACCTAATTACGTTATTCCAGAAACATGTTGTCGTGCTGACATATTGGCTTTGAGCGTATCTGATTACGTTATTCCAGAAACATGTTGTCGTGCTGACATATTGGTTTTGAGCGTACCTAATTACGTTATTCCAGAAACATGTTGTTGTGTTGACATATTGGCTTTGAGCGTACCTGATTACGTTATTCCAGAAACATGTTGTCGTGCTGACATATTAGCTTTGAGCGTACCTGATTACGTTATTACAGAAACATGCTGTCGTGCTGACATATTGGTTTTGAGCATACCTGATTACGTTATTCCAGAAACATGTTGTCGTGTTGACATATTGGCTTTGAGCGTACCTGATTACGTTATTACAGAAACATGTTGTCGTGCTGACATATTGGTTTTGAGCGTACCTGATTACGTTATTACAGAAACATGTTGTTGTGCTGACATATTGGCTTTGAGCGTACCTGATTACGCTATTCCAGAAACATGTTGTCGTGTTGACATATTGGCTTTGAGCGTACCTGATTACGTTATTCCAGAAACATGTTGTCGTGCTGACATATTGGCTTTGAGCGTACCTGATTACGTTATTACAGAAACATTTTGTTGTGCTGACATATTGGTTTTGAGCGTACCTGATTACGTTATTCCAGAAACATGTTGTCGTGCTGACATATTAGCTTTGAGCGTACCTGATTACGTTATTCCAGAAACATGTTGTCGTGCTGACATATTGGTTTTGAGCGTACCTGATTACGTTATTCCAGAAACATGTTGTTGTGCTGACATATTGGCTTTGAGCGTACCTGATTACGTTATTCCAGAAACATGTTGTGGTGTTGACATATTGGCTTTGAGCGTACCTGATTACGTTATTCCAGAAACATGTTGTCGTGCTGACATATTGGCTTTGAGCGTACCTGATTACATTATTCCAGAAACATGTTGTCGTGTTGACATATTGGCTTTGAGCGTACCTGATTACGTTATTCCAGAAACATGTTGTTGTGCTGACATAGTGGCTTTGAGCGTACCTGATTACGTTATTCCAGAAACATATTGTCGTGTTGACATATTGGCTTTGAGCGTACCTGATTACGTTATTCCAGAAACATGTTGTTGTGCTGACATATTGGCTTTGAGCGTACCTGATTACATTATTACAGAAACATGTTGTTGTGTTGACATATTTGCTTTGAGTGTCACCTGATTACGTTATTCCAGAAACATGTTGTTGTGTTGACATATTGGCTTTGAGCGTACCCGATTACGTCATTCCAGAAACATGTTGTTGTGTTGACATATTGGCTTTGAGCATCATCTGATTACGTTATTCCAGAAACATGTTGTCGTGCTGACATATTGGCTTTGAGCGTCACCTGATTACGTTATTACAGAAACATGTTGTCGTCTGCACTAAATTTTATATCTATGTTTTAATTAATTACTAATATTATATGAAACAGCAGTGTTTAATATACAATTTGTGTATCTTATTTTATCTAGGGGACTGGCATGACTGGGATTATATGGTTGTTGGATTTCCATCTATTTATGCCGACAGTGCAAATCACAACCAAGGGTTTTCGGTTTAATTTTTTGTTTGTTTCAGTTATGAAATGGCTATATCTTCCAATTGAATTCAAGTATTCATGGGTTGACTATTATTCTTAACACTAATTTTAAAGCTTAAATAAATTCCTTCATGGTCAGTGATGTATACCGGTACAGATAGTAGTAATATTATAAATATCAACTGTTTTAACTAAATAAGAATAATAATTTTAACACCCCCCCCTCCCCCCCAGGTTGTCTGAAAGTCAATGTGTCCTAAAAAAACGCTATCAGTGAATTGTTTTGTGAGAATGGATTGCTTAGAGCAATGTTACATACATAGAAGGCGAAGTCTGAGATGTGAGTTGTGATGAGAATTCCATTTAGAGCAAATCATATCAATGATAGTATGTTTATCCAGAATTTGATAACATGACGTCAGTGAAGTCGCTATAACGTCACATTAGATAACAGTGATATTATGTTAATATCACACTAGTTGCTTGATTATAAGATATTATCATATGTAAAGATCAAAGAGAAAATGTACAAATCATAAATAATTGAGCATAGTTACATTAAGTGAAGGACATCTTTCTTTCGGTGTTTTCAGTTTGATATTCTGTAAATCTGCTATTGTCAGCACTAAACCCTTGCATGAACTTTTATTCTGAAAAAAAAAGCAACATTAACTAAGAAATATTTAATTGTATAAAATTAAAATGATTTCTGTTATATACAATGTACTAGTATATTTTTTTTCTTTTATACTTAGATTTTGTGTTTGTCCCTGATATTTTATACTTCAATAAATGAATAAAATAAAACATATTTCTTTTCCCTCATGTAATTTATTTTTTACAAATACATGGAGTACAAATATTTACGAGTAAGTGTCAGAGTGATTGTTGCTTAATGCCAATTGAGCAATTTTCCAGCTATATCATGGTGAGAACAAGAAACATTTCCAAGAGATGGTTTAGTGTTAGGGTTATGGTGTTCAATGCCACTTTCAACAATATTTCAGCTATATCGTGGCAGTCAGTTTTATTGGTGGAGGAAACCGGAGTACCCAGAGAAAACCACCGACGTGTCACAAGTCACTGACAAACTTTATCACATAATGTTGTATCGAGTACACCTCACCATGAGCGGGATTCAAACATACAACTTTAGTGATAATAGGCACTGATTGCACAGGTAGTTGTAAATCCAACTACCATACGATCATGACCACGATTGCCCCTCAATGAGATGATGATGAAATCTGCTTTGTACTAGACCAACAAGTTTAGAGCTAGAATGTTATGATGCTAATTCACTGAAACAACAGTCTGTGGGTAGACATGTTGCTCCACTCTGACACATTTCCCTCATTTCGAGCCAATCATTGCTGTTACTCCTTAATGCAGTATGCTTATTGCAGATTCAGCAAATACCAGTTTTCTTTGACATGATCAGACCAGGGCTCAAACCCAAAATCTACCGCTCTAGAAGTTAGCACCATTGATGTGGCTCATATACATGTACATGTATTTATGAATAAAAAATCTCTTACTAATTTATCAGCTGTTTTGACCACATTGTTGTTCTTCACTGTTAACACCCTCCTTGACATCACAGGTGGTAATGGTGGGGGTGGTGGAGGAGGAGGAGGGGGTGGTGGAGTGAATAATGCCTCTGGGGTACATCCTGTTGTTCTGGATACCACTATTTTACCATGCTTGGGACAGGTACATACTGTACACATACTTTTCCTTGATAACTCGGCAAGTTTCTGAAATGGATAATAATAATAATAATAATAATAATAATATAACATAATGAATTATAATGGCTACACCCTAAAAACACTTCTTTTTAAATATTGCATTATGAAAAGAAAGTTTAACAGTGATGGTCAACAGGACCGGGGGTTAATTTTTGGACTGCAAGGTCAAGACACCATAGACCCTGGGGTTGTCATTTGTACCATACTAAATATGCATTTTGTATGTAGTGTCCTAGCTAGGATCAGAGGGGCACAGGATGAGCTAGGTTGTTGTTGAATATAACATTAAGACAACTAGTACTATTGCTACTGTTTATATTGTTACCATGGCGATTATACACATTGGTGAGAAATGAAATTGATGTTTCATAAAGTTCTAATTAGTTACTGATCTGTGTGCAGCTGTTTAATTAATAATTGCTTCTGGACACATTGAAATTATGAGAAGACAAAAGGGCACATGATTTGGGGTGCCCCTCCATTTCCTTCAAGCACTGTCCTTACTAAGGATGTTTTATTCCAAAATACAACTAAAGGGAACTGCTGATTTTAATGACCTAAATGTATCCCATTCATTTGGCATCAGAAACCCTATCAATGATTAAAAAAAAAAAAAAAAAAAAAAAAAAGGAACCACCTAGTGCATTAATGTGAGACAAATCTCCCAACAGTTGCATGCACCATATCACAGGTTTAAGAGTCTTCCACGAAATTGTTAGACTCAAACTTGAATTATATTTGAAATCCAATTGTTCCAAGTCAGAGATATTGTTTTTCTGGTTCCAGAAAAGTACTGTTGCCCCATACTTTTCCAATAAATAATAGATCTGAGAGTCTTCCGGGATGTTCACTAAATTTGGAATTATCTGAATCCAATTGTTCCATGTCACACAGGTATTGATTTTTCTTCCGATTCCAGAAATGTATGGCTGTTCTGAAATTATCTTTAAAAAATAATGCATCCAAGAGCCATCCAGAATATTTCTAACAGTTGGAATTCAAATATTTTGAATCAAATTGTTCCTCAGATTGCAGCTTGGCTAAGAATACAATTAATATTCAAATTTAGGCTCATTTGTGTGGGGAAATATGGTTTACTTTTATATACATGTTCTAATTATAGCTATGGTCAGTTGTAGAGTCATCATACTTGAAAGGGGCCATTCCTGCAAGGTTTGCTTCACTTTGGCTAGATGATTTTACAAAACAAAATTTGTAAAAATATGTTTGTGAAAATAAAACCCAATTTGCATATTCGTTAAAAATCACAAAATTCTATATCTATAGACCCCAAGAATATGTATTTAAAAATCTCATTATCATGATGCTACAGTACAAATTTCAGCGAATTCGGATATATGCCAATGAAAGAAATTTCTCTCCGCTGATAGAAAAATATGATGATCATCAAAACAGAATGTTATTATAGGTATGATATTAGATACGATAACGTAACCCTCGTCGGAGCAAAAGCGGACTGAGAGTTACGTTATCGTATCTAGTATGATATATGTTCTATAAGTAGTGGGTCGTCATGGTTGTGAACCTATGGTAGTTGAATTTACAACTACATGTGCAATCAATGCCTATCACCACTGATGTTGCGAGTTCGAATCCCGTCCATGGTGAGCTGTACTCGATACAATATTATGTGATAAAGTTTGTCAGTGACTTGCGACAGGTCGGTCGGTGGTTCTCTCCGGTTCCCTCCACCACGCGGGTGTGTTAAGGCTGTTTCACGTCGGTTTGTTTCATACAGTTGCTTCCCTTTGTAATAGTTTACGTAATGACGTTGCATCCATGGAAACGTACTCTTCATGGATGAACTGCCCGAAGGAAAAATGTGATTCTGCAGATCTAATGCACTTATTCCTTGTTCGTTTTGTGACAGTAAGATTAACATATATATTTATTGACTATCCAGATTGTGAATATATCATTATTTTGAATACTTCGATTGTAATATATGATTTTTGGCGCTTGTCAGTCTTGCGAAGCTCCACCCCTTCAATGCCCATATTTGGAAATCGCCATCGCCAAAATGCTTGTTTGTTGACAAATACGAGAATGATACACACGCACTTGTTTACTATCAATATGATACTTATGTAGCAGAATTTCACAAAAAAAGGAAAATGTACACATCGTCAGTTGCAGACAAATGATGCTGAGAGGTAAACCTTAGTTTAAATTAATAATGACAATCTCCTGAAGCACATGTAATGTATACTGAAAAAAGGGGGTCGTATACTATACCTACCGAACTTGAAGAAAGCACATGGAGAATCAAAATAAGATACATAAGCCTAGAACTCTATCATGTCAATACCAACATTTTCGTGATCTTTTTTTTAAGATCGAGATGTTTGATTTGCATTCAGTATCTATTTTTGCCACAGGCACAGGTGAATCAGACACCACCACTCCCTTTTTTGCAAGTTGTGGAACACAATTTATAGATGAATAATCAATATAAGGACTATAATATTAATGAAGAAAACCATTAAAAAACGTTTTTCCTCAAGCAAATCTTCTGTCAAGTTACTGGGGAGGATGACTTCAATTTCATCAATATTTAAGCTTCTGAATTTTTTTTTGATCAAAATTCATTTGCACATGTTTGATCAAATAAACAACAGGCGAAAACTGATCTGACACCAGTTAGTTATTCTCTAAATCCAGTTTGTTTTTTTACCAACTAACAGATCATGGTCCATACAGTTATTACATAAATCCATAAAACCAAAACCTGAAATGAAACTTAATTATGTACATTGTAATTTAAATCCAATTTTTAATTAAAGGTGGGTGATCTGATTGTGCTACAATATCACATTTTGATCAAAGAAATTTTTATTGAGACATATATTAAGACAGATGCTCAATTCCTTTTAATATACATATTGTAGTTTATTTAGTTATGCCAAAACATGTTCAGTAAAATTAAACCTTTACATAATTAAAAATTGCACTGATCAAATTGTATAAGCATTGATACCGGTATTAAGTTTTTTACTTAGAAGACATACCTGGTTATGCATACATTGTACAGTGTACTGTTAGTGTTAATTCTAAAAAAAAATGTTTACATAAAACCCGATTGTAGAATGAATTTATCCTGCAATTGTGTGATTTTGAGTACTAATAGACAGGTCAAATAAACTTAAGTGTTATTTAATCATTGTATGTTTTGACAATATATGTTGTAGGCATATACAATGTATACAACATCTTACATTAATAATAATTTTAGAAGATGGTCAATATTCAGCATTTTCATTGGATTTACAAATGTAGTTCAGTAGCTGAGTATCATATTAACTCTCTGCACTGAGCTAAGTTCATTGTTATGCATTCAATCATCTTGGTGATATATTAAGGGTATGATAAATGGGCATCAAGGTAAGATGCTAAACATGTTATACATGTACATATTGATCTATTGATGAAACAGATTGATCTTCAGAGCAGCCATCAATTGATTTTCAAACCACTCAAGAAAGACAACACTATTCATCTCCTGGTGATGGTCACCATCCTTTGATTTGGCCAGAAACACTAAATCGCAGCCGTCAATCCTCACTTCGCTTACTTGCATGCAAAACAATCAAACGTTTGCCTTTACCCGAGGGTATTTTTGGGGCATCAGACCCATCATTCGGAAGCCACATATAATCTGTGCAGTGATTTTGGTTAACCCATGTTTCATCCATGTACACGATATCATACCCTGCTTCCCTAAAAGATTTGATCTTTCTCAAATAATTACACCTATAATTAATACTAAACACTTGATCGTACAGAACTCTTCGATTATCACCTATTTCTTATAAGTATGTCCAAGATCAATGAGAGTTAGAGTAAGCTTAGACTTTGATATTTTAATAGAATCTTTTATTTCCTTATGTATTATGGAGACGGTCGGAGCAATTTTCCGTGAATATAAACCGTGGATTGTTCTTTTAATAACACAATGATCAAAGTCGTCAAAAAATTCAGCTCTTTCTTTGGGTCTATTTGACTTACAAGGCCTCTTACCATTCATAATACGGTGCACTGATGTGTAAGACACACTCAAAGCTTTAGATGTCTTTTGATATACCCTATCAAATGTGACAATTGGCTTCTTCGTTGCCTTTTCCTTACTATAAAAGGCAAACAACTTTTTAACAAACTTTTGGCATTCCGGAGATAAGTCAAACTTTTTACCCATTTTACACAAAATGCAAAATATAACAATAATTTATGAGAGAAATGCTTGTCAGGTTCGTCTAAAGTACACGTGGCCGAGAGAAAGATTTTACAGGTAAGATACATGACGTACGGATGGCTCTTCTATAAAGTACATCTATAAAAATGACAACAAAATAGGACCAAAATATAAAATTTCATCTGAGTGCAGCCTCAGCCAAAACAATAAGAAGCATTACTGTAACATATTTAGTTAGCACTTCTAATTCTAAATAAAACTCTCGTTTATTTTGCTGTTCAACAATCTATAGTTTAAAAGATATTTGGATTTTTCGTTATTCTAATCAAAAAATTATTACTTTTTAATTTATCAATCAATACAATTAGCTTCTTGGTAAGCACATGTGTGTACTTGACAAATCAACATAACAAATAATAAGACAAGCTTAAAATAGAACCAAGTAATATATTCCTTTTAAACCATATAGTCGTGTATATAAATAATTGTTCATACAAAAGACAAGGTATTCTATTTAAACCTAATAAGGAAGATCAAGATCAAATACAAAGAACAGGATGTCTGTGTAAATCCTGTGTTCATCTTTCATTGTACATATCCCGAATGCAAGCCATATATGCTGATGTCTTAGATAAAAAGGTCAAAACTTTGCAAAGGACATCCTAGTACCATAAATCGAGACCAAATTATGAGGTATAATTCGTAATTGGATAAGTATTTCATCGCATGCCAACTTTTTAATCATCTTTCTTTATGATGGTTAAATTTATGTTTGTAATAAACAATCCAAAGGGAACACATTGATGAATATTTTCCAAAATTTTCCAACAAAAAATATTCTTTATCTGTATGATATATCCAGTTTAAGGAAAGGAAATCTTAATTGACCTTCCCTACAATATTTAACTCAGTAGTCCGTTAGGGGCCTTCGTGGACGTGATCGTTTGGTAGCTGGATTTACAACTACCTATGCAATCACTACCTATCACCAATAACGTTATGAGTTCGAATCTCGCCCCGGCGATACAACATTATGTTATAAAGTTTGCCAGTGATTTGTGGCAGATCCGTGTTTTTCTTTGTGGACACCGTTTTCCTCCACCAATAAAACTGACTCCCACGATATAACTGAAATTTGTTGAAAGTAGTGTTAAACATCAAACCGAGTAGTCCGTACGTTTATATTTTATTTATGTTTTTTTTTATTGTATAGAACGCTGGGTTTTATGCAAATTCCCGATTTTTTCGTAACATTTCTAAAATTGTAATTCAAATCGTTTGACTGTTTATTTCAATAACATGCAGCTAACTAAAGTTATAAATAACGTTTTTACCTGCATTAGAATGGAATAAACCCACAAAAAATAATGTGGCATATATACTGCAATGAAATAAATTTGATAATTGGGATAGTATAGTGGTGCATGAATATGTCAACAGATAAGAAAAGTTTTTTTTGTAGATGCCAAAAGAGTTATCGGAATGCAATGCAATGGCCAATCGAAAAAGGAAAAAATGATAAACAGTGGTCTAAAAAAAAACTACACAGAAAACTGAAGATTGAGCAGCACGAATCACACTTAAAACCCGGACGGAACTCTGTCGGTGACAACTTGAGCCTTTAGTTGTACATTGTATGGCAGTTCCAGGTTTTGTACCATGGTCCGCCAGTCTGATTGTACAAAATAGTTGAGTGCTACCAAAATCTGTCGAAAATAATTTAAAATAGTAAGAAACAGCAAATTTTCTTTATTTAACTATTTATCATAAGTTATGCCATTCATAATACATCTGCTCAAAATCTTTCCAAATTAAATGCTATGATTAATCCGCTTGTTGTCGAATCTTTTTAACAGTTAATAACACTACACGAAGAAGGAATGCATTATATGTATAATTTTGTACCAAATAATTTTAAAGATTGTGATTTAGATTTGAAGATTGCTTAAATATAGATAGATCTAGATATATTCATGATTCAAAATTTTGTACTTGGAGACGGTGTCTTTATCATTCTATTTTGTTCACTTAGAGGTAGTATTTCCCAAAATACAGGTACTTTAAAATGTTGAAATGAAGTTCATCAGTATTGCAGTATGAGTAACCAAACATCATGTACACCTTGTATAGGCTACACCAAGATACATGCCAATATGGTTTGTAAACGTCCGTTGTATTTCTTAATATGTTCAAAATAAAACTCTTTTTCTTACGACTTTAAAGACTTATACTTTTATTTTACATATAGTCGTCAACTAAATCTATACTTATAACAGGTAATACCACCCCAGGCTGTACTAGTTAAACCTTCAATGTTTACACTGTCCAAGTTTTATAATTCAGTTCCGTCATTAAGTTAACGTTAGATACAAGCGTTTTTGTGATTCAAACGCACATGTAACCACTTATGGAACAGCAGCGTCACCAAATGGGAGAAGCAGTGAATGGTCCCTATTGCTGGTGTCTAAAAGCTTTTAACTATTTATAGTTTATTTTGTTGGTTCAAAAGCCCATGGAGATTGATACAGCTTTTATGTTATTTTGTTTATATGCTTGCAGAACTGAAATACAAATTATCTTGCTACTATTTAATGGGGGAAAAAACTTGGTGTAAAGCTACATGTACCGCTGTATTTCATTGCCCCTTTCTTCAAGTTTATTTAACCCAGCATACACACCAGTGGTGTAGCTTGGGTCTGTTTCTAGTGAGGCAATTCACCGAGCGCAGCGAGGCGAAAAAATGCTAGGGGGGTGCGATAATTGAAAAAAAATGGGCGATTGAAACGCATTTTCCCAAGTTTAAATGGATAATTTATGATTTCAATAATAACCGAAATAACACGCAGAAAACTATTTCGATATGCGTCAAATGACTGTGTTTGTGAATTTATTTCAGAACCTTGGGAGTGGCTACATGAAGCTTCTTCCCGAGTTTCAGATAGAATCTATATCTGCAATCGAAAAAAAAACGAGAAGATAAAATAAGCTTGTATCTAAGAGCGTATTTAAGCCCGGCGCATTTCCACTTTCAAACTTTGGCACACGGCAACAAACTATACTAAATTATGTAACATGACGGAGCCAAAAGTTTCCGTAAACGATTTCAATTAATGATGAAGAATATATTTTTATTACAAACTTTGACAAAGGTTTTTATTTCTCGTATTTTAATCAACTTTTATAATATTAATCACATTAATTTTTTTCTGCAAAAAAATCTAGTGAGGCAGTTGCCTCATTGCCTCAATGGAAGCTACGCCACTGCACACATAGTAACGAAAACAAGATTACATACATAACATTGAACCATATATATGTAGATATACAGATATACTAAAAATGTATTAGTAGACTCAGTGCCATATTAACGCATGGGCACGCTGAGCAGTTGCCCGGGGGGCCCCATGAGCATAGGGATCATATGCTAATCTTTGTATGCTGTGTGCGGCATGTTTTTTTAATGTTTAAACACTGATTTTTTTGGAAGTACCTATACAATAACTATATATTTAATTTAATCGACATTTACATTTATATTCCTGCGAATGGTTGTATAGGTAGCCGTGTACTGCTATGCCCGGGGTCCTATAATGCTGTTAAGACGGCCCTGAGTAGACTAGCTTTCCCCAGATTCACAAAACATATACAAAACAATGTAACCCAAGATTCATTTTTATTTAATTAAGATTTAATCAATTTAAATATTCCATCAGTTTCATCCGGTTCAAGTTCTAGATATGAAAATTTACAGGAATAGAAAACAGATTTGAGGGTTATGAGTGCTATCTGGGTTTTTTTTCACTTCATCTGTAGGCCATTATAAAAAAGTAACATTTTATTTTGTAAAAAAGAGATGTGAGGGGAACAAAAGAAACAAATATATCATTACACCATGCACACTCAGATATTCACTATGTTCGCAAATATATCAATTTTTGCCATTTTTTTTCAAAAGTATTTCAACTCAAAATATAATTTAACAACTTATTTTAACAGAGAATTGTCGAATAATTCAATATGAACATCTACTGATATACCCAATACATGCCGAGACATAATTGTGTTATATGTCTCTGATACATGAATAAGTAATACATGGATATTCAATATTTTGTTTTGTACATGACGCCCAGGACCAGGTACAAGATTGTGTGATAGTGATAGAAGTTGACATGGATAATTACACCATCTTACAATTGATTAGCAATCACTTCACAGAAACCTTTTTTTTATATATGAAATAAACAATTGATTAATTATCGAATCGACGACAAATTTAGTTTACTTTAATTAAATAAAGCTTAAAATTATATTGTTTTCATATTTGCCTTCGATAGAGTTAACAAATATTGTTACCTCCCTTTATCGGTGCGCCGGATCACTTGAGTGTTTTATTGTTTTCGAAATTGATTAAATATTGAGTACGTACACTTCGACATGAAAGTTCTAGAATATACGCGTCAATAAATTCACAGTTGAAAACATATTAATAAAGAGCAGATAATAAAGATATATGATTTTGCTACGAGATCAATGAAAAACTTGACAGAAGACGATGATTTACAATTTTACACCATTGGCCAACAGGAATCGTCAATTTTCCGCGTTTTATCTTGTCTTAATCTCCATTGTTGGCTGTATAGTAGCACTTTTCTTAAACAAAAACAAAAAATCTTACAGAAAATATCCAGTTTTTAATTCAACTTTCACTCTAAATACTAGAACTTTTCGAAATTAGTTAAGGCACTCATTGTAGTCACGTGACCATCATTTTATCAACAGAAATCCTCGTTGACTCGCACAAAGTTGAAACATTTTCACTTTCGAACATGTATAAATAATGGTTGCAATATGCATCAAATATTGTTATGTTTTACTCATTAATTTGTATTACATACCTGACCCCCCTTTTTTATTGCATGCAATCTTAGAAACAGCCTTAACACACCTGCGCACTAAAACTGACCGTCACGATATAATTGAGATATTGTTGAAAGGGTCATTAAACACCATAACATTAACCTATGTTCTGACCATTAAAACAATCTATTGAAGTGAACAAGTCATTGAACGGAATGAAATAGGACAGATGTACAACTGTATACGTATATGTACAAATGAAGTGGCTCAATAACAAATGCTATAATTGTCGGACGTAACAAGGCCTTTGTTATTTTCCCGTAAGATCAGCAAATTATATTGCAAAATTTACAAAATACTTAAATGAGAACACCAATAGAAAGATTTTAGTATCATTGACTTAATTTCATCAAAACGTTTCCACGCGCAACTCCTACATCTGCATAAGGAATCCCTCCGAATCTTTGCATGCTTGATCATTACCATATACTAAGTATGCAGATTTGTATATCAATACGGAAGTTTGATAGGAAAGAGTGTCTATTTCAAGAGAAAATAGAATATCGGAGGAAGGGAAAGACTTCTGATTTGGGGTTTGGTTGTGTTCTGCTGTTTAACGCCACTTTCAACAATATGTCAGTTATAACGTGCCAGTCAGTTTTATTGGTGGAGGAAACCAGAGTACTCGGAGAAAACCAACGGACAAATTTTATCACATTATGTTGTATCGAGTACATCTTCTGTTTTGGTGTCAAAAATAACCATTAATTACCATTTTTTTCTGTAATTGTTATCATAGATCTGTCGTCCCATTAGTGATGAACTTCTTTTTTTTTTTGTCCAACGAGGATGTGTACACACGTGCGTTTTTGCGTCAGTGTAGTTATACGCACCTGGTTTTGTCTACGGTTCTCGAAGTTTGCAAGTTCCTGATTTTAAGTTAAATTTATATTTTGTACAATAATACCCTCAGCAATGCTATTGTAAATGCGGCCTCTAATATCAGTTACAGACCGCTGATACAGGCCGATGTTTTGCAGTTCTTTTTTATGAACGAGCTTAAGAATTTGAGCAATGTTGTAATAGGAAAATTGGGTAAACTCGTTCACAAACAACTGTTTTTTTTTTTAAATTATTTTATAAATTATAACATCATTATTAATATTGATTTGTATAAGTTAGATACATTACTATTGAAACAAACGAAGTTGCCCGTATTGGATATAACGGGTTTCTTTTTCGCATGAGTACTCAGATGAAAAAGAAACCCGCTATATCCAATACGGGGTGCTTCTTTTGTTTCAATAGTACTGCATCATATACAAAGAATGGAAATTATTTTTAAGGATCCCATGTATCATTGTCACACAATTTAAAATGTAGAAAAAATCTCAAATAAAGCATTTTTTCTACAAAAATAATAATAACGTTTTAAATCATAAAATACATCTTTATGTACATGTAAAACAACATGTAATAACTTCCACGTCATTATCGATCATGTGGTGTATATGTAAAAATAGAAATCAAATATTTCCACGTTCCCATAACTATATCCAATACATTTTCAGGATTTAATTCATCTATTTCATGCAGAATTATAGAAGAAAGGTAAGGTTAAAAAACTTTTTTAAATACGTAAATATAACTTCTTCCCGTTTCTCTCGTCCAAGTAACAAATACTTCCTCGATCAGTCAGTACGTGTGCACTTATATCCTATAAGATATGTATACTGATCGCCACAATTTATAACTGAGTTTTTTTTTTTGTTTATTCAAGACGTATACGTCCTTGGTTTATTATAGAACAGCGAAAAAGTATGTATATTTATTCTATGTATTTTATTATAAATAACAAGTGTGGACACAGAAATGTGCTGTCCAAAAGGCAAGTGTGGATGTCAATATCACATATTATTAACTTTAAAAAAAAAAAATTCATGGACACAGGGTTCCTGGATTTTTTTAATAAAAAACTAATCCTGGATTACTATTTTTGCTTAAAGTCCGGTCCTGTGTTTTTATTTCAAATGTTCATCATAGCCCCCCTCCCCCCTCCCAAGGGATATACAATTGTATCATTAATAATAAATTAATAAATAATAAATTCAGATTTTCTATTTCAAATAAATCTCATTTACAAAACCACTGATATTTGTTCAATTTTTAACGCTGATTTAGTCGCAACAAATTTTTATTTTTCTCTTTAAACTGTCGAAACATAACATTTGTTTAACTGTAAAATTCACAAATAAAATTCCCCCCCCCCCCCCCTTTTCCCCTTTTTTCTTGTTTAAATCAAAGATCAACAATATTCCAGAATCAAACAAATGAATAAATATAACATAGATTTCTTTTACATGCATCTTTTTACCATGCGGAGTCAGTGTTTTAAATCGGTCATCCAATCAGGATGCTCATTATTCTTGTCCAAGATAAAAAAAAAAATACATCGCTAAAATTACCTGTGGGTGTTTCCTCACTTCAACTCGTAAATTTACATAGAAATCGGAGATATTTCGTCATAAAATTTCACACATGGTTTTGTCTATCATATTTCTTGAAGACAAATATAAAATTTTATTGCATTTAACAATATTTCAACACCGTATCTGTTTCTCGATACAGCCGCAACTTCAACTCGTAAATTTACATAGAAATCGGAGATATTTCGTCATAAAACTTCACACATGGTTTGTCTATCATATTTCTTGAAGACAAACATAAAATTTTATTGCATTTATCAATAATTTATGAGTATCAACAGTTTTTTCAACACCGTATCTGTTTCTCGATACAGCCGCCCGATTACAGTGACCCGTGACCCAGATTAGCTCGTTCCAGCAGTTTTTTCTTAATAATGTTGTTTAATAAATACTTATGTATTTTTTATCTGTAATAATTAATCCATTATTAATATTTATTAAGTTCATTAAGAAATGCGAATTGCAGAATTTTATTTGACATTTTGGAGTTAGGGTTATGTGTTTAACGTCACTTTCATTTTGTCATTATTATATTTCTACAAATTATTGATGGGTGTATTATTTATTTACATGAATATACAGTTATGTACAATAAAAACGTAGTTATCAAATTTAGTACGCACGATGCCTCTCTGGAACAACCTTCACCAGGTACGCTCAAAGCCGAGAGATTGGAAAGCCAAACAATTTAATAGTCTTTGGGAGCAAGACAACCAAAGGGGCCTAACAGGATAGCCAAAATCGACTAAGGTTTCATATTCCTGAGGGAAGAGGATCTTAGTTTTAATAACAATACAACTCGAAAATTTTAAACGGTCCCGTGAACTTCGAGATAACGAGATTCAATGGGTAATATCTCAATCTGAATATGTTCATTACGGTGAGATACTTCCGGTGAATATGTTCATTTCGGTGAGATACTTCTGGTGAATATGTTCATTACGGTGAGATACTTCTGGTGAATATGTTCATTACGATGAGATACTTCTGGTGAATATGTTCATTACGGTGAGATACTTCCGGTGAATATGTTCATTACGGCGAGATACTTCCGGTGGATATGTTCAATCATTACGGTGAGATACTTCTGGTGAATATGTTCATTACGGTGAGATACCTCTGGTGAATATGTTCATTACGGTGAGATACTTCCGGTGAATATGTTCATTACGGTGAGATACTTCCGGGTGAATACGTAATAACGGTGAGATACTTCTGGTATTATCATTATATCACACCTAAATAAGTCATGGGTTATCCATTTCACAGACATTGTTCCATCAGTTGTTGCCATAAGGTTAAAAAATGACATTTTTATAAAGATTCAGGACAAATGAAAGCTTAAACAATTCTTGTTGTTAGGATCAAATAGTGAAACCACATAATATGCTAACGATAAAAACTAGTAATGTTGTATTAATGCAAAAAGTTGTGGATGTAGGAAAGAGATTCCAGTCGACGCCTAATTAGAATAAACAGTTAGTGAATGGCGCATTTAATGTTTATTCATCGCACGGTTACAGTGTCAATCCATTTTAATATTTATTTCTCTCAAAATTTACAAGTTATAGAAAAGATAGTCACCTCTCTTTTCCCCAAAGATAACGTAATGGGCACGGTAAATAATAATTTTCTGTTTGTTGTACTAGAATTGGATGGTTCGACGTTGATTGATCGGGTATACATATATGACCCTCCACCCCCACCCAACCGCATCGGTGGCGTAATGGTTAGCGTGCTCGCCTCGAGTGCGGTAGATCGTGGGTTCGAGTCCCGGTCGGGTCAAACGAGACTATAACATTGGTAGTTGTTGCATCTCCGCTAGCCTAAGCATGCAGCATTAAGGAGAAAGAGCAAAGACAGGTTGGCTCGGAATCAGGATAATGTGTCCGAGTGGAGCGACATGTCTACCCGCGGACTGTTGTTTCAGTGAGCTAGCACCATAAAAATCCAGCTCAGCGTGTTGGACTAGAACAAAGCGGACCTCGTAATCTCATTGAAAATTAACTTGTTCTCGCCATAATATAGCTGAAAAATTGCTGAATTGGCGTTAATGAACAATCACACACCTCACTCCTCATACAGGACGTCGATAGATGTTAGTGTATCGAGAAAAAAAAATAATGATCAGAAAATAATAGAGGATCCAACTGCAAATATTTAACTTTAATAAGATTTGGGTGACATCATTCAAAACAGAACACATTGTATATATATTTCTCGCAGAACTGTCCTGTAACATAAAACATAAAATTTACCGTTTATTGTTATGCACAATTTTGTAGATGCTAGTCACAGAGAGACACACTGACGAACTACGAAAATATGGATATACCATCATAAAAAATGTTGTGACAGAAAAACAATGTGACATTTGGGTAGAGGAGTACAAACAGTGGCTGGCTCAGTTTGACGAAAACGAATGGCCTTTCACAGCCCATTCACTTTTACAGAGATACAACATTGGCAATTTTGAAACTACGTGGAAAGCCCGACTGGCAACGAAAGCAGTGTTCAGCGAGTTGTGGAACACTGAGAAACTTTTAACAAGCGTTGATGCTATTGCCATTGGCAGGCCACCAGAATCCAGCGAGGAAGAATTTGCACGACCGGGAGAGCATTGGCTGCACTGTGACCAAAATTCCCAGAGGAAAGGTTTACACGCATATCAAGGAGGTCTTTACTTAGAACATACAGATGAGGACGATTGGACCTTTCATATAATGAAAGGATCTCATTTATTTATAGAAGAATTTTATGAAACTCATAAAAAGGCGGCATTTGGAAGCAACTTGAACAAATTTCATCATATGAAGGACGAAGACATCGAATGGTTCGAGTCGAAAGGTTGCAAAACTTCGAGAATAGCAGTACCGAAGGGCGGAATGGTATTGTGGGATTCACGATTAGTTCACGCAAACGCAAGACCAAAAGAAGGTCGTAAGAATCCAGGACGGTGGCGATTCGTCGTGATATCTTGTATGGCCCCAGCTATTTGGGCTACTAAATGTGATATAGAAAAGAAAATTGACGCATATAAATCGGTCTCTATGACGACTCATTGGCCTAGTCAAGGGGTTAATTTAATGAAATTTGGTCGTAGTGATGTTTCCATGCCAACCGAACTCCCTGAAACAGCAAAGACAAAAACAGCAAAGCAACTTTGTGGAGTGACACCTTACGATTTTAAAGATGGCAAAAGTAATGGACCAGATTGGACGCCAGAATGGATCGAAGATCCAACCACACCTGAACACAAGGATAAAGGAGGATTAAAATTGAATGTTTTCGTTATTGTTGGCATTTCTTTAATGGTTGGATATTTAGCTTACATATGTATATAGATACCGGTATATCAAAAGACTACTAACTAGTATATGTAATAATTTACATTAATTTTGTAATTTAGATAAGCAACTCAGAAATTTGAAGACGAAATCATATTATAATTAAACAAACGTTGGCTCTTCACCAGACAGCACTATAGGAAAACAGTTCCATCAGGAGAAGATAATAATAGAATAATAGGGCTATATCCTGTGATATAATACATGTACTGGTAATCCATTATTCTGGTATATTTTGGCACTGGGATGAATATTTGATTAAAAATGTATTTAAATTCGGATTGAATAAACAAATTTTGATTGAAAACATTATCTGTTCAAATTAACGAAAACAACAGCAAACATGAGATTTGAACCATGGTCACTTGAAGAGGTTCATTCAACCTATGCCAACATTTTAAAAAATATATGTAAAAAGGTAAAAAAGATTGTTGGCATAGGTTGAATAGGTTAATTGTTAATTGTTATATAAACATAACTAGACATGTTTAATTAGTGTAAAATGGGGGAAGATGCCAATGTACTCCAAGTCCACAATTAATTTTTAATGCAAGGTTATCTTGTTTTGTGTGAATATTGAGTGAATAAAGTAAGTAGGAAGTAAGTATTTAAAATCATATTTTATGGAAATAACAAACAAAAAATCAGTATACCAGCACATATATTTAATATCAAATTTTATAAAAATAATTATAATATTATTATAAGCACATATATTTTAACATCAATCATCATGAAAATAAATTAGGATATATCAAGCACACATATTCTTTTTTATATCATACTTCATGAAAATAAATTAAAGATATTATAGGCACAGATATTTTTTTTATCATACTTTATCAAAATAACCAAAAACAATCAGTATACACAATCACATCAATATGAAAATGACTGATCTTCAGTGAACTGAATTATCTTGTGATTAATTAGCTTGGAGTGAGCAGTTAAAAAATACTCTTCAAAATTATGATAATTCTAAATTTATAAATAAATATTATTAAAAACTTTTGAATTTAAATTA
Source organism: Bathymodiolus septemdierum (assembly GCA_963383655.1). Taxonomy (NCBI): domain Eukaryota; kingdom Metazoa; phylum Mollusca; class Bivalvia; order Mytilida; family Modiolidae; genus Bathymodiolus; species Bathymodiolus septemdierum. The sequence continues at coordinate 11,053,264 of OY726523.1, forward strand.
ATTGCATGAGTATCATATAATATTTTAAATTCATACGTTTCAGAAAGATTGTTTATTAAAAATTATTCTAAAATTTTATATTTCCATCTTTTTTATTTACAGATTTTTGTGTAATTTTACCAGATTTTTATTTTATATATAAATTTTTACAAAAGTTTAATTTTTTTTCTTCAAGTTAATAAATTCTAACAGACTTATTCTTATATTTTCTTATACTTTGTGGGGTTTTTTTAATAATAAATTTCACTTTTGAGACCTGCATTTCCAAATTTACTTACCTGTAACTATCATTAATTGTTATATAAACAACTGTCATAAAATGTTTGTTGGCATACCTTGAATATGATATTTCAAAATGTTGGCATAGGTTGAAGACACCCTTGAAGAAGATGTAACAGAATTGAAAATCAGAATTATGGACATTATATGATAATTATTTATTTAATTTTCACAATAATTGTTGTTATTGATTTTTGCATAATATATATCATTAAAACATATATTACATAATTATTTTTAAAATCGAATCACATGAAACCGTAAACGTCCATTTTATTGTTTTTTTATTTATTTATAATGTACATTTATAGATTAAACACGTTTCGCAACTAAACATGTTTATTACTTATCGATGACCCAAGAATGACATGAAAGTGTACATGTGATTTTTTCTATTCTTACTGTGTTTAACCAGTTGGTTAAATATTCGTAATATTTTCAGTCAACACTAGTTAAATTTCTTCATGAGAATTCCCGCCAATTTCCCTTCAATTGTCAATAACGACGGAAATTAACAACTTATATAAAAACGATATTTTTTACGTTTCGGTTATAACGATGGTGTATGCGGTTTAACGCCACTTTCAACAATATTTCATTATATCGTGGCGGTCAGTTTCATTGGTGGAGGAAACCGGAGAAAACCACCGACCAGTCGCAAGTCACTGACAAATATAATACTATATCGAGTACACCTCTCCATGAACGGTGTTCGAACTCACAACTTTAGTGGTGATAGGCACTGATTGTACAGGTCGTTGTAAATCGAACTACCATACGATGATGACGGTCCCATTTTGGTCATATGAGAATCTGTAGTTGTATACTATGCTTGTAAACCGAGAAAATGTTTTTCTATTCATAATAGCGTCTCAAACATTATCGGACCACACCGATGCTGTCACGGTTTGTGCCTTTGACTCAAATGTGGTAGATCGTGGGTTCGAGCACCGGTTGGGTCAAACCAAACATCTAGTCTATAACATTGGTATGTGTTGCCTCACCCCTAAGGACCCAGCACTAAGGAGTAAGAACAAATACTGTTTGCCTTGGAATCAGAATAATGTGTCAGAGGGGGTTATGGTGTCTAACACCACTTTCAACAATATTTCAGTTATATAATGCCGTTTTTTTTTATTGGTTTCTGGAGTACCGGGAGAAAACTACCGACCTGCCACAAGTCACTGATTGTAAATTCAACTACCATATGGTCTTGACCATGAAGACCCCCTTAATGTGTGGAGCAACATGCCTACCCACCCACTGTTGTTTTAGTGAGCTAGCACTATAAAAAAAATCCCACTAAGCACGTTAGTCTAGTGTAAAGCGATCATCATCTCATGGAAAAAATGCCCAGTTGGCCTTAAACAATAATCATTCTATTTGAAATGGCGTCTCATACATTCGTTAAAATTGGTTTATCATGTATGAGAGATATAACAATAAACTTCAATGATAAAAGGGCGTGGATGGCTCAATGAGTTAGATAGTTGGATTACCTAACAACTCATACAAGCCTATCACCAATACGGCCTTGGTTCGAACCCTGGCTTTGTAAATTACAAAAAGGGTGCACTCGACTCGCAGCCGCAAGTGATAAAGTTTATCAGTTGCTTGCCCATGGTCGGTGGTTCTCTCCGGGTACTCCGTCTTCTTCCACCACTAAAACTGGTCACCATAATATAGCTGTAATAATTGCTGAAAGTGGCGGTAAACACCAAAAATCAATCAATCAACCAATCGATAAATTTTGACTAATACCAGCTTAAGACGGAACAGCATAAAGGTGTAAAACCACTAATTCATTTCTTTAATATTTTCTTCAAAATTTGTGAGTCTACCTGACCATTTTGTCTGAAGTTAACGTTTCCAACACCATATATTTTCGAAAACGTACGTGATTCCTCCTAAGTTCTGTCAAAATATCATAGGATGTTGCAGTGAAATGCCATGCAACAACCTCATTCACAGAAATTCAGTATTTATAGGCCATGCATCAAGACCTCCATAAAGGATTAAAATACAACAAAATGCAACCAAATTTGGACTCAAAATAATCATTATATATTGACCTTAAATTACCCATTTTAGCTATGCATTTACATTTAATATTTTTAAAAATACAAAATAATAATAAAAGGGACCACCTTTGTATGTTCTAAGCTCTGATTGGTGAATTAGTGGCTTGACCCCTAAAAGACAAAAACAACTTGTTTCTCTAACCATTTGTTGGCTTAATTTCTATTCCTTGGGAAATATCCACTCATAAGGTATGTGGCTGTCTCATATTTGCAAGAATAAGTATGCAAATACAAAGTTATCCCCCCCCCCAGAATATTTTGAATGAAAATATCTTTCTTTATAGCTGTTGGGTTCAGATTGTGTAGACTAGTATACCAAAACCTAATTATTCTCTTATATTTTACAGTTATTAAGCTAATTTCTAATATAATAAGCAATTTCAACACATAAATATGCCTCAGTTATATATTTAACATCTAAATATGAAATGCTTGCATTTAACTGCTCTTTTGGCCTCATTAAATGAGCTCACAGCATTCTAAACTTTGTTATTTTATGCATTTGTCCCATAAATTAAGACATTAGATAAGTTTTTGTATCTAGATCTGAAGTTGAAATTCTTTTGAATTGCATCAGATTTTAGTTATGCCATTTCATTTAATAGTTTTCAAAATACAACAAAGCGAAAGGAACTAGTTTTCTAAGCTCTGATTGGTGAATTTGTGGTTTGACACCTAAAACACAATCCAAATAAGACAAAACAACACCATTGAACCATGAAAAAATGAATAAAATAAAATAAAAAAAAACTCCAAAAGATGGAACAATACCCAACACAGTGGGACAATTGTTTTTTTTTTACATATTGTACTGGAGATCGCAATAATTTAACATGTTATGTTTACCTGAATGTTGTACTAAACATCACAAAATCTAACCAACACACATTTACAATGCATAAAACAATACGTAGTCACTACAAAAATAACTGATAATCAGATCATCAGAAATGATAAACTCTTGTTTCATACATACTACCTGTCATGTGTAGTGCTCCTGTTCCATACATACATTTGTACTACCTGTCATGTATAGTGCTCCTGTTCCATAATACAAGGATGTGATTGCAGGAAGAGAGGAGAAGAGGAAATATGGCCAAGGTCCAGGGGCAACACCTCAGTGAGGACCCTAGAGTCAAAGCTCCTGAAAGCTCTTGGATTTTAGGATTTTTAAGCACAGTAGATTTCATGAAAATGGTGTAAATTTTAGGAAAATACACTTAAGAATTTTTTTTTAACAAAATTTAATAAAAAATAAAATAATAGTTTAAGTAAAATGATTGTTTCACCCCAAAAATGTTTAAAAAAGCTAATACAACAATAGGAACAATAAAACTTATGCCAATAGCAATGATCTTGTTACATGACACACATTTCGCCTTGCCAGGATGCACTTTAACAGCTCCTTTGGATGCCGATCAATATTTTCTATTCCCCTGTCTAAAATTTTATCCATCACTATTGAAATGTAGTCGATCCTCCATTTTAATGTTTCGACCCTGTGTAATGTCTATTGAGACTGAGAGTAGGAAAAATCCCAAAAGAATCAGGAAGCAATTGTTACTGATATCTGAAAACCAGCATTTTCCTTCGCCATAGCTCCTCGTTCTTCGGAACACATCGTGATCACAAAGGGAATGAACTCTGATTAATAGATTGCAATGTAGTCACACGAAAATTGCCGATGATCTAGGCTTACTTTTTGAAGTCAAAACCTTACCACTCGAGCCCATGTGTCGACGGAGGCAAGATTGTAATTGCTACATTGGAACATGAGTTCGCAGCATATTTCCTAAGGTCGATTATTGATGATAACGACCATATAAAACACTTTGAGAGATGAATTTAAATTGAGTAGTTGGTATCTCTGATCAAGTAAGTTAGTTGACAGATGAAGTAATCTTGAAAAGGTCATGATGATAGAACGTATCAAATGGACAGCATATACAATGTAGGCAGTGCACAAAATCATCTGAAATTCCTCATCAGACGAGGACGATCATCTTAAGATTTCAGATCAGCATCAACTTTACAAATTTGTATATTCATCTATATTGTCTTTATCATATTTTATTAAACAAGAAAACATTGTTTACATACTTTCTACAGGTGTTATTAGTACACCAGGCCTTTCAATAAGGGGCGGTACTAGGTACTTTTACCTGCTTAAAATGGTAATTGGTACCTCCTAATTTCCTAAAGACTGTTGCATATGATATTCATGAAAAATGTTCAAATTGTAAGAAAAAGTACCACCTGTAAATAGTGAAGTACTGGTGGACCGTACACTTGAAAAACATTGAAAGCCCTGATAAACCGGAATCACTCTAATTCATGATTACTGTTGGATTAATTTAATCAAGTAATAATTATATTTATTAACATTATTACCTATGCAATTAGTGCCTATCATAACTAACATTGTGAGTTCTAATTCCGCCCATGGCGAGGTATACTAGATACTACATTATGTGATAAAGTTTGTCAGTGATTTGCGGCAGGTCAGTGGTTTTCTCTGGTTACTCTGGTTTCCTCCACCAATACCACCACGATATAACTGAAATATTGTTGAAAGTGGTGATAAACACTTCACCCCTGATTTTTGGTGATTTTAGTGTCACTTACTTCTTGGTCTATAGTCAACTGCTTCACTTGTTCCTCAAGATTCTGTATTCTTCTCTGGGAATCTATAAGTTCTTGTTTGAATCTGCCCTATCATAAAATATATAAAATAAAGTTTCATAAACATGCAGACTGAACATCTCGTTAGCATGATGGGTAGTATTAATTTTAATAATTATTTCAAACTACCAGTACCAGTAAATATTGCTTTCTGAAATATGGTCTATATTATATTTTGGTGATAATTGATGGAAATTGTCAAAGGAAGTATATATAGACAATATATGTACATTGTCGGAAAATATATAATTCATTTGTGCAAGCTTTAGAAACAGGTACAAAAGCAAACATCTGGTGAGCTGGTGAGCTTTTCTTTCTGTTTCAAGCATAGTACTCATAAATTTTACATTTCCAGTCAATGCACATGTGCATTGTATATATTGTGTTTATACTGCAATGTTATGTAATAGACTTATATTTAACTTATAAAGCTATGGCTTATTTATACTCTTAATATAGTCAGTAAATATACTGATTACAGAATAAAGTGGTGTACATGCAGGAAAGGAAATTTAATTTTTGTCAAAACTCTAATTTTGTCTTTAATCAATAAACGAAGAAATCAGGAAAGAAACTATGCTGGTTATAGGTAAAATTTTACGATCTCTCTCTGCTCCATCTTATACTACATGTATGTAATGGAATTATCCTTTAATACATGGGCATGGGTAGCCGTGTGGATAAAGTCATTCACTTCTGACCTCAGTCATGTCTAACACCACTGACAATGGGTGCATGCTCTGGTTCCCACTTTATAAGTTGATGTTTCCAGAAGCATACCCATGGATGGAGGTTTAACCTTTTACTTCATTATAGGTCCATGCTTTCATCCACCATTAATCCGGTTGTCACATTCACAATATAGCAGAAAAATGTATGAAAGTGGTGTTAAACACCATTAACCCAACCTAACTCTTGAATATGGTAATCCTACCCTTGTGGTCCAATCTTGAAACCAGCTAAAAAATGATCCAACTCCTGTCAGCTTAATAACTATCTTTAACACACTGATCCATCCTAGAATATCTGTTCCTATGCTGTCTCCTCCAAAACAATCACTCATTAAAACAGAATAAAATCTGAAAGAAAAACATTGTAGTAGAGGAATATAATGCATGATAATCTTACAAACTTGTGAGTGAGTGATTGTAGCTTAATGCCAAATGAGTAATCAATATTGGTGTGAACAAGTTACATTTAAATGAGAAGATAATGATGCCTGCTTTGTACTAAGCCAACACACATAGTTAGATTTTTGAAGGGCTAGTTGACTGTTCACTGAAAAAAACAGTCTGTGGGTAAACATACTCAAACACATTATCCTGATTCAGAGTCAACAAGTCTTTGTTTTTACTCCTGAATACTGCGTGTTTAGCGGAGAAGCGGCAAATACCAATTTAAATGCCTTTGGTTTGACATGCGCGATGCTCCAACCTACGATCTACCACACATGAGAAGAGCATGCTAATTATTACACAACCGATGTGGTTTGTACTACAAAAATAATGCGCGATAATACAGCAAAATGTCATGAGAAACTTACAACACTAAATTCAACATCTACGTTTTTTTTTAATTATAACTACACATTTAAATATCATATAAATCCATATTTTGCTATAAAACTGTTGTAACATGACTCCATGGGTGATATACCATACATCAATTTTAACAATGTCATTGCTGTCAATTTCATTGGGTCAGAAAATAAGCTTTAAGAGTAATGCCTAATGGTCTTTAAGCAACAGATTCTACCTTCTACACAAGGAATTCTTTAACGAGCATTCTGATTTTTCTTATCGACACTATAGACATAAACTTATTACTTTCCAATGGTAATTTCTACACAGTTTTAGTTCCATTCATTTCTGATCAAAAGGATTTACAATATTATTTCCGATAATGTCTTATGTTTTCAAGTCAATTACAAGAACAAAGGGCATCAAGGGAGTATTCCTGACAAGAATCCTTACAAACGATTGAGTGGTTTCAATTAAAGCAGGTGAGCTAACTGTTATAGGTTTCTTGTCAAAAAGACAACAATAGATGTATATCTAGCTGTATTACCAACATGCAGATTTTGAGTTTAGCAAAATGTAATATCGAAGTTGGACTTGCTTACAATGTATGTAAGTCATTCATTCTTTTGATATTAATAACACTTTAAATTGGTTAACAAGCAGATCATATTAGTGTGTATGTGTAAAATAATAGGCTTTAACCCTCTCACTGCACAATGAACATAAATAAGTCCCTTGTAGGTAGACTGCGCTAAGGACATGTGTGTCCATTGAGAAATAGATTTATGTCTATTTTCTTTAGGCCATGGAAAATTGATTGTTGGTTTCCCCTAACATGGGAAAATTTTCATAGCCGGGTAAATAACTCAGTTTTATTCTTGTATCCATGAAATTTGGAAAGAAGGAGAAAAAAAATAAAAATTTCTAATTCGTGTTGAAAAAAGTGACATGGCTGGCTTCAAAAATATTTTTTTCTACTAAAAATGTCAATAATTTAAAAATTAATTGACCATGAGGCAGGATAAAACTGACCCGTCAGGGATAGGGGAAACCAACAATCGTTTTTCTTTGGCCTTAAGAATAATTTACGTAAATACATTATAAATATAATTAGAGTGCACAATTTGAAGTCAGATACATATATTGCACATATAGAACCTCTTTAAAATTAAAAAGAAATGGTAAGTAATGTCACAATATTGTTAAAATGACGTCATGGAATTATACCACACACGGGTCGGTGTTACGATTATACATGAAACGTCACAGTCAAAGGGTTAATATGTCACGTCCTCATGCTGATTGATTGTAATATAAGAATTGGTAATCACCTGTTTAACTGAACATCTGTCTTGTCTCTTTCTTTTCTTCTGAATTCCATGTCAAGTTTTATCTAACATTTACATTCTGAAAAAAAAATTATATTTACAGGTGGTGCCTCGATTAGTTAACAAATACCAAGAATCCCTGTACCCAAATCATGTTTTCATTACTAAATAATAATAGACTTAAGGCACCCAAATGTCAAATAATCAATAATAAAGAGAAGAATGCATAAATCTAAATAAAAAGAAAATAAATAATTTTGTTCATTCATACAAAATTTTACACATCACTATTTAATCAAGTTTATTATTATCTATTAAAGATGTTCTGGGTACAGGAAATACTAATCAACTGAGAGATATGTATTCCATTTGCATGTGCTGCTGGAATATTAGATGGAAGTTCAGTGGTAGTGGGGGAAATTGAAATCACCCCTCTTGGAGAATATATTCAGTCACTTGAAGTTTCAAAAATATGGGGGGGAAATGAGAAAAACTTCCAAAAAAATTTGGTTATCTATAATAAATAAAATAGATATTATTTATTATAGATAACCAAATTTTTTTGGAAGTTTTTCTCATTTTCCCCCCTTATTTTTGAAACTTCAAGTGACCGATATATTCTATCTGACAAAACATGACTGCATAAAACATACAATAGAAGAAGAAGATAGATTTATTTACCAATTATGGGCCTACGAGGGGCATGAATATTCACATACCCCTGTATATAATTATTTAAAACATAACATGTTTAACAAAGACAAAGATACAATAACATACCGTATGTACTTATAACATGTCATTTATATGCTCAGTGTGGTTGATATGTTTTAATACATGCAGCTACGATATATGCATCATATAAATTAATACGATGATAAATAAATAGATAGAGCCGACTATTTGTATCCTACCCGTGTCTGAAGCAGAGAGGCAAACACAATGATAACCTTTCGGCAGGAGACACCAGGTGACTGTGCTAAAAGGATGATAGTCAACCCTTAATTTTGAGGTATGAGCCATTTATATCCTCCCTTATATTGTATTAATTATAATTTGGTTAAATATTCTCAAGTTTTATTTTCTCCTAGCTACTCTCCCAGTCTGTCCTTTGAAAGTCAAAACTCATAATTATATAAACAGACAAAATCAGTCAACAACCGGATGAAATGAAAGTAGGTTGTATTTTTGAAGTATAATTTATAAACAGTAAGCAACGCGATCATATGATATTATCTCAATTATTGTACACAGATTTGATTATTTTAAAGGATTTTGGGGAGAATAAATTTATAAAGTGCAACGATCTGAAACAGAACAATAGAAATATCCACAAAATAGAGGTGTGTTTACATTTTACACTTCTTATAATAACCGCCATTCAATAGCCAATCGAACGTCGACTTACATCTCAACGTCCAATCAAAAATAGTTTCACAAAAACCGGAAGTAAATAAATAAATATGGAGAAAAATGTTGAAGTTTTGGAATCAATGGTAATTTTCAGTATTTCAAGTACATGTAATCAAACTGTCGGGACAATTTGTGAAACTGAAGACCCCCTTTATGACCAAACCTTCAAATCGTACCACATTTTGAGTATATCAGGCATAGAAATTACCTTTTTTACCACAACTTCAAGCAGAAGCAAAACATTGCTTGTAGTTTTAAAAGTTTCAAGCAAAAATTCAGTGCTATTTAATATTTAAGAAGCATTTTTTTTGGGGGGGGGGGGGGGGGGGGGGGGGGGGGGGGGGTTGTTGCAGCTAACAAATTCAAATTCTTTATTAATAAAGAAAGCTCCATAAGGAACATGCATGTAAAGAATGCACAAATGACTAGAACAAACAAAAGAATAAAACGAGGAAATAAAAGAAAAATATATATCGTGACGTGATCTGCTCGGTCATTTGTTTTGATTTACAATTCTGGCGCAGCACGAGACCAATGACGTCATTCTGTATATTCATAGCGTACATCAACAAAGAGGGAATTCTGTTCAACGTCAAAATTACAAGATGAGATTAAAACAGATAAGTTTGGATTGAATAAATTCCATGCAAGTAAAAAAGATCCTTTTTACTAATGTCTTTTTTTCCTGATCATTATGCTTGTTAAATAGGTTTCCATCGATGGTGTTCCCCAAGCATTTTTATATTTCTGGTTTGTTGACATAATCGTCATCACAGTTCATGACCGTTTCTGGAATGTAGGCCAAGCAAATTGTAATTTAAAACACTTTGAAAATATGATGATTGATCATTTAGATTCCACCATTTTCTAGAAAATGGCTGATTTTACCGGGAAAATACATGCAAGTGCTCTGCATTAGTCACAACATGGCAGATTATTTTGCATTTCCACTGCTGCTTTAATAACAAATATACCCCTTACTTCTTGGGGTAATGAAATGAAATTCACAGAGAAGATAGAAAAAGAATTAAATTACATCAATAATCAAAATTTATAGCATAATGAACAGAGAATTAAATTAAACCAGACAGAAAAATGAGATTATCTGGGTAAAAAAAACCTGTCATTATTACAAATAGCATCAACAAAACTGTATTGTTACCACTCTGTGATTACAATAAATTGAAATCAGTCATTAATTGCTTTACAAAAATATGGCAGAATGTAGTCAGTCTAATAGATTGTATTGACAAAAGCAAAAACACCATTTGGAAAAAGGCTAGTAAACAAATATGGGTCAGTGTGTTATTATTATCAATCTTTTTTCCATGGAACTTTACACATGTGAGCAAGGATAGATGAGGAACATAATTAAAAAGAAAAAAATGTTTACTTTTCAAACATGAAAAAAATAATCAAACATTATCCAATGACTGACCGACTTATTGTCAGACGAGGATATATGTAATAATAACAATACTACAATTGTATCAGAGGGAGTCATACCCAAGTATTTGTAGACTACATGTATAGTATATGTGAATGGAACAGAAATAAAGAAAAATTCTCAGATGGCAAATTGGGCACTTATATAACTGTAAAAAACAACTTTGGTTTTGAAATTAAGAATTTTGAACAGAGGAGAACTTTGACTAGATTTAGAATTTTTGCTCATAAGTTAGCCATAGAAACTGGCAGATACAAGATAATTCCCAGAGACGACAGAATTTGCACACGATGCACGGATAATACTGTAGAGGATGAGAGACACTTCCTATTTTCTTGTAACTATCACACTCAGGAAAGAGAAGCCTTAATGTCCATTATCAATGAAAATTACATAATATAGATGCAAAACTTGTATGGCTTTTAAACAATGAAAATATTGATATTCTTTGTGCTCTCTGTACTTTTTTAAAACATATTTAATCTTCTCTCCTGAAGTTTAATATCAAGTTGGGAGATGTTTCTCTCTTCTACAGCTGTTGCGAGGTCCACTGAGCACTTGATGCATTTAAGAATATAATGATGAAAATTGATCCTAATGCACCTGCCCTTGATGGCCTCTGTATCTGGATGATGCAAATTTCCTCCATGTACATTGGCCATGAGGAGGACTTTAATTTCATTTTGTTTAATCATTTCCAGTCTAAATGTCCTTTAGACACCGGCCCTTGATGACCTCTGTATATGAATGACAATGCTCTCGTGCATGTACATTGGTCATGGGGAGAACGCTGGATTTGCCTTTTGTCATTGAATTATCCCCTTGTAAATATAAAAGGGTTTATTTCTATTTCGGTGTTCAGAAAAAGTCAATAACTTATTAAATATCTACAAATGATATATATTTAGTTGTTGTTGTTTTTTTGTAATTGTCCAGTGGACTCTTCCAAATACTATGCACATCAGAGACATAGATATGTTTAGTATGTATATACCAATCTAATTTCTGCAAATTGCTTGTTTGTATACTGTTTATTACATTTATGTATTAGAATGTTTTTTGTAATATAAATCACTGTAATGACTCTCCCCCTTGCTGGGACCTTGATTGGACAATAAAATCTTATCTTATCTTATAAACGATACTCTGATATATATATATATATAAACATGAATCAGCACTGTTGGTTATAGAGCATAAATATATTCAGTTACTTATCTGATAAATCTCTTATTGAAAGACAAGTTGCTATAAAATGCAAGATTTTTACATATTTCTCAAAATTACTGAATGGTGCCAAAAATGGAAAGAACAGTCAGTGTAGGAGCTACTAATATAACAACATGCAACAACCCATGTTTTACATTCTATTACATGATTATTTTATTTCCCATCGACTGTTATCTAGCCTACATCTGCTTTGAAGGGATAAACAAATAATGTGACAGTCAAAGTGTATTCAGAACCATTTGTGGGTTTAATTTTATACCTTGGAAAAGGGTAATATTTTTCTATATGGGGTCTTTTTCGCGGAAGGGGAATGCGACCCCTGATAAAAATTAAAAAATGTATAACACTTATTAACAGAATTGCTGATGAGCTTTTATCCAATTATATATATAGCCTTCCGAAGGCAACATCTGTGTCCTTTCTACTCATCTTTTTTGTTTTGAAGCCAACATCAACATTCAATTCCCTCATCCATTTACGGACACCTTCTGTAGTATTATACAGATTTTTTCATTATTTTTTTCTAAGTTTGTTTGCCAGTTGACCTACATCGGTACTTTCATTTCATGTTTATTTTTTGGTGGAAAATACTTTAAAAGCATGTTTTGCTGACATATTATACGTCAGCAGTGAGTCAAGGTTAACAGGTCAAAAAAACCTCTTCGGGATTTTCTAGACTTTTCATTAGATAGTACGTCAAACATTAGAACACATGTTATCCGAACCACTGGTTTCCAATCTTGAACAAAACTATGATGGCAGCGTAGGATATAAATAGACTACATTTTTAAATTTATTCTAAAATTAAAAACAGAAAACACACATTTCGGAACAGGACAAAGGTAGAAAGGTACAATTTTTGTACACTTGCTGAAATATTATATGCACACACATTTTTTGTCGTTCACATGACAATTTTCAGATGCAAATATGAAAAAACAGACGCATTTAGCGTCTTTGCGTCCGGTAATTTCGAGCCCTGTATGTGATATAGATGTGTTCATTGTTATTGCGTATGATTTGAAAGGGCCGCCATGCATGGTATTGTCATTGATAATCTCGTTGAGATTAGGATTCCGAAGAAATTTTCTGTCTGTATCTTCATCGTAATCTCGTTGAGATTAGGATTCCGAAGAAATTTTCTGTCGGTATCTTCATCCCAGAAAATTTCTTCGGAATCCTAATCTCAACGATATTAGGTATTGACAATTGGTAGTTGGAGTTAGAACTACCTAAGGCTATGCAACCAGTGATTATCACCACTAACGTGAGTTTGAATCCATCTCGGGCGATGTGGGATATCTTGAACTCTATGATCGCAACCCTAAACCTAACCCTAAGACCTAACCCTATACAAGTATTGCGATCATAAAGTTCAAGAGACCAACGATGTGTACTCGATGCAACATTATGTGATAAAGTTTGTCAGTGACTTGTGGCAGATCGGTGGTTTTCTGCAGGTACTCCGCTTTTCTCCATCAATAATAAAACTGAATGCCTCGATATAGCTGAAATATTGTTGAAAGTGGCATTAAATACAGGGTTTTCAATAAGGACCGGCAATTTGTCTCCGGGTTGTTCAGACAAAATCGCTGGTTCAAATTTATTTCACAAAAAAAAATTAAGAACAGAAAAAATGAAAATATCGAACTAAAAAGTTATTCTGTTACAGCTACGAAATCGTAACTAATGCTTTGTTTGGGTGTCTTCTTCGAAGGCCGTGTTATATTGATCGTTTTTTTCGTAACGAATAAAGAAAAAAAACGAGACGTCTGAATGGAAATGTTTGCGAAATCAATGAAGCGTTTTAATTTACATACCCCTGTAACAAATGTACAAGTGCAAATATGACATAGAAGAAGAAGAAAACGTGCAACATGAACACAAAAAAACCGATATGTGATTATTTTACAGGCCCTAAGAAAAGAAAAATAGGTACAGCACTTTCCTGAAGGAAAACCCAAAGTTCGTTTATCGTAGATTGTTGTGAGTCAAGCTATCTGCCAAGACTAAATCATTAAATAAAGACTGTTTAAAGCAAAGTTTTGAAATAATTTGTCCGACGTTTACTACACGATTCAAATTTGATAACTATTTTTCTATCTTTTTGGACCTTTTATAGATTACTTTTCTGTATTGGTCTTTGCCTATTGGAACAGACTGTATGGTGACTTACAGATATTTTTTTTGTCTTCCATTAATGAATCACATTTATACTTGCTGCCAGCTATTATGATTAATATAAAATGTCACAAGAAATCTCCTTCAAACAGCCTAATAAATACTCTCAGAATGCAGGATTTTGACCCCCCCAAATCGACCCTTCAGCACTCAATTACTTTCTCCTGTTTAAAATAGCAATTCGTCTGTTCAGTAAAAAGTTATTGAAAACCCTGTAAACACCATAACCCCTTACACCTGTTGAGTATGATGGGCCTGCAACTTAAAAGTGCAAATCAATTAAAACTCAAATAAAGCACAGGAGCACATCATCAGGTGCATTTGTTTCTATCAATGGGAAGGTCGACGAAAAGTTGCTAACTAATTTACTGATCTCTCCACTTCAAATTTGTTATTTGCATAAACATATATACATGTATTAATATATTTATACCCCTGTAGGCTGTAAATCGACATCGTTCGGTTCATTTATATATACTCGTGTCAACTATTTTCATGAATGTAACTATAATTTCCGTTTTGTATTGTTATTACATTAAATATTTCAGTCGAAGGCTACTCCGAGGGTAACATTTAAAACAATGAGGCATTGCAAGGGGAGTGCTAGACAACATGGCTATACAAAGTAAAAAAAAATAAGTAAGGAATGCCAAATTGTGATAATTGATCCTCGACAAGCTACTTTTCTTTTTGAACAGATTGCTTACATCAAAGGCAGGGGGCCCTTCAAAAATATCGAGAGATTTGAATCAAGAAAACATCTTAGTTTTATAGTTTCAGAAAGCTGAGTCTGACCTGAATTATCTTACAAGGAAGATAGAATTTGAAATAGAAAAAGACACAGAAGAGAATAAGGTAAGATTAAAATACTGGGCATGCTCTGTCAGTCTGGATACATCATACAGTGGTAGCAGAGCTATTTTTATTTAAACTGGACAATGGGACCAATATAAAAGCAGATATATACTTGCAACTCATCTAAGTGAGCCCTTGACTCACCACTTATGTTTGTTACTCACCATTTTGTACAAAAAATAAAAAATGCACAAGTGGAATTCATGATTTTTTGGTGGGCACTCGTCAAAATTTTATTCTACAAGGATCTCTGTAAAATTACACTTCACTGGTCGGATGTCAATATTACAGTCAGTCAGGTTGTCAGACACACAGTTTAGTATAGCTTTACTATAAATCAAGGAAAACAATTTATGCACAATTTCATATTGTTGAACCGCATCGTTGGCATAATGGTTAGCGTGCTCGCCTCCAGTGCGGTAGATTGTGGGTTCGAGCTCCGGTCGGATCAAACCAAAGACTATGAAATTGGTATTTGTTGCTTCTCCGCTAAGCACACAGCATTAAGGAGAAAGAGCAAAGACTGGTTGGCTTGGAATCAGAATAATGTGTCGAGTGGAGCGACATGTCTATCCGCGGACTGTTGTTTCAGTCAGCTAGCACTATAAAAATCCAACTCGGCATGTTGGTCTAGAACAAAGCGGACATCATCATCATCTCATTGAAAATTAACTTGTTCTCACCTTGATATAGCTGAAAAATTGCTGAATTGGCATTAGACAACAATGTCAATCACTCACTCACTCTTTCATATTGTTTTATTTGTTGATCATTGTTAAAAGTTTAGAGAATTCTATGATCTTTGTCTACAGGTACCAGTATTTATGAACTCCCATTAAATATTGATCTACATGTAAATAATTAAATGATCAAACATTTTGTTCATCACAGGTTAATCCAGCGAAAATGCTAGAAAAGATAAAAGATGTAAAGAAGGAATATGGAGCTCTTGTACAAGAGGCAGCAGCTATACAACAAGTTCAAAAGGTTATATTAACACCATTTTTTTGTGGACTATCCACGAGTATTAAAACTTGCAATTTGTTACTGACCTAATATGATAGCTCAAATTCCTTATGGAATTTACTGACCCGACGAACCAATTGTATATAGAGGAGGGATTTTATAGCATAAAAGAAAGTTCACAAAGAGTTATATTAAAACTAATTTAGTACAGTTATATGGCATAAAATTTAAACCAACAGTGTTAGAATTAGATTTTTGAGCAGACAATTTCTTTTTTTCCCTTGACTGGATATATTTATATATAGGTCACTAACGAACTGCAACACATTTACATTCTACTATCGACTACTAAAACCAAATGAAATATTTCAAAAAGTTTTTATTACCCTGGTAAACTAGAATGATTTCATGTTTTCTGTATATATTATATACATGTATTAGGCTTTTATGTGACAATATTCATCCAATGAGATTGAAGTATCTCGTAGAAGGTAGGATATAAGTCTATGGACAGTAGGTCTAACTGGTATATTCTCCATTGGCTTATAATTGTAGAAGCAATTATGGAATTTAAAAAATGCTCAACCTTTACTCCAAAAACAGAGTACCGTGTATGTTAACATTAATACATTTTTGTATTTGAAAGACTAAAAATGTTTACACTGTGAAAAACGATGATACAAAAGATTGTAGAGTTTAAATACTTACAAATAAAACATGAAATACACATCTCTAAATAGTTTTAATCCAATGGAAGAGATATGTGCATGTATTTCAGTACGACAGACAATACAGTGGCTAAAGGAAAAAGGACAAACAATGATCTACAAAATACTACACAGAACACAAAAAATTGAGCAACTAAAAACCGTGGATGAATTTAATTTTAGAATCAAACAGGAATATACCAAGGGTCTATTTAGCATACATTTAAAAACTTATTATTATTATTATTACAGGAGGCAGCAGACTATTTTAAGACACAGATACAGACAGTGTGTAAACTTCTAGAAAGTCTCCAGCAACAAACAGGAAAGTCTGTATGTACATTAAATTAAATAACAAAGACATAACAAAAATATTGTTGTACAATGAAACCTGTCTAAGCTAAGCTAAGCTAAGCCTTGAATAAACTGGAATCTTGTATAAACCAAACTTTAGATAAAGTCCTAATGTAGGAAATCTTTGTATAAACTAAACAACTGTCTATTTTGAACATATATGTTGGTCCCAAGTAGGTTCGGTTGTTGACTGATTTTGTCTGTTTATATACTTATGAGTTTTGACTTTCCCTATGGAAGATTGTTCAGAGTTCGGCAATTTTGTTATTACCCTTATTTAGACAAGTTCCACTGTTCACGAATGATATGCTTGTCCTGAAATTGTAAAGAAATATAATAATTATAAATTTACTTTTTAGCATGAGTAAATATATGGCAAAATAGACATTTGGCTAACTTATTAGACATTAGGTAGTGATGACAATGTCAAGTTTGTTTTTGTGATTAGGTTCAGGTTCTTTGTTCCCAACACATTATAGGCCTATTGTAATTGATTCACACATCATATGGTGTAAATGTTACTTCATGTTCATCCTTCAACAAATGCATGATGGTGCAATGATTAGCGTGCTTGCCTTGAGTTCGATAGATCGTGGGGTTCGAACCCAGGTCTGGTCAAACCAAAGACTTGTTGTTTTTACACTAAGCAAGGAAGTGAAAATAAAGAAAGTTTTTAGTCAGTTCTTCGTAATTTAGACTGAAATAAGCTTGTCTTTTCATTTTTGTATTCTTTCTTCTAGACAGAAATAATTCATGTTGTTGAAAGATAGTGATAGTCAAAGCCAATAACAAACACTAAAGTCTGAAGTCAATGGCAAGGGGTCACTATCCCTAAACCTACATAATTTTTAATTCCTGATCTGTAAAATAGAAATAGCATAAGGATAACTGAGAAATTTGTAGAAATCTTCATGGTCGTGATCGTATGGTAGTTGGATTTACAACTACCTGTGCAATCAGTGCCTATCACCACTAAAGTTGTTATTTTGAATTCCGCTCATGGCAAGGTGTAGACTGTACTCAATACAACTACCTGTGCAACCACTGAATTATTGAAATTTTAAATACCCAAATATTATTGTATTTTATATAAATTTTGAAGGATGGCGAAAGACCGCAAGAGTTGGACAAAATAGAAGAAATTCTAGGCATTAAGATACCAACAGATTGTGAAAATCAACAAATAGATCAAGCAAGTGACCAAAAAGAAACAAAAGAGGAAACAGACGACCAGGAACACACTTATACAATTAATTCAAGAGTCACAGAAACAGAAGAAGATAAATCTTCTGGTAGATATAGCTTGAGGGTTAAAATTTTACTTTGCTGTTATAAAAGGGTTAGAGACCGTGGTTGGATTTACAACTACATATGCAATCATTGCCTATCACCACTAATGTTGTGATTTCGAATTCCGTTCATGGTTAGTGTACTCGCTACAACATTATGTGAAAAGTTTGTTAGTTACTTGCAACAGGTTGGTGGTTTTCTCCAGGTACTCCTGTTTCCTTCACCAATAATACTGGCCGCCACGATATAACTGAAATATTGTTGAAAGTGCTGTTAAATACCATAACCATAACCCCCTCTATATTACACTCCTTTTTCTTTTGGTAACTTCTTTGGCTTAAAAATCCGATGACTTTATGATATGGCTTGAGTGATTGAAATATCATGGAGATTTGAATTTCTAGAGTTATGGCCCTTGACCAACTTTGTATTTATCAGGTATGATATGGATGAAATACTTTAATTTATGTTAACCACCAATAATGATAAACGTAAGTAGTAATACTAGGCAACACATCTTTCACCAGAAATCTCTTTTCTAAGGACATTGAAATGTTGAAAATTATGAAATTATATTACCGGAAAATGAATAGTAGAAATAAGAAGTTTTATTGTACCAAATCTAAATTCTGCCTTGAGACAGTCACAAACATGTGGCAGGATTAAATCCGTTTATGAGATACCAATCCTTCCCTCTTGATTTGTGGATGATATTTAAAAAAGAAAATTTAAAGAGTTGTCATCAAAACTCTCCTACCAGTGTTAGGTAATTGAAGTGAATCATGTCCACCTGTTCATCAGTATCAACAGTTTGTACATGCAATTCCTCCTAAATTTCAAAAGGGAATTCCTTAATACTTTGAATGCTTGCTTGTTGCCATATGGAAAATTACATATCATTACAGCATTTTGATTGGAACATTTTTGAAGGACATATTGTCCTTTTTTTACTACAAAATGGAGAGCGTGGGAGAAATTTGTTTTTTCTGTCAAAAACAACCTTAATATTTATCATCTATTTGTGCTCGTCTATATACAGTAAATAAATGATGTATTTATAAGTGTGGATTACATTAGAATTGCAGAATACACACATGATTACTATAGTAAAAGTTATTTATTAATTTCAGTTGCAGAAAGTTCATTATCGCCTGCTGAACGAAGGGCAGGTTCTAACGAGTTTATAGAGATAACACAGGCAGAATTTGATACAGTATCAACACTTATAAAAGGCAGAGTCAAACTGGTGGAAGTTAATAAGGTATGACTAATAGGTTTTTACTGATGTAGTTCCCCTTTTTACAGCAGTCCCCCTCTTGCAAAGCCACTCCCACCAAAAACTACCCTTCTTTTCAGGCCAGGTTTCAGATTCACTAAGATAGTAAAGCACTACTAAATTGTCCCCCTCAAGAGAGACTACCCTTCTTATAAGGCCACTTTTTCATTGCAGAAGGCGTGGTCTTATAAGAGGGGGAATATTGTATCAATTGATTGATTACTCTGTATCATCTTAGCAATGTATGTATCACTATACAGTACTCTTATAAGACCGTTCATTCTGTGATGGAAAAGTGGCTTAATAAGAGGGAGTGGCATCTCTTTAGAGGGATAATTTATCATTATTTTACTATCTCATTGCATCGAAAATATGGCCTCATGAGAGAGGTGGCTTTGGTGGTAGTGACCATAAAAAGAGGGATCATCAATTTGTTTTTATAATAAATATGACGTTGATACAATAAAAACGTAGATATAAAATTTAGTGTGCACGACACGTTTCTTGAATAAGCTTCATCAGGTACGCTCAAAATCTAAAGATTGGAAAGCCAAATAATGTAAAGTTTCTGGAGCAATACAACCAAAGAGCGTAAACAGGATAGACAAAATCAAACCAAAGGATGATAAAACTGGAAAAATTGTTTTGCATTGGCAATTTGCTGTGTATGTTGATTTAGTAATCCTGAAAATACATAGACTTGAGTCTTTTTTTGTCTGCAGAGAGTGTTCGGATTTATAAGTCACTAAATTTTTCAGTGTCTGACACAACCAACAATGAAGTGGAAGTTGTATGACAAACATAGGAAAATCAGACGCATGTATGTGTCCAAATTTTCTTATAATTTGTTAATCAGAGTGACTGTCTTAGGGGCACCAAATGCCAGGCACCTGTATGCACTGTAAACATTTCATTTTTCTTTTAGGTTTATGGAATATTATGGAGACATTTTAAAGAAGAAGGAAATATGTATGTATAAGATTGCTTCATTAGTGTTTTGGTTTTTTGTTAAATTATATACACCAAGTAACATCAAAACGATAAAGACACCTAGAATAATGTTTATCGGCAGAAGTAAAGAGTACCACTTATTTGAGGGTATGAGGTTTGAAGACCCTACTGTGACTGAAATGAACAACAGCAACAAAAGTGCTTTTCCTTTACTTCAGTTTATCTCTTAAGTGTAATGTTGAATAGTCTTTCATGTTCATGATGTAATGGTTAGCCTGTTCACCTCGAGTGTGGTAGATCCTGGGTTAGAGTCCTGGCCCCCATTTCACAAAAGGTCGTAAATCGTAAACTTGGTCATTCGACTGTTTCACAAAATTTATCGATTTCCGACATACGACATTTTTTGATCGCAAATTACCAACTGGGTGGGAGCAGTCGTAAATCGTAAAAACAAATGTTGAATGCACATAATTACAATGAGGAGTCATGCTATTCCATCACTTCTGCAGGTTGACAATTTGTGTTAAAACATCATACCCAAAATAAAATTTATCTCCCTTTACGGTATAATCTTCAAATCGATAGACTTATTGCAAATTCCGCATAAGTCATATTTACAAAAAGGATATTTCTTTTGTGTTTATAACTGTTGTTGCTAAAAAGAAACTATTGGTTATAAGAATCTTTCTAAATAAGCAATACAATTTTACTTAAAAAATCTACCTCTTTTTCTCTTTATTGCAAGGAAATCTATCCAGATAAAAAAAACGGAACTGCCACTATATAACTGAAATATTGTTTAAAGTGGCGTAAAACACCACCAAGCAAACATAAAAAAAAATGGCAGAAATATGCGCTTAATGAAACGTAATTTTGAGATATTATATAAGGAAAAATCTTGGTGAGAGGATACTTTTTGGCACGCATGCAACTACAAACATGTAGATTTCGACTGGCCAAGAAAAAAACCGCACTGAATTTGTGCTACAATGTTCAATTTCTTGACAGTATTTGGCATCAAAATTATAAAAAGTCCAAAGGGAAAGGCGATACATCGTCAAATTTTAAGGGGATATTCCATTAGTTGGAACTATTTATATTCATGGAAAATACTGAGATGTGAAATAAATGTCCACGAGAAAACAATCTACAAAATCAGAAACAAATCAAAATATCAACTCTACAAAGTTACATGGATATTGACCATATATTTACTGCATACAAAAGACCCCTTTGGGTAATAGCAATACAAGAACATTTATACAAATGAATAAGATGATCAAAAGGTGCATCAATGAAAATAAACATGAACAAGAAAAAAGATAATAAATCAGTTAATGCCCCCTCCTCCCTGTTTTAATGCCTGTCTTATAAAAGAGACAACTGGTTTCATATCATCAGGTGTTCATGGGCTGAGAATGGCAAGCAATTTTTGTTTCCTTTTTAGCTCACCTTGCCAAAGGCAATGTGAGCTTTTGCCATCACTTGGCGTCCGTCGTATGTCGTCTGTCGTCCGTTAACTTTTCACATTTTAATCTTCTCCTCTGAAATCCCTCGGCCAAATGAAGGGAAACTTGGTAGGAAGCATCTATGGAAGGTCCTCTTTAAAGATTGCTAATTTTGTCCCGATCCATTTACAAACATGGCCGCCATAGGCAATTCTTGTTTCTGATTGGTGGATCTTTAAAAATCTTCTTCTCTGAAACCGCTTGGCCAAATGAACCGAAAATTGTCCTGATCCATTTACAAACATGGCCGCCATAGGCAATTCTTGTTTCTGATTGGTTAATTTCTAAAAAATCTTCTCCTCTGAAACCGCACGGCTAAATGAATTGAAACTTGGTAGGAAGCATCCTTGGAAGGTCCTCTATAAAGAGTGCTCATTTAGTTCCGATCCGTTAACAAACATGGCCGCCACAGACAATTCTTGTTTCTGATTGGTTGATTTCTAAAAAATCGTCTCCTCTAAAACCACTTTGTCAAATGAGTCAAAACTTGGTAGGAAGCATCTTTGGAAGGTCCTCTATAAAGAATGCTCATTTAGTTCCGATCCGTTAACAAACATGGCCACCATAGACAATTCTTGTTTTTGATTGGTCGATTTTTTTAAACTTCTCCTCTGAAACCGCTTTGTCAAATGAACCGAAACTTGGTAGGAAGCATCTATGGCAGGTTCTCTATAAAGATTGCTCATTTCGTCCAGATCCATTGACAAACATGGCTGCCACAGGCGATTCTTGTTTCTGATGGGTTGATTTCTAAAGAATCTTCTCCTCTGTAACCACATGGCCAGATGAATCGAAATTTGGTAGGAAGCATCCTTGGAAGGTCCTCTATAAAGAGTGCTAATTTGTTTCCGATCCATTAACAAACATAGCCGCCACAGGCAATACTTGTTTCTGATTGGTCGATTTCTAAAAAATCTTCTTCTCTGAAACCGCTCTGCCAAATGAATCAAAACTTGGTAGGAAGCATCCTTGGAAGGTCATCTATAAATATTACGCATTTAGTTCCCGTCTATTAATAGACATGGCCACCACAGGCCATTCTTGTTTCTGATTGGTCGATTTCAAAAAATCTTCTTCTCTGTAACTGCTTAGGCAAATGAACTGAAACTTGGTGGGAAGCACCTCTGGAAGGTTCTGTATTAAGTTTCCTCAAAGCAGAATGAAAGGTGAGCGACACAGGCTCAGCCCACTGAACCTCTAGTTTACAATTAAATTAATTATATTTATCAAATTTTGTAATTAGAATTTCTCGTATTAATGTACATCTAGTACCATTTTAATATAATAGAAAATTTCGTTTGGTGTATCGAGTCCCAGTAGAGGCCACGAGCATTGAAAACCATATGGTAATTTGATGCAAAGTTTAGTAAAATTATTGTCAGTGACAATGGTCTGATTAAGAATAAAATGCATTTCCCATGGGCCAAAGTATTTATACATGTATGTAGATTATGCAAGATTTGTCCATGTTTGAATTTCGGACCTGGAGAAAAGTGAAAATACCTGTTCGGAACATATTTCAACAAGTTTCATCAGAGTACCTTTTAGTGGTTCTTTAGAAAAAAAATCAAAGATTGGTCGCCATAGCTCATATTTGCGGTCGTGTTTTCATGACCCGTGTGGACCTCAGTCTTGTTTCCCAACGAGTGCAAATTAATTTGATATTTTCCGACAATGTACAGATATTGTGTTTATCCTGCAAATTCAAAAGGTTCAAAACAACTGCCAAATTGTCTGAAAATAGCTGAAGCAAGCATCGTTCTAAACGTTTTTAAAGGGGTGTCATCTGTGACGTCAGCGTTTACACTGTTACCATTTCTGTCTTTGCTCAACAGGAATCAAGCACCAGAAAAGCTATATCTTGGTCAGTGACTGTATATAACAAAAAATTATCCAGTCAATGCAATTTGACTACTCAAATAGAACCAGTGCAAGATAAATAAATTTATCTGACAGGTGCGCGACCCAGGTAAATTGATCGATTTTTGTACCTCCACACAAAGAAGACTTCACAACCACAAGTCGTAATTCGGAAATCGTAAAAAAAACATTCTGACAAGTTTTGTGAAACAGTCGCAAACTTAGTCGGTAAGTGGTCGGAAATCGTACGATTTACGACCTTTTGTGAAACGGGGGCCTGATCTGGTCAAACCAAAAACTATCAAAGTGGTATTTGTTGCCTCTCCGCTAAGCATGCAGCTTAAAAGACAAAAAGCAAAGACTTGTTGGCTCAGAAACAGGATAAAGTGTTCAAGTGGGGTGACATATCTATCCGTGGATCGTTGTTTCAGTGAACTAGCCTACAAAACTCCAACTAAGCATGTTGGTTTAGTTCAAAGCGGACCTCATTATCATCTCGTTGGAAATTAAGTTGTTTTCGCCATGATATAGCTGAAAAATTGCTGAGCTGGTGTTCAGCAAGAATCACTCACTCACTAAACTTACATAATACTGTTAATTTTTAATTGTAGAGATCTTTTATCACCAAGTGATATGAATAAAATGGGACTGAAAGTTTTTGGTAATACAGGAGAGGCCAAATTAAAGGTATGTATAGATAATTTATGTTTAGAAAAGTTTGAAGACACCAAAGGGGTAATCAGAAGCCGTAATTCAAAGGACAGACAATACAATGGCCAAAAAAAGAAGGTACATAAAACGGTCAACATAACACTACAAATAAAATTAAAGAGTGAGCAGCACCAACCCAAAAGACAAACAATGATATACAAAACAATATATAAACTAAATATAGAGCAACACAAAATCAGGTGGTGATCTCAGGTGCTTCGGAAGAGTGAGCAGTTCCTGCTTCACTAGTGCATCAGTCATGTTACTCTTGTTAAAAATCTAATCGCAAGTCATGAATGAGGAATGGACACAATTGTGATTATTACAAACAACATATTCATGGTCATTTGTGACCCAAATATTCTGTAATGTTTAACCAAGTTATGGTGGTGACCATAAAACTTTTGAAGTGATGACTTCAACGTAACCATTAGGAACTGACATAATAGTTCTCATGTCACTTCATCAATTTGTACAAATGCGATCAAACCACATCACAAGTTGTTGTTAATCAATCAATCAATCAATCATTACTAAATTTCAAGTGAATTATGGTTCATTTGTTGTTCCATTAAGCAGATCATTTTTGCTGAAAGCAAATTTTACTTTTCTTGGTTTTGAAGAATTGAGAAATAATTCTACCAACACTATGTTGTAAACATCAAACTAACCTGCTACAAGTTGTTTTATTTATCTCGTACAACTCAAATGCTAAATTTGATATGAATTTGGTCATTTGTCCCTTTGGTATATACACAACAAGGTATGGTACACATTTTCAATGTTATTGATTTCATTACTACATATGATAATCTTGTGCACAAAATATAAAGAGTCAATTCTTCTCTCTTTTTTTTGCAGGTGCTTAGAGCTTTGAAATTGTTAACTATTTCAAAAAATAAGGATGTGAAACTTGTATAGCAGGACCAACGTAATATATAAAATATTTAACTAGAACTAATGTTACGAGGAATTACTAGATAGTGTTCTGTGTAATAGGTGCTTCACAAAGACCAAAGACCTGTTGTGTTAGAAATATGTTGTTATATGACCGTAAAACTTTTTTTGAGGTCATACTGGTTTGTTTTTTTTATATATATATTAAAGTGTAATGTAGTTGAAAGATTTTAAAAAATCACTTCACCCCTCCCCTTTAAAAGTAAAACATAGCAGGGCCTAGATATCCAATACCATATGTTGTGGTCTAATTTTTTTCTGTGATCAATGATTTGAAGTGAAAGTTGATGTTCATTTTGTTGATATTAGTTGAATTTATTATCGTCACTGTTGAAGCATTCTATTTGAAAGTTACCTATACAGGGAGATAACTTAGCATTTTTGATGTAGTTGCCAGCTGGATTCCCTCAAGAAACAATTTTTGTTGGCCAGCTACTGACTTCGTTCATGAAATATTCAAAATTTCAGTAGCCAGCTGGGCTACTGAAAATTATCAAATTTCCTGACCAAACCAAATTTTACCGTTAATTTTTATCCCTGCTATAGATTTTTAATTGGAAGTTGTGATGTTGAATAGTAAAATTATGACCAAGTATAATGATAATTTGTGTTTACTTTTGTCAACATTTTAAATGTGTGTTGATTATTTCATTTCCATGGACAAAATGAATATACCAAATAACATCACAATGACAAAGATGTCCAGATGAGGCATTAATCAATAGTAGAGTACCACTCAACTGCAGGCTAGGGACTGTATCACACTCATTCTAGGTATGAGTTATGGTGACTGAACATATGTCCAACAGCAATAAAAGTGCTAATCCTTAACTTTAGTTTGTGTCTAAGTTTCACGTCATGTTTATTTATATCTGTATCATTTCTTACTAGCGTTAATTGAAAAGGCTCAGAAATAAATGTAATTGTTTCAGTTGACCAATAGGTGACGAGTAGAGAGTATTGGGGCGTGGTCAGCTGTATGTTACTGAAGGTAAATTTGATATAACCTTACATCTAGGTGAACTATGACTAATGAGACCAAAGCTTTCCAGCGAAATTAATTACAGGAAGTAAAGGAAAATGCAGATAGAATACTTTTTTTCGCTTTGACAAAAAGTTAGATTGATTGGTTTGGTTTATGGTGTTTAACACCACTTTCAACAATATTACAGTTATATCATGGCGGTCAGTTTCATTGGTTAAAAAAACAGAGTACTCGGAGAAAACCACCGACCTATCGCAAGTCGCTGACAAACTAGATTGGGTGACAAAGGTTAATGAACCACAACATATTAAAAAGATGATATTAATAAGATTATTACACCAGTTTTGGGTGAAGAAAATTTTTCCCTGAAAATACAATTTGGAATACGGTGGTACCTTTACTAAGCTATTCATGCATGTTTCAAGTCGAAATATGTTCCCAATAACTAGAAATCTGCAAATCCGTGTGCATGTTTATCGTCCTCGCCATTTTTGTGGAGACTGATTAAATTTCGGTTGTTTTGTTCCGATGATTGCTGATCATGACCTTGTGAAGAAAAGATAAACAATCATGGATGCTGAGGTAAGCACGCACACTTTCCTGACAAAGATTAATGAGGAATCTGTCTGTATCATGTCGTGTGAACCAATTTTTTTTTGCAATTATTCTTATGTGGTACACACGGTATATACATTTTTTTTTTATCAACTGAGCAGTGCGCATGAGCGATAATCTCCCCGAGATGAGTTCAAATCTTGGGTCATGTGCATATCATTTGCATTACTGTCCGAGAAGACAGAATTATCTGTTGTCAAATATTTTGCGATTTGCTCTTAAAATCTGCTTTTGAGTGGATTTTTAATGTTGTGCAGTTGATTTAAGTTAAAATTAAGTGAAAATATTTAATGCAAAAATTCCACGATATTTGCCTTTCATATTACTTTCAAATTAGAATGTTTGTTGTATCTTTTTAGCTCACCTTGCCAAAGGCAATGTGAGCTTTTGCCATCACTTGTCGTCCGTTAACTTTTCACATTTTAATCTTCTCCTCTGAAACCCCTCAGCCAAATGAACTGAAACTTGGTAGGAAATATCTATAGAATGTCCTCTCTAAAGATTGCACATTTGGTCCTGATCCATTAACAAACATGGCTGCCACAGGCAATTCTTGTTTTTGATTGGCCGATTTTAAAAAATCTCCTCTGAAACCGCTTGGCCAAATGAACCGAAACTTGTTAGGAAGCATCTATGGAAGGTCCTCTATAAAAAAAAATCATTTCGTCCCGATCAGTTAACAAACATGGCCACCACAGGCAATTCTTGTTTCTGATTGGTTAATTTCTAAAATGAACTGAAACTTGGTAGGAAGTATCTATAGAAGGTCCTCTCTAAAGATTGCACCTTTGGTCCTGATCCATTAACAAACATGGCCGTCACAGGCAATTCTTTTTTCTGATTGGCCAATTTTTTTAAATCTTCTTCTCCGAAACCGCATGGCCAAATGAACCGAAACTTGGTAGGAAGCATCTATGGAAGGTCCTCTATAAAGATTGCTCATTTTATCCCGATCGGTTAACAAACATGGCCACCACAGGCAATTCTTGTTTCTGATTGGTTGATTTCTAAAAAATCTTCTCCTCTGTTAAAAGAAAGATAACTCTTGCATTAAACTGTTAAAAAAGATAACTCTTGCTATTATCTCCCTTAGAAATTAACTAATGCTGATATAGTGTAGCATGTTTATTCTATACATTACAAGTAGGTATTCACATTTTAATACTCTTATTAGTTCACCTTGCCAAAGGAGCTTTTGCCATCACTTGGCATCCGTCGTCCATCGTCTGTTAACTTTTCACATTTTAATCTTCTCCTCTAAAACCACTTGGCCAAATGAACTGAAACTTGGTAGGAAGCATCTATGGAAGGTCCTCTAAAGATTGCTCATTTTGTCCCGATCCGTTAACAAACATGGCCACCACAGGCAATTCTTGTTTCTGATTGGTTGATTTCTATAAAAGTCTTCTTTTCTTAAACCGCTTGACCAAATGAATCGAAACTTGGTAGGAAGCATCCTTGGAAATTCCTCTATAAAGAATCCTCATTTAGTTCCAATCTATTTACAAACATGGCCACCACAGACAATTCTTGTTTCTGATTGGTTGATTTATAAAAAATATTTTCCTCTGAAGCTGCTTTGCCAAATGAACCGAAACTTGGTAGGAAGCATCCTTGGAAGGTTCCTATAAAGAGTGCTCATTTAGTTCCGAATCGTTAACAAACATGGCCGCCATATGCAATTCTTGTTTCTGATTGGGCGATAAAAAAATCTTCTCTGAAACCACTTGACCAAATGAACCGAAACTTGGTAGGAAGAATCTATGGCAGGTCCTCAATAAAAATTGCTCATTTCGTCCCGATCCGTTATCAAACATGGCCACCACAGACAATTCTTGTTTCTGATTGGTTGATTTCTAAAAAAATCTTCTCTGTAACCACTTGGACAAATGACCCAAATTTGGTAGGAAGCATCCGTGAAAGGTCTTCTATAAAGATTGCTCATTTAGTTCCTATGATTTACAAAACACTACACATGATCCCCATTAAAAACCTGGGGTGAACTAGGGTGCTCTTGAAAGATAATCAGTTCCTGCTCCACATGTAGCACCCATCATGTTAATCGTTCTTCTTAAAAACAGAATCATATTGTGAAGATTATAATTTTTACATTACTGGTATCCTATTACTGATTCATTACAACTACCTATGCAATCGGTGCCTATCACCACTGATGTTGTGAGTTCGAATCTCGATCAGGGCAAGGTGTACAACATTATGTGATAAAGTTTGTTAGTGACTTGCGACAGGTCTGTGGTTTTCTCCATGTCCTCCGGGTTCCTCCATCGATAAAACTGACTGCCACGATATAACTGAAATAGTGTTGAAAGTGGCGTTATACACCATTGAATAAACAATAAGAACAGAACTAATAGGATAGATTTAACAAGAGGTGAATTGAGTGAGTGGTTGTTATTTAACACCAATTCAGCAATTTTTAAGCTATACCATGGCGAGAACAAGTTAATTTTCAATGAAATGATGTTGAGGTCTGCTTTGTACTAGACCAACACGCTTAGTTGGATTTTTATAGTACTAGCTCACTGAAACAACAGTCAGCGGATAAACCTGTCGCCCCACTCCGACACATTATCCTGGTTTCAAGTCGACCAGTCTTTTCTCTTTCTCCTTAATGCTAAGCGGAGAAGCAACAAATACCAATTTTATAGTCTGGTTTGACCCGAACAGGGGTCAAACTTACGATCTACTGAACTCGAGGCGAGCATGCTTACCATTACACCACTGCTGTTAGTGTGTCACTAAAAAATGAAATAAAAATGATGCAACCTCATCTAATTTTAATTAGATTGTGTTTTAACTATGATCAAAATCTTTGGATTCCCGCCAAAAATAAATCAGTCATTTCAGGAAGAGCATTACCATATCATTATTTCTTGACTTTGTCTGATGTTTAAATTCGTAAACTTGAAACATCCAAAAATATTATCAATTGCACCAAGTTAATTTAAATTAAAATATCCACTTGTTAATTCTCAAAATTAAATGTTCAAAATGTATTCCCTCATATGTACAGAATTTAAATTTATGCAAATTATGGAATTGCATTCATTAAATCTGGTCGTCCTCTGACGACAAAATAGAATGGAACCATCTAAAAAAAATTGGTTAAGTTCAGTTGTAAGAGGAACAGTGACATCAGAAATTGAATCAGACGAGGACTTTTATTATGAAATTAAATTATAGCATAAAGAAAATGATTAACAATTAAGCAATTGAAGTAAAATTGAACTGATAACATAGGTAGATGGAAATCCAACTACCATTTCATTTCGATCATGACTGTCCATATGGTAACTGGTATTCATAGCGAGTGATTATTGTTTAACACCAAATGAGCTATTTTCATCTACGTATACCATGGCAAGAACAAGTTACATTCAAGGAAATGATGATGTCCGCTTTGTACTAAACCAACACGCTTCATTGGACTTTTATAGTGCTAGCCCTGTGGATAGACATGTTGCTCCACTCTGACATATTATCCTGAAACCAAGACAACCAGTCTTTACTCTTACTCCTGCATTCTTTGCAGAGAAGAAGCATATACCAAATTGATAGTCGGAGCTCAAACCCACGATCTACCATACTGAAGGTGAGTTTAAATAAAGTCCACTATCTTTAATTAACTTTTAATCTTAAGGAATCAATTTTTTGTGGGTAGATATGTTGTTCCACTCTGAGGTATTATCCTGAATCCGAGCCAACCAGTGTTTCCTCTAACCCCTTTATGCTGCATGCTTAGCAGAGAAGCAACAAATACCAATTTGATAGTACATGTATTTGGTTTCACCCAACCCAGAGATCGAATCCATGATCCACCACACTGAATAAAGTCCACTATCTTTGATTAATTTTTAATCTTAAGGGATCAATCATTTTACTAATAGGGGAGCCATGTTTTTTTCCCACAGCCAGACAAAAATTGATCACATGAAATAAAAATGGATTTTTCATGGACATTGTTTTCATTAAATTGTCCTAAAATTTCTTGTTGAAAATTGCAGGGTAAGATTATTTATTTTTTTACATCTTTTAGATAAAGATTTTTTTTTCTACAAAATTTGGCAACAGAATTTAAAAAAAAATTAACAACAACATAGTCCTGCCCCTAAAACATTAATGATCATTCCATAACAAATCTAATAAATGATAATAAATAAAAACCAAAACAGCTATAATTTTTTTTAGAATCAGTATCTTTATCTGGCTATCATAACAAATGCAGTTACACATGTCATATACATTTTCTAGCACCAAAATACTTCAAACACATCTCCATTTTGGGATTCTACACATCAGAGATATCCCTTCATCCACATAGCTCATCACCAGGAATGCCCATTAATATTACAAATATTGCACTATTCTATGATATATTTTTGTAGCCTTATATCATTTCATGTCTTCCTTCACTAAGAAGTACAAGTCAGCAAAAAATACAATTGTTCCCATTACCAACCCAACCATCAATTGCTGTAAAATAAAATTAAAACATTATTAATTAAGACAATGCAGCTTCAAAGAGACTGGCATGACCTGTCTGTGGCATCCATCTTGAATTTTCCAATTGGCATGAAAAAAAATCTAATTTTTGCATCATCTCATGAACATTCCAGCCAATTTTATTCCAAATGGTTCAGTAGTTTCAGACAAGAAAAGGATTGATAAAAAAAATAATGTACAAGTCTTTCACAAAAGATGTGTGTCACAGTAAAAAAAGGAATAAACAAACAAAAGGGTTATGGTTTATGGTGTTTAACGCCACTTTCAACAATATTTCAGCTACATGTATATCATGACGATCAGTTTTATTGGTGGAGGAAACCGGAGTACCAGAACAAAACCTTCAATCTACAAACAAAATAAAGGAAAATAACATATGAGAAACATACATGTAGGTTATGGAAATGCATGTAGAAAAGATAGTTGTGGATTAACAAGAGATGAGTGAGTGTTTGCTGTTTAATGCCAAATGAGCAATTTTTCAGCTATATTATGGCGCGAGAGCAAGTTATATTTGATGAGATGATAATGATATCCACTTTTACTACACCAACACGTTTAGATGGATTTTGATAGTCCTAGATCACATAAACATGGGTCCTGGGGTAGAAATGTCACTCCACTTGAACACATTATCCCAATTCTGAGCCAAACAGTCTTTGCTTTGTCTCCTTATTGTTGTGTGTTTAGTGGAGAAACAACAAATACCAATTTTATAGTCTTTAGTTTGACCAAACTGGGCACGAACCCACGATCTATCACACTCCAGGTGAGCACTCTAACCATTACACCACCGATGCTGTTGACACAGAGTGGATGCTGAACCCAAATCATAAGCTAGCAATCAATGTTTTTTTCAATCATGGCAAAGTAAACCGACTGGATGAAAAATGGACAAAATTATGCCTGAATTGCCATTGTCAAATTCATAATCATGTATCGCCTTCATAAATTTCAGTTGATATATAGTGAAACATGTCTAAACCAAACCTTGTATAAATTGAACTTTAAATAAGTGCCCAATGTAGGAAATTATTGTTACTGTTAATTTAACCTGTATAAACTGAACACCTGTCTATTCCAAACACAACAGCTGGTCCCAATGAGATTCAGCTTGAACAGGTTCCACTGTATTTATACAGAATGAATTTTTTTAATAAATATCTAATTTACCATTGGAAATGTATCCCCTCCATAGCCACCAAAAGCATATTCTGTAGCTTTATAACCAAAAGCAAAGGCTGCAATCACAGTCACTAAAAAGTTCATTACACCTATAAGCTGATTGTTTAACTGCTTTACTGCAAAAAATATAAAATAAATAAAGATTCTTCATACCTTTTAAAGGAATTATGATACATTTTCACGTCAACACCAGAGATAGTTAAATAACCACTTAAAATACCACAGATGGGGTATTATATATCAATGTACTATACATGTCGACTCCTTGAATATCATCTTTCAAAATGGACATATTTCACTGTTATTAAACTGCAATAAGATGCCAATTTAGGGACAACTAAACTCGGGTACATCATCAGGTATCAATTATCTTTATAACCCAGAATACGTTTTAAACAGTGTTTTTCGCTGGGGTCAACCGATAGTTTAACTAGTGGATCTTCAACCTAAAATTACTTTAAAGGGAAGATAACTTACATTCTTTTCCGATTGATCCAAATTCATAGTGCTGAAAAAAAAATAAGTATACATCATAACTATTTATAAATCCCAAAAATTGCTACTAAAATTTGAGAAAATAATTTGAAAATAAAATCCAATTTTTTTTTTAAATTCTTTAAAAAATCCAACAAAAATCAAATTAATTCAATATTAAATGCTGTATCAACAGAAGCACTCAAGTTACCTTCCTCATAAATTACTGTTTGAATAATAGAAAAAATTTACTGTATTAATTTGTATATCTTATGTATACCTCAACAATTGATGTTGTAAATTTGGATCTTTACCATTTTATTGTAAATGAGTTTGAACCAATAATGTACAGGTGAATCTCGTTATCTCGAAGTTCACAGGACCATTGCAAAATTCTGAGTTATCCGAAATTTGAATTAAGGGGAGTAAGGGATTAAGTTTGATAGGCAATTCTGTCAGGTAATTTTGACACAAAGTGGATGCAAACTATTGTTGTCAGTCATTTACAATATTTTGATCATCATTTGTACTTATTTTTAACACGTGCATAAGTATTGATTTTTTTTTAAATAAATAAAAACATTGTCTGATGAGATGTTATTATCTGAATTTTACCAATTATAGATTCAATAATTGTCAGTAAACTTTGAGAGAAAAAAGAAACACGCATTTTATTACATCATGTACATGTACACATAATACGGCAATACACAATCGTTTATTTAAAAATTACGAAACTGTCAACAAAACGATCTTGCATAGAAATCTATAAATACCACGTAATTGAACACTAATAAAAAAAAACTATCTTTCAATATTCTGTTGTAAAATCTGATCGGCAACTTGACAAAATGTTGAAATATTATTAACAGAGGGTTCAGCGTATTTAAATGAATATTGTTTCATAATTTTTTTTAGTGATATCGATGTACACAACAGGCTGTTTAATGGCTTCAGAGTTTTCTCTACACTCAACGTGTCACGACATCAAACGCTTTCAAATTTATCATTAAATGATATTTCATTCATGATTATGACTTCAAGGCTTCAATTAAGAATTTCAATTGTTTTCTTTACTAATGATAATTAGCAGTCATCAAAATAAATATCACCTGACGCAGTAAACACCGGAGGCCATGCTGTTGACACCTGGACAGGTTTGTTAATTAATTTAATTTATCATTTTGAAATAACGAACATAATTTGAATGGATTTGAATATTTGGGACTGAAAAGCTACTTCGAGATACCCGAAATTTTGACACTCGAAATTTGAGATAAGAGGAGTAAATTAAGTTGAAAAGTAAGTTTAAAACGGGACTTCAGAAAAATTTTGAGTTAACCGGGTTTGACATAACGAGATTCAACTGTATTTGAATTTGTATTATCATTGATACATTTGTGAATTGCCGTAACCCTTCACACAATTGGCTATTGCTGCAATCGCTACCTTTGTAATATTACTTTCGGCATGTTTGTTTGAGTAAAAGCTTAATCAAATAGGAACTTTTATTGTGCAATAACTTTATCTATTAATAACCTTCACAAATGTGACATGAAAGGGGAGATAATTCCTTTAAATTCATGTGTTTCCTATCAATAGTCTGATTATTTTGATTTAGTTCACTTGTATATAATTAGATTTTAAATACACAATGACATGTACATAATATTTATAATTGATAAGCCATTTTTAAAAACTGCTCTGTTTTTATTTCACAAATACTAATTACATCAAAATATACAACAAACAAATAAATACAATACCCTGATTTTGTCAACATTTTTTGTCATCTGTCTATATGCTTTATTATCTTGTTCTAATTTTAGCTTCTGTATTCTAGCTTCCAGTTCTGGATTCTGTGAAACAAAACAAAAAATATATAAACAATTCGCAATTTCCAAATATCATGAAATAATGTATGAAAAAAAATTGCAACCAGTATAATACCATTCAAGTGTTGTCTTTTTTAATTACCGGTATGGAGTTTTCAACCAACATTGTTACTTTATGAGTTAAACTCAACCTTCCTCATAAAACTATTAAAATACAAATGTAATATCAAAGTTGAATTTACAATGACGCATATACATTTGAATTTATATAGATTTTGCTATTAATTTGTATTTAACATTATACACACGTAATTTGCACATCGAGTGAGTTCTTCAACTCATGCATTATTATCAAATCTGATCGTGTAAAAAAAGTAGGTAGAGGTATATACAGCTTATCTAAACCTCTGTATGTAGACATACTTTTCTATGCTATGTCAGAGAATCTGGATCATGCCTAAAATATCTTTCTGACTTTCTTCACTTGATTCTGGAATTGTTTACATAGGATTGTTATGTTCTTGATTTTCATATTTCGTTCTCTTACCAGAATATTATTGAGAATATTTAGCATGTTTATAGACAATATACATACACTGTGGGAAAATATTAAATTTATTTGCATAAGCTTTAGACACCTGTAGAAAAGCGAGCCTTTGACAAGATTTTCTGTCCTGTTTTGAAGCGAGTCAATGAATTTTGTATTTTCTGACAATGTATGTATATTGTATTTATTCTGGAATGTCAAAAAAACAAAACAACTGGTGAAATTGTCCAAAAAGAGCAGAAACAAGCGTCGTTCTAATTGTTTTTTATGGTGTCCTCTGTGAAGACCATGCTTATATTGTTACCATTTTTTACCATCGCTCAACGTGAATCCGTTACCAGAAAAACTGTATCTTGGTTAGTGACTGCACTTAACAAAATTGAATCCAGTTAATGCAATTTGACTACTCAAATAGAACCAGGGTTAAATGTTTAAATGTATTCATTTGAGATGTCCTGAAGCAGTAAACTTATAAATCTTACCCTTGTCTGTGGTATATGTTCTGGTAAGACAAGATCACTATTCTCTAATAATTCATTCAAATATAGTTTTCTGAGTTCTGAAATATACAAGAAGAAGAAAAGTTAATAATAACATGCAAATCTATAAAAACAGAAGTCACATGCTGATAAGAGCCCTCCCACCAACAGGTCATCGTGGTCGTGATGATATGGTAGTTGGATTTAAAACTACCAATGCAATTAGTGCCTATCACCACTAAAGTTGTGAGTTTGAATCCCACTCAGGCAAGGTGTACTCTTTACCACTTTTATGTGATAATGCTTGTCAGTGACTTGTACAGGTCTGTGATTTTCTCAACAAATAAATCTGACTGTGGCACCACGATATAACTGAAATATTGTTGAAAGTGGCATTAAACACCATAAACCAAACCAACCCCTCCCACCAAAGGCTACCCCTTTTATCAGGCCAGATTTCTGATACACTGAGATTTGTCAGAAACCCAGTATTTAACAGTCAATAAGTAAAATTTTTGAAAATAATCAAAAATAATCTGCTTTACTTACAATCTTCAAATGGAAAAGTAATCTCACATCTACAGTAGAAAATAAAAATTTGTGTTATCCAGCTTAAAAGTTTGTCTTATTTCAGGGATAATTCAGGTTAGAAAATAAAATAAATGAAAATCAATGAAAGATAGTTGAAACCATTTACACCCCCTTCAAATGGTGTATTTTTGACCTGTTCTGACTGTCCATCAACTTTCGGCAATTTCTCTCCAGAGGAAAATAGCTGAAATCAGAAAAATAACCGAAAACAAATCATACCTGTTATTTAAACTGACTAAGTAGGCTTCTTGCCTAGAAGTGGTAGACTAAACAAACTTATCTATAAACAGGCCAGTTGGTTATCAAATAGACTGGTACAATTCAGCAATATATACATTTGTATATGATTTGCCCATTTGATATAAACTATTACTAACTGACTGTCTTTTGACATGAATTGCATCGGTGGTGTAATGGTTAGTGTGATCGTTGCGAGCACGGTAGATGGTGGGTTCGAACCCTGGTCAGGTCAAACCAAAGATTATAAAAATTGATATTTGTTGCATCTTTGCTAAGCACAGTTTAAGGAGAGAGCAAAGACAGGTTGTCTCGAACTCGAGATCATGTATCCGAGTGAAGCGACATTTCTACCCGCAGACTGTTGTTTCATTGAGATTTGACTTCTGAGGAAATTTTCTGCTCTGTATCTCCAGTAAAAATGAAACAGAGCAGAAAATTTCTTTAGATGTTGAATCTCAACAAGATTACCCTCTCAGTGGGTGGAAAGCGAAAGTATGATTGTGGACCATAGTGGGCAATGTCTTTGAAGAGTGCCATGCTCCCTGCATGTTAAAGACCTCTTTTGAAGATTTTGAAAAAGAGTAGGCGTATTGTACTTGTAGTCACGACAAAAAACTAAATTTTTATGTCCCTACCCAACTCTCCATATTTTTTCTGTGGCAGTCAGAAGTTGTTGACATGGTTGAGCCCTCCCTTCCCTCATTTTTTGTATACTTTTTATATGTTATTGAACTTGTTCTCGTCCTGAATATAGCTGAAATACTGCTCCTTGAGAATAAGCAATAATCAATCACTCTTACTCTTAGTTAAAATATTTTATAGCCTAGGCATTGACTGGAATTTTTATTGATAATAGTGTCTAGTGATTGTTCCAGCAATATACATGCTTGAGATATAGTAAATAGTACATTATTTATATAGTAAATGAAGGATTCTTATTATTATTGGAATAAAAATTGAATCATGTGAGGATATGTCATCATAATAAACAGTTTTACCTGGACTTCTATTTTTATATGCATAAAGAACCAGACTAAATGGAATTGACAATTCTTGTTTTTCGTTCTTCACATATTTTTCTATTTCTTTAATTTCTTCTGTTTGCTGCTTTCCATTTCTGTCAACAACATCTTCAAGTAGATTCCTCACTGCCTCGGTTACTTTCACTTCAGGTTCCATTCTGTAAATTGTATTGACCCACAGGAACAGGATTGAACTAAACCCATTTTGTGCAGTAGGGGAAACAAGATACAAATTCAGGATGGAATTAAGCATTAACACAATAAAAATAGTATTGCTGGCAATTGGATCCGGATGATTTATACATAATATCTCTAATATTACAAAAATAGCAACATCAAAGTCGTGCACGTTCAATTTGTATTTCATAGGACTATTCCATTTCCAACATGGTATGAATGAAAAACGTCCAAGATGGCGGCACTCTTGTGGGACATTCCAGGCGATGAAGATATTCAGGAATCAAGAGAACCAGAGGAGCTTTCAGTGTTTGGATATGCATGTAAATTATTCAGAAATGACCATAAAGCTATATCTATTGACAGAGAAGAACACCTCATTCCATGGATGGGAGATTCCAGTTTGTTGATTGACAGGTCTGTTCTCAAGAAAACAGCTGCACTCGAACTCGAAGGTCTCGATTTAGCTCGTATTTCTCGCGACGCGACGCGTTAATGATACTATTATTATTTCAGGTATCATTTGTATTATATATGTTAAGAAAATTAAACAATTTTCTGATTTCACAAGCTGTCAAAATACCAAGAATAGATGTCCAGATTGATGAAAGACAGCCTGTGTATAATTAGTATTGACGACCTTGACATTGATTCCAAAGTGGAAGCTGGATAATGGACATGCAAAATTGACAGTTCACAATAATTCTCTTATCCGGACATCCTAGCATTTTGTAATCACAGGAGGTGAAGCCAGCAGGTATCCTCTAGATTTTACCTCTATTTCAATTGAAAATTTGAATTATATTGTCATAATTAAAAATAAACCAGTCTTTTTTTTAGCGAAAATCAAAACGGAGGTAAGATTTAGACTGTCAGCGAGAACAGAGAATTTAATTACTAGATATAACTTTTGTTGATAGATATCAAATAAATATAAATTTACATTACAGTATATGTAGAATCTAAAGGGTTTTGCCAGGCTTCACCTAAAATTTTCTTCATATCACAAATGCTAATCATTGATTGGTCAATTATAAAATGGGATGTCATGCCGGAATAGAGAATATTTTTCAATGTACAGAATGATATAAAGAAAACTATTGTGATAATGAAAATATATTGTTGTTGTTTGCCAAATGTTTTATTCTAGGTTGCCTTGCAGTGATGTGTTAACCAAAAGAGAGTAACAAAATTGGTAATTATGCGAATTTGGAGATTTTACTGAGGTAAAATCAGGTATATGCAAATACAGGTTATGTATTGTTGGTCACACTTATATGCCAACCCAGTATCTTTTAAAAAAAAAATTAAACCCCAAAGCATTGTGGTACAACAGATTTACTGAGATAATAGAATATGGTATATTGCTGTCGTCTATAAATGATTTTTGAACACAGGTGTGAGATGAGATTTTTAATTATATGTAATACTCTAACATCAACAAGATGTACAAGAAGCCTGTTCATGTGAAAATGACACACTGTTGTTTCTGGTTTAATTTTCACAAACATTTAGTACCTTATTCCACCAATTTATAGTATAACAATGGAATACAAAATAATAGTATTTTCCAAGTTATATAATGTTTTTTATTTGTATTTGCCTCTTCAATGTACCTTTTCCCTCTTGGATACATTTGATAATAATTGAAATAATTTTGGTTTATTACTGGTACTAGAGGGAGAATCGCACATCATTGTGACATTTAATTGAACCATTTTTGAAGGATTTATTGCACTTTTTGACTTAATATATTTCATAAAAAAAGTTAAGTGCAACCCCTCTTTCAATTAAACATGTGCATTTTTCAACTTCCTACATATTGTGCAAAGCTTTCCCAAAAAATGAAGAATATGGGGAGAGGCATGTTTTTGAGTTAAAAATGATCTATAATGGAAAACTCTTTTAAAAGTGTAAAATTATAAACAAAATATATGTATTGTTGATTAAATATGAAAAATGCATTTAAGAATTGATTGCAATTTTTGTTCGGTTCATGAAGAAATAACCTCAATCAGGTTGTTACACAAGGGTGTGTACAACCTGATTGAGGTTATTTCGAATGAACCGAACAAATAATTTTGATCAATCCTTATAAATTAATTCAAACTTTTTTTGTTAGGCCAAAAAAAAAAATATGTGTGTTTACGGTCACCCGACCTACCCTAATTTTTGCTAGCGACCCTATGCATTTTTACACAGAATTCGGATAATCATTTTTGTTGTTTAACCAGCAGCAATGTTTTATTTATTCAACTGCTAGCTTTTTGTCGAAATTGAGAGCAAAGAAGGTAGAAAAACTGCATAATTCGTCATTTTACCGGAATTTTCGAAAATTAAATACCGGAATCGGATTGCGGAACTGGGAACGACTATTTCCGGTTTTGTCGATAATAAAAAAAAATAAAAATTAATCCCGACCGACCGACCCTAGATTTTTTTGACATGTGACAGTAAACACACATATATTTTTTTTTGGCCTTATATTGAAAAATATATTTATTTTTCAAAACAAGGCAAATAATCGGAAATAAATTTAAATAACCCCAAAGGTGCCTCATTTAAAAAAAATCACCTGATGACAAAGGGCATGCGACGCCTTGAGAAAGACGTCTATTTTCAGATTCAGTACATATGAAAATAACCTCAACATTTTAAACCAATCAAAACACGTATAAAATGACATGTGACTAAAATTAATTTACATATATTTATTATTGTTTCCTTGTAGTTTAAATATGCAGGGTTCTCAAAATGTGCCGGTGATTCTGGTTGAGCGCCGTCTACAAATTTGTCAAAAATAAAAATAGAGGTTGATTAAACTGAAATGTTATCAAGATATTTACTTTTTCTCGTTCTCTGTTATAATTTCATTCCGCATTAGAAAACAACAGATCACTCTTGATCTTTTTGAACCAGTGTAACCTATGACCGCTAAACATTTTGTTGATCGCGGATTTTGATTCAGAGTCGGGGGGCCCAAAAAAAAATATGTGTGCTTACTGTCGCATGTCAAAAAAATCTAGGGTCGGTTGGTCGGCATTATTTTTTTTATTTTTTTTTTACTATCGACAAAACTGGAAATAGTTGTTCCCGGTTCCTGAATCCGATTCCGATATTTCATTTTCGAAATTTCAAGTATGCCGTCATTTGTTTTATGAGTAATGACGAGTTACACCGTTTTTCTACCTTCTTTGCTCTCAATTTCGACAAATAGCTAGCGGTTGAATAAATAAAACATTGCTTACTTATTAAACAACATAAATGGTTATCCGAATTCTGTGTTAAAATTGATAGGGTCGGTCGGGTGACCGTAAACACACATATTATTTTTTTGGCCTCATCCCGAAATTGGAATGTACTAGAAGTTACCAATTTCAGGTAATGAATAAAAAACCAGTCCTCGAGTAAATCTGTCCATGAGGTTTTTAATCCAAGATCTGTTCTGAAAAATGAATCAACATGAATAGTGCTAAAACATATGAAAGTTATCCTAACATCTACAGGTGTATTCAGTGTTTGCCATGGCATTGTCAGTCGGGTCTTAATTTTGTGGCATTTTGACTGCAGCTTGGATTTCTTCAATTTCTCTTTGAGAGGAACAAAAATTCACCCTAAAAGCTTCATTTTCCTCAAATATATGCCCAGATTGCATCTCCTGCCATCTAGAATTTCAAAAATTTCCGGGAGAGGACCCCCCGCCGACCAAGAGGGGTGACACTCCCGTTTACGCCTAAAGCGCTCGGGGACTGTCCAGTCTCCATCTACTTAAAAACTTTTTGAGAACCCTGATATGTATGGGTTGTTATTTAGTAAAGCTTAAGATTAATGATTAGAAATTGAGCTTGTCGCTTTTTTTCACAGTGAAAAATATCTGAAATGGCATAAATTGATTTAATTTGATGAAAATTAAATAATTCTGACAACCTGTACCATAATTTTATTTATTTGGGAAAATGTTCATTTGAAATCTCTTCAATTTGTCCATGAATAGACAAATAAATATAAAATTCTACGAATATCAACAAAGCAAAGAACTACCTCTCACCTCAAATTATTATACACAAAAAGACCACAACATTCAATTAGTGTTGGCAGTGCTATTCTTTGTGTAAGTCTATGCATTTTACTTTTATAATGATTTTTTGTTTAAAATGATAAAAAAAAGTATAGTTTTGCTTATTCAAATTAGATATTTTTCATTTTCGCTCAAGTTAAATGCATGTAATAATAAAAAGCAAACAATATACATGTAAAAATGTAGTATCACTTTGAATGATGTTTTTTAAAGAAAACAATTTTAAAATATGTGTATTTGTGGACTTGTTGAAGAGATTTAATGATATATTTCGCCAGCTCAGAATATGTTTGTCATAGACTGATAAGATTTTAAATGTGTGTATTTCTTATGTACCTTCAGGTATGATGGACGGGGTCATCTCTATGACTTGTCAACATATGATGCCAGTCGTGTCAAACCAGGACAGATGTCAGAGGATGAGAAACATATAGAAGCACTATGTGATGAAGAGAGATATCTGGAACTGAAACATGATTTGGCTGAAAAACAGATGTATGAAGGTACGATTGTGAACATGTATTTAAGGGGTTAGGGTTATGGTGTTTAATGCCACTTTCAATAATATCGTGACGGTCAGTTTTATTGGTGGAGGAAACAAGAGTACCCGGAGAAAACCAGTGACCTGCCACAAGTCACTGACAAACTTTATCACATAATGTTGTATCGAGTACACCTCACCTTAATGGGATTCAAACTCATAAGGTTAGTGGTGATAGGCACTGATTGCATAGGTAGTTGTAAATCCAACTACCAAATAATCATGACTACGACGGCTCCTGAACATGTGTTTAAGAATTGAATGCATTCTTTTGTAGTTTTATTAGCCTGGAGAAGAAAATTTTGTATGAAGAGCTTCATTTTAAAAATGATTTTGTGAGTTCGAATCCCGCTCATGGCTAGGCATACTCAATACAATATTATGTAATAAAGTTTATCAGTTACTTGCGACAGGTCAGTGGTTGTCTTAGTGTACTCCAGTTTCCTCCACCAATAAATCTGACTGCCACGATATATCTGAAATATTGTTGAAAGTGGTGCTAAACACCATAACTAACTAATTAACTATAAATAAAATATGCATCTGTCATGACTCAATGCTTTTACAACCTCATACAACTACAATCATTGCATTCACTGATTATAATTACATTTTTACATTATTTTTTATATAATCTGTTAAAAGAGTTTAAAATATTTTCCATTCACATTGAAGGTATTACTATTAATAATGTTTTGAAAGGTCAAATATATATTGTTTGGTTTGGCATACTTGATTGCCATCACACAGGTGTATATTTATCAAAATATTGTGAGGATTGATTGACTTTATTCACACTTGAGGTTTTTTTTAT
This sequence comes from Bathymodiolus septemdierum, assembly GCA_963383655.1. Taxonomy (NCBI): domain Eukaryota; kingdom Metazoa; phylum Mollusca; class Bivalvia; order Mytilida; family Modiolidae; genus Bathymodiolus; species Bathymodiolus septemdierum. The sequence continues at coordinate 11,096,967 of OY726523.1, forward strand.
ACAATATTCTTGATTTCACGGTACAAAGATGATCAGGATCTGATTTAAATATTTTCCTGAACATACCAGAGGAATCAAATACATGCTATGTGATTAAATATAGAATATAAATAATGGGGTTCTGTCAACAAGTAATTGTAAATTTGTTAATGTCATATCCATCACTTTATAGACATGATTGTATTACATCTATCACCCAGAATGTAATGGACGTAATTAATTAGGTTAAACAGCAAAAGATATCAGCTAAAAGAATATCAGAATATTACGATGATTTCTAACTTTTACCTGGATATCTGCATATGCAGTATATTTGGTTATTAAACTTTTCCCCCCTTTAAGAATTAAGAAATAGTTTGGTGTTTTGAAAGAATATTCTATTATCCAGACTATTCGACTAAATGGAGTTGACTGTATCAGATATACATATCCTTCAATCAGAATGGGCCCAGGTGGCTCAATGAGTTAGGTAGTTGGATTACCTACAACTCATACAAGCCTATCACCAATACGGCGTGGGTTCGCACCCGGCTTTGTAAATTACAAAAAAGGGTGCACTCGACTCGCAGCCGCAAATGATAAAGTTTACCAGTTGCTTGCCCATGGTCGGTGGTTCTCTCCGGGTACTCCGGCTTCTTCCACCACTAAAACTGGTCTCCATGATATAGCCAGACATGCTTTTTTTCCGTTTTAAAACGGAATTTTATACTATTTGTTTATCAATGTAACACAACATTTGATTGGTCAATGTTGTCCTTATTGTCCAATGAATGCCTGTTGTACATAACTAACTTGGAGGATCAAATTTCACCTGGCATCCAGAGTAGTAGATCGTGACTTTGATGCCAAAAAGGCGGATAAGAGTTTTTTTTTATGCTGGAGAAGAAAGTTGGAGACAAGCTGATTAGTGAATTTATCAGGAAAATAAATTCAAAGAGGCTGGCTTTTTGTGAACTTTGTCAGAAGGACATAAGCTATGCTACCCTTGGATGGAAAGCCCTTGAGCAAGTGTAGATCTTATTGTTAATGAAACAGCAACCCTACTCTGCTTAAAAAAACTGAGGCATTTTTCCATCATAGGTCATCATATCCAATATTAAATTTTGAATATAAAGTAGGTAAATCTGAAAGCCCATTTTAAAATGTTTTTCTAAATCTTTGATCCTTGCATGAAACACAAGAATTAAGCACTAAAAATGTTATTTGGGGATATCAAATTTAGTGCCAGTAAATGGCCAGAATGTAGGATTTTGCACCATTTACCCCCAGAGCTTCTTGGGGCCTAGAGCAGACCCCTGGCTGTAGAGGTGAAGTTGTGAGGTGCAAGACTCGCATTGCGAGTCTATTGTCTTCTCAAAATTATCTTCAGTTTTTTTTCTTAACTTGCAAAATCATGTCTGTATAGCTGAAATATTGCTGAAAGTTGTGTTAAGCACAAAAAATCAATCAATCGGAATGTTTGAGTTGGTATTAGGAAGGTGATGTTCTATTTTCACAAATTAACTTCAATTATTTTAATAAATTATTTTACCCTTTATTAACTTTTTTTTTACCTCATGACATGGCTATTTTTCCTTTGTCTATTGAGAATGTAATTATATGCTGCCAAGGAACAATTTTCATCTGACTTTATGAAAAGAAATTTTAAACATTGAGTCAACATTACACCACTATCAACAAAACAAACAATCACCTTTCACCTCAACTCTTTGAACATAAAAAACACGACATCCAGGTTCTGGCTTGGGACAGGCACAACAATGTGATGGTGTTAAACTGGTTAATGTGATCCCAGCCCAATCAGTATTTAAAATAATTAGCTTATGATATAAATTTGACAGATGAAGAATGGAAGAGATATTACCAGTCTCTGTCTGAAGGGTTTAATGCTGTAGGATTCAGCTATGATCATCAACATTACCAAGACTACATGCAAACAGCTGAAAGTGCAGGTAAATTACAGGTTTTAATTGTATCTATAAGATTATGATGTTTTTCATTGGAGAAATTTTAGAAAAATGACAATTTCATTTGGTGTATAACACATGTCCACAAGAAGAAAAAATACTATACAGGTTTAAAGGAGAATATTTCATTGTCAAAATTCATTAATGGTACATCATTATGATCATGTGCATATTTCGTTGTGATAAAGACTTAAATACTTTTTCATTATTATATTTTGGTATGTCATTGTCGTTCATCTGTAGACAATGGTTTCCGTGCGACTATAATTCTAGTTGATCGATCCTTATGAAATTTTAATACAAGGAGCCTTGACACCGAATTAAGAATTGTAGTGATTTGGGGTATTGTAGCCCCAACAGTTTCTAAACAAGAGGCCCAAAGGTGAAATGGGTGTTTCTGTTTTTAGTATGTAGGGAGTTTATTGCCCATCTGATTTTTTTTTGATGAATTGCTAACTAAATTTCCTTTCAGAAAAATGCATATTATTTTTCATCCTATTTTAATGTTGTTGTTTTTTTTGCAGAAAAATGATCATCATTATAAGTTATTGAATGATGGGCTATAAAAAGTTTTGATATTTTATTTCGAAAAAGGTATCTAGTGGAGTCACTTCTTAAAAATTTTGCATAATTGGAAGGTGGAGAATTTTTATTTTGAATCCAATTTTGATGCAGATTTTTCTTTGAATTGATGTGTTGAGAGCTTCATATAGTATGTTTATGCCTGGCAATTTCCGATATCTCTTGGTTTATATGTTTCAGAACCAGAACCAATATTTAAAGCACCTGAAGAATTACAGATTCCTCCAGACATGGAAATAGTAAGTGATTAGTCTCTCCAATGTTAATCCTGAAACATTAAAACTTTTATAACAATTACGCAAGGTTTAGATATGAAATGGCACTTGACACAACATTGTTTTATGATCTATGACTTACAAAGTAGACAAAGTAAGTTATCTAACTTCTATTGATTTGCAACTTTGCATATTGATTTTTAGATAAAGTGAATTGCATTCAGTTCTATATTTATTACAGATTCAGGGCTTTCAACACTTTTAAAAGTAGGAGGCTATTTTGAATAAGTAGGTGGAGAACAGCGAGCGAAGCGAGGCTGAAAAATTTAGGCCAGGGGTTTGTGGGCTGCCAAGGCCCCCAGAAGCTGTAGGGTAAATGGTGCAAAATCCTGCATTCTGGGGTTTTCCTGACACATATTCTAACTTCCTAAAATTCTTATTTTTCATATATTTATTTTTTGTTTTACTTTAACCTCCTTCCTTTCAAAATGTAAAGTTGTTTGGAATTTTGCATCAGTTTCAAATTGCTCCGAGTTTATTGTCAGATATTTAATTATAATCATATTAAATTTTATTGCTGTTTCATTTTACACAAACAAAAGCTTCATGCCAAATACCTAAAGATAAATTATTGCATCATTCCAAATGCCTGTTGATAATGTGAAATATTCCAAATTTCTATCCAAAATTTTGACTTTTCTGCTTTACAGATTAATAATCTGTGACTTTAACTTTATATCATCCAATAATGGAACAGAAAATAAATCAAGTCCTCTATCGTATTTTGCACAAAAGACAAGTTTAAATTTGATGCCAAATTGATATCCGATAATTGTTACGTGTCCGGTTCGGAGTGATTCTTGTTCTTATATTTCAAATATTGATATTTTCTTTCATTAAAGCGTTTCTGAGATTGCGACTTTAATTTTGTCAATGTCCTTGAACTTCATCTTATCATGGAAGAACGATAAATGATACAATAAAAGAGTTTTGATCTGGCGTTTCACTTTAGTTTTAATCAAAATAGATTATGGACAAATTGGAGATCAAAAGGGCTCTTTTATACAACAAACCCAGATTATTATGGGATTACGCATTGTTTACCCTTGATACATAAAAAGTAGCCGGCGGCAGAGTAAAGTGTAGACGTCGAATTTCGGCGGCAACCAGCTTCAAATGAAAGCCCTGCAGGTTCAGGTTGATCCTGCAATTGTAGATTTCTATTGCCTATTTCTACATTTACCCCTTTCTTTTCCATTCACACATCAAGATATTTATAATCAGTTTTGTAACATATGATAGTTTGATTTACATCTATATGTGCAATTGGTGTCTATCACCACTTGGATTCGTTCTATGTTGAGATGTGCTGAATACAACTTTTTGTTATAAAGTTTGTGTATGACTATCATCAGGTCTGTGGTTTTCTCCACATACCCTGGAAACCAATAAAACTGATTTCTAGAAGAAACAAATGTAAATGTTCATTACATTCAATTTTATTTCATTTTGACCTCTTGATACTTTTATGATATATTTTACATGTATAGCACTGTTAAACCCATATTCTAATGCAATTATAATGTAATGCGTATTTTCATTGGCTATCGAGAGCCGTCAAATCTGCAGTTGACAGGCCTGAAGGAATGCTATATTCCTACGCCGAATGCAGTTTGTAAACAATATGGCTGACCCAGATATTTCCGATTATGAATTTGATGCTGACGGCCTATTTAGGAGATAACTGTATTGTATTTGAAAATTTCACTGCATCAATTGGAGATTTGATGGCCGCAAATCGAGTTTACTATCCATTCTAATGCAATACTGAACATAAAAATGAATTCTTGAATATCCCTGGGTCTAAAAATCACAAAAATTAAAATCCCGGGAATTATTGTTGAACGACTTTGGCACATAAACAATGTGACGTCATATGAAGACTTCCAGTTTAAAATATAAAGATCAGACGTTATTTAGCTTTGTGTACGCTTCAATTTAGATAGAATTTAACTAAAATAAGTTTTCACGGTAGACATTTTAATTATTTTTGTGTATTGTTGTACATATGACATATAGGATTTCACGTTTTCAAGATGGCGGATTCTTAAATAACTAAATTACTATTTTTTTAGCAGAAGAAATTTGAAAAGTGCATATATTTCGTCATTTATTTGTATGTTTTCAAACTAGTGTGTACACATTGGGAGAATTTCATAAGAATAGGAATAACAGTACTGTATTTGAAGAGTTGTCGGTGTCAATTGTGGATTTGACAGTGGAATATATCTGTTTTACTGGTTCCGCTTCGCGTCGCCAGTAAACAGCGACCGACAACTCTTCAATTACAGTACTGTTACTCCTTAAATCCACTTAGATTTCTATTACATGAATGATTTGAAGTATTAAAATGTAATACAATAGTCCCCCTCTTATAAATCCACTCCCACCAAAGGCCATCCCTCTTATAAATCCACTCCCACCAAAGACCATTCCTCTTATCAGGCCAAATTTCAGGTGCACTGAGATAGTAAAATACTACTAAGTTGCAGAACAGCAATAAAAGCACTGTTCCTTTACTTGAATTTGTATCTTAAGTGGAATGTTTAGTCTCTCATGTTCGTTTATATCCATATCCTTGCTTACTAATAAATTGTGTTTCTCAAGAGAGGCCACCCCTCTTATCATGCTAGATTTACTGAGAGGCCACCCATCTTGTAATGCCACTTTTTCATTGCAGAAGGGGTGGCCTTAACTGTAGTAAAAAAACATACAAATTAATGACATAAAATTGTATTAAATATTACTTTAAAGTATTTATTTTCTTTCAGCCTGATTCTGAAAAACAACATGCAATTATTGAAAAGACTGCGAAGTTTATAGCTGAACATGGTGTACAGATGGAGATTATTATAAAGACCAAACAAACCAAGAATACTCAGTTTAATTTTCTACATTTTGAGGATCCTTTAAGTAACTATTACAAACACATGGTTAAAATGATCAAATCTGGCAAATATAAACCCAAAGACATCAAGGAAGAAGACAATGATAAAGGTAAATTTGAATATTTGCTTCATGTAAAATTTACTTATGAAGCTAAAAAAAAAGGGGGTGGGAGGTTGAACTCAGTTGCTCTGGAAGAATAAGCAGTTCTTGCTTCACCAGTAACATCCATTGTGTTACTGTTGATAGAAATGGTATTTTTAGCTCACCTTGCCAAAGGCAATGTGAGCTTTTGCCATCACTTGGCGTCTGTCGTCTGTTAACTTTTCACATTTTAATCTTCTCCTCTGAAACCTCTCAGCCAATTTAACTGAAACTTGGTAGGAAGCATCTATGGAAGGTCCTCTCTAAAGATTGCTCATTTTGTCCCGATCTATTTACAAACATGGCCACCACAAGCAATTCTTGTTTCTGATTGGCCAAATGAACCAAAACTTGGTAGGAAGTATCTATGGGAGGTCCTCTATAAAGATTGCTCATTTCATCCCGATCCGTTAACAAACATAGCCGCCACAGGCTATTCTTGTTTCTGATTGGTTCAATTTTTTTTTAAATTATCTCCATTGTAGTGAACTGTTAAAAGAGAGATAACTCTTGCCTTTAAACTGTTAAAAGAAAGATAACTCTTGCCATTATCTCCCTTAGAAATTAACTATTGCTGATATAGTGTAACATGTTTTTTATACTATACATTACATGTAGGTATTCACATTTTAATATTCTTGTTAGCTCACCTTGCCAAAGGCAATGTGGGCTTTTGGCGTCCGTCGTTTGTTGTCTGTCATCTGTTAACTTTTCACATTTTATTCTTCTCCTCTGAAACCCATCAGCCAAATGAACTGAAACTTAGGAGGAAGCATCTATGGAAGGTCCTCTCTAAAGAGTGCACATTTTGTTATGATCCATTACCAAAGATGGCCACCACAGGCAATTCTTATTTCTGATTGGCCAATTAAAAAAAATCTCTTCTCTGAAACCGCTTGGCCAAATTAACCGAAACTTAGTAGGAAGCATCTATGGAATGTCCTCTATGAAGATTCCTCATTTCGTCCCGATCGGTTAACAAACATGGCCACCACAGGCAATTCTTGTTTCTGATTGGTCGATATCTAAAAAATCTTCTCCTCTGAAACTGCCTAGCCAAATGAACCGAAACTTAGTAGAAAGCATCTACATGTATGGAAGGTTCTGTATTAAGTTTCCTCAAAGCAGAATGAAAGTAGTGACACAGGCTTAGCCCACTGAGCCTCTAGTTTTTACTATCATGGATAAAATAAGGTGCAAATCTCAAAAATCAATAATGTCTTTGTTTTAAGATGTAAGTAATCTTAGTCCTTTGATTCCTTGCACAGATAAAGGTGATAGATACATGTAGATACCTTATATATTTACAGTTGGTACACCAAGCTGCATGTACTAAAAGAATTCATTGATTTGTTGAATGATCTATTTTTCTAATACATGTGTTTGCTCCTTCATGATTATCATATTGGTTTAGATAATCAAAGCATTATATTTTTTATAATGGATTGCATATTTCATCATAAATATAGATGATTATCTGTTCTAACTTTTACATATTTTTCTTATGTCATGTTGAACATAGGGACACAACTCATCAACAATAACAACAAACACCATGAGTTGCATTTGTTTATTCATTCATGCATTTTAATAATATAGAAAAATATAAAATAATTTAATTTGATTTGAATATTTCAATCTGATTGGCTAATCCACCTAGAGAAAATTTTGGTTATACTCGATAACCTGGGTGGATATTGTGACGTCACCAACGTGTTCATCCACCAACGACAAATTCAAATAATCACATGAAATAATCGTAATTAAAATCGAAGAATCATTAAATTTTGTTGTAAAAATTTAATTATAAGGAATATTTGAAATTGTTGAACAGGTTATACTAGCATAACCTGGTTATATCGTATAACCTGTTCAACAATTTCAAATATTCCTTAGATAAATAAGCCATTGAAATTTCAGAACAGGAAAATATCAGATTTCAATCAACCTTCAATTAATTACCTTGAAAGTCTTAATTTTAAACTTAAAAAATGAAAGATATTATATAACAGATTTTAATTTTCTGATATGTAGATGAGGATGTGCACAGTCAACATGGGTATCTCCACCCTAGTCTGGTGAAGACAACAATCCCTACCCCCATGCCAAATCTAGCTCCTGCTGTTAAAATGCCTGCAGTTGCTTTACATGATACACCGTACGGAAAGCTGATAAAACATATGAAGAAATCGACACCAGATACAGAAAGAAACAGGTTTGTTCTTTAGTAGCAAATTTCATTTGTCAGTATTTCAGTATTTGATCAGTATATATCAAATTATGTGATTGCTATGACAAAATAATGTAAATCATGTTGAAATTACAATTTAAAAAAAGTTGAGAATTGTTCAAAAGTGGTGCGAAACAGTGCATCAAAAATATATCTTATAAAGATGAACACTTATTTTAGAATTCTGGTTTCTTTGACATTTTATGGAAAAGTACAAAATGTATTCTGTATTTACATTATCTTTTATATGGGAGAATATCTAATGATATGTTTATACTTAAATCAGGTCCTATGATACCTGACAAAGATCCCTTGACTTTTTTTTTTATCAAAAGTCTCCTACACCTGCACCTTGCCTGATCTTTCAAGACGGTGAGAATATTTTGCACCATTTCAAACTTCAAAATTGCAATGGTATCCTACATATAGGTATATTTAAGTATTGAAGCATTTCCATTCACCTGGCTTGTTTTGTTTTTAAATCTGGAATTTGAAAGATATAATGAGTATGCAAATGTGGTGTGTGTAAAAAGTTAACCAATGACAGTAGAATAGAGAGTGGAAATCAGGACAATATGTTCAAGTTTGTCATTTGTGTAAATGTGACTCCTTTACTGCTTGCATCATACTTTCTTCAGATTTTTACATTACTAGATGTTTTTTCAGTGATTCACCACAACCAGTCAAAGATGCTTACTCAGGAAGTTATTCTCCACAGCCACACAGTAACACCCCTCCACCAGAATCTAATTCAGCCTTTATACAACAGTCTACAGACTACCATCACATTCATCCAGGATTACCTCCACCTCCAGGAATAGAACCTGTTACACTGCCTACATCGAATCAACCCCCACCCCCAGGGACGGAGGTGGAGGGACCATTGTTACCATCACATCTACAACAACAGGTTTTACAAGAAGAACTTCTTGAGGAGGAAAAACCACTAAGGTTTGTTATTAGAAAATGTAACTTGTTCTCGTCATGATATAGCTGCAAAATTACTGACATGGTGTTTAAACCACAATCACTCACTCTGTAATAATTATAGTGTTTACCTGCTTTTAAATGAAATTTTGATGGGATATAATAGCATGTTTGTCTAAAGTCATTTGTTCCTTATGAGATACATGCACTTCAATCAGAACCTAACCACATTGGTAGTGTAATTGTTGTCAAGCTTTCCTCGAGTGCTGTAGATCATAGGTTCGCAGCACTAAACCTAACCACATTGGTAGTGTAATTGTTGTCAAGCTTTCCTCGAGTGCTGTAGATCATAGGTTCGCAGCACTAAGCTTAACCACATTGGTAGTGTAATTGTTGTCAAGCTTTCCTCGAGTGCTGTAGATCATAGGTTCGCAGCACTAAACCTAACCACATTGGTAGTGTAATTGTTGTCAAGCTTTCCTCGAGTGCTGTAGATCATAGGTTCGCAGCACTAAGCTTAACCACATGGGTAGTGTAATTGTTGTCAAGCTTTCCTCGAGTGCTGTAGATCATAGGTTCGCTGTACATCTATTTTAAAATCATGTGTAGTATAGTGGGAATTTATTGTATGAACAGTACATGAAAACAATGAATGTTCTGAAAGATTTTTGCCGAAGTAAATTAATTGAAGCTACTATTAATACTGAATAGGTCTTTTGACAACAACTGATTGTACTGATACGATATATTCATTGAATCAACTAGTTATGCCATTTTATGAAGGATTTATCATATATTTACCATTATTATATTTTATTTTCAGTGTTCAAAATCCACCAGTAATGGGACCATCATTAGAACCAAAAGTTATACCCCCGCCACCTGATATACAGCCTATCATTGATCGTATGGCTATGTACGTGGCTAAGAATGGAGTCGAATTTGAAATTGTCGTTAGAAGTAAAAATGATCAAAGATTTGAATTTCTTCAGCCCTGGCACTCCTACTTCAGATATTACAACTCTAAAAAGAAAATTTTCATTGAGGTTAGTTCATATTGTAATAGAATAAATAGAATCATCCTATTTTTACTGTACCTCAGCACAGAAAGACCCTGAGATGGCACAACTCTTCAATAACTACATTCCTGAAGAATACTCCATTGACAGTAGTCTAAATAGATACTCGATAGACCATTTCTGACTTGATTCTAAGATAATAACTTTTTCATACTAAGAAGTTATTTCCCTTTAATGAAGGGCAAAATGGTTCCTTTTATACAAAGGTCAATCAATCAGGGGTCGACCTAACCGCTGGCCCGTGGCCAGTATATTTACGGTCGGGCCAGTCAAACTGAACAAAGATCGGCCCGCTGGGCCAGTTGATATTCTCGGGCCACTTGGGCCAGCAACTTTCGTTTCTTCCGTGTCATTCAATATCGACTGATAACAGACTAATGAAATTTCCTGACAAAACGTTAAAATTCAACTTCAATCACTCGCCGAAAGCTATAAATAGCCTAATCACACAATCAGCATGTGTTTACCTTGATCTGTTACCGCACGTTAAACGAATATTGACAGAAATATATGCTGGGAACCAGTACTTCATAATTCAATAATTTTCAAAATCACGATTATTTATTTATTAAACTGAAAGATTAAAACGGTATTTTCTATAGTAAGCAATTTTAAATATTTAATATAAATAAGAAATAAACCCAAATAAACCAAGCAACAATAATAAATCATCACGTGAACATCTTACCTGTAAAAAAAATGGCGGATACACAATAACGCTAATCTTGACTTCATTTAAAAATCTATTATTATGAACTAGTAACAGGTATGGACTCGGTCAGTAGATCATGCCGATATCAGCAAGAGGGATATTAGCAACAATCGCTGCATCAGCTGGGCAAAACGAAAAATTTTCCAAAGTCGGGACTGTGTTTGTTTATTTATTATCTAACTTCCGGTTTGATAATAATCTTCTAATAGTCGTTATATGAAGGATTTTTACCCAAAGAACATGATCGTTAGACAGTGGGTCGTTATATAAAGGTCGAATGCACGGGAAAACGCTGGGGAGGAATAAATAAGATTGGCTAAAAAAGGAAGCCGTTATACAGAGGGGGTCGCTGAGACTTCTTCTTCTTTATATTTCTGGCCGTCCTTCACTACTGAAGATTATTGGCCGAGCGCCGTATTAAATTTAGTTAATACATAAGTTAACATATATACAATAAACAATGAATCAAAGGTTAAAACTATATACATTTGATAACAAGTTTGACTATCTATATGTAGATTGTTTGATTAGCTTCTAACCATACCTGTTAATTGTAATGCATTAAAAACACTGCATGTATGGGAAAATGTCATGAACTTTACCCTTGTTTAAAGCAAGTACAACATTCATTCATAGAATACAAAAACTATATGTACATGTTTAAATCACTGACAGTCAATTTAATTATTTGCGGATGCCACTAGTGGAGCAGGAACTGCTTATTATTCTGGAGAAAATGAGTTCACCCAAGGTTTTAATGGGGTTCATATTGCTCGATCTTTAGTTTCCTGTTTCTTGGGAGGGGGGGGGGGGCAAATCCCCCCTTTTATATCGGTCCACTTCCTGGACCGATATTTCTCAGGCCAGTGGAATTTTGAAGGGGCCAGTTGTTCAAAAATTTTACTGGCCCAGTTAATTTTTTTTCTTAAGTCGACCCCTGTCAATATGCCATTTTTTTTCTCAACAGAATTAAATCATTACAAAACATTTTCACTGTTGTGTGTTACATATTTTAAAATGTTACAAACTAAAAAATATTATCCATTTACAGTTGTCTGGGTTTCTCGTGTAAATGCAGTATTTTTCACCATTTAAATCTTGACACCATGATAAACTTTTAGCTGAAACTTCATCGGTTAAACAGCTGAAAAAAATACTGGCAAACTTTCTGTCAGTTAGAGAATACTAAGATTTTGAGATCACCTACTAATTTGCTTTGGATGCATATGTAATTGAGTTTTGAAGTCATCAAATTATTAATGTCCAGATATAACTGAAATACTACTAAAGTTGGCATTAAACACCAATCAATCAATTAATTAAAATTATTAATTGATTTCAGGAGGTGCTGAAAGAAAGAGAAAAACAGGAGAAAGAAAAGCCTGCCAAACTAAGTTTCTCTATCAAGAACAAAACAAAAGAACAAGATGGTGTTGTATCATCAGAGAAGAAAGTCTTTGATCATGACAGCAGTGGTGAAGATGGTAATTATCTATTAAATGTTTATTTTCCTCCAGAGTAGTAGCTATGAGTATTATATACCAATGATACATTAGAAATAAAGCACATGTACAACAACTTAAAGACAAGTTTTGATAAAATAGTAAATATTATATGAACCAAATGCCATAATGTACAGATAAACTTGTTTATGGCAAGTAATGGTATCAAAAATGGTATTTTTAAGTCCATTTAGTCGGGATCATATGAAAATTCAATTAGATGCAGTATAAAAAGTTTTAGATAAAAGTCAAATCAGATGTAGCAATTTTTAAATTCCCCTGGAGATCTTTATTATTTAGATATCATAATTCTGTGGGATGTAGTAAGCAGTAAAAAAAAACTTAAATCAATATTTGTTTCTTCATTATGTGTGTACTTTATTTTATTCCAACTTCCAGTTATCAGGGCTTTTGCTTCATTCCTTTTTTCATTTCCCAATTTGTATTGCCGCTTGATTTCTGGTATTCAATTACTGTTACTTTTGTCTTTGCCTTTTAACACTGTTTTAATAACTGAATTATTGGGTTAAAGTCTACAAAATTCATCTTTTTAGATTCAGAAAGTACTAGAGATCGCAGTATTAAATCTGACATGTCAGGAACATCAACTCCAGTTGAAGGAGAGATTGCAAGGTTTTCATCTGATGAGAAAAGTGGTGGCCACTCAGAAGTTTCTGAAAAAAAGCAAGGTACTTAAATATTGAATAAAAAAGAGGATCCAGGTGACTAAAGTAAAAATCTGTCAATGAAGCATGAAATTAACTTATAAAAATGTCTGTTTAATTACTGTGGAACCTGTCTAAACCAGAATCTTGTATAAACCGACCATTAAATGCAGTCCTAATGTTGATTTAACCTGTATAAACCAAATACTTGTCTATTCCGAACACAAAAGTTTATCCCAAGGAGGTTCAGTTTAGACAGATTTTACTGTATTTCAATGGGGAATATTGTTCATCATCATCTACATAGATGCCAACCATTACGATTTTTCCGTAATTGTTGCCAATTTCGGGTCAAAATTACAGTGTTACGGTCAACAGTCTACTTGTTACGGATTTCCGATTATTGCCGGCCCGGAACCGTTCCCCATTTAAATATCATTGTGATCATTTAGACGCTTCATTGTCTGTTAAAATTGCGTAATGATAAGCGCTTGAGGGATTTCGATTATTTAATACTTATGGGATTCTCGGGACTATCTATATATTATGTCTGAATTCCTTATGAAGATCCACAATACAATAAGTAAAGATAGATCCACAAAATGTTGTTTCCAAGCTAATATTTGAAATTGTCACTGTTACTGTATTAATTATTATTTCAGCTGAAGAAAAACTGAAAGACAAATTAGCTTTAGCTGCAAGAGAAAAGTTGTCAAAGGCTAGCAGGGAGAAACAGATACAAGCTGAACGTAAAAGGAAGGCAGCCATGTTTATCAACATGCTAAAATCGACCAAATCATCTGACAAAGAGGATAGTAAAAGTAAGTAGATTTTAGTGATGTATTTAACTTCCTGTGTGAAAGTGGTGTAATTTCTTGTGTACTCGCCTCAAGTATGGTAGATCATGTAGAGTAAGGTTAATATAAAAATGTAATAAGATTGTATGATTAATTCATTATGGAGGGCTTTTTGTCAGGGGGCTTTTGTCCTGTTCCTGGCATTTACATGGCTTTTTTTTTAGTGTTGACTTTTAGTTGATTTTGTACAGTTTAGATTAAAAGACACACACTTTCCTTTACAATGAATAAAAGATAAAGTATTTTGAAATCTATTAATATTTATATTGATGTAGAAGTTGAGTCATACCAGATTTTAGTCGTAAAAATTCATTTGAGGTTCATTGTTTTGACCGTTTCCAAAAATAAATAATTACTTTCTGTTAAACAAAAAGTTGATGTAGGACAAAAATGATTTTAACAAATAACCCACTGAATTTGATTTTTCAGGTGGTTCTACACCCAGTGGTAGTAGATCTCATACACCAGCTTCATTTGATGAAACTAAAGAAGATGGTGAATCAAGAAAAGCAAAGACAAAGTCAAAAAGACAACGCTCAAGGTCACGATCAAGGTCGCCAAGAAGATCAAAGAGATCACATTCCAAATCAAGATCACCAAGGCGACGAAAGTCTCCAACACCACCAAGTGCCTATACTCATATACAAAGGTAAGCAAATATCTGATTATTAGGTTAGGGTTATGGTGTTTAACGCCACTTTCAACAATATTTCAGTTATATCGTGGCAGTCAATTTTATTGGTGGAGGAAACTGGAGTACCCAGAGAAAACCACCGACCTGCGCAAGTCACTGACAAACTTTTATCACATCATGTTGTATCGAGTACACCTCACCATGAGCAGTATTCGAACTCACAATATCCGATTTTGAGTCAGAAATTTGTTTATTATCTCGGTACACTACATTTTAGTCTATTCTTCTGAAACTTTTAGTTGACTTTTTTTTATACTGTCACACATTAATGATACCCCTTTGCATATTTTTAAAAGATCTAATGGAATTGCTTCAATGTTTTATGCTTTATTATGTCCCCGCCGCTGGGCATCAGGGCCATTCAGTTTTAACCATAACCGTATGTCTCTGTACATCCTGCATATGAACTTAAATTACCCATCAGCAAGTCATTTGATAATTTATACACAAAGTCAGGACCATAAAAGGATTTGACCACTATTTATGATCTGTCCTATGGATACATTCAGCCATTTTTGGGAAATATGTACCATATTTTTCTTTATTTAAGATGCTATTTTTTTCCAGAAGAAAACAAGGGGTGTTTTATTTAAGTTTGCGACTTATGTGTGATGAAAGATCGTATTTGTAGGTGACCATACAAAAAAAATGTCAAATGAACATGAATCATAACCCTGCATGAACTGAGCTATCACCAGAACTCAATGGGATTATGAACATCTATTTTAGAAATAAACCATGTTAACTTCATAATATTGATTCAGCACTATAAAAGTAGAATTTGACATGATATACCATTTTTTAACTTTTTTTAAAGGTCTGATTCTAGGTCACCTACTAGATATAAAGCCCCAAGACAAACTAGTCCATATAGAAGGAGGTCAAGGTCACCTAATTACAAGAAAAGGTCAAGGTCTCCTTGTCCTATTAGAAATACAGACTCGACAGCTAGATCTTCAAAGAAATCAAAGAAAAAGAAGAGGTCAAAATCTAGGTATATAGAACTATTCTATAAAGGGGGGGGGGGGGGGGGTATGGTGTTTAATGCCACTGTCAACAATATCGTTATTCTATATTAGTGAGTGATCAAATGAAAAACAAACAGTACCACACTGTCATAACAGTTCCAAATCCAATCGAAAAATCATAGAAAGAGGCAAAATTGACACCCCTAATACACACATACATGACCATTTACTTTCCTTGCTTGGTACAGGCACTTCAATAAAAAAGTGGATGGGTTAAAGTAGTTTTCTGGGTCCAAGATTTGTTTTATATGCAAAAATCATGCATTTATCACTAACTGCTTTGTTAGGAATCAGGAATCGGTGTAATACAATATGTATTTTATTTTCACAGTGATATCTGTTCCAGTAAAACATACATCACAACATGGTAGGTGTAGAAAAAAAATTATGAAGTGAAAATGCAACAGAAAAGGTACTTTGTTTGGTCACCCTATTTTCAAAGTGCCATCCTTGGGATACCATGTTTATTTAATGCGTTGGTTGTGAAACTAACAACTTACGGAAATGTATTTTGTAATAACTCGAGCAAGTTTTGACGTTTCCCTAGTTTCAAATTTGTGGAATAATCAACTAGAAAATCTACAATATTTTATACACCATAAACAGCATGAATTGTACTGTACCACATGAAAAAGAAACATTTAAGAATGGAAAAAAATGAGGTACATATAAAAGTCAGTTATTACATTGAACATATATGCACATTTTTCGTCACATTTTTCTCAGCAACTATTGATGGCAGAAATCTGATATTTGGTCACAAGCTTCATATAGGTACCCCATATCGTGGGAAGCGTTTTTGGACCCATCAGATTCCTACTTCCTGTTTGCCGATTTTGTTGATTTTTATACACATTGAACATATATGCTCATTTTTCGTCGCATTTTTCTCAGCAACTATTGATGACAGAAATCTGATATTTGGTCACAAGCTTCATATAGGTACCCCATATCGTTTTTGGACCCGTCAGATTCCTACTTCCTGTTTGCCGAAGAGCGGGTATCATAAGTAAGCATTAGCTCACAGTTC
Source organism: Bathymodiolus septemdierum (assembly GCA_963383655.1). Lineage (NCBI taxonomy): Eukaryota > Metazoa > Mollusca > Bivalvia > Mytilida > Modiolidae > Bathymodiolus > Bathymodiolus septemdierum. Next base: position 11,113,545 of record OY726523.1, read on the forward strand.
ATCTTGTTCCTTATAAGACAAACATATTTTAATAGATTTATGATGAACATTGAATAAAAAAAATATTACTGAAACTATTTTTAATTGTATATTTCAGGTCTCCTAGTAGAAAGTCAAAGTCTTCCAGAAGTGAAAAAAAACCAGAAGAAACTTCTATTGATTATGCTTCTTTAGAAATGGAGAGTGTAAAAGAAAGGCTGTCATCTAGTCCTCAGCTGTTTTCTACCTCAAATATCTCAGACATGTAGGTTGTAGTTAGATATTGGTGTTTATTGTCACTTTCAGCAATTTTTCTGATATATCGTGACTACTAAATTCAAGGGGAGAGATAAGTCCTGGCAGTTTTAATGAACTGACCTGTGAAACCAATGGCGATGGGTAGGTTTCGTGGAAACTTTAACACTTGAGGTGGTATCAGACTTGATAATATTTAATGCCAACCTGATATCATGTACATGTTAAGATTTTTTGTTTGTGTATGAAGTTGGAACACTTTTAAATGTTAAAAAAAGATTCTTCTGTGTTAAAAAAGCATGTGAAAGTTTTGATGTCTAAAGACGTTTCTTATGTAAAAAATTATGTTATATTAATTGCGTCGACCAATCAAAACCTGCTTATGTCACCATCATGATTTCTCGAATTCGGGAAATGGTACAGGGTTACCACGAGTTATCTGTGCTTGAATATAAGAAAAGACCTGATTCCCTAAATTATTATGTAGTTACCAATAGCAAAATATATATTCATTCAGGGTGCAAGAAGGTTATGTATGTTTTACTCAGGTATCTGGTAATGGAAATTGTGTTTTTGTAACATGACATACATAGTATAATGTTTAATTTGTATTACGTATACAGTAAGACCTTATTAGAGTAACCCCCATGGGTTCAGCAGAGCTGTTATGGTATAGCGAATTTAGGGATAAATCAAGAGTCGACTATAAACCCAAATTGAATGTTTGGTATTAATAACCAAACACAGATTGCAATAAAAATCACATTAAAAAATGTGATATCACGATAAAATTATGTTATGATTTTACTCTTATCCTATTAGAAGTACTTGCACCAACTGAGTATGTCATACTATGGATACAAATTTTAGTAGTTAATCCTCTGCAACATATATATGACTACATATTTAGCTATTTGTAACTCAATAGAACTTAATGGAAGTCTCGATCTTTGCTTATTGGCACAAGAAACAGTTAAAAGTCCATTTCATAGTCATAATACAGTGAAATCTGTCTAAACCGAATTGACAGGTGTTTGGTTTATACAGGATAAATTAACAAAGATTTCCTACTTACAAATGAGAAATGATGAAACTGTAATGTTTATATTATAGTTCTACTACTGAGAAGTTTAGAATTTCACAGCCAATAGATGACGACAGTAACAGTGCAATATCTACAGATACTAATTCTAAAAATGTGTCCAATGTAAGTATATTGTATCATATTAGACTCCTCATGCATTCTGTTAGTGTAATCTGACCGCATTGGTGGTGTATTGATCGATGTGCTAGTCTTGAGTGCAGTAGATCATGGGTTTGATCCCCAATCAGGTCAAACCAGACTATAAAATTGGTATTTGATGCTTCTTGGCTAAGTAAATAGCATTAAGGGGTAATAGCAAAGACTGGTTGGCTCAGAATCAGGATAATGTGTCCAAGTGAAGCGACATGTCTACCTGTAGATTGTTGTTTCAGTGAGCTAGTAGCATTATAAAACTTCAGCTAATCATTTTGGTCTTGTACAAAGTGGGCATCATTATCATCTCATCGAAAATCAGTTTTGTTCTTGCCATGATATAGCTGAAAAATTGTTTACTTGGCATAAAATAACAATCACGCCCTCATTTAATCCCATTAAATACAAAAAAGACCATGACATACAGTACACTCCAAGTGTATCAACGATCATACTGTCAGGTCCGACATATTCCTCCCAAAATGTCCGACAAATTTGAGTCAACACTCTCTAAGTCCGACTATTTGGTCGGACGTGAGAGTGGATATTTAAAGATTTTTTTTTACATTTCTCGAGGTGAATATGTCAAACATTTTGTGATCGATGCGTATTTGTAAGCGTACTTTCTTTCCTGTATGTAGAATGTGCAGATACGTAAATACCCTAGTGTATTTTTACCTTGCACCATATTCGCGCCAGGAAAGGTAGACAAAACCATGTGTGAAGTTTTATGACGAAATATCTCCGATTTCTATGTAAATTTACGAGTAAGTGGGGAAACACCACAGGTAATTTTAGCCATGCATATTTTTTTTCTTGGACAAGAATAATGAGCGTCCTGATTGGATGACCGATTTAAAACACACTGACGCATGTTAAAAAGATGCATGTAAAAGAAATCTGTTATATTTATTCATTTGCTTGATTCTGGAATATTGTTGATCAAATGTCCGACAAATTTAATTTGAGAGTCAACACTCTAATTCCGACTATTTGGTCGGACGTGAGAGTGGATATTTAAAGATTTTTTTTGCAAAAAAAATTCTCGAGGTGAACATGTCAAACATTTTGTGATCGATGCATATTTGTAAGCGTACTTTCTTTCCGGTATGTAGAATGTCCGGTTACGTAAATACCCTATTGTATTTCTACCTTGCACCATATTCGCGCCAGGAAAGGTAGCTCAAAGGTCAATATATAACTGAAATATTGTTGAAAAGTGATGTTTAAACACCCATAGCCTCATATAAATTATTGCAATAAAATATCGATTAAGTAACGAAATTGATATAAATTATTTTCCAGTATATTTAGTATAAAAAGCTTGTTCTACCCGTTTACTGTGAGATGTATTGCAACCGCCATTTTTTACTACAATCACGTGCGCATGCTCGTGTTTGATGGAAAGCTATAGCTATATTTAGATATTTTGTGATAATAATTTTATATTGTAAATCGATCCACCCTGTGATTTTTTTCAACAAGATACATTTTTTATAGTATATATTTTATTATAAAATACAATATTGAACTGATTTTGTCGGACAATTTTAAGAGTGAAGTCCGACAAAACTCTGTGTCCGACCTGAGAGTATGATCGTTGATACACACTTGGAGAGATCTGTATGTCATTGGAATATCAAGTGTGGCAGGATTAATGGCATCCCAATCCACCTTCCCTCGTGATCCCAATCCACCTCTCCTCTTGACAATTTGATCTCCAATATCAATACAGATATATACATGATAATTGCTTAGATTTGCTTCAACTTGGAAAGACACAAAAATGAATGACAACATAAACATGGACAGTGCAACACCATAGTTAATGTACTACTGTTTTAAGAAGGTATAATCTTTTGTGCCTTTTATATATCCTGATCAAACAAATTATTTCATTCACATTTTGTATATGCAATTTTTATTACTATACACAAAGAAAAAAGTTAAGCACCCCCTGATATATTAAAACATAATAAGTTACACTAAGTTTAGATTCTAATATTTATATTGATTATAGCAAGAACAATGTTCCATTAAAAAGATGTGCTCACACAGGTGTGACCATTATGTCTAATATCGACTAGTCATGCACGTGAACCATGCCTCCCACGCATTACTCAAAATTCAATATGATCACGCTTCGAATTTGGGTATTTAAGTCCGGTGTTATAAAAAAATTATTGCAGCGTTTGGTTAGACGGATGCCATTCGCAACCAGTCCCGTACTCAAACAACACTGGCTGCCCAATAGATGTCTGTCAACAAGAACAGTTAGAAACCGTCTGAAATCAGTGGGACTTAAGTCAAGGAGAGTCATTAAACGTCCACTGTTGGTAGACCGACATCAGAGATCACGTTTAGCATGACATGGTTGGAATTTAAGGACATGGTGCAAGATCCATTGGTCAGACGAGAGCCGGTTTCTGCTTCATGTAACCGACGGCCGGATGAGGATTTGGAGACATAAAAATACAGCCTATACCCCAAGAAACATCCAGCCAACTTTCCCTTACGGTGGAGGCTCAGTAATGGTTTGGGGGTATATCTCTCATGACTGCAAGCTGGATTTAGTCACCATACAAGGCAACCTAACTGGTGATCAGTACATCAGAGACGTCTTGCAATCAGTTGTTGTCCCCCATTTCGACAACCACCCACTAGCTACAAGGCCTGTGTATATGGATGACAACGCCAGGCCTCATCGTTCAATAGCAGTAACCGCCTACCTCCAAAGCGAAGCTGTGACTTCTGTTCCTTGGTCAGCCATGAGCCCGGATTTGAATCCCATATTTGGGACATGTTAGGCCATCGTATACAGGCTCGGGAACCTCCTGTGCAAAACATTCGTCAGTTGGAAGCAGCATTGCATCAGGAATTGCAGCAGCTATCACAACAGGACATCCGACGTCTAACTGCAGGGTTGAGGCCGTCATCCAAGCACATGGGGGTTACACCCAGTACTGAACTTTGAACAATAGATGCCGTCAAGTGATTCATAAGTGATGTTTTGAAAGTGAAATGACAATCTTATCGTGCTTTTTGAACTGTGAAGGTCAATACTTAAAATGGACATGTTTTACTGCAAAAACTGGCTTTGTGATATTGTAATTAAATATTCATTAAATTAACATTTTTCTTGATTTTTTTTTGGTGGTTTCTTATAGCCAATGTAATGTCCTAAAAGGTCACCATTGCGTTCTTGAGATTATATGGTCAGTAATCTCGTGATACTTGTCGTATCATTTGTCATTTCAAAAAAACATGAGGGTGCTTAACTTTTTTCTTTGTGGTAATCAACTAATGAATTTTACCTGAATTTAAGGTGTATTTTCTTTCATCTTTCTTCATTGAAAATACATGAAATTGCACACAAACTTATTGCTATTTCATGCTCGTCTCGAGTGCGATAGATCACGATTTCGAGCCCCAGTCGGGTCAAACTAAGACCATAGAATTGATATTTGCTGCTTCTGTGCTAAGTACACAGCTCTCAGCAGTTAGAGCAAAGACTGGTTGGCTTTGAATCAGGATAATGTGTCAAGAGTGTTGTGACATGTCTACCCACAGACTGTTGTTTCAATGATCTAGAACTATAAAGATCCAACTGATCATGTTGGTCTAGCACAAAGTGGACATCATCATCATTTCATTGAATGTAACTTGTTATCACATATCTGAAAAAAAAATTCTTTTAGTGTTAGACAACAATTACTGACTTGTTAATTCTCTCTTTACAGTACATGCTTAACAGGGTAAGAGCTCTCATCAAAGCCAGCAGAGAAGCAGTGAAAAAAGAAGAAGATATTTTTGATGATTCATGACATTTGTTTATTTATTTTTACAAAAGTTGTTATAAATTTGAGATTTGGTGCACAAAGCTGTTGGCTTAAAACCAATAAAGATATTTTTACCACCAGTTGTCATTATAACTATATGTATGTTAAATGGGAAACACACAGGGATCACTTTGTGTCGATTTTCTATATGTATTTTAACCTTACAATTACATCACATCATACAACATAATCAGAGCCTTGATATTAAAGGTTCACTTTTTAGCTGACATGGGCAAATGTTGATTTAGCTGGTTTAGGGTGTTTAACGCCATTTTCAACAATATTTCAGTCATATCAAGGTGGTCAGTTTTATTTGTGGAGGAAACTGGAGTTACCGGAGAAACCATTGACCTGTCTCAAGTTACTGACAAACTTTATCACATAATGTTGTTTCGAGTAACCTTGCCATGAGCGACATTCGAACTCATAATTTTAGTGGAGATCGGCACTGGTTGCACAGTAGTTGTAAATCCAATTACCATACGATCACAACCACGACGGCCCCTGGGCAAACGACATGTGAGCTTCCAACATCACTTAGTGTCTGTTGTCTTCATAAAGATTTGACATTCCGATCATCTCCTCTGGGCCTATTGTAACCAAACTTTGCAGAAATGAATTTTGTGAGGTCCTGTACAAAAGTCGTCATTTCGCCTAGATCAGGCAACCACTGGCAATTCTTGTTTTTGAATTTAGAAACTCTTCTCTGAAACTGGTCAAAATGATAAAGTCATCTACAAATATTCCTCATTTAATCTTGTGGCATTGAAAAAATATGGCAGTTTAACCCAAACAGCATCAATAGCCTCTTAGTGTCTTTAATTTGTATATTTTTTTTAACTATGGTAAAATTAGAAATCTCTTGGGGGTTATGGTGCCACTTTCAACACTATTTCAGTTATATTGTGGCATGCAGTTTTATTGGGGAAGGAAACCGAAGAAAACCACTGACAAACTTCATCATATAATGTTGTATCGAGTACACCTTGCCATGAGCGAAATTCAAACTCAACCATAGTGGTGATAGGGACTGATAGCATAAGTAGTTGTAAATCCAACTACCATACGACCATGACTGGCCAAAAAATATTGTAAAATATTTAAAATTTCCATATTTCAAATTGGAATGAACTGAAATTTAAACTGCACAAGTTTTTAATAAGTTGTTTAACATTTTCTGGTCTTTTTTTTCAAGGAAATTTGTGTTTCTGTTGTTGGTTTTTGGGGGTTTTTTTTCTGTAGACATATCAGTTGACAATCTTCTACATTGCCAAATAAAAGCAACCATGGCTAGGATGGTACCATTAAAAAAAATAAGACAGCACTGCCCTCAGTCCAAGATGGCTTTAAATGGCAAACAATTTTACGTTATAAGCTTGAATGTTTGTTTGATGGTGTTTAATGCCACTTTCAACAATATTTCAGTTTATATCAAGGCGGTCAGTTTTATTGGTGGAGAAAACTTTATCACATGATGTTGTACACCTCACCCTGATAAAGATTCGAACTCGCATCTGGGGTCCGCTGTTGAACTTGTGATTAAGCTAATCATATGATTAGCCATAATTACATGATTCATTGCTAATCACATATTTAGTTAATGCAATGATTAAATTGTGTTGCTGCACTCTTTTTTAATCAATATATTAACTATTAAATCGGGAACTGGACAAAATCCTGACAAAAAGCCCCCCATAATGAAATAATCATAGAATCTTATTACATTTTTTTTATATTGATGTTGATATTTAAGATATCTTAAAAGATCAAAACTCACTCCTATTAAAAAAGGGAGAATTAATACAAAAAACTAAAATATTTTAAAAACATAATTTTTCATTGTTATGGTCATTTATAAAGTGTAAATAAAAAAAACTGTTTTAATTGTTTAAATTGAAATTAATCAAGTAAAGTGAATCAGGAATTGTTTTTATTGATAAACAATTGTTTTTACAATTATAACCTTTGAAGTTATTAAAAGTAATGAGTGAGTTATTTTCTCATCCTGTTTGATATACTATAATGATTTTTTTTAAGATAAAACAATTTTATTATTATATTTTTACTTTCTTTGATGAGGGTTATTATAATTCTTAAACAAATATTTCTATTGTTTATGATATCTTCAAGTTCCAATAATAACTTATTATGAAAAATGGTATTCAAAAATAATGTTAACCCATAAATAGCAGTACAATAAGCCTAACATGTGTGCAAAGATATTAATATATAAACAACTTGTACAATTCATTATTGGGGGGCTTTTGTCCTAGACCCATCATATTTAATCATTGAATTAGCTAATTATGTGATTAGGAATTAAAAATGTAATTATGGCTAATCATAGGATTAGCTTCATCACAAGTTCAACAACAGATCCCAGTTGTGATAGGCACTGATTGCATAGGTAGTTGTAAATCCAACTACCATATGATCACGGCCCCGAAGCTTGACTGAGATGATATTTTAATTATACATGTCATACATTATAATGAGTTGCTTAATGTATCTTCCAAATAGATTTTTGAGAAAAATAAAATGCAAAGGATGAAGAAGCCATATTGGATGAGCAAAACTGACTGGGATTTGGCTATGAAGACAATATTGACTAGACTTTGGCTATAAAGCCATAATAAGGAGTAAAACAGACTTGGGTTGTGACTTTAAAACAATATTGAGGAGTAAAACAGACTTGGGTTGTGGCTTTAAAACAATATTGAGGAGTAAAACAGACTTGTGTTGTCGCTATAAAGCAATATTGCGTAAAACAGACTAGGGTTTTGGCTATATAAACTAAATACGATAATTGTTCCTCGCATAAAATATTTAATAGTGTTCTGATTTTATTCTTGAGTATACAACATGGGCAACTCCTGATATTAAAGCATTGTTAGCAAATTCTAAAATGAATTGAATAACATGGAAATCTGGCTTGTTACTACAAGATTTAAATCGTTTTTGTTCCTGTGAGTATACATGATCTTCAAACTCAGAATCGCATGGCTTGTCACATGATTCAATGTTCTGTGGATTCATCCAATGAAAAATCAGTTCTTTCATACACAAAGGGAAAATTTCATCAATGATTTCTTCTGGAGGAGGAAGATTATCAATGCATTTAATATGACTTTGCATGAATTTTGCAACATCAATTGAAATCTTGTCCTCAAATTTATGCAATTCTGTTCCCACCCACTTCGAAACAAAATTCAAAAATTTACTTTTTATATCATTTTCGTCATCGAAAGATGGATACGAATATTGAAATTCTTTAAAAAATTCAATTAAGAAAGATTCAGGCATTATTAATTTAGGAAAATTATCAAGAAAGATTGAAATAATTTTACTAAAAATTTCAAGAAATTTTTGATCTGTCTCAGAATACATGAACATAATAAACTGATTCAGTTTTATAAGAAATGTATTAAATGCAGGATTTTGACTTAAATCGTGTTGCACCAAATATAAACAGTATGGACACTTTGTTATAGAGGATCCTTGATCTTTGGGGGTGCATCTATAATAGTTGCACGAGTCATTTAAACATTTCTGTTCAGAATGACAATGGTCCAATGTATTAAAATGTTCTATGATATGATCTGTTTGTACTGCTACATGTACACCAATAGTTTCTAATGGGATGTCATTAATTGGATCCACACAATTTTCAATGGCATCATCAGTTTGTGTGTAAACTTCACATGTAGTGCATTTCATTGAAATCAGCAAGATGTCTACTGAAACAGCTTGATTGTCTGTAGGAGATTCAAGTTCTGAATTTTCTTCTGCTGATTCATTTGGAAGCATAAAACCTGGTGAACATTTCCTATTAATGATAGTTTGTTTATTACTTGAAGAATTAGTTCCTACAATATTTAATTTTTCATCTTGTGAAGTTGATGGTTTTCTTAATAGGCCTTTTCCAGACATGATGGTATTGGCTGTTCCTTCATTTAAACCGACAGACAATGTATCTGGTAACAGTTTATCATCACAATGCTGTAACCATATATCCTGTAAAAATAGATTCATTTCTAAAATATCAATATATACATTGATTGATTGGTGTTTAATGCCAACTTTAGCCGCATTACAGTTGTATTCAATATATACATCCTAACATTGATCAAACAAAGCTTTCAGGGGGGTGATATGTTCCCCAAACAAAGCTTTCAGGGGGGGGTGATATGTACCCCAGACAAAGCTTTCAGGGGAATATGTTCCCCAATCAAAGCTTTCAGGGGGGTGATATGTTCCCCAAACAAAGCTTTCAGGGGGGGTGATATGTTCCCCAAACAAAGCTTTCAGGGGGGGTGATATGTTCCCCAAACAAAGCTTTCAGGGGGGGGGTGATATGTTCCCCAAACAAAGCTTTCAGGGGGGTGATATGTTCCCCAAACAAAGCTTTCAGGGGGGTGATATGTTCCCCAAACAAAGCTTTCAGAGGGGTGATATGTTCCTCAAACAAAGCTTTCAGGGGGGGGGGGGGGGGGGGGGGGGTGATATGTTCCCCAAACAAAGCTTTCAGGGGGGGTGATATGTTCCCCAAACAAAGCTTTCAGGGGGGTGATATGTTCCCCAAACAAAGCTTTCAGGGGGGTGATATGTTCCCCAAACAAAGCTTTCAGGGGGGGTGATATGTTTCCTTTGTAATGAAAAATGGTGACATGATTTGTACACACAAGGTTCCAAAAGAGGAATTTATGTGCTCAATATGCTCTTTCTTTTTATAAAAGAGGGGTGTATTTTCAAATTAAAGGGTAATTTTCAAAATACCCCCTCCTTAATGCTAACCTGAATGTGCAACAAATCTCTTGCTGCTGCATCAAATAACTAGATGAAGTACCAGTATTCCATGAAATTTATACTAAAGTTTGAATACAAATATTTTAAAATCCAATAGTGTCATGTCACAGCTATTGTTCTTCTGATTCCAGAAATGTGTCTTGACATCTTCCAGAATATTTACCATACAGGCTGAAGTAAGCTTCGATCCTAGTTTCTTATTTTTATCATTTATACGAGATGAATGGAGAGCACCAATATTATACGAAAATCTGTTCAAGAAAACTTCCTTTATCTATCAATTAAAGCACAAATTTCTTCAAATTTGTAATGGCAAAAATTGTAAGACAAATTGTGTTCGAAATTAAACTAGCAATTTGACAATAAGTTGAAATAAATTTTGCAGGTTTCCCATTCTTTGTTTACCAGGGGTATATCTTTATTGCCATTGGAGATCAAATTATCAAGAGGGGAGGACTAAGATCCCATTAACCAGTAAAACCCCAGCACATTTAAGTGCCTGTCCCAAGTCAGTACCTTGATTTCCATCAGCATATGTTGCAGTTTTTTTGTGTTCAACGAATTGACGTGAATGGAATTTGTTCATTTTGTTGATGGTGGTGAATTGTTGACCATCACTATTTAAACTTTCTTTTCACAACATTTGGTTTTTTTTATCTGAATTTTTTTTTTCATTTAACCACACAATACCTACAGCTAGCAGCTTTAAACAATCTTTCTGTACATCTCTCTTATGGTAGTGAAAAACAACTTCAAACAGTCCTTGTATACTGTAGAACCACATTTTATTTTGACAAACCCCCTCAATTCTGAAATCTGAAAAAAAAAAAAAAGAAGATATTCTGCAATACATATACATACATTTCATGAATTATTTTATGCCATCATATAAATCATAAATATGAAACCAGAATATCGGTTGTTAATTAAACTTTTTGTTATTGTTGTACTGGAAAGTATGTGAATTTTTAAACAAAAACATGTGGACTGTCTAATCAATGAAATAAAGTAAGACTATACTGATCAATTGGACAACTGATCCCAGCATGTGATCAGATTAAGAATTGATAGGATCATTGCTAATTGGTCAGTTGAAAATATGAACCCAATTTGACACCATACAGCATGTCATTAAATGAAAGTGTATCACCAAAAAAAAAGAAAAAGAAAAGATAGACAAATGTCTAATTTTAATTAGATTGATCCTAGCCAAGTTTCGTTTTATTTGGAAAAATGGTTTCAGTGGAGAACTTTAAAGTATTACAAGATAATGACGACGACCGATGAAAGACAGATGCTTCATGGTGCTAAAATCTCACAAAGCTTTTGGTCATGTGAGCTAACAACTCCACAGGAAGCTTAGGTTTGCATTTTAGCTCATTCCAGTTTAAATAAGATTTAATTTTCTATTCTTAGCAACAGATGCCATTTTGAATGTATTGAAGGCAGTTTGTCACATATATTTATGAAACGAAACTACACAATCCAACATTTGTCCAAGGACAATTCCAGCCAATCTTATTTTATTTTGGCCCAGTGGTATCAGAAAAGAATGCTTTTTAACATTGATTTTTTTCAGATTCATAAAAACATCTATATATAACAAATTTTGCACAAAAAACCATGGCAGAACATATGATAAAGGACTCATTGTTGTTCCATACTTCAGCTCATTTCAGCATGAAATTTAGATATCTTGGCCATTTTAAGAATTTGAAATTTCTATTTTATCAATCTGTCAATGGTGGCCATCTTGGATGGAAATTCATACAATTTCAGCAAAGTTTGTTTTAAATGTGAAAAACTAATGTCAGTGGATAACAGATGATGACAGACACCACCTGATGGTGAAAGCTCATGTGACCTTTAATTTGGATAGATGAGATAAAGGAGTCATTTTAAAACCCAAATAAACTAGATCTTTTGGTCTGAAAAAAACAGCTTAAAAAATTACATGGTAATTTAACAACAAGTGTATTTAGACACCAACAGTCAGGTGTAAAATCATTTCAAGTTTCTTGTATATAAACTTACCTTCAAAATTAACTTTGGTTGCTAGACCTTCCTTGCTATATCTAGCATGGATTCTTTGTACATTATTCTGCATCAAATCACATGTAGAAAAGACATCTTTAGCTAGAAATAATGGGACACCATTATTCTGAAGAAAAAATAAGAAATCTTGTCAGGAAAATTTTCAGTGTACTGGTAGAATGCATTTTTAAGATGTTTTATTAAAAATATTTCATATTTAATTTTTTTTTTTTTATTAATTCAAATAAAGACTTACATGTATGAAAACAATCTTTTCTCATACCATTTCAGATCGGAACAAACTAGCTACCAGAATTCATAGCTCTGTCAAACAGACCTTGAATCCTTCAAAAGTGGAATCTATACTCTAACATTTGAGTGAATCACTTCAAATTACTAAATATTTGCACTTAGCCACTGTACTTAAAATCTAATTAAAAAAATATTTGGTGATAGATAGCACAGGCGCTCGTGGCATGGACCACCCCCCTTTTTCTAACTTTCTGTTTACAAATTTATTTTCAATAAAATTTCTTTATTTCTTTATTATTTCATCTCTTTTTCCTTATTTTAACTTGTTCGTGTCAATATTCATACAATCTTATGTTAACATCAAATTGCATGTGTCGACCCTATATAGATACTAATAATCCACAAGGCATGCAACTCGGCAGGTTTAAAAATCGTACCCCTGCTCGCTTCGAGTACATTTATTGCACCTTGTTTCCATTATGTCATTCAAACTAGGACATGTATCCATTCTTAAAAGACACATCTTTTTGCCCCTGTTTTTGTTTTGTGCATACGATAGCTCAGTTCTCCAGAATTTTAAGATTTTCACACATTTATTGCCAAATTTTTCGTATACAATACAATATATTTTATTCCAATTAAGGTCCCTCAAGGGACAATAACAAATATACATTCATAATTATATCAACAGTTACAACAATACAGAATGGAGACATCTGTTTTTAAACAAGACAATTCTAACTATTTAAATGATATATGTTACAAAAAATATATAAATAAATAAATAAATAGGCTGTGTTCGGCAGCACGACCCGAGGAGAGGCAATGAGTAATGTATAGTTGCAGTGTATCGTATGGTTGAAGAATGGACTACATGTATGCGATTACTTAGCTGGAGGAGACACCAGGGGACGATGCTTAAGAATTGTATTTTTATTCTCCCCGTGTCCGATCCAGCAAAGCAAGCGGCTCAAGTAGTAAAACATCATGTGTTTGATGAAAGGACTGTGATTACTTAGCTGAAGGAGACACCAGTGGACGGTGCTTAAGAATCGCATTTCGATTCTCCTCGTGTCTGATCCAGGAAAGCAAGCAGTTCAAGTAATAAACTAAAATGGGAATATCGTTTATCTGCAACAGACACCAAGGGACAGTGCTTCAGGAAATGCATTGCATCTACTAAGATTAGCAATGAGCATTCCTCCTCGTGTCTAGTGCAGACAAACAATAAGGACCCAAGGCTGACGAAAGTGACGTCCCACTGCATTAACTTCAACGATAGCATCAGAAAAGTTCCAAAAATGTATTATTTAAATGTTTGGAACGAGCGCCTGTGATAGATAGTATCCAACATCCTACAACATTGCTTGGGGCCATCTCATGTAACCTTTCATTCATCTTTGACTGTCCAATAGTTTGCAAGACAGTTAAATATACTGACCAATCAGACAACAGCTCTTAACATGTATTCGGTTTTGATACCAAGATACAAATGTAGGATTTTGCTGTCTGCTCTGTCACCATTTATTATTGTCGTCTGCAAAAAATGGCCCAAAAATTCTCGTGCGCTCCCGAGTAACGTCAAGTTGGCGATAATTGGTCCTCGACCAATACAGTACTTTGCTCTAAACGAATTTCTTACAGATTCTGATTGCCCCTTTAGTATCTTCAAACTCTTCTTATGGTGTTGTGACCAGCCTGGCTATCAGATCTCATCTGTTCTCGATACTAGCTACAGTACACTCAAGAACCTATTGTGATAGAGGTCCGACGTGTCGGATTTGACATGTCAGACAACAGGTCGGATGGAGACAGGTGCAATAAAAAGGGTCACAAAACTAGAGTTGAGCCAACAGGTGTAGTTAACAAGATTACATGTTTAATTGCCTTTAATTGCTACCTGTGACAGGATATGACTTGATTGTTAACATTTACCTGATTAGGTTAAATTTTGAATAAAATTTCTTTTTCAGGTAACGTGGTTTGGATAAAATGAGACATGGGTCATGGGTCATCAATATTTATTAGAATCAAACTGTTCTTGTTTGTGGAAGCATGTAGAAAATATTTTATTTCTGTCGAATTTTATGAAAATCAGTAGTCCTTCACTAAATATATTTTAAAATTTATTCTATTTTCGTGGTTTTTTCCAACTCTAAGCTCATCTCTTACTTGGAATCTATCTATTTTTAGACCTTATTTAGCAGTTTTTTCTCACTGAATCTATAGTACTCCATTGTGGCAAAATTTGCTGACATTTAGAAGTACGATCGTTTTTTTGTAGTTTTATATGTGTGTTTGCGTTTTGAATATTTTCAACCTTCAGCTGAATTGTGTTTTTTCGTGCACATAATTTTACAAGTGTGTGAAATATTATTTAAAATTTCGATGTGTATTTGTTCCGTTCGCATCCCATCTCTTGAATATTCATTATTTACTTGGAATCTATCTATTTTTAGATTTAATCTTGCGGTGTTACTTCCATTGTGGAAAACTTTGCTGACTTTCAGAAGTATGATCGTTTTTTTGTTTTACAGGCGTGTCATTTGCGTCAAACATTTAAACCTACAGCTGAATCGTGTATTTTCGTTCACATAATTTTACAAGAGTGTAAAATATGACCTAAATTTATATGTACATTTGTTCCGTTCGCAACTAAATTTCAGCAGAATTAAAAATACAAAACTTCAATGTTGTTTGATGTGAAGGTTTGTAATTTTTAAACTTAAATCGGCTGAAACTTATTGATTTACCCAACCGGTATAATAACAAGTAACAACAAAATACCGATCACCAAGGAAGCTGTCTAGAGTGACAAAAATAATACAAAATACCGAAAAAAATTCGAAGTCTGTGAAACAGACAAATCTGGGAGAATCAACGACCAAAATTGAAACAACTACCGTAAGGTTTATTCTGTTAAATGTTATTTCGTGTTTCACTTTGCTGCAACACGAAATAACATTTGACAAAGTACACCCATGCAAGAAACACGAAATAACATTTCATAGAGTACGACGTTGACACAGTGGGTAATGAATGCAGATTGAAAATAGAGCGTTCAGTAAGTTACTTAGTATTCTTTCTTGTCATTTCATAAAAGTAGCAAAACAATATTTTCTATTAATATCATGTTTAATAACAGTAATAACTACTGAAGCATATTTATAACAGATAGACAACAGTAGCACAAACACAAGTTCACAATTGTTCACAAATGCAGTTTCACATAGCCACTAATAGTTTTAAGTTAATGTCAGTTTATCTTTGTTTAAATTGGTCTACGTAGACACTCATTTATCTTTGTCACAACTTGCATGGTATATGCGTTGTCGGAACTGACATCTGGATAAAATGCAATTACATATCTCCTTATGGCGGATTTACGTTGGTCGTCCAACGGTCTTTTCTTAAGTTTGCCACCACCAAAATATGAATAGTATACACGTAAATTGTCACTTGTAAATAGCTCTGCGAAAATAATTCTCAGGAGGTGTGTGGCAAAGTTCCCTGCTGTATTTGTACTGTATACTGCAATGTTTAGGTCATTTTCGGAAATACGGTATTGTTCATCAATGTCGGTAAACAGGTGCATTGGTAGCGGTCCAAAACTACGACGAACTGGATCCATACGTGGATGAGGTGAACATGTTGCCACTATCGGAGATGAAGTTGTATTTAATGCATTGGAAGACGATGGCGTATCCGGGAACTGAAGTTGTCTACTTGTAGTTGATGATGTACATGTCAATTCTTGTCGCCTGATGATCGGAGTAGATATAGTGTGTGGTGGCGAAAGATTGGCTGATGACGTAGTTGTCTGTCGTAGAACTGCAGCAGTGAGATTATCAATGCTCTGTTGTTGTTTAACCAGCATATATTGTCAATTTGCACCTGCCTTGTGCTGATGACGTTTATTTGCTTTAGAATATCGGATAGCGTGTTGTTCAGTAAGGAAGCTGGTAAATCTGAAGGTGTTTGTGTCTCTTTTGTATGTGTTAATGGCGGTGGTTGAACAGGCGAAGTTGCTGTTAAGTGAAAGGGTAGTACTGGTGATTCCGGAGATTCTGGCAAAAACTGGTACGGATCACTGACGGTGGAGCCATTGGAGGTGGGGGATATTTACAGTTTCACTTGTTATTCATTGCCCTTTTGTTCTAGTTCTAATAATAAAACCCTAAATGCTCGCTTACTCGCCGAGACACAAGTTTGTCACAGGAGCTACATTATTGCAGCTATTTTGTTCCTAAACCCACGTCGTGGTCTTCTCAAATTCCAAATTTATTATTGTTATTTCGCGTTTAAATATAACTTACGTCATCAAAACCACCTAGAAGGTCAGCGTAATTATCATCTGTCACCATGAAATATCTTAGCAAGTTGTTAGAGACTACAATGTGTTTTAAACGACAAGAAACTGGATGCAGACGAATATCAAACATCTTCGGACTGGTTTTGGCTTCCATACTTGTTTTTTTTATTGAAATCGATAAAAACTAGTCGACAATCCCGATATTGTAGAGATTTTATAGGCGTGTTTTTTTAATTCTTAACCATTAACCTGGTTTTAAACTTTTTTATGGTTGAGTGTTTTTTTAACGTGTGGTATTAACCATGCGGTTAAATGGTTAAAGAACATCTTAACCGGGATCGAAGCACGGTTGAATATGTTTGAACCGTGTTAATTACCAGTAATAGGAACATATGTGTATTATAAACTTGTTTATTGACATTCTGCATTGTTGTATTTGTTTATAAAAAATTAAATTATTTTATTTGTTATTTTTTGTGTTGTTTTTGTTTTATTTGTGTGTTTAAGAGTTGAATTGTTTTATTTGCGTTTTTTATCTATCTTAAATATATGTTTATGGTTCATGAATTAAACATGTTTCAGGTTGTTTTGAGAATAAAAAAACAAGCCTCATATTTTACCGTGCATCTAAAAAAGTCGTGCATATTCCTGATTTTAATACAATGATTGCATAACACATTTTTTTCATGAGCTGATGATTGCCGTTAAATACACAACTGACATGTCATAGCTAAGGATTTTAATGTGATTGAGCTGCCATTCAACGTGTCAATAGAAAATAAAGACATTGCATGCGTCAAAATAATTTTGCATTAAATCTTATCCGAAGTTGAAATGTACATGTTGCGAAACAACATCCAATGTTACGTTCTATGCTGGAAATTTCATATGACGTTACGGTTGTCTATGTTTATGTACTAAATTTATCCACAATATTTCACGGCATTTTGTTTTCTCTCTCAATTCTTAGACCGTGCTAATGCTCAAATAATGTTAACAATTGACTAAATAGCTATTATTATTATTATTATCCTCACATATTAACATTTTCTTTAATTTTCTAACAAAATCGACAAGACAACTAAATACAAATATCTTTTCAAAGGTATAAGTAGTAAAAATAGGGTACGAGTTGGTAGAGATGGCAAAAGTACAGAATTAGGGAATGCTAACTATTTTACAGAAACTTTTCCTATATTTACAACGGACAATTTTCATTCCAACTGTTTGATTGGGTGAACTTTATTGGCCAAATTCACTGGAGGTTGACGACGATTTTGATAAATTTTCAACCATGTGTAAAAATTAATAATATAATAAGAAAACTTTATTTTGATTCGGCACATAATAAAACAGTACAACATAAGCTCTAAGGAGCTTTTTACCGAATATACATTAACAATAAAACAACACAAAGTCACATGCAAAGTTACAAACTAAAATAAGCTAAGACATACAGCATTTACAGGCATAAAAAGGAGGACTGTGTATAGATCTGAACAAGAACCCACGTGGCAAGTGCCTCTTTGGACTCTTGTTCAAGATCCACACACAGATGCTCCAACATAAAGCAGCATTTAAAAAAGAAGCAGCAGGTAAAAAAAAATAATAATAATACTGAATACTTAAAACTGGTACCAACATATTCAGTAAAAGCAGCACTGTCTAACTAAAAAATCAAAGAATATAAAATTTACAAGCCAAACTAAAAAAAAATTAATAATTAAACAAATAAAAAATTATAAAAAAAATATAAGCAAACCAGAAGCAAAATTTTAATCATCTACATGCAGAACAGCGACATTTTGACTCATTCCAGGACTGCAAAAGACTCTTGAATTGAGAGAAGCTATTTTCAGTCCTGAAATGATCTGGGAGGCTGCTCCACAATGTAGGTGCAGCAAATTTGAAAGATTGTTTACCGTACCGTGCATACTGCATATAGATGCCGGTCGGGGACCAGGTGGCAATGCCTTGCTGGGTTGCCACCGGCATCTACATGTAGCATAACATAATAAAGCAGAAAATTAAGCATGTTTGGATAAAAAATTGACAAGCACTAAAACAAAGAAATATATATCTAAAAGCTATATGCAAATAAAAAGAGCAAAAACAGTAGCAGAATATTTATCATCTGCATGCAGAACAGCAACATTTAGTACCATTCCAGGACTGCATTAAGCTCTTAAATTGAGAAAAACTGTTTTCAGTCCTGAAATGGTCTGGGAGGCTGTTCCACAATGTAACAGCAGCAAATTTAAATGTTTTTTTGTCATACCTTGATGTTCTGACCTGTGGAATGTCCAGTATATTGTTGTATCTAAAATAATATTTTGAATTTTGTAAATGCACAAGGTTATGGAGACATGATGGCGACAGTTTATTCATAATCTTAAATGTTTCCAGGACCATAGTTCTCATTCTACGAATCTGCAAGGAAGGCACCTTTGTTTTTTTAAATAAATTATCATATGAGCTATTGGGGCCGTAGCTATAATCCGACAGTCCGATAGTCCGACAGTCCGATAGTCCGATGGTCCGATAGTCCGACAGTCCGATAGTCCGACAAATGCTTTAAACTGATGAAAGTTTGGCACAGTTGTTTATTTTGTCATATTTCGATGCTGTTTCTTTCCGTGATATAAGGGGTCACTTAGGGACAATTCCTTCAATCATAACTTTTTATATATGCGTTTGTCGTAGAAGGCGACAATAGCAGGGTCACCCGTCGGAATCCCGGGGTATAAAAATAGAACCAACTTGTCGTCGGAAGAGACAGAAAAACAAGTCCCCGTGTTAAGCCGTTGCCCATGTTAACCCATCCCAGAGTCCCCTCTTTCTGATTTTTTGTTTACAAACTTTTCTCATCCTGAATATGACTGAAATATTGCTTGCTGGACCTTAAGCAATCAATCAATCAATCAATTCGCACACATTATTGTATCCAGCTCTATTGGTGTGTCGACATTGCTTTTTAACATAAATATTCCATGATAAAGGGCGGGGAACACTGGTACGCTCTCCTTTTGGCTTTTCCTTTTTTTTTGTATTTCTTTTTTTTGTGTGTATTCATTTATTTCATCTTTCTTTTTAATAGTGACTTTTCTTGGCTGGACTCGGCTACACGCTACTTAAATAAAGCCTGAAGTAGTCGCTACTAAAAAATATACGGGATACTTACACTACCGGTTCATCACGATTGGATCCAGGTCCGCGTTGTTCATATATGTGTTTTTTTTAGCTCTTGTGTGGCCCTGCCATTTGTTTGTCCGTCTATGATATCGTGTTTCCGATGTTCTGGACCTTTCTTTGGTGAGTAAACGGTTCGGTTTCTGTCCCCATATTACACATGTTATAGTGTTAACTTTCAAAGAAATATAGCATTTGTCGGACTATCGGACTATCGGACCGTCGGACTATCGGACTGTCGGACTATCGGACTGTCGGATTATAGGTCGGACCCCGTAATGCTCATACACAAAACGAAGTGCTCTTTCTTGCACTTTTTCTATCTTTTTGGAATTGTTCTCCGTACAAAAATGCCAGGCCAAAGGGCAAAAGTTAAAATTACTAAGAATAAAAGTATGGAAAATTGTAAGTTTGTTTAATCTGTTCAAATAGGGGCCTAAACGTTTGATAATGTTCAGCTGTTGGGATGCCTTCCTGCAGATTGTACTTATATGTGTGTCAAAATTTAATTGATAATCGATCTCAATGCCAAGTAATTTAACACTGTCTTCACACGTTAGTTCAAAATTTTGTATATTTATAGTTGGACATTTTTCATAGGTTTTCTTCCCCACTGCCAAAACTTGAAATTTATCAGGATTAGCCTGCATTTTGTTAATTTTGAACCATTCAATGAGATGATTTGAGTCAAACTCTAGAGTAGAAATAAATAGATCAAAATCGGGACTGCCAAAGGAAAGGGTATTATCGTCGGCATAATTATACAGAGAACTGTCTTTAATGAACAAAAATATATCATTTATGAAGACATTGAATAAGAGGGGTCCAAGTATAGATCCTTGCGGAACCCCTTTATGGATGTCAGCCCAGTTGCTCAGAACACTATTGACCTTTATTTGTTGTTTTCTGTTTGATAAGTATGATTTTAGTAACGAGACCGAATGATCTGAAACTCCATAAGCTGACAATTTGTCTAGCAGTATGGCATGTGGTAGGCAATCAAAAGCCTTTGAAAGGTCCATCAGAATTGATGCTGTATAATAATTTTTGTCTAGGGCTTCACGCCAATCTTCTAGAAGTCTGAGCAACGTGGTCTGGCATCCATGTCCACGTCGGAAAGCACACAAAAAAGGGTTAAATATTGTGTCGAAAAAATCAGATAATTGTGTTTCAAATACCTTTTCAAAAATTTTTGAAAAAACAGGAAGGACACTCACAGGTCTATTATTTGTTTTACTTAATGGGTCATGTTTCTTGTATAATGGTGTTACCTGAGCTTTTTTAAGAGAATCAGGAAATACACCAGTGTCAATAGACAAGTTTATCAATGATGTTAACTGGTTGGATACTATTGGTTTACACTGTTTGATAACTTTGGCTGGAATGTTATCAAACCCAGAGGCTTTTTTTATATTTATTTTATCTATAATTTTTGTCAATTCTATCAGATGTTATATGCTGGAATTCAAATTTTTTCTCCACATCCACATGATTTTTAATTTCCACTATACTAGGGTGAGTAGCGGGGTCATATATCTCATTCTTGTATTTACAATTTATATGATATTTTATGCAATCACCTTATGTTTTATTATGTTTATATGCCCCTTCGTGGGCCCTTTAATTTGGACCAATAAAATCTTATCTTATCTTATCTTATACAATGTCTTCCCCAATTTCATCTGCAACTGTAGAGAAGAAAGTATTGAACTTTTCAGAAACTTCACATGTATCATTTATAATTTTATTGTCTTCACACAGAATTATATTCTGATCCCCAGAGTTACATTTTTTAGAGAAAAATGGTTTAACAGTTTTCCAGAAATTAACATTTTTAGGCCCACCCGTACAAATGCACCTTTGTTGACAGGGTGAGTTTGGTAGAGTTCCGAACACGCCCAAACAGTCCTTGAACTTCCTGTCCAAAATGGCTACCGACGTGTTCGGTGATTTGTCTTTATTTGATGAATTTGAAAAAGATAGATCTTCTAGCGCATCATTCATTACATTCAACATTACAAATGAAGGAAACGAAGACAAGAGTAAAATTCTGTTTAAAATCGGTGCATCAGACGACGAGTCCTCAGAATCCAGCAGTGAATCGGATTCTGAAAGTGAAACTGAAAATAGAATAAATGGTACCAAAGTCAAAGATGATGACGACGATATATCGAATGCACAATCTGATATTAAAGAATCGACAAAGCCCACATCATATAAGCTATTACATGACCGTATCCTTGAAACATTATCTTGCTTTGAATGTATCGTCACGGTATGTGTTTTCGTGTGTCATCTGTTTTCGTTTTATCCATTTTATTTTGATTTCCACAGCGCACGCATTATTTTTGACGTGTCTTCCGGTTTCTATTTATGGAACATAAACAAGACTACAGCGTGACATTTGTAAAAGAGGTTAAAGGTTGCTTTTATAGACGTAAGTACCAAAAACAGTGAACCTACCTACAGTACAGAAAGAGACATACCGTGATTGATCACTCCGAGAGACATAATTTTAATCCTTTAGACATATCATCACGGATATAAACCCACTGTGATAGACCTAAAAAGGACCATAAAACAAGGTGGTGGGGATTAAATTTTATGGCTCTCGGTCACCTGTGCGCCGATTGATATTTTACCGCCAATTAAGAGATTAGCGTTACCTGTTCTACCTGTTGACTTTTAATATTGTAAGCCGTAATTATTGCTAAGTGAGATGTATTTTTGACAATTAATTTTGTATCCTCTTGCTGTTAATATTTGACTTGCTTTTCATTGCCAAAGAATGTCTCTTGTTATTGTTTTCGTTTGTTTTAGAAAGTTCTACTTTATGACCTCGAGTTCTATAGTAAGAATTTTGTTGAAAACGCAACTGAACTTTATCTTGTTTAATTTTAATTTCTCATTTTTTTTGTTCTGTTGGGTCGAATTCAGTATGTATTGAATTATTCGTAAATACGGGCTACTTCATAAATGTATTTTTTGTTTATAAGTTAAACCGCAGGCGCAGAGTTTTGAAGCACGGACTTTGCAAGCACGGGTTTTGTAGTGTTTAGTTGGTAAAGAGTAGACTTAAAATTGATTATTGGTTTATTTTGTGTTTTGGACTTTTACCTCTTGTATTGAAAATTTTTTACAATTCAAGTAAACTGTTTTACACACTTGGCTTGTTACGTAATTCCGTTATAGATGAAAATAATTTTCTTTAAAATTGCAAGCAAAAACCTATAGCAATCCAAATTTACGTAGCCTAATGGCTACAAAATGAACAAAAAGCGGAAAACAAAGAGCATGCTTTTAATTTGTTCCATAAACTTCGGGTTTTTTTTGGCTGTATTTTGTCATAAATCTATTGGGTTGAAAGCCAATTAATATTTGAATTTGAATAAATAAATAAACTGGTGACATTTGATTTTGGTCAGATACTGTGTAATGTCAAACATTTGTAGGGGTAAAATCATGATAAAGGTTAATTCCTTATTTCCTTTCACGTTTCTAAGCTTTCTGCAGATTAGCCGCTAATTTCCAAAATATATTCGTAAATTTAGTGACTTTTGGACGTGTAGTACTTCTTTGAACGATCTATTTATAAATATTTGTTTCGTTAATTTTTAATCAAATTCTTCAATGACCGTATAAAAATTATTTAGTACGTATTTCTACAACGAAAAGGGTTTTAACTGGGTTTTCTACGAAGATTAAAATAAAAAAAATTACTGAACGTATAAAAAATATTAGTGAACTAAAATGTAATATTGAACTGGAAATACGCTTTAAAACGTAACAAATCACGCATATTGCGCATGTGTTTATGAAACTTCATTTGTGCACAAGCCAAGTCACGTGTACGCGTGTCAATAACTTATACTAGGTGTAGATACGCAATACACAGCTAAGGTTAAAAATCTTTGAAACAAATTTGCACAACCCATGATTTCAGTGAATTGAAGTTGAATAATCATTTATTATTTACATTTTGATCATCAATTCAAATGAACTCTCCGTTCTCATGCTATTTTCTCGATTTCAGGATTTCATTCCCGGGATTACGTTCAAGGATGTTTTACGTTTTGAGGAAAGAAATAAAAATGTTTTTTTTTAATTCTGAGGGGAATCTGAGACAGTACCTGAAAAAAAAAAATAAGCGATATAAAAACGTAATTTCACCTGTACATCTTATTTGACTAGTTTACCTGTAAGACGACACACTTGATTACAAGATTAACACCTGGTGTTTTATTGCCCCCTGATCACCGACGTGAATTAAAATTTTTAATCCCCATCACTCTCCTAGACATGACCACTATCACGGTGATTGATCACGGTATGTCCCTTTCTGTACTGTACTGAACCATACTTTTTGTAATGCTAAAAATTTACTTCATTTATAAAGTAGCTGGAAAAAAATCCACAAGGGCTATATAAAATTTAACTATGTCGTCTGCCTCTCAGACACCGGCTCTTCCTGTCATGTAACTGTCATGGGGTCACTGATCGTACTTGTAAACAAAAGAGCTGACTGAAATGTGCCTGTTTCTTATATAAAATACATGTCACTTTGCTGTGCATTGTGGTTTCAGCACTAAAAAAAACATCTAAAGTAAACACAATTTTGAAAGTGGTCATTTTCAAACATTCTGTTATTTTATTTAGATGTAGTATGATTTGGTAGATGGCCAGCACCATGAAATTTTAAAACCAGCCATTTCCGGATTATATATTCGTTTCCATCCCGTCTATCGGCCTTGTTTTTACTACACACACGAAAACAGATGACGCCATTTTACTGACAACAAAAGTTGTCAGATAATCGAGAGTATATTAAAATACAAGAATGGTTTTAAAAACAATCTTATGTACAAAGAAATATTTAACTAGCCATTCTTTGAAAATTCCAATCGTCATATGAATGAAGGGTTAACCGCTATATCTGAAAATCGATAATAGCACGAAAACCGATAACACGATGCTAATTGTTGAGAATTCCATTGTGTCATGGGGTGTCTGTGGAGTTTAACGTGTACTCGATAGACACTGATATCACAGGCGCTTGTGTAGAGTCAAAAATATGCTCGCTATGTACCTAAAATACCACAAGGCCGGACTCACTCCTACTACCCCTGTCACTTCATTCACTATTTCCCCTGTTAAAATGTCGATAGGACGCAAATCGCTTACTAATTTGCATAGTGAAATGATTTTTCTTCAAGGAAAACCCATTTTTTTATATCTTCCTACCATCTACATCCCCATACTGACAGATAATCCTCCAATTTTGTTGACAATGGACACCTACGTGGCTGCAAAAGGGAATGTAGGTCACGTGACCTCTTCCGCTTTTCGGTCGTTCTCGGGGTGGTTTTTTTCTGTAATATATATATGAAATAAATTCAAGAATTTGATTCGGACCAGTAAATTCAAGTTTTCATTTCGAGGACTGTCACTGTCTATATTTGTACTATACCCTTATCATTACTTAAAGTAATATTACACCAGTTTTGGGTGAAGAAAATTTTTCCCTGAAAATTAAATTTGGAATGCGGCGATACCTTTACTAAGCTATTCATGCATGTTTCAAGTCGAAATATGTTCCCAACAACTAGAAATCTGCAAATCTGTGTGCATGTTTATCGTCCTCTCCATTATTGTGGAGACTGATTAACTTTCGGTTGTTTTGTTCCGATGATTGCCGATCATAACCTCGTGAAGAAAAGTTTTGGTCCGATGATTGCCGATCATGACCTCGTGAAGAAAAGATGTTTATCATGGATGCTGAGGTAAGCACGCATACATTCCTGACAATGATTATTGAGGAATCTGTTTCATGTCGTGTGAACCAATTTTTTTTTGCAATTATTCTTATGTGGTACACACGGAATATATATATATATATATATTTTTTCATCAACTGAACATTGCGCACGAGCGATAATCTCCCCGAAAGAGTTTTAATCTGTGTTCACATGCATATCATTTGCATTACTGTATTGGAAAACCGAATTATCTGCTGTCAAATATTTTGCGATTTGCTCTTAAAATCGGCTTTTGAGCGGATTTTTAATGTTATGCAGTTGATTTTAGTTAAAATTAAGTGGAAATATTTAATAAAAAAATTCCACGAGCGATAATCTCCCCGAAAGAGTTCAAATCTTGTGTCCACATGCATATCATTTGCATTACTGTATTGGAAAACAGAATTATCTGCTGTCAAATATTTTGCGATTTGCTCTTAAAATCGGCTTTTGAGCAGATTTTTAATGTTATGCAGTTGATTTTAGTTAAAATTAAGTGAAAATATTTAATAAAAAAAAATCCACAATATTTGCCTTTCATATTACTTTAATACATCACTTACACAAGTTGTCAAGAAAATCTGTGAGAAAAAAAAATTATTTCCTTAATGTGAATTTTGTGCAATGTTTTAACATGTGAGAGATAGAATAGCTGCTACAGTATTATTTGTTTATTTCACATATGTAATAATTTATCAACAATATTTTTCCTTGACATAAAACAGGAAATAAATTTCAGAAATTTGCCAACCTGATTGATTCTACCAGGTAAGTACTGTAATGACAAAGAGGATTATTAGCCTCTATCATGAATAAAAATGATAAATTTCCCCCCAGATAACTCAAATATGCAGTTATTTCGAAGTATTAGATGATATCATGTCCATTTGACTTTCACATGGTGAAATTTGATTGTTTACTAGTCAACATGTAGACTTGTATTTCAGAAAATAAATAAATTGAAGATAACAAAAGGTTAATCAGGGGTTGTATTTCGAAGGACATTCAACACAATTGTTAAAAGAAAAATGACAAAAGACAAACACAGAAAACTATAGACTGAACAACAAAAACCCCATTAAAAATGGGGGGTAACTCAGGTGCTACTGAAGGATAAGCTCCACTAGTGACACCCATCATGTTACTCTTCTTACAAACCCAGTGTAAGTTATGAATGAGGATAGGAACAGGAAGTGTTTACGACAAGTGGAACATATTGTGATTATGACAAACGGAAGATATCTATAGTCATTTGTGATCATATCCATGATATCCATGATCATTCTTTAGAATACCCTATTATTAATTGTGGTCATCAATAAGTTTTCTTTTCTTTTTAGATACGTACCAGATAGTAGTAGTCCTGCATGTCAAATCCTATTTCATAATAACACATTTTCAAGGTTAGTAAAATTTTGTATAATGAGTAAATTATTTTTTGTTGTGAAGTTACATTATGAAAGGAAAGTTTAAATAATGATGGTCATCAATTCCACCAATATTAACAAAACGAACAATCACCTTTCATCTTAACTGAACTCACTGCACACAAAAAAAGACCACAACAATATATAACGTTGGAAATCTAGGTCCTGACTTGGGACAGGCACAACAATTGCAGGGTTAACCCGGTTAATGGGATCCCAACCCTTTTGATAACTGGATCTCCAATGGCAATACATATATAAACAAAAGATAAAAACCTTATATAGATTTACTTTCACTCAAAAAGACCACATGCTATCACAAACATGAATGACAACAAAACATGAATGCTCATACACATGATATTCTGGATATTGTCAGCGCTCAACCTTTGATAAAGCAAAATCTGTTGCGCATTATTTAAATATTCTAACAACTTGAAAAACCAGTTATTATCTATTATTCTTCAGTACGTTAAAATAATTCAAAAATTGATTTGCACACTGTGCATAAATATATATAATATGTCCTCCAAATTCATCGGGATCAATCGGATTCAAAATGGATAATTCATGACTACAGGGATTTCTCTGTTAGTGGACGCACAGGAGAGTATCAGAGTATGATCAGCTGTGGGTTACTGTCGATGAGTTAACACATGACTTTTGGTTTAAATGATGAAGGAAAGCGGAGTATCTGAAAAACACTGACCTGCAGCAACAGGTAGATAGAAAATACTACAAACGCATGTACACCATACTTGATATTTTTATATACTGTTATATTTTGTTATTGTTTCACAGGAAATATAGAACATATATAGAAAATTTTGTCAATGGTTTACTGTTTAAAGATATGTTTGATAAATCTCAGTTACCAGAGCTTGATATACAGGTATGTTTTATCATATTATTACGGAATCTATGTCAAATCTAGTGTATTATACCTAGCTTATTACGGTATATGTACCTTGTTTCGGATTGTAAATTAATTCCTATGAGGCTTAGGACAAGGTGTAAATATAAAATTTATTTGTACGAGCTTTAGAAACAGGCAGAGTAGCGAGCCTTTGGCGAGCTTTTCAGGCCTGTTTCGCAGC
This sequence comes from Bathymodiolus septemdierum, assembly GCA_963383655.1. Lineage (NCBI taxonomy): Eukaryota > Metazoa > Mollusca > Bivalvia > Mytilida > Modiolidae > Bathymodiolus > Bathymodiolus septemdierum. The sequence continues at coordinate 11,141,767 of OY726523.1, forward strand.
GAGTACAAATGAATTCTATATTTAACGATAATGTACGTATATTGTGTTTATCCTGCAATTTCAAAAAGTCGGAAAACTTGTCAGATTTAAGCAAAAAGGACAGAAACAAACGTCATTCCTCACCTGTCATAAATGTTGTCAAGGGTGTCTTCTTCGTGGTCTGCGTTACATTAGTACCAGTTTCATACTTGTCTGTGCCCTCTGCTGTACATAGCTACAGGGTACCAGGAAAGTTTATTCGTAGGCTGAAAAGTTTATTCGTCTAGTACGAATAAAGCAAAGATGTATTCGTATAGCATATTTGTACAGCAAATGTACTGATTGCAGGATAAATTCAGTTTATCGTACAGCATTGAATTCTTCAGAAATGAAAAAAAAAAATAGTGCAAAGTCAAAAACCAGCAAAACATTGCATGACTTGATGTCACAAGTGAAATTCCATACATATACAGTCAAGCCAGGTTTTGTGACCACCTCTACTAAGCAATAACTTGTATTATGTGACATTATTTTGCTTTCCCTTCATAGTGCATTTCATATTAATTAAACCTGTATTTAGTGATCAACTCTCCTATGTGACCATATTTCAATGTTCCTGTGGAAGGTCACGTAAGACACGTTTCACTGTACTTGCATATAGAAATATCGTAGCTAAGTGATATACTCCCGGTGACTTTATCAAGCAAATTTTAATACAGTCCATGCCATTTGGCTGCCGCAGGATAAATGGTGATAAATGCTGAAAGGTTTTGTTGTTGTGTGTATAGACAAAACTAATGAATATCTTCATAATGGAAAGTGTGAATATATGCATCAGGTGCGACCATAAATGTATATATACCAGACCTTATGACTGCAACCATATTATGTTTCTTTTAAGGCAAATATTAAATTTGTTTATGAATATTATATTTTTAAAACCTAAAATGGCATAATAATTATGTGATTAAATGTGTTTTTCAAACCTTGTTACATATAGATGTTGTGTTGAAACTGACAGACGATATAGCTGAATTACTGCTAAAGTTGGTGTTAAACACCAATCAATCAATATTGAAACTGATAACATGGGATTTATTTATTTGACGTTGATAAATTTGAATGCAGTGTTCACAGAAATAATTGAATTTTTGTAATTTGGGGAAGAAATGTTGTTTAATAAAATGCTGTATTGATGTTTGATTTGTTTAAATCAGATAAGTAGTTGTGTGTTTAATGGAGTTATTTTGTTTGTTTTGTCCATAAGTGATATATTTTGTAATAAGTAGATTAATATAATCTATGATTGATTGTATAAGCTATTTCTTAAAAAATAATTTCTGAGATCTAAATTTTACATATGTAAATGTAGAATGAAGAAAATTGATGATAAAATTTACTGTAAAATGATCTTTTTTTCAGCCCCAAACATTAACATGTGTTGACATTAATGAGAAGTTGACATCTGCACAAAGAACAAAGTCCATGTGGTCATCACATGCTGTAAGTAATTTGTGACTTCTAGAATATGTTACACACTGTATAATAAATTGTAAAAATGGAATTGTTTATTTCATGTGAAGAAATTTCCATGAAGTTAAAAGTATGACGAAATTTGGTCAAAATACATCCACATTTTTTTATATCAAATATTTCTTTATAATAACAATTATTCAATTTTGAATATATGTCTTTTCCCTTATAATTGTGAATATAATTACGGTAATGAAAATGATCATTAAGAATTTGTCTGCACATTTGTCAAGTATATTACAACCGCATTGGTTTATATGATGGTTAGCGTACTTGCCGCGAGTGTGTTATACCTTGGGTTCGAGCCACTGTCTGGTTAAACCAAAGACTATAAAATTGGTATCACTGCTTCTCCATTATGCATGCAGTAATAAGGAGTAAGAGCAAAGATTTGCTGGCTCAGAATCAGGATAATGTGTCGGATTGGAGCGATATATATATATTTTAGTGGAGTGTTGTTTCAGTGAACACTATAGATATCCAACTGATCGTGTTGGTTTACTACTAAGAGGACATCGTCATCATCTCATCAAGATAGAACTTGTTCTCTCCACGATACAGCTGAAAAATTGGTCACTTTGGCATTGAACAACACTTATTCACTCATTATTGAGGCGTATGGGAATCCAGTTTATTTGGGTTGTAGGCTTAAATTTTCAAGTGAATTAGTTTAACGGGCCACTTTTTATGGATGTACTTGTACCAAGTCAGGAAAATGACGGGTCATATATATTTGTTAGGGGTAATCCGGTATTGAGTTTGCCTCTGTTTTTCTAATTTTTCTATTAGATTTTGGAACTGTTCTAACAGTGTGATATTTTTTGTTTTTCATTTTATTATATGTACCGGTAATGATTTTTTAGTATGTGTAAAACATAGTAATTTTCAAAGTACAATGTATATTGTAATTGATTTTTTTTTCCAGATAATTGGTTGTTCTCAGTTTCACCAGTATTTCTTGATAGACACATTAGGTTGGCCATTGGTAAATTTTAACCCTTCATTGACAGACAGCTGGGAAATACCCAAGTATCCTTGTCATTTAACATATTTTTCAGACTACAGGCAGAAACTTGTTTTTTTTTTAAAAAAAAGAAACATTATTTTTATCATTTAAGTAGGTGTTGAAGAATATTCAAATCTATTAGATTATTACCGATCCTCGTGGGAATCATCTTTAGATTCAATACAACTTCCTGTGACCTCAGTGGTTTTCGGCTAAGCTCATGTATTGACATGACAAATTCTGGTTATTGCTTTAAAATAATTAATTCCATTGTACAATAATGTAAAATGTCTAAGGGCTTTTCCAGGAAAAAATACCTGGGGGGGTCGGAACTCCGTCAATAATTTGGGGTACTACCACCAGAATTTTAATTATTTTTGGGGTATATAAATACTTAAAATGACCCCCACCTAGAAAATAGAAATTAAATTTGAAACAGACTGATCAAATCTGTAATACTGTTTAATGGCAGTAATGCAAGCACAAGTGTGACCTATAAAGTGTGTTGTTTATCTATTTTTGAGGGGGAGGGTTTAAAACCAGGACAGGTATTTTCCAGTATGTTTATAGGTATAACTTTTGAATGGAATGAGATATTTTCATGATGTAAATTCCATAATAAAGAAGATATTATAGGTTTTAATATGATACAAAGTTTTAGAAAAAATATTGACATTTGATACCCTAAATCGTGTCCGGACAGTATTTTTCAATGGCGGAAATGACAATAATTTGTAAATATTTGTTTTGATCATGTATAACTCTTTTAAATCAAATGTCTGTCAAATAAATGTTACACCATTTTAAAGCTTATATCTCAAGGATTAATAATATGCATAGTTTATTATTTTTGGATAAATACTTTTTGAGAAATCGTGCCATTTGACCACGTTTCGTTTTCGACTGGTACTTTTTATCTCGGAACCCAGGAACGAAAATAAAAGAACCAGGTACCAGTTCATCATTCGTATTTCTCCATCTTTTACATAACATATCATTCAGAATATTTCGGAAGATAAAGGGAGACAATTTGGCTTAAAAATCTTGCAAAAGAAGCGAAATCGCGGAACAAACAACCGAATATTATACACCGTTTAATGAACAACACAGTGACATGACTTGCCGGCAAGTAGGTCTATTTTAATATACCGAAATGGTAAAAATACCGACAACCGCAATTAATTAAATAGAAATTTAACATCAACCCCAGAAAAGAAATACGTTTTATGCCCCCCACCTAGATAAAAATAAAATCAATGGCATTCCGACCCTACCGGGTATTTTTTCCTGGAAAACCCTAATATAATTTGGGTCCGTCATGTTCATGATCGTATGGTAGTTGGATTTACTACTACATGTGCAATCAGTGCTTATCACCACTAAAGTTGTGAGTTCGAATCCCGCTCATGACGAGATGTGCTCGATACAGTATTATATGATAAAGTTTGTCAATGACTTGCGACAGGTCAGTATTTTTCTCTGGGTACTCAGGTTTCCTCCACCATTAAAACTGACTGCCACGATATAGCTGAAATATTGTTGTAAGTGGCATTAAACACCGTAGCCCTAGCCCTTTTATGTAATCATTTGTTGATGATATTGCTAATTCAAAAACTACACAAAAAAGAATTATAAGATCATCAGACATATTTAGTGTACATAGTAACTATATCAAAAGTATGGAAAACTTTTTTTAACAGGAACTTGGACGATTCCTTTTCAGCAAGAGGGAAACTGATCATTTACTGTTATAAAATCGTCAAATATTCATTAGACTATCATTTTCATAATTTATTCTGATGTTGTATCATCGAGAAGAACAATGCATATTTCCAATAATACTGAAATATTGTTGAAAGTGGCATTAAACACCATAACACACATTTCCATAATCTCTGATATGAGTGATTAAATATTTATTGCAAATTAGTGAATAGTCTCTCTTTCAAGTAATTTTGATTGCAAGATATTTTATGTATGAATGTTCTTGTTTTTTTTTTCACGTAGATGTGCTAGCCAGCTTTTGACCTTATTCTCTAAATCATCATAGGTCATTTGAACGATCAGTCAGTCAGATTTATTTTGGGGCAAGACCATTTTCCATTTAGGGGGTTGTAATATTTCAGCGAGAATAGAAATAACTTTAATATCTCTGTTAATTTGACTGTTTTTAAGAAATGTTTAATGAACATGCAGTTATTTTAACCTAAATATTAATTTTATTTCTGTTTATTTACATTAGGAGTTCTTAAAAGGCAGCCACATGTATTTTAATAATAATATTTATGTGTTGTTAGTGCTATATTTCCTGAACCAACAGATTTGAACAGTATTTCTTAGATCCATTACCCTTTGATGAGGAGGTAGCAATCAAGGCCAAATCTGAAAGGTGGGTCTATGGAGTATGGTGTATCTGAATACAATACCAATAAGAAACTTATCACATAGAATTAAAAACAGAAACAGGGAAAATAGACAACCAGTCGAACCAAAGAGCGTAAAACAACAAAGCCACCAAAATAAAATAAAACTGAAAACAAATTGTGGGGGACAATTGTCCTAGGGGGGGCAATTGTCTGGGGGGGGGGCTGTTGTCCTCCCCTGAAAGGTATGTCATTTTCCTCTAATCAATATATCGTTTGCACATTCCTGATTTGATTTTAATATTATGTATTTTTTTAATAAGAGTTATTTCCCTTACTTCAGGTTCCACACAAGATCAAAGGAAAGTACAAAGAAAATTCTTATTATTTGTAGACATTTGAACCTCGTAAAAAAATCGGAGAATTATTTAAAAGTAAATAGACAATTCACAAGTTGTTTACATCATTAAAACTCGGTGAAGATTATGGAAAAAATATATGTTATTTTCATTGAATTTTGTTCTTATCATTTAGGAATTTTTGTCCTTGGGTGTGAAAAATGACAACCACATCGGTAGTGTAATGGTTAGCATGCTCGAGTGCAGTAGATCTTGGGTTTGAATCATGCTCGCGTCAATCCAAAGACTATAAAATTGGAATTTGTTGCTTCTCGGCTTCGCATGCAGCATTAAGGAGAAAGAGCTAAGTCTGTTTGGATCCGAATCAGGATAATGTGTCTGAGTGGAGCAACATTTCTACGTACCGACTGTTGTTTCAGTGAGTTAGCACTATTAAAATCCAACTCAGCGTGTTGGTCTGGTACAAAGCGGACATCAATATCATCTCATCGAATGTAACTTGTTCTTGCCCTGATATGTCTGAAAAATTGCTCATTTGGTGTTAAACAACAATCACTCATTCACTTGAAAAATGACAGTTTATACTGTTTCTGTTAATAATTTATAATTCATCTGATATACTTGTGTAAGGAGCTCTACATTATATGATTTTTTGTATCACGTTTTTTTTGCACATTTTGTTTTTCAGACCTAAAGCTTCTTGTTTCAATTGTGGAGGTGAACACATGATCTCAGAATGTAAAGAAGTCAAAGACTTTCAAAGAATAAAAAAGAACAAAGCTGAATTCTTAGACAAAAGTTCTCAGAAACAGAAACTAACAGGGTAAGATAGTAACGCTTTCAATTATGATCTTTTTTTACACTCCATCACTAAAGTGAAGTGAGTAAGGTTATTGGTGTCGATCACCACTTTCAATGATATTTATCCACGTGTTATCAGTTTATCCAGGAAAATAAATGAAACCATTATAAATATGAATTTTATTGGTAAGGACTAGCTGTGGACCCGTAGTTCTTATGATCTTTATTTCTTTGTGACCATAGAGGAACAGATTTCACAACTGAGGTCAGAACTTTCAGGTACTATAATCTCATTTGTGGAGTTCGTATAATAAAAGACATTGATACCGTTCTGTTAAATAAATATTTGTTCAACAAACTTCCATAGTTGATTATCTTTGAATATTTATATTACATCCTTAGGTGTGCCCCTTTGTCCTGTCATCTTAACTAGGACAATAGTGTAGAAATATAAAATCAAATTCAGACAGCTTAACTTTGCACAGACTTATCTGGAAATTACATGTCAGACTTTGGAAAGTTTTCTGAAGTCGATTCTATATTTCTATGCTGTTGTCCTAGTTAAGATGGCGGAACAAAGAGCGGAGTTAAGAACAATAAATATATATCCCATTTAAGGACGTAAATATTCATAGTTAATTATGGAAGATTTTTTTATTTTCACTTAGTAGTTTTTTGGAGTTATTGCCCTTTTTATGGCTATTTAGCATGCTTTTAGACACTCGCTCTTGTTTGCTTATTATTATACATTACAATATGAAGATGATTTTTTTCTCTCTTGAAAGTGTTAATCTGTAACTGGTAATAAGAGAAACTATGAATTTTATCTATGATAATTTATCTAGTTTCCCTTGAGTAATTGTTTTTTTTAACTTTTATAGTCTTTGATTCAAATGAAAAAGCAGAATTCTTTTATTGATTTTATGATTTATATGTGTTTGTGGATTCTTCATCAAGAAGCATCCATTTTGTTTTACAAGTTTTTACTTACTTTGCTTCAGGAAGTTTCAATGCTAAAATGAAGCAAGGTTTACACATGCAATTGTATGTACACTATATTATATATATAATTTACTTTAATTGTATGTACACTATATTATATATATAATTTACTTTAATTGTATGTACACTATATTATATATATAATTTACTTTAATTGTATGTACACTATATTATATATATAATTTACTTTAATTGTATGTACACTATATTATATATATAATTTACTTTAATTGTATGTACACTATATTATATATATAATTTACTTTAATTGTATGTACACTATATTATATATATAATTTACTTTAATTGTATGTACACTATATTATATATAGAATTTACTTTAATTGTATGTACACTATATTATATATAGAATTTACTTTAATTGTATGTACACTATATTATATATATAATTTACTTTTAAGGTCTCGATATCATAAAGATGAAATTGATCCAAAATTGGCAGCATTTAAACCAGGGGAAATAAGGTAGGTTTACCATTAAGATTTTAAAGCTATCATGTAAAGATTTATCAATTCAACAGTAAACAAAGCCTACATTAGATAATTGTTGCTTTGCTGTTTACAGACAATTTTATTTGTGGGTAGGTATTTTGAAATGAAAAAAAAATGTTAAAATAATTTTTTTTTAATAAAAAATAAAAAAACAAATAATACCACACTGTTGGAACAGTAAATCGAAATTTGTAGAAATATAGGCTGAATCGATACCCCTAACACATATACAGACTGCTCACTTGAAAGTAGAAAAAAATTAAGGGTATGGGTGGCTTTGGTTTGTAAGTATTTTGGACCCATTGTTAAAATATTTTGTGCTATATACAGTGCTTTGTTGGAGCGCAATGGAATTAAAGAGAAATTGAATTTAATATGTAACAAATGCAGATATACTTTATATACAAACAGATGTTTAGATCTCATTAAATTCTGTAAAGATTGACTTTTTATCATTTTTCATTTTACACTTTATTCAACTGATTGATATGGACAATTAATTTTTCACCTGTTTGGGTAACTAATCATATCCATTTTAAAATACCAGATCCATCGAACCTTATACACATTGCTACAAAATACATTGTTAATGTTGCTTTAAAAATGCATCAGATGATCCAAAGGTTAGCTTGTTCATCCAGAGTGCAGTTGATAGTGGATTTGGCCCCTGTTCGAGTCTATCCAAAGACTATAACATTGGTATTTGTCGCCTCACTGGTAAGAATGCAACATTAAGGAATAATAGGGGCCGTAATGGCCACGATTATGTGATAGTTGGATTTACAACTACCTATGCAATCAGTGCCTATCACCACTGATGTTGTGAGTTCAAATCTCGATCAGGGCGAGGTGTACAACATTATGTAATAAAGTTTGTCAATGACTTGTGACTGGTCTGTGGTTTTCTCTGGGTACTCCGCTCTCCTCCACCAATAAAACTGACCGCCACGATATAGCTGAAATATTGTTGAAAGTGACGTTAAACACCATCAAACAAACAATTCAGGATTAAGAGCAAAGACTAGTTGGCTTGAAATCAGAATGATGTATACGAGTGGGGCGACTTGTCTGCCAACTGGCGTACTGTTGTTTCAGTGAGCTAGTACTATAAAAATCCAATTAAGCATGTTGTTCTAGTACAAAGCAGACATCATCATCATCTGATGGAAATGTAACCTGTTCTCTCCATGGTATAGCTGAACAATTGCTGTATTGGTGTTTTAACAACAATCACTGACTCACTGTTGTTGTAGCCTTTATTTTCTTTTATTGTACAGTGTAACCTGTCTAAACCAAACCATGAATAAAATGGAGTCCTGTATAACTGAACTTTATATGATGTCCCAATGTAGGAAACCTTTTTTTTTTTTTTTTTTTAAATAACCTGTATATACCAGGGCTTTCAATATTTTTCAAGTTTGTCAGTGCTTCACAAGGTGGTACTTTTTCTTAAAATTTGAACATTTTTCACGAATATCTTATACAACACTCTTTGAAATCAGGAGGTACCAATTACCATTTTAAGTGGGTAAAAGTACCTAGTACTGCCTCTTATTGAAAGGCCTGATAAACAGAACACCTGTCTATTCTGAACACAAAAGCTGGTCCCAAGGAGGTTCAGTGTAGACAGGTTATGTTTTGTACTGTCTTTTATATTTGTTTCCATGTTGTTTTTCAGTGATAATCTTAGAGAAGCCCTTGGTATATCAGCCAATCAGATACCTCTATATGTGTACAGAATGAGACTGTTGGGTTACCCTCCTGGTTGGTTAGAACATGCCAAGAAACAAGTCTCAGGTCTGGTATTGTTTGACAAACATGGAAAAGGTAATATTATATTGTTGTATATTATTATATATGACTGGTTTAATCACCATTTATTTTGGAGGGAACCAGTCTTATCATATATATGACTGTATTTATTGTCATTGAGTAAGGAACAGTCTTTTATGGGAAATTTACATCTTATGCTCCAATGGACATTTTATATATTTATAGCATCTAAAGGCAATGTAGAAATCTCAGAGATAAGACCTCCGGTTTACAATAGCAACTTAGAGATCTTGTTAATTAGGTGTCAGTTTTTGTGATTTATATAATTTTTGCAATCTGTTCAGTTACTCATTTTTTATACAACCGCTAAAAATTTGCACTCTTATTATGGTATGAGTCTCTCATCTTTGTCTGCTTGTAGACACAATGTTTTCTATGGTTATGGTGTTTAACGCCACTTTCAACAATATATCAGTTATAACGTGGCAGTCAGTTTTATTGTTGGAGGAAACCAGAGTACCCAGAGGAAACCACCGACCTGTCGCAAGTCACAGACAAACTTTAGCACATAATGTTGTATTGAGTACACCTTGCCATGAACGGGGTTCAAACTCACAATATTAGTAGTGATAGACCTGTACTGACTTCATAAGTTAATCCAGCTAACATAAGATCACGACCAAGACAGTCCCATGTTTTCTATGTAAAATCATTTGTTCTTGGTGACTGATCCTTCTGAAATTTTAACAGAATAATCATGGCACAGAAATAAGGTTGGGAATAATTTAGGAATTATAGCCCTACCCATTTCGAAGTGCAAGTACCCAAGGTACCAAAGAGGATGTTTTCTGTTTTTTGTTTGTGGAGAATTCTGATAAAAAATGTTTATGTATGGTATAAAATTCTATTTGTGTAGTATGTGTTGGTCATTTTCAAGATATCAGTGGGCCAACACCCAAAATTTTGATTTTTTTTAAATTTTAATTCCAAATTGTATAGGCTTTTTTTCTTCCAGCAATTATTAAGCATATTTGATATAGCTCTGATGGTGTCCAATATAAAATGGGTCAAAGGGAGATAAAAAAAACGACATTTTTTTTTTTCAAACAGATTCTACAAAGTGATGACTTTAGCTGGACAATAATAATTTTCCATGATAGTAGGGCAGCAGTAAGACCTGGTTGATTTGATGTGATCTTATCATACTACATCCACATAGCCCTGGATTCTATATTAATTATTAAAGCATGACACTCTATTCAAACAATTTTTATCTTTACAGAGGTAGATATAACTGGACAGAGTATGGAGGATGGAGAGCTCAATGAGGAACGCATACAAGAACGTAAGACCATTTGATGTATTATGGGGGAGGGGGCCATCGTGGTCGTGATCGTATGGTAGTTGAATTTACAACTACCTGTGCAATCAGTGCCTATCATAAATACAGTAGTGAGATCGAACCCTGTTCATGGCGAGGCGTTCTCAATACAACATTATGTGATAAAGTTTGTCAAGTGACTTGCGACAGGTTGGTGGTTTTCTGCAGGGACTCCAGTTTCTTCCACCAATAAAAGTGACCACCATGAATTAACTGAAATATTGTAAAACACCAGAAACCAACCAAAACCAACCACCCATCATAATTTTGAAAAATAGGCCAGAAAAGCTCACCAGAGGATTGTTTTTCTTCCTGTTTCTAAAACTCGTACAAATAAATTTCATATTTGCCGACAATGTACGTAAATGTATATTGTCTACCGGTATTTATGATATGTTTTTTCGTTGTAAATAAAATATTAGTCCATTCTTATTTCCATGCACTGTTCATTACATGAATTGGGTTAGGGTTAGGGTGTTGAATGTCACTTTCAACAATATTTCATTTATATCGTGGCTGTCAGATTTATAGGTGGAGGAAACCGGAGAAAACCACTGACCTGCCACAAGTCACTGACAAACTTTATCACATAATGTTGTATCTAGTACACCTCTCCTGAGCAGGATTCGAACTGACAACATTAGTGGTGATAAGCACTGATTGCATAAGTAGTTGTAAATCCAACTACCATACGATCACATTCACAATAGCCCTTACATGAATTGGAAGATAAATGAAATTTTGCTCCAGATTGATATCAAATTGGTCGTTAATTAACTTTTTTTTGTGAACTATTTTGCAATGAAATTTCAATTTTGACATGCATTACTAACATTACAGCATGCAAAATGTCTCAGCAATTCTCGTTAATCTTTAAAGAGTACTAACAGTATATGTTGTTTTGTTTTCTAACTGAAATTTATTCAAAAGTAGATAAAAGAATATGTTCAATAAGCACTAAACAATGCATTACATACATACATAAGATTCTAGACAACACTAAAAACCCTGGAGCAAACAAAACAAGAAACTTAAAAGAATATGGGACACAAAATCATAATAAGCACATAAAATACATGATTATATTAGAAAAGTTTGTAGGGTAAACTCTGAATCAAAGAAAGCAGTGGGGAAAACATGGATTTTTTAAAAAAGTGTATGATAAATCTTGCATTCTTCTTTTAACTTTAGAATTATTTCCCAGAGATGATTTATTCATGTGTTTGTTTATGTTATTTTTCAGCTCAGATTGATTTAAGCAAGATTATAGAGTACCCAGGTTTTACTGTAGAGTTAGATGATTCAATGATAGATGTACGTATACAAAATAACAAAATCTGCAAATGTTTAGGTTCTGTGTAATGTGTTGTGAAATTCTTTATGATCACTTTTTTTCCTGGTGATTAGGAAAACGTGAAGATAAGATTTTATGTTGCCTGCATAGAAGAGTCGACTTATAGAGATGACTCTTTGTCGTCTTGTGTTGTCGTCCACATCAGCTCATTTTTTCCTGATAATGTTTCAAATGTATGTATGTCATTCTGAAATCTTTAGGACATGGATGATCATTGTCTTTTTAAAATCGTGCATAAAAGAATGTTCTTTTTGCCAATTTTGTCTTTTAAATGCCAGACATATTTTAAAGATATTTTGTTACAAATTTCAAATTTTATTCTGGATTGTTTTTTTCGTGATTTTATTATTTTATTTTATTCAAAATTATATTTTCTTAAAGGGGCATTATCTGCCAAATCGTAAATTTTGGTTACCCGTAAAAACTATCAGATATGATTGATGCCTTAATAAAACGTGTTTCTGTAACTTATAAATGTTATGAAATGTACGTGCATCAGGGGAAAATCGTGCAACTGCTCGTGTTTTGAGATCGATCAAGAGATGGACGCCATCTTAATTATCAACATTGTTTACGGAGTTTGTCGAATCGTCATTAAATCAGTACAACAATGCACTTATTTCTTATTTTTTGTGAATCTGCTTTTAATCGGTGTTAATTACGGACAAAGAACCATGCAAGTTTGCAGTTAATAAGCGACAAAATACAAATTATTCGTTTTTACCTGTCACTAGTAAGATCAGTTGCATACGGAAAAAGCGAGGTCAAATTATTTGCTTGCAAGGAAATAACTAATCGATGGTAATTTTCGTTCTCAAAAGGCGAAAAGTGGTTCGATAAGCTGCTTAATGTGAAATATTTACCTTTATTTCATCATTTTAAAGCTATTTACCAATTTCCAAAACATATAATTTTTTTGGTCAAAATCGTAGCTAATTAAGAATTCACTAGTTTATCAACATTATTGTAAATCTTATCTTTATTTAAATCTTATCTGATTTATCTCCCTTTGTCAATTACAAATGCAATGGATTTTCTTTCATTTTCATTTACATCCACATTCTTGTCTGGATAGAAATAATTCTAATTTTTAATGTTTGATATTCCTGGTTTGTGATTTTCAAGGTATCAATTCCACTGTTGAAATATCATGAGATATTTTTAGAATTAATACCGATTACCGCTTACATCATGATTACATTAGAATGGAGATAACTGTATTATATTTGAAAATTTCACGGCATTAATTGTTGATTTAATGGTGTAATTTTCATTTGATCAATTCCACGGTTGAAATAGCATGAGATATTTTTAGAATTTTAGCTGATTACCGCTTACGTCATCTTGTCAATAATGTGGCAATACATAGGATTACATTGGAATGGAGATAACTGTATTGTATTTGAAAATTTCACGGCATCAATTGTCGATTTAATGGTCGCAAATATCCGTTTACTGGCTCCGCTATCACATCGCCAGTAAACTCAATTTGCAACCATCAAATCTCCAATTGATGCCGTTAAATTTTCAAATACAATACAGTTATCTCCTAAATAACTGACATCAATTCAGTAGAGGTTAATCATAATAGTATGAGATGAGGCTTGTAATTTAAGGGAAAAAAATATGGGATGGACCTGTGTTTTGTCAAGTTTATCTTTAAACACTTATGTTGATGTCATGCAATTCAACAAGGAAAAATTTATCAAAGTTGGAGTAAGCAAAGCAAAACCTTTCTATGCAATCTGGTAGATCTTTGTCTGATGTACATGTATACAACACTGCTGTTGCTTCAAATACTGCTACATTTGTAAGTAGTAAGTGATTGTTGTTTGATGCCAATTCAGCAATTTTTCAGCCATGTTATGGTGAGAACAGGTTAATTTTCAATGAGATGATGATGAGATCCGCTTTGTTCTAGACCAACACGCTGAGTTGGATTTTTATAGTGCTAAATCACTGAAACAACAGTCCGCGTGTAGACATGTCGCTCCACTCGGACACATTATTCTGATTCTGAGCCAACCAGTCTTTGCTCTTACTCCTTAATGCTGCGTGCTTAGCGGAGATGCAACAAATACCAATTTTAAAGTCTTTAGTTTGACCCAACTGGGGTGCGAACCCACGATCTACTGCACTCGAGGTGAGCACACTAACCATTACACCACTGATGCGGTTGCTACATTTGTATACTGTGGAGAAACAAATATCCTAATTATTCATGTTAGTAGAAGGCTTTTAGCTTTCAATTTTTACAGATTTTTCTTGATGTTTTAGGAACATGAAGATTATGAGTTCCCCCCTCTACAGCCTCATCAACTGAAGTCAGCCTTAGTACAAAGACAAGAAATGGTGGTAAGAATGTTGAGAAATATTAAGTAGAAGGTTTAATATTTAAGAGTACTTAATCTTGTTTATTTAAAATTTATTTCAAGATATTGAAATTTTGTGCTGTGCTGTGCTGTGCTGTGCTGACCATATTTGTGATGTTTTACAGGCAAAACTCTGATTAGGAAGACTGTTTGTTTTTTACCATCTGTTTTGGCACATACGTGTAAATAGATTATTTTTGGACCATAACTGTTTAAACTCTCTTTCATTATTTGATTTTTTTACATTTCTAATTAAAGATGATTCAAAGATTTTACAAGAGTTTTGCATTATATTTTTTTTGCAAGTTTTGCTACTTTATTGCTTAGGTCTAAGATATTTAATAATTTGTTTGTTTCCTGCACCTGACAGACAGTTAGAAAACGTTGCTACTGGAAATATTTTTTGGGTGATTTGGCGACATCTTTTTTTTATTTTGATTACCGGAAATGACACCGGAAGTTTCTGATACTGTTCCAGAATTTACATTCGGAACTGGTTTACACTGTTTTATATGATCAAAATCTGTTGCTCGATCTGGACAGGAACCAGATTTGTGTCATATGAACACAGCATTGAAGCTTCGCTGCTGTAAATGTAGGAAAAAAATCCCCCTTCCTACCAACCCATTGGAGAAATGGAGGGTCAGGTGCGGGAAACAAATATATTTTTAAGGGTGGCCTAATAAAAAATTTCAAAACTTTTGTAATTGCGTAAATGATAATTTCTAAATAAACATTAAAAAATATCTAAGATTTTTAACTTGACAATAGAATATTCTTTGAGGCAGTAATTTAAAATGATACAGTGGTGTCCCTCTTATTAGTTCACCCCTCCTGCATATACGGGGGGGGGGGGGGGCCTCTCTAGAGGGGGACAATTTACTAGTATTTTACTATCTTGGTGTATCTGATATCTGGTCTGATAAGAGGGGTGGCCTTTGGTGGGAGGGGGGCTAATGTATGTCATTGAAGCTGTTTTGGTACTTTGATTTAATAATATTTGAACTATGGATTCTTTTTCATAAGGATAATATGAAAAAGAGAAAATCTGAAATGGATGAAGATCAGATGAAAAAGAAAATGAAAGTAGAACATGCAGACATGGAAATTGAAGGTAAATCAAATGAAAAAAAAAAATACCACACGGTTAATCTTCCTCCAAGTACAGGACTAGACTCTTAAGGATAGACTGTTGAAATAGTTCCGAAATTCAATCGAAAAATCGTAGAAACAAGGGCAAATTTGATAACACATATACATGACCGCTCACTTACCTGATTTGAAACAGGCACTTCAATAAAAAGAGGCATGGTTAAACTAATTTTATGGGTCCAAACTTCCCCTCTCAGTGAAATGATGCGTCATGCAAATGTTTTCCACATATGAGTGGGAAGACTTTGAGAAACTGGAATGTTGGTGTCACAGACAAGTTTTTAGCATAAAAAGAACCCCCCACGAAAAAAAGCAACCGCCATAGTAGACTAGAAACAGACGGTAGCTGACATTGTTTAACTTTTAATATGTGCCAGAATTAAATCACTTAAAATTGTGAATTTTCGACTTTTCTGATTTCATATGAAACATGATAATTATATATATATCAAATGTGAATACTTCTAAAAATAGTATCAGAATCAAAATGGCTGACTCTTGAACATCACCATACAATGAAATTTTAAAAAGGGTGTTGTTGTTTCACATGAATGCAAAAAAAACCAAATAATATTTCCGGGGAGACAGTAGTTTCCGTCCTATCTGTCCGTCTGTTACAAAAGTTCAAACTGCAATGGGAATTCTTTACAACTTTCATGTTTTCTTATTACCATATTAACATATCATTACAGCAGTCTGATCAAACCTTCTTTTCATGTATAATATTTTATCATGAAAATTTGTAATTTCAATTCTTCCTACATTTACGTAAATGGTAAATTTTTCAAAATTTCGCATGCTTGCTTATTGTCATATGCAGATTCCCATATCGTATGGCAGTTTGATCAGTCCATTTTTGAAGGAGTTATCCTTTTTTGGCTAAGAATATTTCATCAAACTGTGTGTACACACAAAAATCCTCTTACAGTTTTAAAAGTTATTTACAATGTATATTTCTGAAAGTAAACAAAATTTAGGGGGAGACCTATTTTTATACCTCCGCTCCTCAATCCGTCCGTTCTTCCAAGATATTTTTCGTCGCTTTTTTCTCAGTAACTGTTGATGGCAGAATTCTGATATTTGGTCACAAGTGTCATATAGGTATACCATATTGTGGGTAGCGTTTTTGGACCCGTCAGATTCCTACTTCCTGTTTGCCGACTTTGTTGATTTTTATACACATTGAACATATATGCTCATTTTCCGTCGCATTTTTCTAAGCAACTATTGATGGCAGAAATCTGATATTTGGTCACAAGCTTCATATATGTACCCCATATCGTGGGAAGCGTTTTTGGACCCATCAGATTCCTACTTCCTGTTTGCCGATTTGTTGATTTTTATACACATTTGACATACATTTGTATATGCACATTTTTCGTCGCATTTTTCTAAGCAACTATTGATGACAGGAATCTGATATTTGGTCACAAGCTTCATATAGGTATGCCATATTGTGGGAAGCGTTTTTGGACCCGGCAGATTCCTACTTCCTGTTTGCCGACTTAGTTGGTTTTTATACACATTGAACATATATGTACATTTTTCGTCACATTTTTCTCTGCAACTATTGATGGCAGAGATCTGATATTTGGTCACAAGCTTCATATAGGTACCCCATATCGTGGGAAGCGTTTTTGGACCCATCATATTCCTACTTCCTGTTTGCCGACTTTGTTGATTTTTATACACATTGAACATACATTTTGTATATGCCCATTTTTTGTCAAATTTTTCTCAGCAACTATTGTTGGCAGAAATCTGATATTTGGTCACAAGCTTCATATAGGTACCCCATATCATGGGAAGCGTTTTTTGACCCGTCAGATTCCTACTTCCTGTTTGCCAAAGAGCAGGGGTATCATAAGTGAGCATTAGCTAACAGTTCATCTTGTTTATGTAAAAAATCACCTTTAATGAGATACAATTTTGTGCAAGCTTTTAGATGTGTAAGCTCTGCCTTTGATTTACAAACTTGATATAAAAACCTTTCAGACTTTATTATGCTTCGAAGTGATGTGGAGGAGTTTACACAACGATAAACTCCAATAAAATCATACATTGTATTTAGACCTATTTTAATATTTAAGTACACATATCATATTTGTTATGCTTAGCAGGTTCTATAAAATACTTTTTTTTGCTGGAATTTCAAATAAGAATTTACATAATTGCATTAAATTATAAAAATTAAATACATATTTTGTAATATTGACTCAATATGAGAGATAATTCATTGATTGGTGTTTAATGCCAAATTTAGCAATATTTCAGCTTGATATGCAAGATAATAATGGCAGATTTTCTGACAATGGTTTTCCGAGATAAACAGTTAAACAATCGAACGTGAAGTGTGAGATTGTTTAACTCGGAAAATCGTGGTATAAATGATCTGTATCATGAAGCCATGCAATGTCACATCTAGGTCATTGTTATTGCACGGCTCTCTGAGATTATTAAAACTACAGACCAGATTTAAATTGTGCAATATCTCGTATCTGCATGTATTATTTCATAGTTATTAGCTGTTTCTTACATTCTGGTATATAAACCATAAAAAAGATCAAAGGAAAAGAATGCGTTCATGTTGCACATTCATTGTTAATGCATATAATTAAGGTCCAATTCTTTAAAGTACAAAAGAATGAATTTAATTTTGGTGCTTAATGCCACTTTCAACAATATTTCAGTTTTATCGTGGCGGTCAGTTTTACTGGTGGAGGAAACCACTGACAAACTTTATCACATAGAGTTGTAGCAAGTACACCTTGACACAGACCGTAATCAAACTCACCACTTTAGTGTTGATAAGCACTGATTTTATAGGTAGATGTAAGCGTTCATACGATCCCGCCCACCACACTCTGTAAGTACCAATGAATATTTACACAATCTTAATGTCCCTCCCCTTTCTTGAGGAGACATTGTTTTGTCTTGTCCATCCATCACAAATTTTGTATGTACAACTCCTACATTAAAAATGGAAATTCCTCAAAACTTTCCATGCTTGCTTATTGCTGTATGAAAATTTGCATATCAGATAGTGACAAATTGACAGGACCATTTTTGAAGGTGTTATTGCCCTTTTCTTCCAAAAATGTTTGGAGGGGAAGTTTTTGTGTCAAAATACATGTATCCTTTAATTTTAATTGTATTTATCAGATGAAGTGACAAACGAAGAATTTTTATCACCGAGACCATACAGTAGTTCACCTGTAACAGTAACAGGACGCAATAAAAAGTTAGCACATCTCCCGGTACCAGGCAATCCACCTTTACCTTACGACACTCCTCCCGGAAAACCTATGTTACCTGATGGGACACCACCTTCAAATTTTGACGAAATTCATAGAAAAAGGGGACGTACTCCTCTCCATGGAGAACCACCATTACCTGTAGATACGCCCCCTGGAAAACCACCACTTCCACAAGGAACTCCACCCTCTACGCCAGACATGCCTAGCCCAATTCATCGACAACTATCATCAATAAGCTCTAAATCTGTAAGGTCAGATTCACCGACACTGGACGACTTACAAAAACAATATCAGTTATTGCAAGAGAAACTGGCTCATGATGAGGGTACAGACAATGTTGATCTTCAGATTGTTGATAGTATTGAGGAAGAGGATAGTATAACGGGTGAAACTCTACTTAATCTTGGTGCACAATTAAATCGGCAGGGATCAACAACATCTATTCAGACATTTGGCGAGCTCGGCACAGGAAGTCCATCAGATTCACTTCCTGGTAGTCCAGCCATTACATCAAACCAGTCGATCTCAAATCAGAATTCAGCGTTTAAAAAATGTAATTCTCTCTCAAAAGACTTTGGTACTCCTATTCTTATGAGAACGGTTAGTAAGGAAAAATTACCGGACGCTTCAATCTTTGGGCAAGGTATTGAGGATCATATACCATTTGAAAATTTGCCAGATTCAACAGGAAGTTATAGTAAAATGTCCAAGCTGATAGACAGAATTAGAAATAGTATGAAAAGAAAAAAGAAATAATTCCAAAAATGCAAAAAAAGTTTTCAGCTTACTATTGAATAGACTCATTTCCTATTCCTGATTTGATCCTAAAATTATACGTTTTTTTGTTTGAGTTGTTTCCCTTACAGAGTGCAAAATGGTTCCCGTTCCATGCTGGTACAACATAAAGGACATTGAATTTGAATACTATTTTCTTAAAATTTGTAGATATTTGAAGCTGGTAAAAAATCAAAGATTAATTTTATGGCAAATTAAGAAATTCACAAGTTGTTACAACATTAAAAAAAAAATATATGATATTCTCACTGAACCTTATACGAAAGGGCTTTTTTTTAGCTCACATGACCCAAAAGGGTCAGGTGAGCTATTGTCACCACTGAGCGTCCGTCGTCCGTCCGTCGGTTAACTTTTCACATTTTAATCAACTCCTCTGAAGCCACTGGGCTAATTTGAACCAAACTTTGGTGGAATGGTCCTTGGATGGCCCCCTTCCAAAATTGTGTCCGGTGATCCCGACTTCCAACCAAGATGGCCGCCAAGCTAAAAATAGAAAAAAGGGGGGATGAAATTTTAATTGTCCATTGCTGTTTTAGTATAAGTCAAAATGAGCTCAAATTTTAACTGTAGCTACATGGCAAAGAGTAGTTTAACATATATTCCGGGTTTTTGTGTGAAATTTTTCTTTCAGCCGATTTATGGCGATTATGCAAATTAGGCAGATTTTGATAAAAGATCACATTTAAATCTTCTCCTCTGAAACCGCTGAACCAAATTAAAACAAATTTGGCTGGGATGGTCCTTGGGTGGTCCCCTTTCAATATTGTGTCTGACAGCCCCGCCCTCCATTCAAGATGGCTGCTGTTACCAAAAATAGAAATTTCTTCAATTGTCCATTGCTGCTTTAGTATAAGTCAAAATGAGCTCAAATTTTAGCTGCAGCTACATGGCAATCAGTAGTTTAACATATATTCTGGGTTTTTCTGTGAGATTTTTTCAGCCAGTTTATTCCGTTTAGGAATATTATGAGATAAAAATCACATCTAAAAAATCTTTTGCTCTGAAATTTGAGTTGAAATGATCTTTGGGTGGCCCACTTTCCAAATTACGTGCAACACCCCCATTTTCTATCAACTTTAGATGTCAAATTGAAAACCAGGTGAGCGATTACAGGCTCCCGGGAGCCTCTAGTGATAAAAGATCACATTTAAATCTTCTTCTCTGAAACCGCTGAACCAAATTAAACCAAACCTGGCAGGGATGGTCCCTGTGTGGGTCCCTTTCAAAATTGTGTCCGACAGCCCCGCCCTCCATCCAAGATGGCCGCCATTACTAATAATAGATATTTCTTCAAATGGCCAAAACTGCTTTATTTTAAGCCAGAATGTGCCCAAATTTGAACTGTATAAGCATAATGATGAGCTTTTTAACATATATTATGGGATTTTTTATGAACTTTGGACTTTTGCCGATTTTGACCAATTATGCAAATTAGGCATAAATAAGCAAAAAATCATTTAAAAATCTTCTTGTTAGAAACCACTAGGCCAATTTCAACCAAAATTTGTCTGAATGATCCTTAGGTGGTCCCCTTTCAAAATTGTGTCCGTCAGCGCCGTCCTGTATCCAAGATGGCCACCGTATTTAAAAATCGAAATTTCTTCAAATGGCCAAAACTGCTCTATTTTAAGCCAGAATGTGCCCAAATTTGAACTGTTAAAGCATAATGATGAGCTTTTAAACATATAATACGGGATTTTTTATGAACTTTGAACTTTTGCCGATTTTGACCGATTATGCATATTAGAAAAAAGGGGGGATGAAATTTAAAAAAAATCTTCTCCTCTGAAACTACTGAGCCAATCTCAACCAAACTTTGCTGAAATGATTCTTGGGTGGTTCTCTTCCAAAACTGTGTCCGGCATTTCAGAACTTCGACCAATATGGCCGCCACAGCCAAACTTAATTTAACATGGGACCCTATGGGAAATTCCCATAAAAATCTTCTTTTCTGAAACCATTTGTTCAATAAGAACAAAATTTTGATGAAATAATCATTGGATGGTTCTCTTCCAAAAATGTGTCCGGCGGTTCGGCCCTTTGACCAAGATGGCCCCCACAGCCGAACTTAGCTTAACATAGGACCCTATGGGAAATTCACATAAAAATCTTCTCCTCAGAAACCACTGGGCCAATTGCATCCAAACTTTGGTGGAATGATCCTTTGATGGCCCCCTTCCAAAATTGTGTCCGGTGTTCCCGACTTCCAACCAAGATGGCCGCCAAGCTAAAAATAGAAAAAAGGGGGGATGAAATTTTTAAAAAATCTTCTCCTCTGAAACTACTGAGCCAATCTCAACCAAACTTTGCTGAAATAATCCTTGGGTGGTCCCCTTCCAAAATGTGTCTGGCATTTCATACCTCCGACCAAGATGGCCACCACAGCCGAACTTAATTTAACATAGGACCCTATGGGAAATTCCCATAAAAATCTTCTTTTCTGAAACCATTTGCTCAATAAGAACAAAATTTTGATGAAATAGTCATTGGATGGTTATCTTCCAAAAATGTGTCCGACGGTTCGGCCCTTCGAACATGATGGCCCCCACAGCCGAACTTAGCTTAACATAGGACCCTATGGGAAATTCACATAGAAATCTTCTTGTCTGAAACCTTCGAGTTGCTCAATTGGAACCAAACTTTGATCAAATAGCCATTGGATGGTCCTCTTCCAAAATTGTGTCTGGTGGTCCTGCCCTCTGACCAAGATGGCTGCACAGCTGTACTTAGTTTAACATTGGACCCTATGGGAAATTCACATAAAAACCATCTTGTCTGGAACCGGTAGCTCAATTAGAACCAAACTTTGATGGAATAGTCATTGGATGGTCCTCTTCCAAAATTGTGTCCGGCAGTCGTGCTCTCCCACCAAGATGGCTGCCGCAGTGCAGTTGCGTTGTTATTGAAAGCAGCTTTGATCCAGGTGAGCGATTACAGGCTCCTGGGGGCCTCTGGTTTTAATTAGCCTGCATTAAAGGGAAATAACTCCTATAAAAAAGTAAAAAAAAAACATGATTTTAGAACCAAGACCAAGTCAGAAATGTGCAAATGGTCTTTTCCATCTTAAATTTTCATATACAAACCTGGAACGTAATAGTAAGCATAAATAACAATGATAGGAAGATTTTTGTATGTTATCATGTTATCATAGAGATAAAGTTTTGTATTGACGTAGAATAAAATTATCCTTAAGGGATATAAATATATATATGGTATCCATTGATAAAACATGCATGAAAATGTTAACTCATTTGGAATCAGTTTAAAATTAGACACATTATTTTTTTTTGCTAAAAATAAGATCTTGTTTATTTGCTGTTAGCCTTCCAATTTTATGTTATTTTTACTTGTTTTTATTTTAATACAAAAAAAATACAAATTGCCAATGATAAAAAAAAAATGAAAATAATTTTTTTTTTACTTCCCGACTAATATAATAAATGGCAAGCCAACTATTGTTTATCTGAAATCCACAAATAATATATCTTAACAACATCATGTATTCCTAATGAAACGACCATATTAGGGGTAGCTATGATATATTTTTTAATTTTATTTTAAAAAATATATTGACCCGAGAGATGCAAAATATAACTAATCTGACACTGCATCAGTTTTCAACAAGAACATTTGGTATGATTTAAAGCATGTCCCCTAAAATAATAGCTTGTTTTTTGTTTTGTGTGAAAAACATTTCTTGCTTGGGAGGAAAACATAGACCTCCCAATTGTTTTTCTTTTAAATTAAATAGTCAGACCCTTATGTCAGGGGTCACATTTGCAATAACCAATCACCAAAGAGCTTCAAATTATATAAGTATTAAACAGCATAGTGGTTTATGCAAGAGTAGAGAGGTTCCAAATGTCTATACAAAGTTCTTTTACATGATGTTGTTAAGATGTTAATGTGTTGTGGATTTACAAAAAGATAGAATAGTGTCTCCCAAGCATATAATTTGGATTGTCTTATTTTGGTATTATTGATTGGTGAGTGAGATAATTAATGTAAGTATTTTAGCATTGATAAAAATCAGACAAAAATTTCACTACAGTTATAAGATGTGTTTGCTATTATACAGCATAATTTGAATAACATTTTGGAACAAAAATTTACTTACATATTTGATATTGTTGCAAAATTGATTTATTTCAAGTATTTTCATATACAAACCTGGAACGTAATAGTAAGCATAAATAACAATGATAGGAAGATTTTTGTATGTTATCATGTTATCATAGAGATAAAGTTTTGTATTGACGTAGAATAAAATTATCCTTAAGGGATATAAATATATATATGGTATCCATTGATAAAACATGCATGAAAATGTTAACTCATTTGGAATCAGTTTAAAATTAGACACATTATTTTTTTTTGCTAAAAATAAGATCTTGTTTATTTGCTGTTAGCCTTCCAATTTTATGTTATTTTTACTTGTTTTTATTTTAATACAAAAAAAATACAAATTGCCAATGATAAAAAAAAAATGAAAATAATTTTTTTTTTACTTCCCGACTAATATAATAAATGGCAAGCCAACTATTGTTTATCTGAAATCCACAAATAATATATCTTAACAACATCATGTATTCCTAATGAAACGACCATATTAGGGGTAGCTATGATATATTTTTTAATTTTATTTTAAAAAATATATTGACCCGAGAGATGCAAAATATAACTAATCTGACACTGCATCAGTTTTCAACAAGAACATTTGGTATGATTTAAAGCATGTCCCCTAAAATAATAGCTTGTTTTTTGTTTTGTGTGAAAAACATTTCTTGCTTGGGAGGAAAACATAGACCTCCCAATTGTTTTTCTTTTAAATTAAATAGTCAGACCCTTATGTCAGGGGTCACATTTGCAATAACCAATCACCAAAGAGCTTCAAATTATATAAGTATTAAACAGCATAGTGGTTTATGCAAGAGTAGAGAGGTTCCAAATGTCTATACAAAGTTCTTTTACATGATGTTGTTAAGATGTTAATGTGTTGTGGATTTACAAAAAGATAGAATAGTGTCTCCCAAGCATATAATTTGGATTGTCTTATTTTGGTATTATTGATTGGTGAGTGAGATAATTAATGTAAGTATTTTAGCATTGATAAAAATCGGACAAAAATTTCACTACAGTTATAAGATGTGTTTGCTATTATACAGCATAATTTGAATAACATTTTGGAACAAAAATTTACTTACATATTTGATATTGTTGCAAAATTGATTTATTTCAAGTATTTTCATATACAAACCTGGAACGTAATAGTAAGCATAAATAACAATGATAGGAAGATTTTTGTATGTTATCATGTTATCATAGAGATAAAGTTTTGTATTGACGTAGAATAAAATTATCCTTAAGGGATATAAATATATATATGGTATCCATTGATAAAACATGCATGAAAATGTTAACTCATTTGGAATCAGTTTAAAATTAGACACATTATTTTTTTTTGCTAAAAATAAGATCTTGTTTATTTGCTGTTAGCCTTCCAATTTTATGTTATTTTTACTTGTTTTTATTTTAATACAAAAAAAATACAAATTGCCAATGATAAAAAAAAAATGAAAATAATTTTTTTTTTACTTCCCGACTAATATAATAAATGGCAAGCCAACTATTGTTTATCTGAAATCCACAAATAATATATCTTAACAACATCATGTATTCCTAATGAAACGACCATATTAGGGGTAGCTATGATATATTTTTTAATTTTATTTTAAAAAATATATTGACCCGAGAGATGCAAAATATAACTAATCTGACACTGCATCAGTTTTCAACAAGAACATTTGGTATGATTTAAAGCATGTCCCCTAAAATAATAGCTTGTTTTTTGTTTTGTGTGAAAAACATTTCTTGCTTGGGAGGAAAACATAGACCTCCCAATTGTTTTTCTTTTAAATTAAATAGTCAGACCCTTATGTCAGGGGTCACATTTGCAATAACCAATCACCAAAGAGCTTCAAATTATATAAGTATTAAACAGCATAGTGGTTTATGCAAGAGTAGAGAGGTTCCAAATGTCTATACAAAGTTCTTTTACATGATGTTGTTAAGATGTTAATGTGTTGTGGATTTACAAAAAGATAGAATAGTGTCTCCCAAGCATATAATTTGGATTGTCTTATTTTGGTATTATTGATTGGTGAGTGAGATAATTAATGTAAGTATTTTAGCATTGATAAAAATCGGACAAAAATTTCACTACAGTTATAAGATGTGTTTGCTATTATACAGCATAATTTGAATAACATTTTGGAACAAAAATTTACTTACATATTTGATATTGTTGCAAAATTGATTTATTTCAAGTATTTTCATATACAAACCTGGAACGTAATAGTAAGCATAAATAACAATGATAGGAAGATTTTTGTATGTTATCATGTTATCATAGAGATAAAGTTTTGTATTGACGTAGAATAAAATTATCCTTAAGGGATATAAATATATATATGGTATCCATTGATAAAACATGCATGAAAATGTTAACTCATTTGGAATCAGTTTAAAATTAGACACATTATTTTTTTTTGCTAAAAATAAGATCTTGTTTATTTGCTGTTAGCCTTCCAATTTTATGTTATTTTTACTTGTTTTTATTTTAATACAAAAAAAATACAAATTGCCAATGATAAAAAAAAAATGAAAATAATTTTTTTTTTACTTCCCGACTAATATAATAAATGGCAAGCCAACTATTGTTTATCTGAAATCCACAAATAATATATCTTAACAACATCATGTATTCCTAATGAAACGACCATATTAGGGGTAGCTATGATATATTTTTTAATTTTATTTTAAAAAATATATTGACCCGAGAGATGCAAAATATAACTAATCTGACACTGCATCAGTTTTCAACAAGAACATTTGGTATGATTTAAAGCATGTCCCCTAAAATAATAGCTTGTTTTTTGTTTTGTGTGAAAAACATTTCTTGCTTGGGAGGAAAACATAGACCTCCCAATTGTTTTTCTTTTAAATTAAATAGTCAGACCCTTATGTCAGGGGTCACATTTGCAATAACCAATCACCAAAGAGCTTCAAATTATATAAGTATTAAACAGCATAGTGGTTTATGCAAGAGTAGAGAGGTTCCAAATGTCTATACAAAGTTCTTTTACATGATGTTGTTAAGATGTTAATGTGTTGTGGATTTACAAAAAGATAGAATAGTGTCTCCCAAGCATATAATTTGGATTGTCTTATTTTGGTATTATTGATTGGTGAGTGAGATAATTAATGTAAGTATTTTAGCATTGATAAAAATCGGACAAAAATTTCACTACAGTTATAAGATGTGTTTGCTATTATACAGCATAATTTGAATAACATTTTGGAACAAAAATTTACTTACATATTTGATATTGTTGCAAAATTGATTTATTTCAAGTACAATAATATGCATCATATTACCAACTTTTTAGCTAACCTTGCCAAATGCAATGTGAGCTTTTGCCATCAATTGGCGTCTGTCGTCCGTCGTTCATTAACTTTTCACATTTTAATCTTCTCCTCTGAAACCCCTCAGCCAAATGAACTGAAATTTGGTAGGAAACATCTATGGAAGATCCTTTATAAAGATTGCTCATTTTGTCCCGATCCATTAACAAACATGGCCGCCACAGGCAATTCTTGTTTCTGATTGGCCGATTTTTAAAAATCCTCTCCTCTGAAACCACTTGGCCAAATGAACCGAAACTTGGTAGGAAGCATCTATGGAAGGTCCTCTATAAAGATTGCTTATTTCGTCTTGATCCGTTAACAGACATGGCCGACACAGGTCATTCTTGTTTCTGATTGGTTGATTTCTAAAAAATCTTCTTCTCTGAAACCGCCTGGCCAAATGAATCAAAGCTTGGTAGGAAGCATCCTTGGAAGGTTCTCTATAAAGATTGCTCATTTAGTTCCGATCCGTAAGCAAACATGGCCGCCACAGGCCATTCTTGTTTTTGATTGGTTGATTTCTAAAAAATCTTCTCCTCTCAAACCGCTTTCCCAAATGAACTGAAATTTGGTAGGAAGCATCTATGGAAGGTCCTCTATAAAGTTTCTCATTTTGTCCCGATCCATTGACAGACATTGCCGCCACAGGCAATTCTTGTTTCTGATTGGCCGATATTTAAAAATCTTCTCCTCTGAAACCGCTTGGCCAAATGAACCGAAACTTGGTAGGAAGCATCTATGGAAGGTCCTCTATAAAAAATGCTCATTTCGTCCCGATTCGTTAACAAACATGGCCGCCACAAGCCATTCTTGTTTCTGATTGGTTGATTTCTAAAAAAATCTTCTCCTCTGAAACCACTTTCCCAAGTGAACTGAAATTTGGTAGAAAGCATGTATGGAAGGTCCTCTATAAAGATTGCTCATTTCGTCACGATTCGTTAACAAACTTGGCCGCCACAGGCAATTCTTGTTTCTGATTGGTCGATTTCTATAAATCTTCTCCTCTGAAACCACTTTACCAAATGAACCGAAACTTGGTAGGAAGCATCTATGGAAGATCCTCTATAAAGATTGCTCTTTCATCCCGTTTCGTTAGCAAACATGGTTGCCACAGGCAATTCTTGTTTCAGATTGGTCGATTTCTTAAAATCTTCTTCCCTGAAACTGCTTAGCCAATTGAACCAAAACTTGGTAGGAAGCATCTATGGAAGGTCTTCTATAAAGATTGCTAATTTCATCCCGATCTGTTAACAAACATGGCTGCCATAGGCAATTCTTGTTTCTAGTTGGTTGATTTCTAAAAATCTTCTCTGAAACTGCTTAGCCAAATGAACCGAAACTTAGTGGGAAGCACATATGGAAGGTTCTGTATTAAGTTTTCTCAAAGCAGAATGAAAGGTGAGCGACACAGGCTCAGCCCACTGAGCCTCTAGTTCCCAAGATTTTAACAATTGGAAATCTAAACAATATCATTGGCCTATTTATTGTAGGGATAAGGGTTGTCGTGTTTAACGCCACTTTCAGTTATATATCATGGCGAGAAAACCACAGACCAGACGCAAGTCACTGACAAACTTTATCACATAAAGTTGGATCGAGTACACCTCGCCATAAGCGTCCTATTCATTGTAAAATTGTGAAACAACAATA
Organism: Bathymodiolus septemdierum; assembly: GCA_963383655.1. Taxonomy (NCBI): domain Eukaryota; kingdom Metazoa; phylum Mollusca; class Bivalvia; order Mytilida; family Modiolidae; genus Bathymodiolus; species Bathymodiolus septemdierum. Next base: position 11,170,523 of record OY726523.1, read on the forward strand.
TTTAGAGTATTTTTGTGTTATTAGACAGAGTAACATATTGGGTTCACTGTCCATCGCCTTGTTAAAAGATAGTAATTAAGCTCAGTATTGATATTGGTGTATATGATCCATCAAAATTTAAATCATTATATCGATACTACCAGCTGATTTTGAATTAATAGTAAATTAACATGACTGCTTTCAAATAGAGATGAGAAATATATATTTTAGATTTTGAAGTTGGTTAAATGATGTAAATAAAGCTCTAATAATGACAAATGGATTGGAATAATGATTGATTTCAATTTTGGTTTATGTTTTAAAACAAAGGAGGTAAGCAATAAACTTTGTGCTTCATTGATAGAGTACAATCACTTTGAAAGAGCTAATTACTTGAAACTGCAAAATTTAGTCATTATAATACCCTTTTTTTTTTATCAGATGTGTATTTTGTTCCAAAATAAAAGTTATGCAAGTTTTAAAAAGAAGCGATGGATTAAAAAGATTAAAAAAGTTCATGATTATTGTTATTAATTATTTGTATTTATACTCAAAGATTTAAATCCCCAGGGGTTATTCATGGAGTACTAGCATTGACTTCTGTAACGTCGCCAACGTGGGTTCGAATATCGATATTCACCTCAAAGAGTTACGATTCTTAGATACCTATCCATGGCTATTGTTTCATTGGTCAGTTCATTATTAAGTCCTGTATATAGCTTATTAAGTCTTGTATATAGCTGAAAATGGGTGAAAACTATTGAAAAACAAAAATACCACACAGTCAGAACAGTTCCAACATCTAATCTAAATGTCTTAGAAACAGAAGCAAAATCGATACCCATAACGCACATAATGCTTTACCAATCATTTCCCAGCTTGGCACAGGCACTTTGATAGAAAGTGGCTGAGTAAAACTAGTTTTATGAACTAAAAAAAAGTGATAATAAGCACCAATAAGACACAAACCTGTACACAGAACAGATCCCAACATGGTATATCCTGTCATCTTGGCAATTAGATAGACAAGCAAGATTATTGTTACAAGTTTGAGAAACTGAATAATAATGTTTATATATCTCAAGTATTGAATGACAATTGGCATTCTATCACATTTTGGTAGTTGACATTGACTACTACCATCAGTATACAGACTCATCATCACCAAAGAGTTCTGCACAATATGCATGTAATCCGTTTTTTTTTTGTTGGGTGATGAGAGACGATTTTCAGCCCTCATGCTTTGCTTCCACATAGGTTTAAGCAAAAGTCATTACATTAAAAAGCAATCATTTGAAAAGAAAAGTTTGTAGATACCAAAGGGACATTCAGAAGCCGTAAATCGAAGGACAGACAATACAATGGCCAAATGAAAAAGGACAAACAACGATCATCAAGGAAGGAAGGGTAAGCAGTTCCTGCTCCACCAGTGGCACCCGTCGTGTAATCTTTGATGGTGCAACGCATTTGTGGTGTATACAAAGACAAGATCAATGGAAATAATGAAAGTCATCATAGTATATATTCTCTTGAAGTATACATTTTACTCAAGGTGAGATTTTTTTGTTTTAAAAAAAAATTACATTAATATTTTGGTTAAATTTTATATAAAAAAAATGAAGTAATTTCAAGATACAGCCAATGGCTGTAATTACCGATTCCACTTTAACGAACCATCTATAAATAGCCACTCAATACTACTCGTTATTGTGGAAGCGTAGAAAAGTGTTGGTTTAAGATATCCAAGGTGATTTCATCGCATATATAGGGTCTTGGACTAAGATAGTTGGTGACTTTTGTTCAGAAATCGTACGAGACCCTTTGAAATTAATCCTTATCGCTGCGAATAATAGCAATAATAAGTTGGTTTGTGAAAGAAGAATATTTCCCTGCGATATGTTTTATTCCAATTTCTAATGTTTACGATGTGTTGATTTCCTCCTTGGTAATAAACTGAACACATAAAAGTGAAAGATTGTATCAACAAAATGTAATGTATCGGTATATGTCACTATGGGATACGAATCTTTGGTATGTTTTCACCATTTTTCTCTCAAAAACTCTGAAAGTAAAAATAATATTTCTTTAAATAAGTTTAGACTTATAATTTTTAACGACACTTTCAACAATATTTCAGTTATATCGTGGCGGTCAGCTTACTATATAGACAAGTAAGGAACCAAACCGACTCAAACGACCTTCAGAAAGACATCAGCACTCGTAGAATTGGAGAGCAAATGGCAGGTGAGTTTTCACCCAGCAAAATGCACTCATCCGCATTAGTATAAACAGACGTAACGTCATAGACACACACTACTTCCTACATGGACACAAACTGAAGTAGTAGATAGTAACAAATATCTAGGAGTAGCACTCGGTGAGGACCTTAGCTGAAGGAAACATGTGGAAGCAACATCATCTAAATCCTCCAGGACATTAGGATTCCTGTGCCACAATTTTCGCGATTGCAGCAAGTCTGTCGGGGAGCAATCTTACACCACCATGGTCCGACCTACCTTAGAATATGCGTCTGCAGCATGGGATCCATACACCTGTGACCAAATTAACCAACTTGACAAAAGTCCAACGCCGAGCAGCACGTTCTGTCAGCAACAATTACAGAAACAAAACCCCAGGATGCGTCACTGCTATGGTAAAGTCGTTGGGATGGGAACCTCTAAAGGAGCGCCGAAAAAGCCATAGACTCATAATGATGTATAAGGTAATGCATGGCTTAGTCTGTATTCCGGAATCATCATATATGGTCCAGACGAGTGACTACAGAACCAAAGGGGCCAACAAACTGATACAACATCACACAAATATAGCAGCATACAAACAATCCTTCCGACGTACCATACAAGAATGGAACCGGCTTCCGATTGCGGTAGCAAATACCACTATAAAACTGGAGGAGTTCAAGGCCAGTCTACTCTCAGAGATGGCATTGCAACAAACAGCATAAACGCCACTACTCGATGTATATAGTTTTAACTCTACATTTGGATTTTATATGTATAAAGTTATTTTGGATTTTAACTCTTGAGGCAATGGCATCCTCATCCAACGACAGGTCAAGTTTTACAGTCGTCACCGACTCCTGACCTCGTATCGGAAGAACAAGAAGAAGGTCAGTTTTATTTGTGGAAGAAAGATAAACCTAACCAAACCATCTAATTAGACAGAAGATCTCTATTTCTTTCATTACAGTACAGTTCAGATATATTTCAAATTCGACGAATTATTTACCAAAAGTTATTAAGTGTTTATTTAAACATTTATTACTTCTCAGTTGCCAACATTGTGAAGTGAAACAATAAATTTTAGGAGAAGACAAGAACAGTATTTTGTTTTGTAATTTGCCATATGTCATTGTTCTAACAATCTACTTGTATTTCTCGTCAGAAATCATCTTTACCAAGCTCTACAACCATTTATACGTGCACTCCATCTATATAAAGCCATTACACGTATACAAATTATAGGAAAGTACAGTTTGTAATCCAGAAAACCCAAACTGAAAAAATCAGACTTTTGCAAGTATTCAACAACAAAAAATTGCAATCCCATCCGTGCATGATGTAGTGGTTCGGAATATCATGGTTTTGTTATCTAGTCTGGTCAATCCACTGGGGGGTCAATCCAATGACTACGAAACTGGTGCTTTGTTGTTTCTACACTATCCACATCAGGATTCAGTTTTATAACCGACAACTCCTATCGAGAGTATATGTGCTATCCGCCACACATGGGTACACGTGTGCTGGCCTGCTCTGTGGATCGTCGACAGTTCCCATAATTGAGCAGTATAACAGCCATTATTATTATACCATGTCATATCATTACACGTTTACCAGCATGTGCATTATCTTATTTGTAATGGTATATGGACTTTATAGTTTAATGATGTCGTTTGAACATTGTTATGGACAAAGAACGAAACAGTATCAGGCTAAATTGCTCCCTCTAAATTTATTCAGTGGAAGTAAAAAGTCGCTTCACCGGTTCTCACTCATTTCTGTTTGATTTCTAGATATTGTTGTTCCTTTCCTTAGTATGCATGAATTATGTTATGGATGTTAAGCAACAAACAATCAATCAATATATTGCTAAATTGTGTGCTTTCGTTGGGACGAGTCTTTGTTAAACGACTTTAGTTTCTTTTGTCATTATTTAATTTTATGTGTATTACCCACTAGAATATAATTTAAAGCATTTCAAACGCATATATTTGCAGTTTTCACGATACAACATTGTGTGATAAAGTTTGTCAGTGACTTGCGACAGGTCGGTGATTTTCTCCGGATACTCCGGCTTCCTCCACCAATAAAACTATTGTTGAGAGTGGCGTTAAACACCATAACCCTAACCCCCACCCTGCAGTTTTCACATTTTTTTTTTAACCCATAGTATTTGAATTCATGTGTAATATAACAACAATTTTCACATGTGAACTGCTCAAGAGTGCTGATTATATGTCATTTTATCTTTCAAATACTGGAATTATTTCTGAACTAGTTTGAAAAACCACTGATTACTTAACGTTAAGCAGCAAATATGTTATCCATATTTAGAATGGGGCGAGTTCAACAATATATTTTTAAATTGTGCATTAATCAAGGGGAGAGGTGACCAGGAAAACTGGGTCAACGACTTTTGACTGTCATTGAAAAAAAGTATAGAGACAATGGACACAAGTATTCGCACGCTTCCAATTTACCCTATATATTTCATACAAAACTACAGTTTTTCAAAATATTATCTTGAAATCAATTCACGTCCGATTTTAATCATTATTTTATCAAGGAAAGCAGAAAGATGTGTAGTTTATAGTAGTAATTTTGAACACAGACTTAAATAATTTGTCTAAAAGGTCCTATCAAAGCATTGTATTTCGAAAGAAATTAATTCAGTTGTGTGTTTAGCTTGTATATTCTCAAAATGTTTATCATAGAAAATTATTTTAAAATTATACAGTAAAACTACATAAAATTCTATTTTTATTGATATGAATATTATCGAAATCGGGTGTGAATTGACTTCAGGATAAGCTTCTGAATAATTGTAGTTTTATATGAAATACATAGGGAAAATTGGAAGCGTGCGAATACTTTTGTCCATTGTCTGTAGACAAGGACCGCAAAATTAGCCTTTTGTAGTAGTCACAATGACCCTACTCTTTAGAAATATACATCCAGCACAACATGAAATACCCCTGTACGATGTATCATGCGTCTAAATCCGGACAAATACTAGTAGGTCATATTTATATTTATACGGGGAGTTTTTCTGATGCTATTTATATGTTATCAAGAATATATTTGGTATAGGGTTTTAATTAAGAAATAATTCTTGGAAGCCATTGTACTGACAAACCTGATTCCTTAATTGTACAGATGCGACCACAAATATTCAGATCCGTTATATAAAGAAAGATTAAGTATAGATGCAAGTATCTTTTTGTTATAACATGTAGGCAGACAGCAATATGATACGACCAATCACTGTGAATAAATAACGAGCTCTATTCGGAACCACAGTCTCTAACTTTCGTGACACTTTCAATTCCTTGTATTTAATAAAAAATCGGTCCCCAAATCTCTGGTAAATCCGTCCAAGTTTATGTTCAATAGATAAAACACATCTAAAGTTTGTATGTTTTTGCCGAAGTGGATCCATTTTGATATGATGTACCGCCTACTTTTGATTGATAAAGCTATATTTACCACGATATTCTACAGTAATGTTATCTGAGGTCAAGGAAATCTCTTGATATGAGATAGGATAGTTAGAATACTGAACTGTTCATATGTGTGAATGGAATTAGTTTGATTGGTGCCACTAGTGGACCAGGAACTACCTACCCTACCGGAGCACCTGAGTTCACGCCCGGTTTTTAGTGGGGTTCGTGTTTAGTTTTCTGTGTAGTGATTTGTGGATCATTGTTTTTTTTATTATTATATTATCTGGCCTTCATCGATTTTGCCACTTTTGTATCTTCAAATCATTCTTTTGACCGTATGTCTGGTGTTTCTCCTGTACTTGTTTTCTGATCTTAAATGCTATAGATATCTTTTTTTTTATGTTCCACTGTAATCGGGGCTGCTTTGTCTACTCAAATTGTGATTTTGTACTTTTCTGTGCTACTTGACATTTCATCCTTTTATTTGCGACCATTCGTGCTCTTGTACATTCGCAATTTTCAAAACGATCGATTGAAAGATCAAAATTTCCAAACTCTGCCTTAGGAAGATTATGAACTCCGACAGAAATTTAATGGAGGACTCTAAAATATATACATGTATTTCTTAATTAAAACGTAGATATCTAATTTAATGTACACAACGCACTTCATAAGGTGCTCTCATAGTCAAGAAATTGGAAAGCCATATAATTTGAAAACTCGTTGGGGGCAAGTAAGCCAAATGACTTCAAATGGATAGCCAACATTGGCTACGGTTACACATGTCTGGGGGAGATTGAACATAGTTTTAATAAATATATATTTAGTGTGCACAGATTGTCTCTGGAATAACCTTGATCGGATACGCTCAAAGTCAAACAATGTAATTATAAATATATCTTGTAAATCAAGGCAGTGCAAAAACACTGATCATAGGACGGATGTTATTCTCGGGGGCTAATATTCCACCACTAGAGTTATCGACCGTGTGATAATTAATTTTAAAAAAAGACGGTTACCAGTTCGTTTGGTCTATAGTTTTATCTAATTTGTTTTTAATATACTTGTATTGACTTATACGCTCATTATTTTTTTTTGAACTTTGTGGATACCAACTTTTCTAACGTCAAAGACTACAGAGACAGTGACATATATCAGTCAATTGATTCATTAAATATTCATGTTAAGATTTCATAGATATTTACATATTCATTTAAACCTCTTTTCTGTTTTAACTCAACAAATATATTATGAAAATGATATACATTAATATACTGGTTTAAAATATACTTTTTCTTCATATTGGACTATACTGAATAAAACTACTAAAATAAACAAATATTTTTAATAATTTATATCACAGGTACGAATGGTGACAGATTGGACAAATAAACATATCGTATTGACACTAAAAGTCATATGCTATTTTGTAAGGATTAAAAGGTGAATAGTTCGTTTACCAAGGTTTTGCCATTTTAAAATGCTAACCATCGTTAGGTCATAGAAATGTTCGATACCTTGTTTTCTGTAGCAAACAACATTGCGAGAATAATAGCGTTTTTAGCGAAAATGCGGAGTGGGTGCATTTACTAAATATGTATCTTCATGATATTATCAGAAAAACAAAATTAGAAGGCTCTTATTCCCGTTTTTTTTTTGTAGAGTTCGCGATGTGTGTAAATAAAATGAAAAACAGAATGCGGAGCTGTTGTATATAATAATTATGTATCTTCATTATGTCATCAGACGAGCAAAATTAGGTTATTTTCACTCCCGCTTTTTGTGGAGTTCGTGATGTATGTGTAAATAAGATGAAAAACAAAACAAAAATACCACACTGTCGGAACAGCGTCGGAACAAAACAAAACAAAAATACCACACTGTCGGAACAGCGTCGGAACAAAACAAAACAAAAATACCACACTGTCGGAACAGCGTCGGAACAGCGTAATCGCAGAATAGAAGAAAGAGGAACGTAATAAATACTGTTCAGTATTTTCATTAATAATCTCACGGAGAGGGTTCGTATGATCACTGACTTGTCAAAGCCCATTTATAAGTGGATTTATGAATATAATACATTTTATAATCATAATCCATACATGAACACTCGGTTTTTTCTGGGGGGTTCGTGTTGCTCGTTCTTTAGTTTTCTGTGTAGTGTTTTGTATATCATTGGTTGTCCATTTGTTCTTTTTAGTTTTGCCGTTGTATTGACTATTCTTCTTCGACTTATTTCTTCATAAACCCCTTTGATATCGTCTAATTTTTATTACAATTCTGAATCCAGCAGTAAAGTCTATTGTGAAGTGATGTAATTACAATTAGGAGTCATTGTTTTCTATATTGTTGTCTTTTAATGTTTTGTGTCAAAAGTCTTAAAATAAGATATTAAATTGTCATAATGATATACCAGTACTTTACTTTCATTTATTGATTGCTGTAAAATGTTCCAGTTACACTCTTCTGCCTCATTTTGGCCCTTTGACTTTCTTGCTCCAAAAGACATTTAAATCATTTGTTTTTCCAATCTTTTGACTTTGAGTGTTATTCCAGAAACACGTCGTGCACACCAAATTAGATATCTGCTTTTTTATTTGACTCTGGAAAAATGAGATTTTATGAAAATACATGACGACCATTCCGAAGAATCTGATCACACTTTCCTCATGACGACCATTCCGAAGAATCTGATCACACTTTCCTCATGACGACCATTCCGAAGAATCTGATCACACTTCCCTCATGACGACCATTCCAAAGAATCTGATCACACTTCCCTCATACTAAGCGATCTTGTTTTCTTTCTTTGTATTACCTTTGCTGTGCTTTCAACATTTTTATTGTGACTCTCCCTTGTCTTGATATTTCTCTTCACATCTAAAAGTATGAGTTTACATATATTGTACTAAGTGTGCAATGCATAATTAAATCCCATGGTACCGTGGGTTCTATGGTACCGTGTTTTTCATGCAATTTTATCCAATTTTCTCCGTCATCTTATTAATTTAATTACAACGGTACCATAGGACTACGATATACCTTAGATAAATATTTATAAATAAAAAATGATACAAATATAAATAGCAAAATATGACACGATTATCAACCACAAACAAGTATAGTCACCTATATCTACTTGAGAGTCAATGTACTACACTAAGTAGTTGTAATTTGTAAAGAGGCTACCATTACTGCATGTATATTTTTAAATCCTTTCACCAGACTCTATATTTGATTTCCGCAATCGGAAGTCATCAGGAGTTATTAATAAACATGATGCACTCTCTATATACATCTCTATATACAATCCAACCTTTTTATCTCTAACTCTGATAAGTCACTGCATTGGCTAACTCAAAGTAAAAAATGTGGCTCATTCATAGTGACATCAGTCCCTCACTACAAAAAAAAAATAACATAAAGGTTCGACAGTAGATTTATTCACGAATTTAACACATACCAGTTGTAATATTTAAATGAACCGAATCGGTCGTCTACTAGTTAGTATGCTCGCCTCGAGTGCGATAGATCGTGGGTTCGGGCCCGATCGGGTCAAACCAAAGACTAGAATGGGCATTTGGTGCTTCTTCACTAATTATGCAGCATTAATGAGCAAGAACAAATTTAGTTGGTTTGTAATGTCCTGTGCAGCAAAAATTAAGCAAAATCTCTAACTGTTCACTTTAACGATTTTTTACTCTTAATAAACTTGTCAGAAGCGTGATGCTAGTCGCTTATCGGGTTGTCTCCATGATTTTAGTACGAATTCAAACCCGTCATGGTCAAAACATTTCTGCATATGATCATAGTTTTTTCGTATACATTCAGCTAGCAAATTAAAATAAATTATATAAATTACATATGTTAAGATCAATCAATCAATCACGGAAAAGTAAATATCGTTACAATGTAGGAATGATATAGATTAGTACTCGGAATGAAAAGTTTATCAATTATTCCATTATAATTTGCAGGGGCCGTCATATGATCGTGATCTTATGGTAGTTGGATTTGCAACTACATGTGCAATCAGTACCTATCACCACTAAAGTTATGAGTTCGAACCTCGTTCATGGCGAGGTGTACTCGACGGTTTTCTCCGGATACCCTGATTTCCTCCACCAATAAACCTGACCGCCACGATATAACTGACATTTTGTTGAAAGTGGCGTTAAGCACCATCAACCTAAACATACATTATAATTCTCAATCATACTACGTGTTTTATCGCAGTCGTGGTCACTCTGAGACATGTACATACCTATATAAATATTTGATAACGGACAAAGCAATGAAATATACACCTATCTCAGTTTGTTCTGTTGTACCACGGGTCAAAATGTCGTGTTTATCTGGCCATGTCAAAAATATATTTAAACAGTGACGTGTTTATTATGTTTATACTGCCTAAATATAGCATCGATAACACAACTTGTGTTGTAATTCAGTGAAAAAGAATAGCAGACATGTAATACCACGGTTTTTCGAGTTAAACGGTTAAACAATCGAATTTGTAACATGAAGCTATGTAATATCACATCTAGGTCGTTGAATATTGCATGGCTCTCCGAGAGTAATAAAACAACAGCCCAGATTTAAAGTGTGCAATATCTCGTATCTGTGGGTATTATTTCATAGTTCTTCTTAGTTGTTGCGTAGATTCTGGTATATAAACCATGAAAAGATCAAAGGAAAAAAATGCATTCATGTTACAAATGGACAATGCTCATTTCTAAAACGTAAAAAATAAATCGGGAAAGATTCGAATTCAATGCCGATTTGAAATTACGTACTTCCTGTGCATTCATACTATGACAAGGGTTGTAACTTGACGTGTTACTCAAATACTTGCTATATTAAAGAATGACGTTATGGATAATATCGTTTGCTCTCTCAACATAGCCTTTAGGGCGTTTCTAGATTGATAATAAAAACAGAGATAAACTCCTTACTTGTACCATATTTCCTACTAAATGTGATTTTTTTTTTTTTTTTTTTTTTTTTGGTATTGTCCTATCCAATGAAAAAATTAATATGTGAATCAATTGTATACTGTGATTTTTTATTGATTAGACTGCTCATTGTGGGCGTCTTGATTGACAATTAAGCATTTGTTGTTGTTGTTGTACGGGTACGCTCGTGGTCAAAACATTGGAAAGCTAAATAATATAAAAGTGTTTTGAGCATGTAATCTGTAATCAGTTAGCGCTATCTATGCGTAAGGGAGAATGATCTAAATTTTATTAGATTACAATAATTTAGGAATTGTCAATTTCAAACAAAACCTTGTCAGTGCCGAAGCACTTACCACTGGGCAGATGATACCATCGGGGAGTAGTAATCCACTATCAGAGGTATATGCTCAGTAAAAGCAATAAAAACGTAGATATCCAAATCAGTAGCGCGAACAACGCGGTTCTTGAATAACCTTCATTAGGTGGCGAAAGATTAGAAAACCAAGTTATACAAGTCTTAAAAGAACAAACGCTTACTTCCTGAAAACATGGGAACAGTCCAAAACTCTTGAATAACCAATTAAATTTTTCCTATAACTAAATAAGGTAAAATAAAAATATAGATATTTAACTTAGTCACACGACGCGTTTACAGAATAATGCGCTCAAGTAAAACTTGGAAAACCATATAACTTAAAAGTCTTTGGGAACAAATAAACCCTCTGGTCAAAAAGGTTAGCCAACATTTGTTAAAGGTTCAGTTACAATTATGTATGAACTATACATTTCAAACATAAATAATAAAAGATTGCTGCAGTGAGCTTGCAATATTATATAATAATAAAAAAAAAATGTAGTCATGCAAGTCAAATCTGGCTGCCATTAGTGGAACAAATACACAGTATTGCATTATTAAATATCGTATATTGTCTACGACTGGAATAAAGATGAAATGCATCAAACGTCACCAAGTTATGAAATGTTAGAGCGAACGATTTCCTTATCTCGACATTCACGTGACCATTGACCATGTTGACCGCTTATGTCAATAAAAATCAATTATTGACCGACATTTCTTTATTCATTCATTTTGGCAGTATGCCAAGTTCCCGTTGCCAACATTCGCCTGGTTTCTTTTGTTGTTGTTGGATATGGTACCAGTCTACAAAGTATTACTTCTTGCACTTAATTGTTAATCGAATTAGTTAATTATTTATCAAGAGATCTTTGTATAATACTCATATTTTTATATGATTATTTAATAGAATTGTAGGGCATCCTCTTATTCAATGATGTTAATTACATTTAATTCGATGTACATAGAAACCGCCACAGTTAATATAGTCATGCATCATATAATACTTATGATATATACGCAATTTAATAATATTCTGTCACCAGTAGAACCCGAGGTTATTCATATAAGTCACATGCAGTTTATTTATCAAACTGACCTAGTTAACTTAGTCTAAATCTGGGTCATATTTTTGTTTACAATTTTTAAGATCCTCTAAACCTGCACTTGACAAAACGTATTTTTAACTCCCTTATTTGAAGTAGTACGGGAAGCATATGAAAACAAACTTGTGAGTAAATAAAGTTTACTGCGAAGTTTTAAAGTGGTAATTATTTTATATTTCAAACAAAAGATGAATCAAATTGGCGCTGGTGTCGTGGTAAGCATGCTTGTTGCAGGTGAGTTAGTTCAAACCGAACACTTAAAAAATAATACCGATTGTTTCCTTCTTAACCAAGTAATTTTAAGGAGACAAAGCAATAACAAACCAGGTAAGAATTAATGTGCTGATGGAATGATATGACGTGATGTCCAGTGATTGTCCAGTGGTCTTGCTGCAGTTAGGTCACACTGAGAGTACCTCACACTGAGCACTCTACGAAATATAGGTACTGGCTCCTTCCTTCTAAACCATGTTTTGTTAAGGAGACAAAGTAAGAACAAACAATGTTTGGAGTAAGAATGAGTTCTCTGATGGAATGATATGACGTGATACAAGGTTTTCTTGTTGCAGTTAGGCCACACTGAGAGTACCCCACATTGAGCACTCTATGAAAAATAGGTGCTGGTTTCTTCCTTCTTAACAAAGTAACATTATAAAGACAAAGCAAGAACAAACCAGGGGTTGAGTTAGAATGAGTGTTCTGATGGAATGGTATGCAGTGATGCAAGGTGGTGTTGTTATAGTTAGGTCACAATGAGAGTATCCACACTGAGCACTCTGAAAAATAGGTAGTGGCCCCTTCCTTCTTAATCAAGCATTCTTAAAGAGACAAAGCAAGAAAAGCAATGAATGGATTTAGAATAAGTGTCCAGGTAGAATGGTTTGATGTTTTGGTCAACATGTTTGTTGTATTTAGGTCAAAGCGAAACCTCAAAATTGGTATTGATTGTCTCCTTCTTATTCAAGTGTATTAAGAAAGACACAACAAGAACAAATCGTGATTGGATTTAGAATAAGTGTTCTGATAGAAAGACATACATACTTCAGACCGTCACATCAGTTATATAGTACATGCAGACTTAATATAAACGTAACTATCTACTTTAGTGCAGACGATGTGTTTGTGGAATAACCTTCATCACCTACGCTCAAGGTCAAAAGGTTTGAAAGCCAAATAATTAAAACGTCTTTTGGAGCAAGATGCCTAAATCAGGACAGCTAAAAGTTCACCAATGCGTTCAATCTCTACCCAGAGTTGTCGGTCCTACACTCTCTCCAATTGGATAGAGTGTAAGGACAGACAACTCTGGGTAGAGATTGCTATGTGTTAGGGAGGAGAACCTTAGTTTTAATAATAATTACATCATTTTGGGAACTGTAAATTTCAATAATAAATATATCTAATAAACGATGTCGGTGCCGAAATATTGGGCGGATAATATTCAATATGATTAATTTTGTTCATGATATACAATTAAACTTGGCTATTTCGAATACGAATAGGCCAATGTTTGCTATCCACTTGAACACAGAATCCAGTGATCATGGGGAAATATAGACCATTATTATTTTTGCTCTCGTTGCTTGTTTTTACTACAATAACTTTTACAACAAAATCGTATTTACTATTGGACTGAATCAAGTAAACGGCATATCCGTGTTCGAAATAAGAGGTCAAACTGTTACTAAATTGTGCATTAAACAATAGTAACTAATTCACTGTATCAGTGATTTCATAAATATATTTGAATTACAGTTTGAAAATTAACCCCTGTCCATGCACATTAGGTCTTTGACAAAATAAACTGGCATAATGAACCATTTACTCACTACCCAATCTCATTATTCCTGTTTGATTCCTTTGAAAATAACTATGCTGAGTAAGCATGTTCGGAAAAGGGAAAGGTTGCACACTCTGTGACCAATTACTGATCAACTAATTCGTTTGGAAGGAAGACTTTAAATGCACCAATTACGATCGATATACTAGCTCCCAATGCTATAATCTGTCTAGTGGTCAGTGGTTTGACTCTGACTTGGTGTGTTAGCTATATATCTATGCCTATAATTCACAGTTTCTAACAAATATAATTCACTAAGAATAAGGATGATATATCGGGCATATGTAATCTTAGATGAATTTATCTATCCTGTGTTGGTCTTTTGGTTACTTGCTCACAAAGCCTTTTACATTGTTTGGCTTACCAATCCGTTGACTTTGAGCATACCAGATGATGGTTATTCTAGAAACGTGCTGTGTACACTGAATCAGATATCTACATTTTCAATACAAGGAAATATGCAGATTAGCCATTTAAATTAACTAAATACAAATGACATGGTAATTCCAGACAGGTTTCAAGGCAAATGATGAATTTACATGCACTGATATATAATTTGAAAACTTATATCTCATCAATAATAACAATGCCGAAAAGTTGAAATGCCCAAGTGACCTCAAAACGCAACAGGCACCGCTTGAGTGTGTAACACCCAAAATGACCAAGTCATATGAATCCAACCTAGAATAAACACGATTCCTAAAACTAAACGGGTGTGTAATTTCATAGAAATTGATATTATCTAATAGAAAATAGTATGATGAGGATTAGTAATTTAAAATAATACAGCACATCCCAATGTTGTAATAAGCATTAATTTATTGAAACGACGATCACAAGATCAATTAGGGGGTTAGGGTTATGATGTTTAACGCCACATTCATCAATATGTCAGTTATATCGTGGCGATCAGTTTTATTGGTGGGGGAAACCGGAATACCCGGGAAAAAAACCACAGACCTAGCGCAAGTCACTGACAAACTTTACCATATAATAAAATGCTATATATAATATTGTAAGAGTTCACTGAATACCGAAAAGTCATTTCTATTCAATCAACAGTACCAACCACAAAATGATGCAAAACGAATAAAAGGGCCAACATACATGTTGGTTAGACCTACATGTTTATAGTTATATGGCTATAGTTGTAGCTTTAATTCGTTGCCAAAACTATGTTGTTTATACCGAACGTGTCAGAATAGGTGCCATAAGTACGTGTGTATTTTGTACAAATAGGTAAATAAAAACATAGATATCAAATTTAGTGCGCACGACACGTTTCTGGAATAACCATCATCAGGTACGCTTAAAATCGACAAATATATTAAAGTTTTGAGAACAAACTTTTATCCATGCAAAAGCCATTGTATAGATGGATAAAGCACACGCATCCGCTAAATCTTCTATTACTGACAAAATATACCACACTGTCGGAACAGTTCCAAATTCTAATTAAGATATGTGAGTAAAATGTCACCCCTCACATATGACTATTGTATATAAATGTATATTTGCGTAACTTATATATTTTATGAAAAAAAAACGTTAGAGAATACCGAAGGGCAATCGAAAATGAACAATCCAGAGAAACTGGCAGCATAGGGTACACAATACAACGAAAAACAAAGCAAAAACAACAACTCAACACAATATGTGTTGGACACCACTATGCGCAAACAAACACAAATAACGTAAATAAGACATGATCCCTCCGACAAATAACAAATGGAGGTAAAAATAAACCGACCATCGTTTGTATGTGTATATGTACATCTACTGTTGTTGTTATCGTTATATATAGTCGTTCAAACAAACAATCTGCTACAAGCACCGCACCGTTTTGAATTTCATATAATGTGCTTTGACTACCACCAGATCAGTTCACCTTCATTGACAAATTGTAAATCTCTAGTATATTAACCACAAAAAGGTTAATCTTCATAACCAACCAATGAACTTTTATTGAACAGAAAACATTGATCATATTAATATTTAAAAAATATTGACCTTGTTGTGACACACGTATTGTATAGGGATAATGAATAAACCAAAGTACTTCTTAGATATAATCAATATGAACCAGTTATTGGACACACAAATCCCAGCATTGCTAGCTAACATGCATTGCTGCACCAGTATTGTAAGATAACGATTTTGCTATATCAGTCTTGTAAGATAACGATTTTGCTATTGAAGTCTTGTAAGATAAAGATATGGCCACCATATTATTAGCATATTACTCTTTTTCTGGTTTTAAACAATTTGCAAGCGACAATAGACAACAAATTGAAAGCCACAACAAATACATTCACTTCTGTGATAAATATGCTGAAATATTGTTGAGATATGATCGGTAGTGTTCTCACACCATTATTTGAATATTAGCGTATCGTTGTATAATCTGCTGCTAATTGAAATGACACAGTAACATAATAAACACGTAGAGATCTAAAGTAGTGCACACAAAATTAAATTTAAAGCATAAAAAACACAATGGCACAGTTTATCATAATAGCTATATTTAAATCGAATTAAAATAAGAATCTAAAAAATAAACATTTAAATAACACACTCTGATTGTCTCACATTTTGATTGTTTCACATATTTATTGTTTCACATATTTATTGTCTGATGTTATCGTCACTTAGGTAATTTGCGTAATTTGTACTCTTCATATACATCTTCCATTCAACATTCGCACGGAGAAATGAGTTGATCTGATGTTTTGTGTAGGTAGCTCTTTCAGAATTGTTTCTTCCCTCGGCTCGTATCACTTGTATCCTGTGCCTGGGGCATCGCTCTTGTATCACGGACAGCCAAGAGGCTGTGTGTCTCGTCCATTCATTGTTAGTGTATCAAAGATCGATCCATATTGGAAGTCCTAAAAAATAAAAGTAAAACTTTATGACCAAAATTATTTAGATAGACACCAAAGAATAAAGTACAATACATGTTAATTTAAATGCAGTAGATGGGCATAGATATCGAAAGGTTGAACATCAAATACGTTTGAATAAATAATCTGGAACAGGAAAGCCAACAACTCAAAAGTCTTTGAAGACAAGTAAACCAAAGGACATAAACAAGACAGTCAAAATTGG
Organism: Bathymodiolus septemdierum; assembly: GCA_963383655.1. Taxonomy (NCBI): domain Eukaryota; kingdom Metazoa; phylum Mollusca; class Bivalvia; order Mytilida; family Modiolidae; genus Bathymodiolus; species Bathymodiolus septemdierum. The sequence continues at coordinate 11,187,549 of OY726523.1, forward strand.
CTACGGTAATTATGCCTGATGGAGAAAGACCTTAGTTTCAATAAACTACATTATTTGGGAACTGCAACTTTCAGACATAAATATATCTAATAAACCACATCAGTGCCGAAGCACGTACTCACTACAGGGCGGATGATACCCCCCCCCCCCCCCGAGGATTAAGTACACCAACAGAGATATATACATGGTGATAGTAATACACTTGTCGATGTGTAATTTAGTGTATTAAAATGAACTAGAGCTCAGACTAATTAATGTAAAGTAGGTACTTAATGGGTTCGACCCTTCAAATTAATCTATTCTATGCAATAGCATGGATGATCGTTAAGGAAGAACCTTTTCGCAAATGGTACTGGATGTCTAATAAGAAACAGGAATTGGTTAACCTTTACGAGCACATGGGTTTACTTCTGTTTATTTTTTGTGGGTCTCCCTGTTGCTCGTCTGCTTAGTTTTCTCCTTTTTTATATTTTGTTTGTCTTTGTACTGTCTCTTGTGCCCAATGTTGCCCATCGGAATTGACATTCCTGATTACCCCTTCGGCTTTCTCTAACGTTTATATAATCATAGATTTATACAAAGAGGGGACCAGTAAAATGTGACACCTAACTGTGCATTCTGGTATTACTATAATCTCGCTGATGTTAGACTTCCGAAGAAACTTGCTGTTCTGGATCTCCATTCTACAGATACATTCGTTAAATACAGACCAGAATTTTTTAGGAAATCTAATCTCAATGAGATTAGCCATAACTATATTAAAGTCATCATTGATATGTATTTAATTTTAACAAAATTTACTTTAAAAAAATAAAATGTGGCAAACAAATTAATTCAAATAGTGTATCCTTACCTTATGTTCATGTATACTCTTTGAGTACATAGAACATGTACAACATCTTAAGTAAGGTACGTCCATTTCCACTGAACACAAGTTCAAGTGATTTTTTCCGTGGTAAATTTTCGTGGTATTGTTCGTTAAAATATACATCTGCAATATTCCTATAAACTTCTCCTAAACGACTTGGTATGGGAGATTGTATCACTGCAATTTCTGATTCAGACATGTATCTACGTCTAAATTTCGTCAAATGTGTTTTGGCGGCCATTTTTTGTTTATTTATTTCCTTCAACACTATAGTACATCTGATCACTACGACTTCCGTATTTGTTATGATATACTTAACCCAGTGAACAAGCTATTAAATAGAACCTCTCTTTATCTGAAAAGTTACACTTTACAAGGTCACACGATTGCATTACACATATACCGTCATAATAAACTAAATATAAATCTCTATTTCCCATTGTTCATAATCTATTTAAATGGCGGCAGTTTGTTCGATCCAATGATCCAATGTGTAGGCTTTAAACGAGCCATGACGATATAGTTTCTATTTTAAATATGAAATTTAATAGACCTTGTGCAGTTCAATAAACTTTTAAATGAGTAATCATATTTTGAGATTATATCTAGGTATCTTGTCATCTAGCCAATTTTAACAAGTACTGTTGCATGTTTATTAAATAGTACGATATACTACACGATATCTCTTTGTTATTCTTTTCTTAAATATATAGGAACACTAGCTTTATTTCTAAGCACATTTCGCTATGTCATCTTGACTTTGTTGATAAAATCAACAAATGATGCTCATCAAGTTATTATGTGTTAAAGTTTGTCAGTGAATTACGGCAGGTCGGTGGTTTTCTCCTGGGGTATTCCTGTTTCCTCCACAAATAAATCTGACGATGTAACTGAAATATTGTTGAAAGTGGCGTTCAACACCAAACCCTAACCCTCATCAAGTTGATTTTAGTTTGTCCCCAATTTTTTTTTAATATTGCGTACATAATAATGAATGTGTAAGAAATTTTATATGCAGGATGCAGGTGCACGTGGCAGTCAGAACTAAAGGATTAAATGTAGTTGAATGATGACATTTTCCACCAAAAAATATTGTGAATATTAATGATTAAGCTTGCCTAATTGACACAGAGGAGACTGTCTTTATTAATAATACTACGTAATCGTTACCTGAAGTATTGCAATACTCCTTTATATTTACAAGGATATTAATAATATCTGCTGAAGGTATATGCGCATAAATGTCCAAACGCTAAAATCAGAGGCTCACCAAAATCATACATGCTGATGAAGTCCACTAAAGGAACTCGTCTGTATTTGCTTTCCATTTAGCCTAGTAATTTTAGAGATGTTATCGTAGATCGACAACTACGACGACACGGGACGACACGGGACGACAGTGAAGGCAATAGCTAGCTCACATAGATTACAAACATTTACAAGAATACGATTTTGCAATTCAAATGTCTCATAATTCCATTGCATTGCTGTTGGATGGGTCTATTTTTGTGTTTTTGGTCATTCCATCTCACAATACGAAAAACGGGAACATGAAATTTCAAAAATATGAAACTGTTAATTTTCAAAGACACCGTAGAAGCATCCTGTTTCCCTGCATATGTGGTATACATATTTCAATGGCGATTGCATTAGAGTTTTCTTATAATCTGCTCTAATTACCAGCACGCTCTAAACAGGGATATACCACTGTCAAATAAATTACGAATATAAAAAGAAAGAATAATTACATCATCTCTCAATATAGTATTTCGGGATCTCTGTGGCTCGACAACTTGCAGACGACATATTCATGTCGTACCTTTTATAAAATTGCATCCGTTGGTCCCAAGTGTACTATGCACGAATTTCCGGAGCACTTGGGTTCACTTCCGTTTTAATGTGGTTCCTGTTGCTCGATCTTGTTTTCTTTCCAGTATCATTAATTTGTCTAGCGAATTACGTACCCTTTTTTAGCGCCCAGTTTCAATTCTAAGCTGATGAGCACTAATTTCTAAATTTGGTTAAAATTTGTTTATTTTTCTGTTCAACATGGAACCTTAAACTTGGATTAAATTGTTAAAAATAAAATCACCTCAGTTTTATTTAATATTATTCCAAACTAATGAAAATGAATTTTAAGGATCTTTTTAATTTCATTTTTAATTTCTTTACACTGTAGGTTTTACAGATGTTTATATCAATGCTAAGTTTGTTTACAAAAATATTAAATTTTTGAATATATACCAAGTAATAATATTGGAAGATTTATGTAAACTTTGCTGTTCCTCATAAGCAGCTTTTGACATGTTGACAGGGCCCTGAAGTCTGTGCCAGTAACAAAGAAATTGGGTTATTTTGCTTGTTTTCTTCGCTCTTAAGTAAATATTTATATTTATTTTTGGTATTATGTTTTACTAGTGGTGTTTTCTCTCTACGGATTAGGATTTATTGCACTGTTACAAGCAAATTAAAATCACCCCTCATAAATTCATGTAATTGTTGGTTAGCTTCAGAGAATGGTGCATATACTTGGACGTTTTTAATTGCTCGACCATAATGAAGAGCAGACGGAAGTAAACATACATAGATACCATAGACAAATAAATGAACCTGGAAATCACGCTGTTCCTAAGCACCATTTTATGGTCCTCGGAAATATAATATTATTTTAACTCTGTTAAAGAAGCTCACTTTCGTTTCTGAATTCTGATTTATATCGAGTTGGAATTTTAACTGAACCATGTTGTCGATGTGATGCTCACTTGAAAATTTTAAACATTACTTTTTTGAATTGTTCTATATACTTGCAAGTCTGAACTTCCTTCATAGGTAATCTCAACAGGGTTGCAACCTGCTACAATCTAGATATTAAATCATGACATGTGACAATGTTCATTTTTATATTTAAGTATGTTTTTGATTTTATTAAATGTTTAAAGAGATTTCTTATCGTATAACTGGAATTGAATTTAGTAAACATGCATCATATGAATCCATCTTTATGTTATTTTCCCTTCAATTTGTTTGTGAATATTCATCATCGATTCGTTATTAGTGCTACATGTATATATAGTAATGCATGTCAATTGTACTTTTGTAATTTAACAAATTGTAATTTGGAGAAGACTTCGTAAGTTTTTTTTAACTTGTATCTAATCAATTTTGTCTGTTTAATTAGCATATGAATTATGGTTAAAGTAAACTAAGCAAAACATCAAAGAAACATAGCATGAACCGTTCACTCTTCCGGTGTACGTGACTTCACTCCCGGGTTTTAGTAGGGTTTGTGTTTCTCAATATTTAGTTTTTTGTGAAGTGTTTTGTCAAATATTGTTTGTCTTTTGTCCATTTAATCATTGCATTGTCTGTCCTTCTTCAGTTTACGGTTTCGGTTTGCTCTATTCGTTTTCTCAAACTATTCTTGCAAAATGAAGAAATGTTTGAAGATCCCAAGGAATAATCAGAAGCTTATTAAAAAAGAATATAAGGAATTCAAATTTTCCAATTGCGTCACATGCAGCCATTACAATACATTTCTGTTTTGTTGCCCTCTTCGGTGAATATTTTCAGTTGGACGATATCAAAAATAAATTTCACTAAAAACATGAATAATCAATAACAAATTCGAAAATCATGAAGAATCGTAACTAATTAGGCATTAAGATTGTTTATTTTTCTAAGAAGAAAAACAAAACAAATACCTATTTGAAAAGTTCGACTATTTGTCAGCGTCAGAAAAACCAAGGATCGATATCATAATAAGTTGAAACGTTAATATAGGTATTTTGTTGTTATTTATCTAAGTGCAAAGTACTGAAGCAAAGAAATGTAATGCAAATATGGTAGATAAATCATTACGTATTTGTAACTCAACAAGCTTCAATACACTTCCATAATTTAAACAAGTGCAAAAGGGGCGGCTTAAAGTACATCAGTAATTGAATTACGAGTTCCTATTATGTATCACGTTGTTGGGTTTATTATTTGTTTTTACACTTTGTAAATAAACGAAAGAAATATACAAATAAACAACTAGATAGAAGTATCAATAACGAGCATAAAATGACAGATTGACCACTTGTATTATTTATATGCATAATCAAATTAATTATGAAGCTATAATAAAAACGTAGATATCTAATTTCGTGCTCACGATGTGTTTCTGGAATAATCTTCATCATGTACGCTCATAATCAAAAGATTGGAAAGCCAAATAAATTAAATGTCGTTTGGAGCAAGTAATTCAAATGTTCTAAACAGGATAGTTAAACTAGTCTAAGGTATATACATTAGATAATCAATTGTACGGAACATACCGAAGGTTTTTTCGAGCAAAATCGACCACGTGGACACAAAGACAAAAAGTTAACACCGACTAATGATACGTAAACACAACAAGCAACAAACGCTCAGACTGGTATTACAACAAGAATTGTAACCAGTTACACTGAAAATATCTGGTAAACCAGAAGACTTAATCAAACCGATAACAATTGTACGTGTTTTTGTATCAACACAGAAAATGGTAATTTCAAATGCTTATTTTGTTCTAAGGCTTTTTCGTATCTGCTATCCACCAAGTAGTCAGTGTTTCGGCCCTAACATGATTTATAAGTTATAGTTATCATTGATATATGATGTAATTATTAATAAAAAAAAACCCTCGGGCATAGGCGACCATTGTCGATTTTTGGCTTTCCTCTTGGGCCCTTCTTGGTTTTATTGCCCGCAAAAACGCTTAAACTATTTGGTTTTCCAATCTTTCTACTTTCAGCGTACCCGGTGAAGGTTATTCCAGAAATGCATCGTGCGCATTGAATTAGATATCTACGTTTTTACTACGAATCATCGAATATTGCTTTGATAAATTATTACCAGTACAAAGAGTGTCTATTTATATTTTAACATACAACATCTATATGTTACATATATTATAATTGCACCCGGCGCGCGCCCCCCTGAAATTGGAAAAAATATGATTTTTCACACGAAATACCCAAAAATTTTCGCGCCTCCCTCCGCTCGGCGCAATTTTTTGAAGTACGCCCCCCCCCCCTTCCTTGAAATCCTGGATCCGTCCCTGCTTTGGGAACTAATATTCAAAATGGTTAAAGTTATTGGTATTTACTGTCACTGTCAGCAAGTGTTCAGCTATATCATGACTACCAGGCTTTATGGGAAGGAAACCAGGACAGATAGGATGAACGGTCGGTCGGTTCCTTATATCGTTCAAATGCTTGATAGCAGTAGAGACACGGCAATCCTAAATTGGTCGACTCACGATTTGATAATTTGAACGATGACACAAGATATAGAACATTGTCGTATTGTTAGTGGAACAAGGGCATGATTCTCAATATAATTCATTGGTTATATATACGAAAGGTCTATTCGATTATTATATGTAGTGTAAATATTGTTTTAGAAATAATTCATGGGGGCTCGCTCGTGGTAAAATATTTGGCATAAAGGGTCAACCCGTGGTAAAATCAATATATATTCCAGCCCCCATGAATGATTTCAATTCTAATAGGACAAATCGGTATTTGAACAGCCAAAGCAAATTATGACGTTGCCGATCAGCTGATATACCAATATACGCATATTTTACCACAGGTTTGGATCCAAAGCGTTTGAAAGACGTCATATTAGAATTGTCAATTTACCTGTCGATCATCAGTTTTATGTATATGCTAAAGGTCTACTCGATTATTATATGTACTATAAGCATTGTGTTAATTAATCTGTCTGCCATCAGTTGTATGTATATATTTCATGTTCCTGTATTTAAATACTGTTATAGTGACCGCCGGAACCTTTGAACCGTAATGAGAGCGGGAGGTTTGGCGCCTTAAAATCTGATTCAACCCACCATTTCTTTAGAAATGCCTGTACCAAGTCAGGGTCATTACGGTTTTCACAGTTTTCCGGTTGTTGACTGATTTTGTCTGTTTATATAATTATGAGTTTTGACTTTTCCTTTGTAAGATTGTTCGGAGTTCGGTAATTTTATTATTACCCTTGTTTACGTCCTCTATTGCACTTAAGTGTCTGAGGCTTAATAAAGTAATGTTCACATCTTTATTACTAGAGACTTTATGTATGTTGGTTTATGGTGTTTAACGCCACTTTCAACAATAATTCAGTTATATCGTGGCGGCTTATGTGAATTGATGTGTGATGCTAATTTATTAAGAATTCTCAGAGTACACAATAGCAAATAAGTAATATTCAATGAACAAACGAAATGACCTTACATGGAAGATGAAGTCAGTGACACGGATAAAGTGATGTCGTATCTGACATTGTACATAAGTATGTATTAAATACCGAATGAGAACTGTTAAATACAAATAAGATACCGTTTGTTGCTCTCATTGGTGGTTGTGATATTATCGTAGTTGGATTTACAAATTACAATTACCTGTGCAATCAGTGTCTATCCCCACAAAAGTGGGGCGTTCAAATCCTGTTCATGGAGAGGTGTACTCGATACAACTTTATGTGATGCAGCTCGTTAGTGACCTGTGCAGGTCGGTGGTTTTCTCCGGGTATTCCGGTTTCCTCCACTGACCGCCACGATATAACTGAAATATTGTTGAAAGTGGCGTTAAACACCACCATCTTTACCTTAGCATTCATTGGTGAGACATTTCCAATGAGACGATATTTTATTAACACCAATAGTTGAAAATGAAGTTTTGCATATGGCAGAATTTGATTCAAAAATGAAGAAAATGAAGAATTTCTTAATTTCCGGAATCCATATTTGAATCTCATCGCGTTTTCTGTAAAGTTGTTTGTAGAGCACGTTAACCATCACACCACCAATACGGACTCAAAACATTGGAAAATCCAGTTCCAGAAAAGTTACATCACGCACTATATATAGATATACTCTAGGACACTCAAGCGAATGCATGGAATTTAATATTAATTATCACGGAACACGAGACAAACTGCCATCAATAATTCTTAGAATAGCTGTTTGATTGTATTGTATTGTAATTATAGTACTAATAATGTTTGTGTTAAAATTTAAATATATTCAAGATAAAAATATGCATGGTGCATCATTGGCGGTATTTCCAATTAATTGACATAAATAACAATTTTAATCATCTTTTTTTTAGCAACGTGATACCTTTTGCTTGTTACACTTAACACTCCAAAAGTCCAAGCTCCTTTTGGTGTTTCCCTGTACATCCTCTTCTGATTATCTAGGGCTATAATCAGAATTACATGAAAGATATACAAACTAAATATTATATGTAATAACTACCTTTTGGAAACATTTATTTATTTTGCATTTTGCATATAATTTTTTATTTTCATTAAAAATGTACGTGTTTTATTTTTATTTTATTTTTTTTAAAGTCATTGACAAATAGTGTATAAACATTAATATACTACTCAGGGGCGGATCCAGGATTTCAAGTTAGGGGGGCGCACTTAAATAAATTGCGCCGAGCGGAGGGAGACGCGAACATTTTTGGGGTATTTCGTGTGAAAAATCACGATTATACGCCAAAAAAATCATATTTTTTCCGATTTTAGGGAGGGGGCGCGTGCCCTGCTACTTTGTTTTCTGTTCAGATATTTAATAATATACTACTTTGTTTTCTGTACAGATATATAATAAGATTCGTAGATGGAAAACACTACAACTGTTATCAAAAAATGTAATGCAAGATAATTTTTATCATTTATCTTATATCCATGGCCAAGTACTATACGTTTCAATAATAATAATAATACTTTATTTACCAAAAGCAATACAGCTTATAGGCATATATACATACAATCAATACAAGAATATATGCATAGCGAAGCATGACAATTAAGTTAAGCAATTTCTAACCTTTTCAGCAGAATACAGAATACAAACCTAGATTATTTAGCTCTTTAATATTACAAATTGACAATAGTTGTACCAGTTTAATATTACAAACAGACAATAGTTGTACCAGTTTAATATTACAAACAGACAATAGTTGTACCAGTTTAATATTACAAACTGACAATAGTTGTACCAGTTTAATATTACAAACTGACAATAGTTGTACCAGTTTAATATTACAAACAGACAATAGTTGTACCAGTTTAATATTTCAAACAGACAATAGTTGTACCAGTTTAATATTACAAGCAGACAATAGTTGTACCAGTTTAATATTACAAACTGACAATAGTTGTGCCAGTTTAATATTACAAACAGACAATAGTTGTACCAGTTTAATATTACAAACAGACAATAGTTGTACCAGTTTAATATTACAAACTGACAATAGTTGTACCAGTTTAATATTACAAACTGACAATAGTTGTACCAGTTTAATATTACAAACTGACAATAGTTGTACCAGTTTAATATTACAAACTGACAATAGTTGTACTAGTTTAATATTACAAACAGACAATAGTTGTACCAGTTTAATATTACAAACAGACAATAGTTGTACCAGTTTAATATTACAAACTGACAATAGTTGTACCAGTTTAATATTACAAACTGACAATAGTTGTACCAGTTTAATATTACAAACAGACAATAGTTGTACCAGTTTAATATTACAAACAGACAATAGTTGTACCAGTTTAATATTACAAACAGACAATAGTTGTACCAGTTTAATATTACAAACTGACAATAGTTGTACCAGTTTAATATTACAAACTGACAATAGTTGTACCAGTTTAAAAGCAGATGGTTTCTTCCAGTAATAAGGTTTAATATACTTTTTACGCATGTCATCATATTTTTTACACTTCAATATAAAATGAAATTCGTTTTCTATACACGAATCATTACAAAAATCAGATATTCTTTCTTGTGTATCAATGTTTAAATATCGTCCCGTTTCAATCTTTAAACTATGTGCATGTATACGATATTTACAAATCAGAGGTTTATACATATAATTCACAGGTCGGCTTAAATAAAACTGCAACTTATGAATATCATATATGTATCTATATAAATTACATTTAGGTGAATCTTCAAAGAATGCTACAGCTTCACTTACAAAACAATCAATAACTCTTTGTTTAAATTCACATAAAAAAATTTTCTTCATCAACAACATCTTGAGAGATCCATATATCATTGAAACCATATCTACACAGAATATCTCTGATATTACCAGCCCAGTTAAACTTCTTATTTAACTTGTTATGACTTGATTCAAACATGGATTCATAACAAGTTTTTAATTAATGAAAGTAATTTTAGTTTAGATACTGATTTCCTTCATTAAATTTGAATTTGTTCATTTGTAAGTTATAGCGGATTATGTCTTTGTAATAAATAAAAACGTCCTATAATGAACTAAAGAAACATAATGATATACCAGGAAGTGGTATTTTAAATATTGTCAATAGTTCAAGCAAAGCTAAGACACATGGCAGTTCATCAGGTACGGAAATAAAGATTTTTAGAATACATAAATTTCTATATCTGTTATAATAGCATAAACCACAGGCGCATGGGGCATGGATTTCGTTTCCTCCTCTCCCATTTTCTCAACTACCTCCCTTTTTTCAAAATTTTCATAATCATTCCTTTTTCAAAATTTTCATAATCATTCGTTTTTCTTCATTTGACAATATCAGTAGACGTCATACATCATGAATAATACGTGCATTCTGTGTCCACAGTTTTCTAAAAGTGGGGAGGAGGAAACGAAATCCATGCCCCATGCGCCTGTGACATAAACAAGTTCTTTGATGAAAAGTAGTCAAACATGTATATATAAAGGGCACTCCAGGGAACCTAAAATATGCTCTTTATGAGCAGTTGTCCTTTAAATACAGGTTAAAGTTATGTGCATTATTCATTAATGGGGAAAAATGAGGCTTCCCTTTATAGACAGTAATTTGTTATATAGGGGTGCTTTTAAGGCAGGTTTGACTGTATATGCACAATCAAAATGGTGGTATAAGAACACACACAAAAATATGATTTAATTATTATAATACTTTAAAAAAATCTATGGATTTATTTTTTCACGTGATAATTTATATTCCTTTTTTAATTCATGAAAAGTTTGAAAATACCAAATTGGTTATCAGAAGCCGTAAATCGAAGAAAAACAGACAATACAGTGATCAAAAGAAAAAGGACAAACAATGATCTACAAAACACTACACAGATAACTAGAGATTGAGCAACACAAACTCTACAATAAACCCGGGGTTATGTTATTCCAACCATTATTATTGAGAAAACATTCCGTATTTCACCTGTCATTACCTTATCTTTCTAATCAATAACAGGTATCGTATATATATTGAATATGCATGTCTCGTGTGAGTCTAAATATACTTTCTTACGTCAAAGTACCAAAACGGAAAACATAATCTTCGTGGGGCAATCCAAGAGTTCAAAGGAACAATACGAATACAGGTAGAGAATACAGGTAGAAAATACAGGTAGAGAATAAAGGAAAAAAAGATTAAAAGAATAAGAAGTTCATTTGATGCTTAGTAAGTGCATATATATCTTTGATGTAAATATCGTATATGAAAAAAGATTAATTGTCAATATTGAAATGAAATATTATTAAATGGGGAAAAATTGAACTAAATAACCTTACACACAAATAGTACTCTAAGTACGTAAATATTCCATGTAGCAAATGCAATGACATAATGGTTGGCTGTCCATGCTATTATTAAAACAAGAATTTTAGAAGTTGGACGCATTGTCTTACGTGGCTGTATATATAGGTTGATAATTATACAATTTAAAGTAATATGAAAGGCAAATATCGTGGAATTTTTGGATTAAATATCTTCACTTAATATGTCACTTAATTTTAACTAAAATCAACTGCATAACATTAAACATCCGCTCAAAAGCAGATTTTAGGAGCAAATCGCAAAATATTTGACAGCAGATAATTCTGTGTTCCAGTACAGTAATGCAAATGATATGCGCGTGACACACGATTTGAACTCTTTCGGGGAGATTATCGCTCATGCGCAATGTTCAGTTGATGAAAAAAATTATATATATTCCGTGTATACCACATAAGAATAATTGCAAAAAAAAATTGGTTCACACGACATGAAACAGACAGATTCCTCAATAATCATTGTCAGGAATGTGTGTGTGCTTACCTCAGCATCCACGATTGTTTATCTTTTCTTCACGAGGTCATGATCGGCCATTATCGGACCAAAACTTTTCTTCTCGAGGTTATGATCGGTAATCATCAGAACAAAACAACCGAAAGATAATCAATCTCCACAATAATGGCGTGGACGATAAACATGCACACGGATTTGCAGATTTCTAGTTGTTGGGAACATATTTCGACTTGAAACATGCATGCATAGCTTAGTAAAGATACCGCCGTATTCCAAATTGAATTTTCAGGGGAAATTTTTCTTCACCCAAAACTGGTGTAATATTACTTTAAAAAGAAGTTGTTTCAAACAAACTTTATATGATCGTAATAAGAAATCAGTTATCAGCAACCTCTTAAAGTAATTTAACGTCTCAATAAAATATGCGTGAATGAGGGAGTTATAATTGTTATTAACGTTAGGAAGCAAGTATAGTATGGAGAGAACAAGCAACTTTTGATAATTTATTGAGGATGTCTGCTTTGTACTAGACCAACATGCTAAGTGTGAAATTTCACATGGAAAAGCTCTTTGTTTTACTTGTTCACACAGACTTTTGAATGATGATGATGGTTATTCCAGGAAGCGCGTCGTGTGCACTTAATATGCATATTTTTAACAGCTTCAACAACCCAAAACATGAGACATTGAACACATAAGTGTGATATCATCAGGTAAACATGCTACAGTTGGTGTGATATCATCAGGTAAACATGCTACAGTTGGTGTGATATCATCAGGTAAACACGCTACAGTTGGTGTGATATCATCAGGTAAACACGCTACAGTTGGTGTGATATCATCAGGTAAACATGCTACAGTTGGTGTGATATCATCAGGTAAACACGCTACAGTTGGTGTGATATCATCAGGTAAACACGCTACAGTTGGTGTGATATCATCAGGTAAACATGCTACAGTTGGTGTGATATCATCAGGTAAACACGCTACAGTTGGTGTGATATCATCAGGTAAACACGCTACAGTTGGTGTGATATCATCAGGTAAACACGCTACAGTTGGTGTGATATCATCAGGTAAACATGCCACAGTTGGTGTGATATCATCAGGTAAACATGCCACAGTTGGTGTGATATCATCAGGTAAACATGCTACAGTTGGTGTGATATCATCAGGTAAACATGCCACAGTTGGTGTGATATCATCAGGTAAACATGCCACAGTTGGTGTGATATCATCAGGTAAACACGCTACAGTTGGGGTGATATCATCAGGTAAACACGCTACAGTTGGTGTGATATCATCAGGTAAACACGCTACAGTTGGTGTGATATCATCAGGTAAACATGCCACAGTTGGTGTGATATCATCAGGTAAACATGCTACAGTTGGTGTGATATCATCAGGTAAACAACGCTACAGTTGGTGCATACTTAATAACCTGCCAATTTCAAACATCGTGTTTTAATTTTGATTTTAAATCATCTTCTCATAAACAATTCACATAAACAGTTAAAATTCTTTTTTTTGACGATTTACACGTACTAAAAGACTTATTTTCCTGATTTTTAGTAACAAAAATTAAAAGCAGGAAAGATTTGTGAAACATCCTTTTTTTTGACGATTTACACGTACTAAAAAACTTCTTTTCGTGATTTTTAGTCAAAATTAAAAGCAGGAAAGATTTTTTACGATTTACAAGTACAAAAAGACTTATTTTCCTGGTGATAAAAGTTCATGTCCTATGTTGTTATGCACAGGTTCACATGTTTATGTGTGGTACGATATTTCCTGTTTCCTCTACTTGACCTTGTATGCCTTATATGACAATAATAAAGTTCATTTATCAGTCCACTTCACCAGAATGTACTTGAACTGTCATTTATATTTAAACCTTACTTAATGCTAACAGGGGGTCGTCGTGGTCGTGATCGTATGGTATTTTGATTTACAACTGCATGTGCAATTAGTGCCTATCACCACTAACGTAGTGAGTTGGAACCCCGCTCAGGCGAGGCGTACTCGAAACAACAATATGTGATAAAGTTTGGCAGTGGTTTTCTCCGGGTACTTCGGTTTCCTCCACCAATAAAACCCGTGGCCGTGATAGCAATAATAGAATGCTTATAAATTACCAAATACTAGGCATCGTGGTGATATTATAGCTTAAAATGTATGCTAAGAACAGCTTGAAGATACCAAAGGTGTAATCCAAAGCCGTAAATCGGAGGTCTGACAATACATTGTCCTAAAAAATGGACAAAAACGAGAAACAATGATCCACATTACGTTACACAGAAAACTAAAGGCTGAGCAATACGAATTCAAATAAAACACGGTGTAAACTCGGGTGCTCCGGAATGGAAAGCAGTGCCTGCTTCACTAGTGGCACCCGTTGTGTCATTGTTCAACAACATAAACATCATCATATAGAAATTGGACTTCTATGTAATATGGATTAGGCACAGCCTACAGGCGAGCATCCCATCTACGCATAGACATGTACATGTACAAATAGTAGTTTTGTGTTCTTTTCTTCATTATTCTTGATTATTTTTCTTTGTTCTTCAATTCGACTTGCCCAGTTAATTCTATTGCAAAGGAGATTTTTTGGGCCGAGATATATCGGGGACGACTTTTTGTTAGAGCCGATCGTTCTTTAGGGGCGAAACAAGAAGGTCTAACGATTGTCCATTTTTTAAAATAAATTAATCGTTTCATGTAAAGAAGCTGTACGGTTTCCTTTCTATTTTTTTGGGGTTATTTTTAAACTGGATAGTTATTTTTTATTAAAATTAAAAGGCTATTTCCTGTACTTCACTCCGATTGTCCATTCTATGCCGCAACTTAGAATCCATTTCCGGTTGGTATTGATCATATATTGATTCATCTCCTTACACACATGTTGCTGTTTAGCTCGCATCTTGCGATGCTACTCGCATGTTGCTGTTTAGCTCGGATCTTGCGATGCTCGCTATTAAAGTATTCTTACAAATTACCTAATGTTACGTCAGTGACCTTCACCTTATTGGTATAGAAAAGAACAAAATAATGTCAGCATTGTTTCGGCATACATATAAAGAAGTGGTGGATGTGGCAGAGGAGATCGACCACTACATGAATTGTTATAATATATTTGTTTAATTATCGTATCACATGCATTCATATGTTAACATTATATGTTCTTCAAGCGATAAAGTATTTTTCTTGTGCTGAATCCCGTCGTTGTCACGACTACTACATTATCTAACATGTGATTTTATCTTTTATCATAGACAATAGTAAAACAAATGAAGGATATTTCATTAGACAGCTAAACATGCTAATCGATTACATATTTCTCAAGTCTCGAGATAACATATACGAAGAATTATAAATTACTAAATAAACGTTAGTGTAAACCTAATTGGGTATCAATATATGGATCATCGAAAAAAGCAGGCAACATTGGGCAAAGTACACAGTACACAGTAACAACAACAACAAAAACAAAGCAAAGCCCATGAAGTGGTGAGCCAGGTTGCTCTCAAAGGGTAAACAGTTCTTGTTTTCTTCTTATAAATCATCTGCCATGCTACTCATAGTCCAGTCTAGCAATAGTCTTGTCGGCGAGTCTAGTAATAGTCTTGTCGGCGAGTCTAGTAATAGTCTTGTCGGCGAGTCTAGTAATAGTCTTGTCGGTGAGTCTAGTAATAGTCTTGTCGACGAGTCTAGTAATAGTCTTGTCGGCGAGTCTAGTAATAGTCTTGTCGGCGAGTCTAGTAATAGTCTTGTCTGCGAGTCTAGTAATAGTCTTGTCGGCGATTGAGTAAAGACAAATATATGTAAAAGAAAAAGATTAAAAGTAACTTGTGATTTAAAGGAAAAAAATGAATTAAATATCTAGATTGAGAAGTGTGTACACCAATTTCGGAATTATTTTGTGTTTCGTCGCCAATTCTCACCTGGATCTTGTACAATATTGAACGATTTGTGGTTGATATGTCAATTTTAATCACATCTTAACCGATTTCAATGACACAGAACACACATTTGTAGATCATTAACATTCTAAGAACAATAGACGTAAATAATATAATTAGTATTCTTATTACATATAGTATATACACAATGATAAAGCACATTTTCCATCAAAACATATCCAACTTTTTCTCTCTGGCCAATAGCGGATGATTTGATTTAATACGTAGTACTTTCCATCCCTCTTGAACGTTCTTAATTTTTTTTAAATATATTTTTGTATATCAAAAAGCATTGACTCCAGGTGTTATATAAAAATAATCTATATATAATGTAATTGATTTATAATATCCACTGTTAAAAATAGATGTGGTAAATAAAGGAAGTGCGTCGTCATTACACCTCAATACGTTCGCATATAGACACAAAATCACCCTTTATTAGCTTCTGGCGACTTGCCAGAAGAGTTGTTTGTGTTTGACGGAAAGCAACACATTTTTTAAAGTTTTTGAACGAATCATTCTAGCATTTATATTCGCTTTTATAAAAGTAATTCTGAGTTAATCCCATGTTTTTAGGGAGCAATGGTTCGTCTTGCTCAATCTCTAGGGTTCTATGTAGGGCTTTGTTGATCATTATTTGTCTTGTTGTCCCATTTCTTTTGACCATTGTATTTCTTGCTCTTCTCCAGATAACGGCTTTCTATGACGCATTTGTTACCTTCAAACTTTTCTTCAAGAAAACGTTGATCATCTTTCTTCTATCTGCATTTATTGATGAAATACAGAATTTGTGTGTTCAAACAAAACTAAACTGCGTCTGTAAGCTCTATTTCATGTGCATGGTGTATACTTTCTATGACGCATTTCGTGTCTTCAAACTTTTCTGAAAGAAAACTTTTATCAACTTCTTTCTATATTGACATTTGTAGATGAAATACATATTTTGTGCCTTCAAGCAAAACTAAGCTGTGTCTATAAACTATATCATATGTGTATGGAATATAAGATATTTAGCTATTAGTAGGAACGATATGGACGTAAATGGACATGAGAGATTATTCAACGTTACACTCAGACATAAAATCAAGTAAAGGTAAAAGCGCTTTTGTTGTTCTGTATTTCACAATCACAGTAGGAATGTTAATGTAAGTGCATATGAAAGAGAACAAATAGTGTTCTCGTCTTTTTTTAGCGCTGACTTTATCAAAGATTCTCGGATATAAGAAACACAGGCACCTTTTTACAAACTACGAAACATTTGTATCATATCCTTCAGCTTATTTTGTAAGTTATTTTGATAAATATTCTCACAAAATTCCCCACTTCTGAATCAAACAGTCGTTTAGAAAAATG
This sequence comes from Bathymodiolus septemdierum, assembly GCA_963383655.1. NCBI lineage: Eukaryota > Metazoa > Mollusca > Bivalvia > Mytilida > Modiolidae > Bathymodiolus > Bathymodiolus septemdierum. The sequence goes on from OY726523.1 coordinate 11,204,823, forward strand.
ATCCCATTCGACATATATAAAAAATAGGTTGTGAGAGAAGACTATATGTATATAACTCGTACAAAGAACGGGACGTAAATGATAACCCATGTTTGTAGAATGCCATGTACATTCCTCCCAAGTAGAAGACAACTTGCAGCAGTTCTTATGAGCATCGATTATATTGATAAATGTTAGAGAATATCAAAGGGGCAATCACAAATAGACAATTTCAGGAAACTGGGGTGCGTTCAACATCGTACCTGCTAGGTTGAGCTACGTAGAAAAATCCTATTGAACGGAAAGCTAGCCTAGCCGCTGCATAGCTCTAGCTAGCTTAAAAAATGTCTGCTAGCTTTTGAATTCAAGATGGCGGCTAAAACTAAATTTAATTTCGTAAGGTAAAAATAGTGGCATTGCAGGAAGTGGCAACGCTTTTAATACGGATGATAATTTATTAAGGTAACGAGACAAATACGATTAGCTAAAATGTTCCAAGAAATATTCCGTATGATTGGCGCCATATTTGCTAGCACTGCTGCGTAGCTAATCGTTCAATAACGTTATTGCTATTTTACCTAGCAGCTAGACTAGCTGCTACGATATTGAACGCAACCCTGGTAACATATTGTACACAGAACAGAAAAAGCAAAAATTAAACAAACAAAAACACACAAACACAACACAATATGTGTTGGACACCATCTATAACATAGATGAAACGCGACGTGACATACGTCTTCAGCAACAGATATTGTAGCTAGCACAACTGGCACAAATCAGCAGATGTCGAAAAATTACCTCATGCTATAATGAATCATTCAGAATAAAATGTGACAATATTGTCTGTTACTGCATACACACATGTATATATAAACCAGTAAAAACAAAATTTGAATGCGAAAAATGCATATCCGTCTGCGATATTAAGAATGTTCAGCGAAAATCGGAATCTGGCGCGACGTATTGTAAATAGGTCGTTATAGAATTAAGTAATATAGAAAAGAATCATACTTTTGATACTTGTCATTTTAATGTAAATTATACAACAAAGCAAAAATTGTATTCCATTGCATTACGGAAATACAAGCACATATAAAAAGTAGCCAGCTTTGTAACTAAGGTAACGGGTGTCGCTAGAAGACCATGAACTGCTTACCCTAACAGAGTATCTGCGTTCACCTCGGATTTTAGTGTGGTTCGTGTTGTTCGATCTTTAGTTTTCTGTGTAGTGTTTTGTAGATCGTTGTTTGTCATTTTCTCCTTTTTCTCTTTGACATTTGAATGTTGTCTGTCCTACTTAGATTTACGGCTTCTGATTATCCATGTGGGATCTTCAAACTCTTCTTGCTCAAGCATGAATATGTTTACATATAATGCTACAAACAAAAACAAAATATAAGCTACCAGTACAATTCTTGGTATTAATTAATAGTGATTAATTGTTATTAGAATATTATTGTCGTATGACCATAATCTACCAGGCTTACCGTAGGATAAACAGCTTGATTGGAATTAAACTAACCTTGAAGATTTCTAAAGAATGTTAGAAAACATCAGAATACCCAGAGGCTGCTGGAAATACAACTTACAATAAGTAGTAATACGTAGACATATAGGTGGTACTATATAGTTCATGGTCCGATTTAATAGTACCATAGTTTAATAAGGAATGATCATTTGTAGTTCAACAACTTAGAAAAACAATGAAAGTTTAGCTGTATTGTTTTATCCATCTTCCCGAGGCAAGGCTACGTGACCACAAAGTGTCTGTGTATGGAGCCAAGGCCATATAGCATTAACAATTTCGCGGTTTATTATTGACCAATCAAATATATATATCACATGATATGAAGGTTAACAGACGCAATATCGTCATTTCAAATTTGTCATGTTATGTTATCTTATATTCGATTGCTAATTGTAATTTCAAAACGTTTGAAAATGCTTACTATTAGAGAAACATATTTTTTTTTAATTATCTTGTAAGCTGCAACTTCGAACTTAGTCTTACTCGTATTAATTCATGATTGAATATTGTACAGTAATCGGCAAGCAGGGTAAAGGGGGTCAATCTTTGTTTTGATAGAGAGTACTGTGTAAAGAAAATAGAAATGACGAAATTTCTTAAATACCATTGACCTCGAAATGTTTATCGTTACATGGCAAATTTCCATTGGACACTTTGTTGGCACAAACCACTTGCCTCGGAAAGACGGCTGTGTCCAGTATTCCGTTATAATTTGCAAAGCTTAGTCATAACATCTATTTCAACATCTAGCTATTTAAATGTGGCAGATATACAAAGACTTTATTCTGCTTCTAGCACAATATCACATTTTCTGGTACCCCTTTACACGCTTTGCCTCTTGACATTTGTTGAACCAGTTGTGCATCGTTGTGTATCAGTTAACTTCCTGTTGACAGAAAATATCAAATCAAACAACGGATAATCGTATCTAGAGCAAAATTGGAAGGCTAAGTAAACCTCGCAGTCGTCTCACTCACAATAACTTTTTCTTTCAAGATATTGCAATACTATTGTATATTTCTAATTTATGCGATAACAAAAACGAAAACAAAATAATAACAGAAAAATAAATGAAAAATTTCTAATAAAACAAAAACAAAGCCCCAATAAATAGGTGTTTTTTTTTTATATTAGAAGAAAAAAATATATGCATTGATAGTTACAATGAAAATGTATATGTCTAATTTAGTGCTCGCGACACGTTTCTGGATTAACTTTCATTAGGGAGGATCATAGTCAAAAGACTGGAAGGACCTAAACAGAACAACCAAACTTGTCCAAGGCTTTCTCTTCCTGGGGGAGATTCTCCTTAGTTGTGATCAATTACATTTTAATGGACTGTAAGTTTTAAATATAAATATATCAAATAAACCATGTCAGTGTTGAAACAATGACTACTAGGCGGATGATATCACCGGGGACTAATAGTCCATCAACATAGGTATCGACCCATTGATAGTAAAAAACGTAGATGTCTATTTTATTTCTTTAGTGCGCAAAAGATTGGAAAGTCCAATAACCTAAAAGTCATTGAGAGCAAGTAAATCTAAGGGACTAAACATTATAGCCAACATTGGATAAGGTTACCTATTGTCGTCATACATTTCAAAATGCCATTTGAAAATTAAAAAAGAAAATCATAAAACAATTGTTTTATGTGGAAGGCCCTTTCAATCCCGTTTTGCACCTCAATCCATAAAGCGACCATCTTCAAATATATGGGAACCACGAAGGATTAATTCAACTCCGTGCTGATGAAGTTTGAAATCCGAGATAACAACAATTTTACCTTAATGTCAACAGGAAAGTTTTGCTGACCAAAAACCCAGGTTTTAAGCAAATAATCAAATAATTATATATATTTTATTCTTAGATGTAAATGTTTTTGTGACATCCGCTATCTGGATGGGTTTTTGTTTTTTTTGGGGGGTTTTATTTAATTTACATAGTTTTTCTAATACAACAATATTACATGAAGAAAATAACTCATTAAATTTAAAGGTATTGGCATTATTACAGGAATAACTCGGTAAATATGTTTTCCAAATTACCCATTTCGATATACAAATTACTAAATTCACTAAAAGTAGATCTTCAGTTATTTTTCCCTCATACACCCCAATGATTAAGTTTTCCTCAACAAGTACTATATTCTTTTCAAAAATGATATTAAAAATGTGTTTTAATTCATCTAAGACATGTTTAATTTTATGACACCTGAAAAACAAATGCATAAGGGACTCTATTTCATTTTTACAAAAATTACATTGACCATTTGATTTTCCCATTTTTTGTAATCTATACTCTGAATAGACAATGTTATGCAAACATTTCCATTGAAACTGGATAATGCTTTGTTTACATTTAATCTTGTTCAGTATATACCAAATTGATATCCAGTTAAGTTGCTTTTCATAAAATGTATCCCATTTTAATTGACATTTTGGCGTGATTGGTTTACGTATTTCTTTCTGGATATTCTTCAGTTTCAGCTCTTTTGGAACAATGATTTTATTATTATGATTTCTAATATTCAAATTACTATCTATTTTTAAACCTAATGATTTTTTTTATCTTTTCGTTATCATCTGATTTTAATTTCTTAACAAAATTTTCTGGTATTGATCTTTTTTTTTGCCCATTCTGATATCCAATTCCTTTTATCATCCAGTCTATTAAATATAGTCTGATTATCAACAAAGGTATTGTTGTTTTTGTCCCATATATCGTTTATTTTAAATATATTATTTCTCAAAAAACGATTGAAAAAAAAGTGGATTTCTATTAAATTTGATCTCAGAGTTACCAAATATGTTTTTATCTAAAATGTCATTTTTAGACTCCGTAGAACATGACCCCAACAAATTGTTCCATGTTTGTATAGCGTCTTGAGAGTATTTTGCAATGGATGCAATATCTAAACCTTTAATATCGGAGCATTTACAAAGAAAACAATCAACTCCAAATGTATTATCGTATTTCTGTGACCAGTGTTTACCTTTCGCATTCCATGAGTCCATCTCACTGATGTATTAACGCAGCCATGTTTAGGTTGTCGCCTTAGAATAGAGTTATCGACCTTTATAAGTTAATATTAGATTTTTTCTTGTTTGTTATTCAAAGAGGTAATCAAAATCCGTACATCGAAGAAGAACAGACAACACAATGACCAAGCGAAAAAGGACAAAAGGACAAACAACGATCTACAAAACATGCATATAAAGCTAAAGATCGAGTATGACGAACCCCACTAAAAACTGGAGGTGAACTCAGGTGCTCCGGAAGGGTTAGCAGTTCCTGCTCCACTAGTGACACCCGTCGTGTTAATCTAGTTACAAACCCGGTGATAAGTCATGAATGACGAAAGGACCGGGAAGTGTTTACGACAAGTGGAACATATCCGTGGTCATTTGTGACACAGATATTCCATATCGGTCAACCAAGTCATGGTGGCGACCGTAAAACTTCCGAAATGATGACTTCAACTTAACTGGCAACAGGAGTGTCAAGGGAACTGCTTCCCATGATTTTCATAATATACTATATATAGATACTGCTAAGAGCAAGGAAGGATGTTTGAAAAATAAGAGTATACATTTTTATGTTATACATTTTCCTCCATGAAATATTCAGAAATCTTAAGCTTTAAGTGAACATTCTATTGGGTGTGCATGTCAACCAAGCTGGTCTTATGTTTCTGGGTTGATTGTTTTTTGTTTGATTTTTCTTACTCGTGGACTATTAGTCCCCGAGGGTATCCTCCGCCCAGAAGTCAGTGTTTCGGAACTGACATCAATTATTAGATATAGCATCATTGAAACTTACAGTTCCTGAATAATGTAAGTATAATCAAAACTAAGGTACCCATCCTTCAGTCATAGATGATATCTTGTTTAGCTTGATTGCTAAGCACTTTTAAGTTATTTTGCTTTCCATTATTTCGATATTGAGCGTAGCTGATGAAGGTTACTCCAGAAACGCGTCGTGTGCACTAAATTTGATATCTACGTTTTTATTGTTCAGAGTAAATGTTATATGGGTTATTTCTTTTTTCTTCTTAATACATTAATGTTATTTATATTTTAAGCCATGCAAACGAACAGAAAATTTTACCGGGTCATTGTCAAGAACTATATTTAAATAAAAATTCATAACATAAAATTAGACAGTTATAATCCATATCAATATAAGTATTGTATTCATTGATCTTATTACTGTTGTTCAAGGTTTTTCTTATGTAACGACATATATAAATAACCATACATTGAACTCACTTCATACATTCAAACAACGATTTTATATAAATAAATAAATAAATAAATAAATAAATAAATAAATAAATAAATAAATAAATAAATTAATTAATTAATTAAATAAATAAATAGTATTTTATCATTTCTAATTCTATAGACATTTTGAAAATATCATTTATTTTGTCTTTTAATAAAATATTGTGTTTAGGCCCATCAATCTATTTTAACACCGCCACTTTTTTATTAAGGTGCCTGTATCAAGGAAGAAAGATGAGTGACAAAGTATTTATTTGCCTCTTTTCTACGATTTTTCTATTGAATTTTGGACAATGTGGTTTGGCTTTCCGATCTTTTGGCTTTTATCGTACCTGATGATGGTTATTCCAGAAACGCGTCGCGTGCACTAAATTTAATATCATGTACTGTGTCAATGTCAAGAGTTCTATTTTTAACAAAATTCTCAACATAAGATTAGAAATCCCTAGAAATATTGTGTGCATTGATCCGATTATTGTTTTTCAAGGTTGTTGTTATGTAACGATATACAATACTTGAGAAGATCTTTAAAATAATGACCCGAGACATACCACCTGATTCTATGTACGTGACAACGAGGAAATCTAATTAATCCACATTATAATAACAGACATGACATGACTACCAATAATAAACATAATTATATGATTTTAGAAAAAGTTAATGTTACCTAAAACAAACATAAACCTCTGATCTGGGGAAATGTTAAAATTGAACAAATGAGCTTAGTATCTTTTTTTAATGCCAGTCATGTACCTGAAGTCTGATATAAACGGATAAGTAATTCACAAAGGTGAATTCATCACCTGAATTAGAATTAAATGCCATAAAAATACATTTTTCATAAAACTATTTTTATTGCAAAGTAATATGCATTATCACACCATTTATATGAAAACATGACCTATTTAAGGAGATATGAGTTATTAATAGAAATTAGGGTACTATGTTAAATATTAAAACCGAAAGCACCCAAGAGTAAATGAATATCAAATAAGTCCTAAAATAATATCTAAGCTGCTACTATCAATAATTGTATTTGTAACAGGGTGGGCATGCAGAGACCGACTTACTCACAAAACCTCTTAATGTGATGCCATCCATAATGATGACGGTATTTGTAAGACTAACTCACCAGTATGCTGTTTTCTTGTTGATAACCCTGGATCATGGAAATGCAATTTTATGCACCAAATAATATGTAAACCAGAAAAATGTTCAGATGTAGCATTTAAATATAACAGTAAACAGCACCACTCAACAGGATTATGGACCGTTTCACACGAATTTTAGTGTATAATGTGACTGTGAAATATACACCAGAAATTAAGTAGCTATTCCTTTACTAGTTCTTGAATTTGTGTCTAAATGTAATGTTGGATAGTCTCTCATGTTCATTTACACCATTCCTCGTCCGTACTAACAGATGGATTATATATCTAGTGTAGTGTTAAATGCCAACGATCAAATCACATACAATTATAAACATAAAATGGGCAGGAGATATTTGCTACTTCAATTTATATTTGGCTAATATATAGGTAAAAAGAAATCCATATCAGAATTCAGTAGTTACTTGAAGTCTCAAAACCATACATGGGCATACTCTATGTGATATTTATGCATGAAGGTGGTTACTTTAACTATTTGTACATATATTTGTTAGTAATAATATAATATTTGTATCACAATGTGTTTAAGTTTTGATTAAAAAGATATTACCAAAATCTCCACTAAAATAAAACTAGGAGTGAGTGACTAAAATTTGCTTCTACAGTTAAGGGGGTACCATACACTACAGAGAGATAACTCTTTAAGATCAGTTGAACGTTTTGATCATATAATGTTTGTATGCAGATTTCAAGCATCTCTGTGATCAAAACCACAGAGAGAAAAGCTGCTATGTGGCTAGTGAATTCATAGCTCTGAGTCTGTTGGTTGGAATTTGATAAAATTTTGATATTTATTACAGTGGATATATTCAAACACACTGCCAAAAAAATAAGGAAATTAAACGAGCAGATCAAATTTTACCTGAAGTGTATGGTACCACCTTAAAGTGTCCATATAAAGAGAACACTATTAGTCTTTTTCTTAAATCTTACCAATCAGTCAGTTATTTGAAAATTACCATACTGTAATGATAGATATCATATTTTGTCGGAAACTTTTGATGCTTCGAGGATGAGACGCAGGATCCATTCTTTGATGCTTTGCAGATTGTGTTATCTTATGACAAGTTTGAAGATGCCAAAAAAGGGGCAATCAGAAGCCGTAAAACGAAGACATACAGACAAAATACAATGACCAAAAGTAAAAGGACAAAAAAGTGGCTAAAATTCTAAAACAGATAATACAATAGCCAAAATATAGCAAGACATTAAATGAGTCAACACATGTCACAGAAAACTATAGATTGTGCAATACAAACCCCACTGAAAACCATGGGTGAGATCAGATACTCTGGGAGGGTATTCAATCAAATTATTGGAAGACATACTCTATGTATTGTGTTTGGCCAGGATATGGATTTCCAACATCATATGTCGTGGGTATTTTTGTGTTCAGTTCTTTTTGTTGATATTGATGGAATTGATGACCATCACTGTTTAAACTTTCTTTTGGTAGTATCATGCGCAATGAAGTGTATCGGAAATAAACATATTATATTATTGACTTTTACACCAATTTAACATTTCTAAGAGTATTAACGACCGAGCACGTATAACACCAAAATCTACTTGACATTAAAAAAAGAAGAATTTTAATTGCGTTATATAAATTGTGATCGGTGTTATGGTCAGTCTTTTGGTTATATTTAATGATTACTGATTCATTCTATTTATTCTCCTTGCATAGATGTTTTCGTCAAAGTTCAAAGGTCTTTGCTTGGTGACACACATATTATATAATTCCCCCACTGACCTAGTTTTCTATATCAACAGTTAGTATTGTGACGGTAGATTTTGAATGAAATATGACATGGAAGTGAAATGTGGGTAATCTGTCTATATCTATAGGGAACAATATGGCAATCTCGAATCTTAATCTTTTACTGAAAATAGATCTTCGTCAACTGAGATGTGGTATATAACGAGAGCACTGTTAAATTTCAAAATTGAAGGAACTCATAAAAAAAAGTGGCGAGCATAAAATAGTCCAGACAATAATACCAAATTCGGAATAAAAGAAAAAAATCTTAAACTGAAACAAAAAACCTGAAATCACACGTAGTTCTGTTGTTGACTTATTATATGTAATTGTCTCATTATCAAATAGTCTCGTTCCACAAGAATTTACTTTCAAAATTTTCTCTACGGAAAACAAATTCTGTGGCTAGTTCATATGGCAATGTGGAAGCTAAAGTGGAATGTGTTTGCAAAATCACAAGTGGGTCTATAATTATTTTGTATTGGTCAACAGATGATTTTTTGTGGTTTATGATAAAAAGTGCATAGCATTACATATTAATTCCTCTGCGGAAAAATCCATTCACTATGACTAGAGAGTGTCATTTACAAATAGTAAAACCTGCCTTAAAGGGTACCTCTATATGGCAAATCACTGTCTATAAAGGGCAGTCTCATTTTCCCAGTTATGAATAGTGCATATAATTTTAACATGCATATACAAGGCAACTGCTCATAAAAGTCACTTTGTCATGTTCCCATGAGTGGCCTTTATATACAGGTTTGACCTTTGTCATGTTCTCATGAGTGGTCTTTATATACAGGTTTGACCTTTGTCATGTTCCCATGAGTGGTCTTTATATACAGGTTTGACCTTTGTCATGTTCCCATGAGTGGCCTTTATATAGAGGTTTAACTGTACATTACATGTTATGGTAAAGATAACCAGAGAGTAGAATCATCCAACAAGGACAGTATGTTGTCTTTTTTTTGCTTCTTTCTTTTAAAGTGAATTGTAAACAGAATTAATTCTTTTCTGATTTCATTTATTGTTACATTTTCCATATGCTTGCATCATTCTGAGAGACTTTTATGCTTAATGATCTTAAATTGTCAATAGCAGCGTGTAATTTTGATATAGACTATATTGTTGTTATTTGTTATTCATTTTTGTGGGAGGTAATTTCTGGTTTTAGGTGATAAGGGACCAACCAATTCCTAATCGGAGTGGTGTGGGGGTTGGCATTGTTTGGTCGGACAGAACTGTTGTTGATAAACTAAGAGTATACAGTATATTTGAAGCAGTAGAAAATTATTTTTGGCGTGACAGATTAATTTGCCATTGTGGATGTATTATCTTATACCACATCTATATTTACATTCATATATTCGCAGTATCAAGCCAAGGACCTGGATTTCCAACGTCATTTATCGTGGTATCTTTTTTTTTTTGTTCGATGGTATTAGGTGAGAGATAGTTGTTCGTTTTGTTGATATTGGTGGAATTGTTGACCATCACTGTTTAAACTTTCTTTTCATAAATATGAACTTATGCTTATTTTGTGACAACAACATCTCTGAAAATTCGTCACATTAAGTATTTATTATATTAATTGTTATTTCCAGAGACCAAATTTCTGTTTTTCCCAGGCATTCGGAAAGGATATTAAACTCGACCTATTCCCTCTTTGTCGATGTCCAACCAGTGAAGTTCGTCATCCGACTGATGGGTTTGATTTGACGACTTTTAAGTCATATCAGCTGCCAATGTATGTGCTATTGTTTATATTCTAGCTTGAAATAATATCTTTGACTTTCATTAAAAATTTGATTTAATTTTTATTATTTTATTGACAATTTGATTAAATTTGTGAAAATTATTGACAATTTGATTTAATTGATTAATTCTTTATAGTAATATCAAAATGTATTGACCATTGATCATAAATCATAACATTACATGAGTCATAATATTTTGAAATGTTTTGTAAAGCGATGTGGATAATTCATTTCGTCGCTCAGAGCGATGGGAAATTTAAATTGGTCATTAGACTTGTTCTAACCACCGGATTATAGAACTGGACTTCACACCGTGAGAAAATATTATGATACTATGAACAAATAGAGTCGTTCAGATAAATGTTTTAATCGTGTATTTTGTAAGGAAATGTCTTTTAATCTGTGGTCAATAATCTTGCATATGGCAATATTTAATCATAATATGATTAAAGAGTGTGTAATATTTTCGTAAGCCAAGATTACCTGATATGCGTTTTGTATTTTGTTATCAGTTAGTAATCGATACAATTATATTGAAACCAATGAAGCTGAATCGTCATCAAAACATGTCATTGCTTCATGAAGCATTTCTCATCCAAAGCAAATGCAGACTATGTTATAAACAAATTCCTTTCAAATCTCTTAATTTGCTAAATTCTTGAAAATATCCATTTAATGACTATTAGTCCACGGATATATTCCACTTATCCGAAGCGCTCCCCGGCCCTCATTCATGACCTATCACCGTGTTTGAAACTAGAGTAACACGACGGGTTCCACAAATAGAGCAGGAACTGACTACCTTTCCAGAGAACCTGATCTCAACCCCTGGTTCTTCGTGGGATTCGTGTTGTTCGATCTTTAGCTGTATGTGTAGTGTTTTGTAGATCGTTGTTTGTCCTTTTTCTTTTGGCCAATGTGTTGTCTGTCTTTCGATTTAGGGATTCTGATTATCCCTTTGGTATCATCAAACTCTTCATATAATCGCCCAGTAGTAAGTTTTCGGTACTGACATGGTTTATTAGATATATTTATTTTTGAAATTTACAGTTCCTAAATAATGTAATTATTATCAAAAATAAGGTTTTCCTCCTACAAGCATAGGTGATCTTAGCCGATTGCGGCTATCCTGTTTTTTGTTTGTTGTTATCTAATATTCGATGTATCATATTCATGCGGAGAACACGCCTATAAACAATAAAGATATAAGGTAAAATGTGGCCTGGAATGGGTATTCTTATGGGTATGCCAAAATTTAAATTGGGACAAAATGGATAGGGTCGGAAAGGTTTCCTTGCAACAGGTTCCTACCATGCTAATTAGAAGCTCTGAAATAAAACGTTTATATCTAATTCAGTGTGCATTTGTGTGTTTCTGGTATAACCTTCATCACGTGACACTCTCCCAAAACTAAGCATTCATTTATGCACAGTTCTAAGGGCAGCTTCATCAATTGCTTCTTTCCGAACAACCAGCGTACGCCGATATGCTGGTCAATGTTGGAAATATATCCTCAGTTGCAACAACGATTGAATCGGAATATATATAACATTTAATTAAATTTTTGATCACATAATTGAATACATCTGAAATTATCTTAATTACCTTTAATTGCAAATATATCTACATGTAGTTTAAAAATGATAATACATTGTTATATCTAAAACTACTGCACAAGTGAATTTTCAATTTGTTATTCTGATGACCGTTCCCAGTGCTGAACTCACAGAGCTGCACAACCCGCCCCCAGATTGGCGAATAGAGATGACCCTGTCGAAGGAGATTGGCGGTTATCCTGCTATAATAAGAAAAGCCTGATCGCGGATAATATGTCTGCTCGTTCAAAAGCCACCACAGAAAGCTAAATTATTAATTCCTATTCAATTCCTCGTAATTGTTCAGTAGCGTTCAAAGTTGGCGCTCCTGTTGTCCCATCCATCACATTTTTTGTATATTGATTTTTTGGCATTGTTGAATTGTTGTCTTGATTATATATAATATATGAGATATTTTCCGATGGACATTAAGGATCCACTATTGAATTAATCATTCTGCTATGGACAGATACAACTGCTTTTACTGCATATGGTAATTAATCAAACCAAATCCGCCATAACAGACGTGGTTTTGAAACGTTGCTACATCCAGTATTTGCATAGAAATGGCAAAAATGATTTTTTTTATCGATTTCATGCCTTTTTGCTTTTTTCATACACGAGATGAAGCGTTAGAACTCCATTAACCGGTTTAATATCACCACATGTTTTATTGTATTATGAAGGATTTCAACGTCATATATCGTGGTCTTGTTTTTGTTCAAAGGATTGAGGTAGGAAGTTGTTCATGTTGTTGATATAAGAGGAATTGATTACTATCACCATTTAAGCTTTCTTTTAATGACCCAATGTATATCATTGACGTCCGGATATCATTTATGGGAGGTTCTACAAATTCAATGTTTATATCAAAACACTAAAGGCAAAATAACAATTGACATTCAATCAACCACAACAACACGAACAACTTCACTGACTCGCCGTATACTCCGAAGACCTTAAGCAATACGGTGACAGAAACTGATGGGCTCAGTCCTGACTAGATACAAACCCTATGAAAAAACATTGGTATATACTGTTTCTCCGCCAAGTACGCAGCTTTAAGGAGTAACAGCAAATACTGGTTGGCTTGGAATCAAGATAATTTGTCCGGGTAGAGATCCTTTGGAGATCCATTTCTATCCGCAGACTGTTGTTTCAGTAAACTAGCTTTATAAAGATCCAATTAAGCACGTTGGTCTAATACAAATCGGACATCATCATTATCATCATCTTCATTTTATTGAATATAACTTCTTTGCGCTATGACATAGCTGAACAATAGCTCATCTGCTGTTACGTAACAACCACTCACTCATAATCTTTGTTGTGACGTCAGTTGGAGAAAGAGAATATGTATCTAATAGCAATCAAACCTCTTTTTCTCTTGTCTATTCGGAAAAAGTGATACCACTTATGTTCTTTGTCGGTTGAAATACGTTTATGAAATATTCGTATTAAAGGGCCTTTGTAATGTCGATAGTGTTCCAATTAAGACTAAGGAATACAACTTTGCCTTACATTTAAGTGTTCCTGTATTATGTAGCTGAACTATGAAGTTCGTATTACCTCAACGGTATCTGCTGGTTGTCATAATTAATTGTTCATGTTATTTAAATTTATATTGTCAATTAGGGCACATGTTCGTAGTACTAGAGGTAAATCTAATTACATAAATGTTTGATTTTAAGGTAAAATACAATCCTTCTTACCTATGCCTTATACTCAAATCAAAGTACATGTATATGTACCAGGAAACGTATTTCTAATATTGTAGCAAATTAGCATATTCATTCCTTATAATGAAAGAACGATACATCTGATATATTGTTGAAAGTATCGTTTAACATCATAACACAAACTCTATAATTAAAGTAGGTATTATGCAATCACTTGGTGGAAAATCAGAAATCTTCAGCTAGTTTGCAAAGATCCCTATGTTACTAAGAATAGTACAGATGAGGTTTTTTTTATGTAAAATTCATAGGGACCTACTACTTTAGTACAATTTTTTTTTATAAAAACCGATCATATCCCTGCTTCAACTTATCCAAGAAAGCAACCTATCTAAGTTTGAGGACTGTCAATTTATTGATACAAACGTAGTCCTAGTGTTTCAATCTAATTTATGTCTTGCTTCCCGTGTGGAGTTGTCTTTGAGATTATAAATGGTACGTGTACAAACGACATTTTCATAAACTGGTGACTTTGAACGTACCTGATGAAGTTTATTCCAGAAGCGCGCAATGCGCACTAATTTAGATATCTATGTTTCTATTACATAAAAAAATACATAGAATTTCATAATAATTATGTTTTTGCTTCTAAAATCAGCTTAATGATGAGGGGGGGGGGGTCTATGTTGCATGCTATTATTATCACATTAATAATTGGTTTAGTTATCAAAGGAGATTCTAACCTTGATGGTATTCCAGTATGCCTTAAAACTTAGAAAACAAAGGTACCACGAACATGAAAAATGATCTAGGATAGCTGACGCCTATTCATTGGAAGTTAAATTTCGAGTTATTCTACACTATTCCACCAATTAACGAGAAAAAGGAAATATACGATAGAGAATACCGAAGGGACAATCACAAATGAACAATCCATAGACACTGGCAACATAGGGTACACAAGAGGAAGAAAAACACAGCAAAACACAACACAATATGCGTTGTACACCACTATGCGCAAACAAACACAAATAACGTAAATAAGACAATAGAGGTAAAGAAGATCTTCATTTAAATTATAATTTAACCAATCAATTAACTTTAAAATCCTGGTTCTGTATCGGTTAATTAATTTATTCGGCATTTGCACTTTCGTTTTCCTGATTTTAAGACAGTGATATTATTACAATAATCTGTTTGCGTTGCTATTTTAAAGTCAATGATTTTGCGATGTCAAAAGGAGGATTAGAGATTAAAAATAATCATTAGTTTCAACAATAAACCATTCTATCGGTGATATTGATATGCATGCTTAAACGCCATTTTCAACACTATTTCAGTTATAACGTTGCTTTCAATGTTATGAATGCGGTACATCAGAGCTTGGAGAAAAGCACAGACCCCCGCCACATGTTACTGACAAACTATTTCAACAGAAAGGGGGAACAATCAGACGACGAACACAGACACACAAGTCCAAAAGATAATAATATAGCTACCTATAATAATAAACACTACGAAACCAAACCATAGATTTACTATTTAATTGGAGTCTTGGAATATAATTATCCAAGCGAAAAAGGCATTTACCTTTAAGCTTTGTAATTCCATATTTACTTGTGAAATAATAAAATAAATAAAAACATTGAAAAGCTAAAATACCACAATGCCAAAACAATTTCAAATTATAATAGAAAAATCCAGGAAACATGGGTAAAATCGATATCCCTAACGCACATAGATATATATATATATGACCACTCACTGCCCTGGGTTGATACTGGTATTTCAATTAATACAATACATTAAACACATTTAAATCTACATAAGTGTATTAAAATATATTGTGCTTTATTGAAAAATAACACATAAATAACGACAAAAATATAATATTCATATGAGCATATAATGATAAACATATATTATTAAAATTGTTGTTTTCTTATTGTTGTCTGATAGTTGTTTCTTGGATATATTGTTACATCAAATTCCGGACAGTTTTCGTATCCGCCTCCGAATATGATTCTTACGCTTGATACAATACTAGTGGAGAGTAATGTGCGGATCGGAGCTGGAATGGCAAGGGAGTTTGTTGTTACATGTGTGGTTCTGTCCAGAATTCGAATCTGTGTACTGTACTGGTACAAGTGATGTATATATTACCATTTTCTGAAACGAAGTTAAAGCGATAATTAGTGATTATCGTAGAAAATGAAAATGCTATTTTCTAAGATAACCTTTCCCAACTCAAAAAAAAAGTGCGGATTTAAACTCTCCCTCTTGATATACAGCATTTTAGTAACCAAGTGAAATATCATGTTTCCTCCTTGCACTTTTCAGTGCTTAACTTGCATCAAGGTTATGCGTGTCTAAAGCCATTTTCAACAGTAATGTTGGAGATTTTGTTTGATGGGGGAAACTAGAGATCCCAGAGTAAACCAATGCTATAGTTGCTGGACATTCT
The DNA here is from genome assembly GCA_963383655.1 of Bathymodiolus septemdierum. Taxonomy (NCBI): domain Eukaryota; kingdom Metazoa; phylum Mollusca; class Bivalvia; order Mytilida; family Modiolidae; genus Bathymodiolus; species Bathymodiolus septemdierum. The sequence goes on from OY726523.1 coordinate 11,221,045, forward strand.
TCCTAAGAAATGAAATTAAAATTGGTACCATTAAATAAAGGTAATAACAAAATTACCGAACTCCGAACAATCTTACAAAGGGAAAGTCAAAGCTCATAATTATATAAACAGACAAAGTCAATCAACAACCGGAAAACTGTGAAAACCGTAATGACCCTGACTTGGTACAGGCATTTCCAAAGAAATGGTGGGTTGAATCAGATTTTAAGGCGCCAAACCTCCCGCTCTCATTACGGTTCAAAGGTTCCGGCTGTCACTGTAACAGTATTTAAATACAGGAACAAAATAGGTAAAATAGTTGTCAAAGCAGTACCATATTCGGTGACGTAAATGTCAAAAATATTTTTACGTCACACATTGACAAAAAAATTCTTGACATTTTTGACTTCTTTATCTTTATACATTTTCACTATATGAAAATGCATCGCTTATAATTTTTTCTGCAGAAACGGAATATATTTCGACAAGATATTGGTATCGGAATATAAACTTTTTAAGAGATCGAATAAGGCGAATCTTTTTATAGCCCTGGTCCAGTAGCCTGTTTTTCAGATGAAGATGACGTTTCAGGAAATCAGAATAACTGCTACTGGCCCTTGCATAGCGAATCAATTGCGAGATGTAAACACCATATGCAGGAGAAGCTGGTATATTGCTGCACATGTTTGGAAAATTTATGATTTTAAAATTGAAGTCGTCCCGCTTATCATAAATTTTAGTACTGAGTTGACCACTGTCGTCAACTTAATTCACTGTCATGATTATGTCTATAAAATTAATTTATGTATTAAAATATAGTTAGATAACGTTCTAAATATATGGTTTTATCCTGAATTTTTCTTTTATTTGTACATATAGCCCGATTGTTTATACACAAGTATGTTTTATTTCTAAAGGTCTTCTAGTTAGGAAAATTAATCTATACATTTTTTTTACGCCAAGATGTAGCTTAAATATTGCTAGAGTTGGTGTTAATCAATCAATCAATAAATCGATCAATCAATCAATGCATTCTTATAAACAGTCTCGGGTTTTTTTAATGTTTATTTGGTGATCGGAAATGTTTTACGTGTTACCATGGAAACTATTCCATGTTAATTTTCAAGCATATACATGAAACTTAACTATTTGATTCCGGATTTCAAAATGTTGAGCTAAATGATAGAAATGTTTTGTTTGTTGTTGATAAATGTCAGCAAAACAAACAATCATATCTCACCTCAAACCATTAAACACAAAAAAGCCACGACATATGGCATTTGGAATCCTGATTCATGACTTGGAACAGGTACAAAAATGTGGCTGCGTTAATTTTCATTGTCTTTTTATTCATGGTTAAGTAATTTCAACTCACATTTTTTATGGCAAGTCTTATCTTCTGTTCTACAACCCTCTGTCTGTCCTGTGTCATATATATTCACAAATATTCCCCCAAACTCCTACCAGGAATAACACTGATTTCGATGTGTCTTTAACAAACTTCGATGCAATTGTTAGCCATTCTGGTATTCTAACTCTGTCCTTGTCTAGTCCATCTCCAATTTGACGAAGGCCGATCCCAGTTTGAATGCTGTTGTGTGTTTGGTGTTCGTCCATGATTCTAGTATAACAATAAGCATGTATTTTCACTAACTATTCTGTACGTGTAGATAATTAGAAGTGAACACACAAGAGATCGCTTTATATATTACCAAATTCTGACGATTCTGGTTTGGCTATATTTGAAACTTTAGAAATTAGCATCGAAAAATAAAGACACTTAATATTATATTATGATATCACAGTCATTGTTATGTGGCGCTATGCTTGTGTAATTACGCTTTTTCTATTATCATCAAATGATTACATGTACTCGGAATAACCATATATATCAACAAAATTAAATTAGGTTAAAAAAATCTATTAATAAAAAAATATACATTCATAATTTTTAAATATTTGTTTACCAATATCTTAGCGTGACCTATATAATTATCTTCCGTGTTGTATGCTTAGTTTTATATAATCTATTTGGGGTGTGATCTATTTATAAATATCAACATTAATTGAAATTAATCATCGCTTAAATAAGATTCTTTACATCTTTCTTGTTAATTTTTTGTCTATGAAATTTTTCGATAGAAAAAAAAATCATACCACCCCATCCCCCTAAAAACTAAATAGTTGTACCCTATAAGTAATAATCTGACCCTGTAGTTTTCAGCGAGATATTCTGATAGTCTGAAAAATTGTCTTAGGGTAATATTTTTTTCATTAAAAAAATCATTGAAGGAAATATGTTTACACTTGTGTTAAGTATTAAGAAAAATCGTGTATTAAATTCGGAAATGACACTGCATAATATTTAAAACCATTTGTTGGGGTAAAATTGAGACAACTTGTAGCTTTGTAGCTTGGATAAAGCGAACTTGTTTCCAATTGGAACTTTTAACATTATAACCTTTTGTACATTGTAATTTGTAGAATACAATCTCACCCACATGCTATAAGTATATAAGTATATCACAAGTAAGGAAGATTTGTATGTTGTACAAATTTGAAATAAATTTAAAAGTAACCTGGAGTAACATATCATAAGAATCTATTAATACTTTTCGGATAATACATTTTCCGTTACAAAAGTGTAAATTTTCAAGAGCAAATATAATTTTGTTTAACAGAAACAATCGTACTGTATTGTATTACCATGAAAGCAGTGTATGGGCCGATCTATTTTTCGACGAAGTCGTATATGATCGCTTTTGACCTACTTTTGTTATGGACGCTGTTGCCTAGCAATTTTAAAGATGAAAATATTTTCCAACTTTTTGATTGGAGAATAATACAAATTCGGAGAACGGAGTTAAAATGCTTGCAGTGATTTTCCGACTGTGTTTTTTTGGGCCGAATATCGGCCCCATTCCAATGTGAAAAAGTCTTTTCCCCAATTTCATGGGTGAAAATTCCCAATAGCGTGGTGATAAAATTATTCGTAAAAACTGGCTATAAAGCTTTTTCAAATGACATTTTCACGCTTATGACCTGGTTTCTATTTGTTTTGATTAACCAAGTGAAATACTACGCACAAGATACCGGGAACCAGTACAGTAAATTGGGTCGCTTGATTTGTTTACCGGACTGCGATAAAGCTTCAGAAAACGAAAGCGGAAATCTGTAGTATTTGGAATAAATGTTTATTTAAATAAATTTAAAATAACATTTTAATAAAAAACAGTAAATATATCATGTGATTTGATAAAAATAAAAATGTCACGATGTTGCATAATTTGTTAAGAAATTGGCCAGTAATGATGGAAGCAAGTAACCTACATGTAACTTGAATTAAATAAAGTGTTTACTTCCCCCAGGAGAAAAATGAGGTTGATGACGTTAATAAAGCTAGTGAAACTGTTTGTGCTTTGAAGTGAGTCCGACCCACTACTGTACCGGTGATGTCGTCTATCTAATCCCATAAAAAAACCTATTCCAGGTATTCCAGTACTCAATAGATGTTGTTGCAGTTAATTATGCTGTTTTTGCAATTAGTATCTAATTAATTATTACCTGTGATGTACCTGTATTTTATGTCAAATATTACAGAAAAAGGGAAAATATGTGAGTGAAGTAAGTGTTATTAATAAAAATTAGAAATTGGAATGAAACATTTTTTTCATATGGAGTGAAATCAAGTATGACATAAATAGTAAAATATCTTTTCAAAAATATTTGTACCTTTGAAAAAAAACCATGAATCATAAGAATTTCATTACAAAATGAATAGTAACAAACATAAGCTAAGACATGCTTGTTTATTGTTTCATGTAGTTTAAAAATAAATAATAAGTTCTATGGATGTTGAAATATAAATGTATTGATAGAGATATCACTTATTCATGTATGTATTTGTATGTTTTTTTTATTAAAACAAAAATGATAAATTAATATATATTAGTTCTCCATTCTCTAATCAAGGTTTACCTGCAGTTACTAGTAATAAGTTTTTGTTTATACACCCTAAGCCCCAATGTTTGCACATTGTTTATACAATAATTACAGCTATTCCCACTTGAAATTTGAGATTTTTTTATTGAATTAAAAAAAAAATGGGATTAGGTGGAGTCAACCCTACCGGTCACCGACACTAAGTACTGATGCACCATGCCCAGAAGCTGAACGCCTTGTTACCACTGCGATTGTTACTCCAAAAACAACCAATTCAAATTCTTTATTACCTAACACAGCTTCAAATGACATCCAACAACATGTAAATAGTGGTGATGTTGATATTCGCAATCTGACCATCACTCTGATTTGGACAGTTGTGTTCCAGAGGTCATGGTACCAGATGCCAGGGTGTTCAGTTCAATGAAAAATGAACAAAAATACCCATGGCTATATGACAGTGTGATACACCAAACGTATTTAAGTAAGTTTTGTGAACTGTTTTGTGGTCATTCTTCCTCATCACAAGAATTTGTTACTGTTGGCATAGCCTTGGTACAGTATGATTGCTATTCTATTACGGACCTCCAAACTAATCAATGTATTGCTCTCTCCATCTTTTCCCAATTCACATCATTTACGCGCTAATTTCCCCAATTATAAGGGACCGGACCCCAGATACAAATGAGTAGAAAAATCACTGACTTGTAATAAGCATGTCGGATTTAAAGCACTTTGTACTAAGCAAGTCGGATTTAAGGCACTTGTAATAAGCAAGTCATTTAGTAGTTTGCTGATTGGTTGCGTCCGTCGTCCTACGCCCCGCACAGGCAAAGGGAGTTCGAGTATAACTGATAATATGATTACTTTTAATGGTATATCTGTATACAATATATTAAACTTTAAATTTAAGCGATATTCTCTTTAACCAAAGTTTTATATGTCGTAAAGTTTTATTTTCAATGTATTATGTAATCTTCAAGGGTATTAAATTCTGAGAAAGTGCCATTTCATCTATTACATATTAAAGAAGCTATTGTTGAAGCCATGAATTTTTTTCAGATTTTACCACGGATAGGAAATAATATGCACCACCTTTTTTTTAACTCACCTGACCCAAAGGGTCATGTGAGCCTTTGTCATCACTTTGCGTCGGTCGTCCGTCCGTACACAATTACTAAAAATATTCAATTCTGAAACCACTTGGCCACTTGAGACCAAACTTTGGTGGAATGGTCCGTGGGTGATCCCCTTCCGAAATTGTGTCCGACAGTCCCGACCTCCAACCAACATGGTCGAAGTTACAAAAAATATGAAAGGGGGATGAAATTCAAAAAATCGTCATCTCTGAAACTACTGGGCCAATTGGAACTAAACTTTGCTTAGTCCTTTGATGACCCCTTTCAAATTGTGTCCGGCAATCCAGACATCCATCTAACATGGCCACTGTTGCTAAAAACAGAAAAGGTGGATGAAATTTTAATTGTTTTCCTCTTAAACTACTGGGCCAATCATGGATTCAAGCTTTGCTAAAATAATCCTTTGGCGATCCCCTTTCAAAATTTTGTCTGGCAGTCCTGTCATCGGGCCAAGATCAGTGGACGCTGTTACTATTTATTAACGATTCCTTGCACATTAAGTAGGATGCAAGGTTTTACATGTCTTATCAAATCCTATAAAACCAATATGTTTAGGTTATTTCAGTGAAATACTGTTCGTAGAAGAATATAATATTTGTGCTTCGTCGTACATCTTTTTTTTAAAGATGGTTCTTGTTATTAATTTGCATTTTTTTTCTACGATTCGGATTTATTGTTAAATGGTCTTGTATCAACAGAAAGTGACCGTTGAACTAAATCAACGACACTTAATTGTTCGGGTTAGTACATTAAGGTTTCCTTTAGCTCTTAAATGCACAACGTTTCTATTAGATCGAAGGCAATTCGGTGTATCAGTTGTGTATGTATGTCTAGCCTTCCTTTTTTATTAGAAAATTCCACTCTCCTCCCTGTTTTTCGTTTTGTTTTTGTTTGTTTTTTGTTTTCTGTTTTGTTTTATTTTTGGCAGAGGGGGGGGGGGGGGGGGGGGGGATTCCGTGTTGTGTTGGTAATATCTTTAGTTTTCTGAGTTTTGTTGTTAGAGTACATTTCTCAATATTTAATAAAGTTCGTATTCTTTTGATTTTTAGCACAATTTTTCGTTTTACTCTGCACAGCTAACAATTACAAAATGTTTGAATACTTCTTGCTAATATACACCAGGAGTAGTTTCCCAATTGGATATTTTGAAAATATTCCTTGATATGCAATCAATGTCTATCACGAAAACACTTTATAGTGTGATGCCCTCCCGTGTCCCGACTAGATACAGACTCTATTAAAAAAACAGACTAAAAAATTGGTATGCATGTATACTGTTTCTCCGCCAAGTACGCAGCTTTAAGGAGTAACAACAAATACTGGTTGGCTTGGAATCAAGATAATTTGTCCTGGTGGAGATCCTTTGGAGATCCATTTCTATCCACAGACTGTTGTTTCAGTAAACTAGCTTTATAAAGATCCAATTCAGCACGTTGGTCTAATACAAATCAGACATCATCATTATCATCATCTTCATTTTATTGAATATAATTTGTTTTCTCTATGACATAGCTGAATAATAGCTCATCTGCTGTTAGGTAACAACCACTCACTCATAAACTTTGTTGTGACGTCAGTTGGAGAAAGAGAATATGTATCTAATAGTAATAAAACCTCTTTTTCTCTTGTCTATTTTGAAAAAGTGATACCACTTATGTTCTTTGTCGGTTGAAATACGTTTATAAAATATTCTTATTAAAGGACCTTTGTAATGTCGATAGTGTTCCAATTAAGACTAAGGCGTACAACTTTGCTTTACATTTAAGTGTTCCTGTATTATGTAACTGAACTATGGAAGTTCGTATGACCTCAACGGTATCTATTGGTTGTCATAATTAATTGTTCAGGCTACTTAAATTTATAATGTCAATAACGTTCCTGTTCGTAGTAACAATAAATCAATATACGTATAATTACCAGTAAAACTAATTACATAGATGTTTAATATAGAAGTAAAATATAATCCCTCTTACCTATACCTTATACTCATATCAAAATATTTGTACCAGGAATCGTCTTTCTAATATTGTAGCAAAAAATGTCATTACTTATTATAAAAGTAGATACTGTGCAACCATATGTTACTAATAATAATACATATGAGTTTTGTTATGTAGAAGTCATACTATTTTAGTACAAAATCAAATACTCAATACGGATCATATCTTTGCTTCGACTTATCCAGGAAAACAACCTATCCGAGGACTGTCAATTTATTAATACAAACGGAATCTTAGTGTTCCAATCTAATTTCTGTCTTGTTTCCCATGTGGAATTGGAAATCTCTATATTTTGTTAGCGAATTGTGCTATGTAATATTGGGTATGATTCATCACTAATTATTATGTTTTTTATCAACCCAGCTGTGAGCGAAGCGAACATGGTTGACACTTGTAAACACTTTGAAATCGGAAGCAGAAGTGTGAGGAGCTTAAGCCTTTTGCCTGTTTTCGTAATTGAACATCTTTGTTGGCGCGACCAACACGAAACTAATAAAATAAAATAATGACTTTAAAATTGTATTGAGAATTAAAACTTACGTTTCGTGCCGAAGGCACGACTATATCATTCAAATAGAAAACAGGGTTTTACTTTCGAACTTGAAGAAGGCAGAGTTGTCATTGAAGGTTTCGTAAATGAAATAAATAATAAATTTTGTGTCGTGCCAAAGGCACGAACACTACGAATAAAGAAATAAAATCGTCATGCCGAAGGCACACCCGATATGAACAAAAGAATGAATCAGCACGGCCACATTAAATGTTGCAAATGGGTCTCATGGCAACACCTTGACGGAAGTTGATTCGCCCTTTATTTTCATAGAAACATTAAGTTTTCGTTCCGAAGGCATATCTTATATAATAAAATTAATTTACTAGTCGTGCCGAACCCACGACCATTACGAACAAAATTTCAAAAGTCTTCGTGCCTAAGGCACGAAAACAGTATAGTCGGAATGGATCCTATAGCAACACATTGCCGGAAGTTAATTGTAACAGGTATTTACCAAGCACATTCCTATCAAAATTCGTCATGTCATACTGATTGGCATTTGTGCCGAAGGCACTAAATATGCTATCAATATTAAAATGTAATAATTATGTTTTGGCAATCGGACTTTTTCGGGCCTTTCCGTCAAACAAATTTTTCCGCTTGATGGAATTATCCCATCTAATCTTGAAATAGGAGAAAAAATCTTTAGTTAAATAAAATGAGATATTGGATACTTTGATTTAATTTATGTTTTTTTTTTAATCGACTCCTCTCGCAGCTCTGCTGCAGTTTTCTTGTTGAGATTATAAATGGAACGTGTACAAACGACATTTTCATAAACTGGTGACTTTGGGCGTCACCTGATAAAGGTTATGTCAGAAACGTGTCGTGTGTACTAAATTAGATGTCTACGTTTGTATTATATAAAATATACATATACCGAGAACAATTTCATAATAATTATGTTTTTTACTCATAAAATCAACTTAATTATTGGGGGTTTCTATGTTGCACACTATCATTATCGCATTAAAAACTCATTTAGTTATCAAAGGATAATCTAACGTTGCAGGTATTCCAGTATGGTTTTAAAACTTAGAAAATAAAAGTACCACGAACATGAAAAATGATCTAGGATAGCTGACGCCTATTCATTGGACTTTAAATTTTGAGTTATTCTACACTATCCCGCCAATAAACGAGAAAAAGGAAATATACGTTAGAGAATACAGAAGGGACAATCAAAATGGACAATCCAGAAACACTGGCAACATAGGGTACAAAAGAGGAAGAAAATCACAATAAAAACACAACACACTATGTGTTGGAAACCACTATGCGCAAACAAACACAAATAGCGTAAATAAGACAACTGGAGGTAAAAGTAAAAAAGACCTTCATTAAAATAATTATTTAACCAATAAATTAACTTAATAATCCTAGTTGTGTATCGGTTAGTTGATTTATTTGTCATTTGCACTTTCGTTGTCCTGATGTTTAAGATAGTGGTATTATTACAGTAATGTGTTCCGTTCCTATTGCTAAAGTCAGTGATTTTGCGATGTTAAAAGGACGATTTAAGATTAAAAATAATCATTAGTTTCAACAATAAATCATTTTATCGGTAATATTCATATACATATAGGTGCTTAAAGTTATATTGTGACTGTCAGTAATATTGGTGGGCAAGACCCGAGCTCGGAGAAAACCACCAATCTGCCGCAATACACTGACAAACTTTTATCACAGAATGGAATATAATAAGAACACGCAGACAGATTCAAAATTACAGGGATAATAATCTAGCTACCTATAATAATAAACACCAAAGAATCAAACCGTAGATTTACTATTTATTTGCAGTCATGGAATATAATTATCCAAGCGAAAAAGGCATTTACCTTTAAGTTTTGTAATTCCATATTTACTTGTGAGATAATAAAATAAATAAAAACATTGGAAAGCTAAAAATACCACACCGTCAAAACAGTTCCAGAAAACAGGGGTAAGTAAAATCGATGTCCCTAGCACACATATATATGACCGCTAACTGTCCTGGTTTAATCCTGGGACTTCAATTAATACAATACATTAAACACATTTAAATCTACAAAACACAGAAGTTGTATTACTATATATTGCTCTTTAGATAAATATCACATAAATAATGACAAAAATATAATATTCAGATGAGTATATAATGATAAACATATATTATTAAAATTATTGTTCTGTTATTGTTGTCTGATAGTTGTTTCTTGTATACATGGTTACATCAAACTCCGGACAGTTTTCGTATCCGCCTACGAATGTGATTCTTCTGCTGGATACAATACTAGAGGAGAGTAGTGTGCGGATCGCAGCTGACCCGGCAAGGGAGTTTGTGGTCACATATGTGGTTCTATCCAGAATTCGAATCTGTGTACTGTACTGGTACCAGTGGTGTATTCTAGTATATTACCATTTTCTGAAACGAAGTTAAAACGATAATAAGTGACTGTGTCGTAGAAAATGAAAATGCTATTTCTTGAAATAACCATTCTAAATTAAAAAAAAGTTCGGATTTTAACTCTCCCTCTTGATATATAAAATTTTAGTAATCAAGCGAAACATCTTGTTTCCTCCTCGCGCTTTTCGGTGTTTAACTTACATCAAAGTTATACGTGTTTAAAGCCATTTTCAACAGTAGTGTTGGAGACTTTGTTTGACGGAGGAAACCAGAGATTCCAGAGAAAACCACTGCTATAATTGCAGGGCATTTTTCATAGGATTTAAAATTAAAATGGGTACCATTAAATTATACCTAAATTCACTGTCGTGATTATGTCTATAAAATTAATTTCTGTATTAAAATATAGTTAGATAACGTTCTAAATATATGGTTTTATCATTATTTTTTCTTTTATTTGTACATATAGTCCGATTGTTTATACACCAGTATGTTTTATTTTTAAAGGTCTTCTAGTTGGGAAAATTAATTTATAATTTTTTTTTCACGCCACGATATACTTAAAATAGTGCTACTAAAGTTGGTGTTACATATTAATCAACCAATTAATCAATCAATTCATTCTTGTAAACAACCTTATTTTTTGCTTGTGTTGTATTTGTAATCCAAATTGGTAAGCATTAAACAGTGGTGGTATACTATTCTATCAATATCTTATTACCCTCAAACCATCAAGGACACATATGACGTTGGGAATCTTGAGTCCTGGATTGGAACAGGTACAAAAATGTGGCTGGTGTTAATTTTCATTGTCTCTTTATTCGCGTTAAGTAATTTCATCTCACATTTTTGATGGCAAGTCTTATCCTCTGTTCTACAACCCTCTGTCTGTCCTGTGTCATATATATTCACAAATGTTCCCCCAAACTCCTACCAGGAATAACACTGATTTCGATGTGTCTTTAACAAACTTCGATGCAATTGTTAGCCATTCTGGTATTCTAACTCTGTCCTTGCTTAGCCCATCTCCCATTTTACGAAGATCGATTCCACTTTGCATGTTGCTGTGTTTGCAATGTTCGTCCATGATTCTAGTAAAACAATAAGCATGTATTTTCACTAACTATTCTGTACGTGTAGATAACACAAGTGATCGCTTTATATATTACCAAATTCTGGTGATTCTGGTTTGGCTATATTTGAAACATTAGAAATTCATATCTAAAAATAATGCCACTAAATATTATGATATCACAGTCATTGACATGTGTTGTTATGCTTTGGTTCTTACGCTTTTTCTATTAATAAATATCAACATTAATTGAAATTTAACATTCTTTACATCTTTCTTCTCAATTTTTTTGTCTATAAAATTTGTCGACAAAAAAAAATCATAGCACCCGCTCCTCCAAAAAAATTGTTTCGCATGAAAATGTTTCAGGGTAAATTTTTGTTTCTTTAAGAAAAGTCAATGAAGGAAGTAACGGAGTAACACATCGTAAGAATCTATTAATAATTTTCGGATTATGGCTTTTCCATAACATAATGGTAAATTTTCAAATGTATTTATCAATGCTGATTGAACACGTGTTTATATTTACTAACAGTAGGGCACGTGTTTGTATATCAAACATATAGTATGTTGATTGGATAAAAATAAAGGTTATAGTTCGATAAGTATATTTTCTATTGGTCATTTAAATGCCGCAATGCAGGTATTTAATTCTTATGTATAATAATATGCTAATAGCACGATATTTGAAAGCGCGAAAAGGTTTTGTTATAAATGTAGTAACGATCGTTCTGCAGCAAGGTCGATCTATTTTTACTCATTTCCATTTTTTTTCCTATTCTAAAATGATTCGGATTTATTTTTAAATGGTCTGGAATCAACAGAACGTGACCGTTGAACTAAATCAAGGACACTTAATTGTTCTGGTTAGTACATTAAGGTATCCTTCATCTTTTAAATACACAACGTTTCTATCAGATCGAAGGCAATTCGGTGTGTCAGTTGTGCATGTATCTCTAAGCATCCTTTTTTTCTTAGACATTTCCACTCCCACTCCCTGTTGTTTGTTTGTTTGTTATAGTGGGGTCCGTGTTACTTATATTTATTGTTTTCTGGAGTTCTGTTTTTAATGTACATTTCTCACTATTTAATAAAGTTCGAATTCTCTCGATTTTTAAAACAGTTTGTCGTTTAACTCTGAACAGTAAAAAAATTATGAAATATTTGAATACTTCTTGCTAAAATACACCAGGAGTAGTTTCCCAATAGGATATTTTGAAAATATTCCATGATGTGCAATCAATGTTTTCACGAAAACAGTTTATAGTTTGATGCCCTCCCGTGCCCAAGTGTATTCGATACAACTTTCTATGACGAAGGTTGTCAATAACATTATAAGGATAAAATTGGCGAAACACAACCATCACCCTAAGATATACTTGTTTTGTAATATTTGCTCTGGGTTGAATTTTCGACATTGAATAATTGGGTATAATAATGAATAATAATGTCGTGGTCGTGATCGTATTGTAGTTGGATTTACTACTACCTGTGTAATCAGTACCTATCACCACTAAAGCTGTAAGTTCGATTTCTTTTCATGGTGACGTGGATTCGATACAACTTTATAATATAATGTTTGTCAGTGACTTGCGGAAAGTTGGTGGTTTTCACGCGGGTACTCCTGTTTCCTCCACCAATAAAACTGACCGCCACAATATAACCGAAATATTATTGAAAGTGGCGTTAAACACCATAACCATAACCATATCCCACTATACCTGTATGTACTTAAAACTTTAGTATATATCGATCACTCAATGACAAAATTGCCAAATAATCTTGTATATGGAAAATATGTAAAATATATTTCATAGTTTTGTTTTAATAGTATTCCAAACACAAAACTAATTTAATATCATTTATTATCTTTTTTTAAAGTGTTAATTGTTCAGCATCATATCGTCTTTCTTGTCATCTCATGTTTGTCTCCTTTGCTATATGAAAATGTTTCGTCTTCGCCTCGTCATCTGTGATAAGACTAACTACTGTCTCCTTCTTAACTATGTGAAATAGTTTCTTCTCGCCTTCGTCATCTTTGACAATAGTAACGTTTGTTTCCATTTTAATGTGAAATAGTTTCTCATCGCCTTTGACTTGGTGGACAATAGTAATATATGTTTCTGTTTTTATGGGAAACAGTTTCTACTCGCCTTCGTTAACAATAGTAACGTATGTTTCTACTTTTATGTGATATAGCTTGTCTACGCCTCCGTAATTTTGACAATAGCGACGTTTATTTCTGGCTTTCCGTGAAATAGGATCTATATTCGCCCCGTTATCTATTCTATGACAACAGCAACGTCTGTTTCTGTTTTTACCTGAAACGACTTCTTCCTATCATCATCTAGGACAAGTCTAGCTTCTTTCGAATGCACATTTTAAAAATTATCTCGTCTTTGTCATTAATGACAGGTATAACATATGTTTTCTTTACTACAATAAAGTTTCTTTAAAACATAATCTTGACAGAAACACCCCGTCTTTTTTTCTTTTTTACTGCATAAAATCCTTTTAAAAGTAAGTTTAGTACGTAGTCTTGGCGGAAACGCCATTTGTTTTGTTTCCATGGTAATTTACCTTGCATAGATATATCCTCATATACACCCATAAATGCTCCCCAAGACTGTAAGGAATAAAAACATTCGCCTCGACTTATCTTTTATGAACCGGTACCAAATTATCAACATTACAGGTATTCTACATCTATCCTGGTCTATCCAATCACCAATACTTCGAATACGAATCCCAACTCGACTGTTTCTATGTCTTTGATATTCATCCATATCTATATTGTAATATACACGAATAAGGAATAAAAACTAAAGGCTAAAGTTTTTCTCTTTATATAGAGTATTATACCTGATCTGTCTATTTTTTGACACTTTATACGTGATTATCTAAAAATAAGGTCACTAAATGTTTCCGGTTTTTGCCATTTGTCTTATATTAAGGCTACCAAATATTACGGTGCTGTTGCCATATGTCTTAAACTACGGTATATTATTATACAATGGTTACTTAGAACAACAGTATAAACACCTATGCAAAGGTTCATATTATAATACAGATTTGTTTAAGTTATTTCGATATTTTGATATCAATTCCGAATATTTTCAGAGCACTTTTATTATCATTATCACTATTTAAGGATAAAAAGGCAAACAAGTATTTGTCTTCTTTTCTGGACAAATATGTTGTTGTGCATGCAGGCAAGGCTTCTAATAACATTGGGGTTTTTTTATTTGTAAAACATATTACTATGGTATCTAATCAGAAAAATGGCATTTCCAAGAACTCTGTTAATCCTACGTATAAAATACTAGTCTTGACAAAGAAGAAATTTGGGCAAATCTCAAGTCAGTCATGTCATCAATGAATAGTTCGTTTAATGAGGCGAATGATGACTTACCTACTTTATATCAGATACCAAAACTTCACAAGAATCCATATAGAAATAGGTATATTGTCGGTTCTTCTGCTTGTTCGATAAAAAGGATTGTCTGTAACTATGACAACAATTTTGTCTGCAGTCAAAAAGAGAGTTGGCGAACTGAAGACGAAAGGTGGCAGTGACATATATTGTTTGGCTTAAAGTTGATTACTGTTCCCTCCTGTGTCTTAAGATAGTTGATTGATTGATCGATTGATTGATTGATTGATTGATTGATGTTTAACGTCCAGCGAGCAATTTTTCAGCTATATTCAGGACGAGAAAAAAAATTAAACGCCACGGGACTCGAACAAGGAAAGGTGATGGATATGGACGGATAATTTAGCCAGTGCAACAGGCTGCTACACTGGGTTATTTAACGTGCGAAGAGGGTGGCAATCTCTCAACACGGGACCTCGGTTTTATTTGTGTCTCATCCGAAAGACGGGTTGGTTGCTAATTCATACACCTCGCACAACCGACGGATGCCCCTTAAAGCCGAAGAGGCTCTCGGTCCAATTTCTATATCCCGGGGTTCCCGCGGGGTTGGCCCTTACTAGAAGACTAGTGCCTCTATGACGGAGAAACCTGGTGCCTATTCTACCCCCGCCACACCCTCTGGGAGGGGGTTGTACAAATAAAAGAAACATTAAAAAGATAAAAAAAACATACATCTAGAACATATGTTATATAACTATGTTTTTCTATATAAATTAATTTCTTTTAAAAATTGCAAAATTGTGTCGCCTGTGACATTTGTAAATAAATTAGATAATCTGTTGGCATTGTAGAATGTCTGCCGAACATCGGCAACATCCACACAATCAATCAAGACATGTTTTAATGAAAAAATAGAATTACATGGAATACATTCCGGTCGTTCTTCATTATTTAACAAATAGCTATGAGTAAGTCTACTATGACCTATACGACATCTGTTCCAAGACTACCCGTTCCTTCCGATTTTGACCGTAAGAACAAGGAGTCTTGCCAACTAGGGAATGCATTTCGTGTAATTTGTTATGAATTTGCTGGTCCCAGCTATCTTGCCAACGTTTTAAAATATATTTCACTATAAAATGTTTAATATGGCCTTGTGCACTATCTAATATTTGAATGGTGATTGAGGACATTGACCCTCTTTAATTGAACAATATTATACATACGACAGTTCCTGTGTTATGAAGATTAAATATATTATGTATACAGTTCAAGATTCGAGCGTTGTTTACAACACCGGTGTTTACCCAGTTTTGATATTTATTACAATAAATACTTCACCCATATGATGTCATCAGTATTGATCTTGGACTCTAACAATCTAAGTCAGGGGCCTTCGTGGTCGTGATCGTATGGTAGTTGGATTTACAACTATATATGCTCCGGGTACTACGGTTTCCTCCACCAATAAAACTGACTGCCACGATATAACTGAAATATTGTTGAAAGTGGCATTAAACACCATAAACCCAAACCAATCTAAGTAATACCTAATAAAACGGAGAGATCTAAATTGACATGTTTAGTGCGCATGAAATAACCTTCATCATATACTGCCAAGTCAAATACTTTGATATTAGCACGATTTTCAAACGATACATGCCATGAAAGGTTGTTTTTTTTATATGCTTAATGTATAATGTATAAACCAACGTTTCGAAACTTAAGGAAAATGACATTAAAAAATCACCCTAAATTATTGACACTATATTTAAACATTGTCCAACGAACATACAACTAGAAGGTCCGATTAGCAATTAATACGAATCTGTGCAGATTGTTTTGTCGTTTTTTCTTCATATCTTCATTGTCGTTGGAGATTCAAATATTAATGGAGATTGCGATCCCTTTAACCGGTTGAACCCCGCCACATGTGTGAGCCTGTCCCAGGCCAACATCAAATGTCGTGGTCTTTTCATGTTCAATGATTTGAAGTGAGAGGTGATTGTTCGTTGTGTTTATATAGCTGGTATTGTTGACCATCACTGTTTAAACTTTCTTTACTTAATATAAAAAGTCATGCACAGCCGGTCTAATATACACAATAACGAAGGTTAGTGATATTTACCCAAGTTGATTAGCTGAATGTCATATTTGTATATTCGTTAATCAGTATGAAATGCTTGGCTATTGTGCAATTTTACACCTGATAAATAGTAAACAAATGTTGGAAACTCGCCTCATCTTTATGAATTAGGATGACTTGAACATTCTAATTCATAAGGGTTAAGGTTAGGGTTTGGTGTTTAACACCACTTTCAACAATATTTCAGTTATATTGTGGCGGTCAGTTTTCTTGATGGAGGAAACCAGAGTATCCAGAGAAAACCACCGACCTGCTGCAGGTCACTGACAACCTTCATCACACAATGTTGTATCGCACCATGAGCGGGATTCGAAATCACAACTTTAGTGGTAATAATCTCTGATTGCATAGGTAGGTGTAGATCCAACTACCATGCGATCACGACTACCACAACGGCTCCTGTACATTATTGAATAGGTATATTAAAATAAAGCTAGACATCCGATAGAAATATTAATTAATTTCGCATGTTTAAAATTAAAAATAGAATTTTACTAAAAAAAACTTGATATCTACCATAAAATATTACAAAGTAATGTATTCAAATGAAAATTCCCAATGCAAATATAAAAATAACCACAATAAAAATTAATATCTTGTATCTTCCATAGATTACAAAGTGATAGTGTCAACAAAACAATCACACGCTAATCATAAGGTTATAAGGTCAATCATTGACTAATGTTTTGGTGGAATTAATCCAATTTATTCACAATTGTTCTTTGTATCGATGTCGGATGTGTAATGTTAACAAAGAGATTTAAAGTCGATTAAGATATTAAGTCATCAACACTTGTCATTCGTGCTTAGTAATTAGTATATTAAATTAAACGTTTACAAACAAGAACAAGACTAAGATCTAAGATGTATCGTATTATATAGGGAAATGTCCTTTCATGATTGTTGTAAGTTGTTCATTGTATATGCATGTTTACAATGACTTTTATTGTAGGAGGGATATTATTTCAAGCTATGGCCGAGTAGCAAAGGTTTTTTTCTTTTCACCACAAGACTAATAGCAATAGGTTCAGCTCCCGTTACTCACTTCTAGTGCTACAGTATCCAAATTACCAGATAGCTACCAAAAGCACCGTTATATTTGTACGGGCTTTATCCACCCTCATAAATACGGTTGTCGCAATATATCCGAATTTTTTTTTCTGAAAAAGACGATATAAAACCAATAATCCTCCTAGTACTAAAACGAACAAACGATGTTTTTCTTAGTAGTAGTTTGTTATGAAAAGAAAGTTGAAACAGTGATGGGGAGCAACTCTACAAATCTATACCAACATCACCAACTACTACATCTCACATTTTTGTTCTTTTTACAGTATGAATCTCTGCTGAATGTTTGTTTGTAAACTTGTTGTTCTCAGGAATATAATTGCAATATTGTTCATTTAACCTTACAATATCAATCAATCAATCAATCAATCAATCAATCAATCAATCAATCAATCAATCAATCAATCAATCAATCAATCAATCAATCAATCAATCTCAACTACTGTCAAAAGAGGGCATAATTTATTTTTGCTTAGCGCAATTTTCAAAAATATTTTAGTTTTCTTGGGGGAAGGAAGACGGAGTACACGGAGTAAATTACCTACCTGTCGTAAGTCACTGGAAAAAATTATTACGTCATGCTGTCCAAATGTTTTTTGTTTATTATTAATTGATGCTATTACATATTACAGGATATGTCTTTATATCGGACTGCGTCAAGGTCAAATTATGCAATAATAGATTACACAATGCTACAGTATGCTGCTGTCGTTATTTTTAGGAATGGAATTTTCCACTGGCCAGTAAAGCGTATTAATCTTATTCTCTAGATTTCTATATATGGCTCTGCCTTCATCGTTATTGTTAGGAATGATTTTATCCAATCATAGGTCGTCAAATAGATACAACATCGTACAATACAGGATATGCCATGGTTATTTACTTCGTCGTCTTCCATTCCGGTATCATGCATCTTTTTGTGCATCTGTTTTTAAATATACCCCCCCCCCCTCCCCCACACCAAATTTTCCACTCTATGAAAATCAAACGGTTGCTATATAAACAATTAGAAGTATTCTTGTAATCTATTACGTAATGCTAATACCAGGAAATTAAATTACTTTCTCTTCCGGATAAATTTAATCATCTCCACATGCTTCAGGACTTTACATATATTTTGGAACAGTGCCTTATTTGAATAAGTTCCAACATGATTGTGTAAATATATGATTAATACAATTTAATAACAACATACAGAAGTTTATTTACATCTAAGCACGAATTTATTGAAGTATTTACATCTAAACAAGAACAACAAATAAAAAGCAATGTGCGTTGTGAACTATATATGAGAAACTAATAGGCATAGGTGATCTTAGCAGATTTTGGCTATCTGGTTTAGCCCCTTTGGTTTTATTGCTCCGAAAACTTTAACTTATTTGGCTTTCCAATCTTTCGATTTTGAGCGTACCTGAAGAAGGTAATTCCAGAAATGCGTCGTGCGCACTAAATTTGATATCTACGTTTTTATTACTATCACTGGGTCGACAGCTCTGCTGGTGGACTATTTGTCCCTGAGGATATCATTCGCCCAGTGGTCAGTGCTTCGGCACTGACATGGTTTATTAGATATATTTATAACTGAAATTTACAGTTCCTAAATAATGTAATTATTAATAAAACTAAGGTTCTCCTCCCTCAAGCATAGGTGACCATAGCAGATTTTGGTTATCCTGTTTCGACCCTTTGGTTTTTATTGCTCCCAAAACTTTAAATTATTTGGCTTTCCAATCTTTCGATTTTGAGCGTACCTAAATGCGCCGTGCACACTAAATTTGATATCTACGTTTTTATTATGAATTACACACAAGAAACAAACCACAGGTAGGATGCGTTATGAACTTCTCTCTACTCATTAAAAACCAATAACATGTGATATGCGTTATGAACTACTTTTTCGAAATTAATAACGCATAGTTTCGCATGAGAATTGCAGCATCTGAATTATGTGTTATAAACCTTTACTGAAAAAATACTGATCACAATAGAAACATTGAAAGTGCAATACTGGAACCGTCGTGGAAGTGATCATATGGTAGTTGGATTTACGATTACCTAATCAATCAGTATATATCACCACTAACGTTGTGAGTACGAATCCCGCTCGCAGGAAGTTGTACTCGATACAACATTATGTTATAAAGTTTGTCCGTGACTTGCAGCAGGTCGGTGGTTTTCTCCGGGCACTCCGGTTTTCTCAATTAATAAAACTGACCGCCACGATATAACTGCAATATTGTTGAAAGTAGCATTAAGGCACCATAACTCTATCCCCTGACAGGGTAATTCTAGAGTACAAATGTGTCTTTCCTGTTACTCTATGATGCAGTATAATGTTTTCTAATATCTTCTAAGCCACCACTATTTAAGTAGTAAATCTGTGTGTAAGATATTTCTGTTATTAAATCGAATTTTAATTTTGCTTTGACTCACTTTTTTAAGTTTCTCAATGGACGTTTCGTATCCAATTTATCTATACCAGGGGCAACACTTAATTAATATTCCTCCTATTTTGTATTGCGTGGTCTGTTTAAATTCTTCAATTGAAAATCACAAAACTATTAAATAGATAAGACGAGTACTAAAGTCGTAATATATTTTCGAGAACTGGAGGGATCTCATATGTAAACTAAGCTATATTCAATTTGTGAATTGAAAAACAAAAATATTAAAATTTGTAATTTTTAGCGGAAAAGTATATCTGCACTGCTATAAAACATGTGAAAAAATTATATATATTATGTTGAATAATTTCACATCTGAAAATGACAAAGATATATGGCTTAGGCTGTTTTTCTTTCATACGATATATTTAAAGTCTATTTTTACTTTCTCAAACGTAACTGACAATGATTTAGGGTAATTACCCTTGTGCTATAAATAGCTGTATTTTGCTGGTGCGAGTATTATTCATATGGTATGTTATCATCACACTGAAGATACACTAATTTTAATATGATTCAAAGCGTATGATTAATGGATTGCTGTATTTTTTTTTATATTTTTTTTTGCATATTTGAAATTTTAGAAGTTGAAACATAAATTTATTGACACAGACAACTATGCTTTTAGACAAAAATAAATATTACTGTGCGAACGTGACTGTCTCGGGGATGTAATAGAAGATGGGCTCGCCCTGTCGCCTCACGTTCAGTAGTACGTTTTTTAGATATAAGGTCCGGTCAAATAAAAGACAATACAATTAGTTTTTGCTGTTTCTTCCCTGAACAAGCAGCATCAAAGAGTAAGAACAAACACTGGTTAGCTCGGGTTCAGGATAATGTGTCAGAGGAGCGTAATGTCTACATGTTGACTGTTGTTTCAGTCAGCTAGTACTATAAAGATCCAAACGCACGTTTGTCTGGTACCAAAACAGACAACAGCACTATTTCATCAAAGGCTGAGGCAACGTGTAGGAGGCCGAATGGTTGAGGTTGTTGACCTCTGACAACAAACCTAACACCAAGTGTTGTGGTTTCCTCACATCTACTCCTGACCGGCGGTTTGACCGGGTAGTTCATTATAGCTTCCTTGCCATTCCTGTCCAATTAAGTGTGATAGTCAGCGCAAAGCTGAAAATGTGCTTGCTGAAAGCGACGATGAGATCATCCAAACATTACCATAAAAAAATGAAAAATTCGCTTTGAACACTAATCACTCATTATGAGAACGTGACCCAGGTCTTGTATACCAACAATTCTAATAAGAATGTCGTATAAATTTTTGGGTCAAATTCCGACGGCATGATAATTTATCTTACAAATAATATAAAAGCTCTTCAAATAAATAGAAAGCGGAAGTAATTTATTGAATCACATATAACAGGGCTATAAGGTTAAAATCAAGACGTTCATTATACAAGATAACGTAGCTTTGTTTTACTCGGAGTTTTATAACTATAAAGTGCTGGATTAATATCAATTATACAAAAGATAAAATAGGAAAATAAAATATACCACAACGTTAAAACTAGTTAACAATTCATATATTAGAGTTGTTTTCCTTAAATAAGTACATACTAAATTTGAAGTAAAAGTATTTAAAGAGTTTATCTAATTTCTTGTAACGTTTGTAAACAGAACATTGGGTAGCTTAGTGACCAAAGTAACACATACTGATAAAGACAGTCTGGCAACACTCCCAAAATGTTCCTGTTAATAAATGTATAGCATGTTCTAATTGAAATATGAATATCAATAGTTATGATTTACCTGCCAGATTTAGGATCTAATGGTTGTACGGCCGCATTACATTGGGGCGAAATATGGCTTCATTAGAGGCATACAATGGGGCGGGGAAAATACATACAATGGGGCAGGGAAAATACATACAATGGGGCGGGGAAAATACATACAATGGGGCGGGGAAAATACATACAATGAGGCGAAATTTACCTGTAAAATTTAATGAATTACCTGTAAACATAATGATACATTGATAATTAAGCAGTGCGTATGTGAACACTTTATACATGGTTCGTAACCTTCTGAACACATTTATTTCAAATAACTATTTGTCTTCATACAAGATGGACTTGCAAGTTGTGAGTATCCAAACTAATACGGGAAAAGAGTGCTTGATCGTAGATGTGTATACGTTTCGTTGAACGCCGGGTTGTACTAGGTCAAATTAGCACAAATAATGTTAATAAGTAAAATACTGTAATTTAAGTGTTACTTATTGATATAATTATTATTTCCAAAATCTCGTCGTGCGTACTAAATTAGATATCTACGTTTTTAGTATCAAATAAACTAAAAATTAATTAAATAGAAATAAATACAATTGAATCTCGTGATAGGGTCGAAGGAACCGATGATGTTATATCACAATAATTGAGTATTTGAGTTATTCAGGATAAATCTGGCTAAAGTTACTACCAGGGGACCATATATTTACTTTTATCTATACAAAGAATTAAATTTTTTTAGTTTTAAATATATATTGATAAAAAAAATACGGACCGCTGTGGTCGTGATCGTATGGTAGCTGGATTTATAACTGCCTATGCAATCAGTGCATGTCACCACTAAAGTTGTAAGCTCGAATCCCAATCAGGCGCGGTGTACTCGATACAACATTATGTGATAAAGTTTGTCGGTGACTTGCGGCAGGTAGGTGGTTTCCTCCATTGATAAAACTGACCGCCACGATATAATTGAAATATTGTTGAAAGTGGCGTTAAACACCATAACCCTAACCCCCTTTATTCAAAAATACGTCAAGCATATTGATATATTTCATAGCGCATTTTCAACTTAACATATCTTCGTTACATTTACATTTTTTGGATTTTGTTCACCGTTTCCGGTGCATATTGTTATCTGATTTTTATTGTATATTTCCATAAAATACAATATTTTAATCTTATTGAGAAATTTTCAAAATCGATTATGCAAAAGCCCAGGAAATATAATTCACATGCTTATGACGTCAGAGAACATCATCGCCATGACACAACAGACGGTATTTACTTGACTCGATGAACAATTTTAATTTTGATTTACTAAAATTGAAATGATGAAATTTGAATTATATTTATACATAACAACGACGTATTAGAGGAATATTACAAGCTCTGAATTTCCTTCATTTTTAAATCAAAATATATATTATTTCTTTGCCATCCCTCTAAATTAAAAAAAAAACCTCATTGTATTGCTTTTGCCATTGCTTTTAATTTTGCTTGTATCAAATATTTACGCCATAGTTTCACAGATCATCAACGCGAAAGTTTGTGCATGGCCTGCTGATGATATGAAGTGCTAAGTACCATTTATGATTGACCAAATACATTTTAATTATATAACTGACAGACAATAAACCACTACTTTGAAATATAACACAATACAAATATTCACATCTGGTGACCCCAAAGCTTTTCTCAAGCTTACAGACATGACATTTATTAAATAAAAATATATTGGGGTGCTGACATTATTTATGCAACTGTGCTTTAGTTAGGATCTATATTTCATAATTTTCTATGCGTAATATATATACCATACATAGGGCATCGGAATCAAAATAATTTGGTAATTTAGTGGGTTTTTTACATCAACATTTGGTACCTAAGTTATTGAACACCACTCGTTTTTCAGGTACGCTAACAGTTTTTTAAACGATTGGAAAAACAAATAATTGGAAAGTCTTTTGAAGTGAGTAAGACAAAGGGCATAAACAGGACAGGCAATGGGTGCCTATCGTTATTAAAGTTGTGAGTTCGATTCCCGCATGTGGGAGGTGTACACAACAGAGTGACTTCCGGCAGATCGATGATATTCTACTGGTATTCGATTTACTCCTCAACAAATAAAACTGACGAAAATGAAACAGTGACGTTCTATGTTTGATTTTTATCTTAATAACTTCATAAAACCGACGTTTTCAAAAGTCGTGGTCTTGATCGTATGGTAATTGGGTTTCTAACTACTTATGCAATCTGTGCCTATTACCACTAACGTTGTGAGTTCGAATTCCGTTCAGGCGAGGTGTACTCGATACACCATTATTTGATCAAGTTTGTCAGTGACTTGCGGCAGGTTGGTGTTTTTTTTTCGTGTTCTCCGGTTTCCTCCACCGAATAAAATTGACCTCCTCGAAATAGCTGAAATAATGTTGAAAGTGGCGTTAAACACCATAACCCTAACCCCCTTAACCCCTTCGTGTTCATGAATCCAAAATTTAAATACCTTTAATTTGTATTTTTTTTTTATATTCATTTCTTTTAAATACTTGGTAAGAAACATTTCTCGAAAATAGAAGACAGGTCAAATGTATTTTAAATGGCTAGTAATTATGTACTATAAATATATCATAGGGTAGATATATCTATAATTGATATCATAACATGCGTTTGTTGTTATAACGAGGAAATAAAATACTTCCTATTTACAATGACAAAGGGGAAAATATAGAAGTCGGCAGGTGCTATTTAAATACTGATTTGAAAATTTTGAACTTACTTAATAGAATTTAACATGATGAAATTTGATTAATGCAAAATTAGGACACTGACTCACGTGTTAAATTTTGTGATTTATCAATGAAGGATTATTAAATTCAGGAAATAGATTTAGGTAATACATGACGAGTTATCATAATTATTATTAATGCAACGAAACTCAAAATTCTAAAATGTATAACAATCATATATATTTATGTGGTTTCCTGTATATACAGATGTACGCGTGTATTGCAGGATTTCCGCATTGATGACCTCATTAAAGCTAAACCTCCTGATTTTTCTTGTCATAATTCAAATACAGTCCCGCTGGCCACGTCATTACTGGGAATTTGAGTATATACAAATATATATATACAGATGTACTCGTGTATTGCATTGATGACCTCATTAAAGCTAAACCTCCTGATTTTTCTTGTCATAATTCAAATACAGTCCCGCTAGCCACGTCATTACTGGGAATTTGAGTATATACAAATATATATATACAGATGTACTCGTGTATTGCATTGATGACCTCATTAAAACTAAACCTCCTGATTTTTCTTGTCATAATTCAAATACAGTCCCGCTGGCCACGTCATTACTGGGAATTTGAGCATTATGGGGGATGATCAGTTCTTCTTTACATCCGGTTGTTTGTGGGAGCGCTCATGTTTTATTTACGTTATATGTGTTTGTTTGTGTATAGTGTTGTCCAACACATATTGTGTTCAGTTATTGTTTTGTTTGTATTCGTCTTGTGTGCCCTATGTTGCCGATTTCTCTGGATTGTCCATTTTTGATGGCCCCTTCGGTATTCTCTAACGTTTATATACAGATATGTGATGTTTTCCTAGTTCAAATCGAATGTATATCTTAAAAATGTACATAAACACGACGCGTTTCTCGAATAAGTGTCATCAGGTGTGCTCAAAGTCAAAATCATTGAAAGCATAATGAGGTGTTACTTTTCGATGAGATGATAATGAAGTCCGCTAGGCCAACACTTTTAGTTTGCATTTTTATAGTGGTAGGTCACTGAAACAAGAAGAGTTTGAAGATACTAAAGGGGTTATTTAGAATCCGAAGATCGGATAAGGACAGACAACACAATAGCCAAAAGAAAAAGACTAAAAGCACAAACAACGATCTACAAAACACTACACACAAAACAAAAGATCGAGTAACACGAACCCACTAAGAACTGAGATGAACTCAGGTAGGCATATAATGTATCTCTCCACTCGGACACATTATCCTGATTCAGTGCAAACCATTCTTAATGCCACGTTCAGTGAGAAAACGTAGCAAATACCAATGCCATTTACCTTGTGTTGACCCGACCCAGCAGTGGCTTGAACCCACGATCTACCACACTCGAGGCGAGCACAATGAAAATTATTATTATTGAGTTCCTTTGAAAATTATTTATATGATGCAATTTATTTTTTGTTTAACAGTTTGAATATTCATAATGGATTGAATGCAATGTAAAAGGGGACATATAATTTCGATCTTAATACACGATGTGATTTAGATATAAAGTGTCAATTTATATTGATGTTCATCATTTTATTTCGGTTTGTTTTGGTTTGGTTTAGTTTTATGGTGGTTAACGCCACTTTCAACAATATTTCAGTTGGTCAATTTTATTCGTGGAGGAAACTGGAGGACCCTGAGAAAACCACCTACCTGCCGCAAGTCACTAACAAACTTTATCACATAATGTTGTACTCATCGCCCTGAGTGAGATTCGAACCCACAACATCAGTGGGGATAGGCACCGATTGCATAGGTAGTTGTAAATCCAACTACTATACGATCACGGACAGACGTCACCTGTTACTTCAGCTAAATATTATCTGACACTATGTCACAATGTAAATAAAAGATTCGATATTAACAAATTCAATACCGAAATCTTATGGTAACGTAGGAAGCCAGATATAACTAATTTTGAGAACCACAATGTTTTATTTATTGAAACGCATATACCAAGCCTGTAGAGTGAACAGTCAGGTATCGATGTTGCTTCTGTTTCTATGACTTCTGTTCTATGACTTTCTATTTCTATGACTTCTGTTTCTATGGCTTATGTTTCTATGACTTTCTGTTTCTATGACTTTCTGTTTCTATGACTTCTGTTTCTATGACTTACTGTTTCTATGACTTTCTGTTTCTATGACTTCTGTTTCTATGACTTTCTGTTTCTATGACTTCTATTTCTATGACTTCTGTTTCTATGACTTCTGTTTCTATGGCTTCTGTTTCTATGACTTCTGTTTCTATGACTTTCTGTTTCTATGACTTCTGTTTCTATGACTTTCTGTTTCTATGACTTTCTGTTTCTATGACTTTCTGTTTCTATGACTTCTGTTTCTATGACTTTCTGTTTCTATGACTTTCTGTTTCTATGACTTCTGTTTCTACGACTTCTGTTTCTACGGCTTCTGTTTCTATGACTTCTATTTCTATGACTTTCCCATTGGAATTTGGAACTATTCTGACGGTGTGGTATTTTCATTTTGTTTCCACATTAATAGAATAATAATAGAACATTTGGTTTTGAAATTCAAGATTGTTTTTACCAAAAGTAATATAAACATTCAATAAAGATTTTCAAACCAGTACATCAGTGGTAATCAAGAGTAACGCAGACAGAATGTTGAACTCTGTTAGAAATAGGTTTACCTTATAATATAGCAGGAATCTCAAATATTGTAACGAGTAGAATAATATATCTAAAGTACATATATAATATTGATTGTTCTTCCATTCGGATGCAATTTAAATAACTCCCGTCGTCCTATATATGTTTATACTGTATTGATAAACCTGCAATTTAATTTTGCACTATTAAAACACTGCTGAAGGTCAATAAATATTGTTAAAAGGAAAACTGTCAAAAGAAAAATATTAAATGTCAGTTTTCAATTTAAATCCAAATATTGAAACTCTTTTGACATAAATATGTAAAGAAGTTTGTGTTTGTCTTATACGTAATAATTCGTGTTGAACCCCCCAAAACCAATTTCCCAATTTTGGTCTTAATTCTTATGAACTTGTGCTTAATAAAATATTTAAGGTCATCAAGTATAATTTGTTTGTATTACTATAAATTCATCCTGTAATTTGGGTTTGTTAATTACAAGTGCTTTTGAGTATTCCCAAACCTATGTTCTTCAAAAAATTGTACTCCGGTGCATTTAAGTCATGCGTAATATTTAAATGATATTTGATAATGATTTGGAAAATGACTCGTAATATTTCCAGTTGATTCTCTTTTTATATAATAGCGTGCGTGAAATACAGTGGAATATAATAGTGAATGTTATCTAATTAAATTGATTGATATTTGCAATAGTTAATCCCCGCCACTTTTAATTGTAGTGCCTGTACCAAGCCAGGAAAGTGAGCATTCATGTATATTTGTGTGAGGGGTAGCGATTTTATTTCTCAATGAATTATCGATTGGATTTCTGGACATCTCTGACATTGTGATCTTTGTTTTTCATGTATATTTGTGTGAAGGGTATCGATTTTACTTCTTAATGGATTATCGATTGGATTTCTGGACATCTCTGACATTGTGATCTTTGTTTTTCATTCTATTTTGTCTTGGTGTTTTTTATTTTTTGTGTTCAATGATTTGAAGTGAAAGGTAGTTGTACGTTTTATTGATATTGGTGAAATTGTTGACCATCACTGTTTAAACTTTCTTTTCATAAAGCAATTTAAATTATTTAACCCATGAATATACTATCAGGAAAATAAACACACATGCATTTGGAAAAGGTCCTTGAAGAGAAGGGAAAATAGATAAAAGATAATATAACACATGGGTCAATGTCATGAAACCTTTGCGCTTCAAGTGGGTGGCGGGAATCGAACTCATGTCAGTTGTGTTAAGTTTGTTTTCAGATATCAATAACCATTCGATCACACATGCCGTTTTGTCAGTATTGTGAAAAGAAAATATTATATAGATATCTAATTAAGTGCTCCCAACGCGTTTCTGGAATAACATTCATGAAGTACACTCAAAGCCAAATACTTTAGTTACATCTCAGTTCAGGAATAAATCTTACTATATGCCGAGTGATATCATTTTTGTTCTGTGACAGGCAAGATGTACGCATTTCATAATATCTAATCAATCTCATAGCAGTACTATTTAACTGTTGAAATAAGATTTACTGTAATATAACAATGAAAACGTAGATATGACGCGTTTCTTCAATAGCCTTTAACAGGTACGTCTATTGTCAAATATTGGAAAGCCAAATAATTTATACTAATTATATTGAGTCTTTTGGAGCAGATAAATCAAAGGACTTGCACAGGATAGACAAAATCAGCTAAGGTTACATAAGGTTGATAAGGGTAATAACAAAATTACAGAACTCCGAACAATCTTGCAAAGGGAAAGTCAAAACTCATAACTATATAAATTATATAATTATATATGGAAGCAAGACGCGATTTGATTGGTCGAAACCGTTTGAATGGCGAAGGAGAGATGTCAACATAGGATTGAAGCGGTGACCCATACAAATGGGGTTTAGAGGGATAATCTGAGCAATTGAATACGGAGGACCGCGATAAATATGTAGAAAAATTGCTCCTCTACATATCGGTAGGTGTTTATCGGCACAGACACATTAAAAATCGACTGAAATTCCAGCGCTTCCATAATGGTAGCGATCTCACGATTTTGAACAAGAGGTCGTTCTGTTGTTAGAAAACAGCATAGAAAAATAAAAATAACATAAAAAGTCAGACAAGTAAAAGATAAATATAGAATGATAGAAAGGGCTTTCTAAACGACAGAATAATTCGGTCTGGTCTTTTTATGTGTTCAGTGGCCAGTGGTTTGAGGTAATTTCCAGCGCAATATGCCGTGGTCTTTTTATGTGTTCAGTGGTCAGTGGTTTGACGTCATTCCTAACGCCATATGTCGTGGTCTTTTTGTGTGTTCAGTGGTCAGTGGCTTGAGGTGAGAGGTGGTTACTCGTTTTTGGTTTACCATCACTGTATAAGCTTTCATTTCATTAACATTGTGTATGTTGGTGTTAGGTTTCGTTTTATATTTTAATGTAATTAAAGTTATTATGGCTTTGTCTGTTTGTCGGCCATCACCACTTAACCTTTTTATTGCCATATATTTTAATCATATGCATTAGTAATAATATGACTTGATCATAAGTACAATTTGCCAACTTTACCTCCCACTTACACCCTCTAATAAAACAGTGACAAACCGTGTATGTGTTATATGTAAGGGTGAAATACTTAATTTTAAGCTGTTATATATGCATGTATATGATGAGTATTTTCTATGATGACATGGATTTATCAATACATAAAAGTTCATATTGATATATTTATAATACGTTATTTCTTTATGGTTTTTTTTTTAAGTTTTGGTCACAAATCTTGTATTTGAAATAATATTACAAAGGAACTTTAATATAATAATTGTATTATATTCTACCATTTAAATACTATAATCCAGATTTAGATAAAAACCCTATTATTTAGGGATAAAACAGTTGCATATGATTCAACAGTTAATTAATATATAAATATATCTAGTCTTCAGATAAGATTGTAATAAGATAAATGATATGACTCATAATATTTGAGGAAGTTAAAGTTGTTAGCTTAACATACAATATACAATTATACAACGAGTACCCCATATTTTGACAAAGCAAAATCTTGCATATGCAAGAAAAGCTTCCGATAAGGAACAGTTTGCAAGGTTTGGTTTATGGTGTTTAACGCCACTTTCCACAATAATTCATCTATATCGTACGTGGCGGTCAGTTTTATTAATGGAGTAAACCGGAGTATCAAGAGAAACCACCGACCTGCTGAAAGTCACTGACAAACTTTATCACATAATGTTGTATATAGTACAGCAGTATGTAAGGAGTCGTCTGCTATCGTCATTTTTACTTTTAATTTAGTCACACATCCCTGTAGGCCGATCCAAGTAATGCATTTTTATCTACCTGATTTTGAAGACTTTTCATGTCGTGAATATTGCATAAATAAAGAATCCTTGAAATCAATCGATCAATCAATCAGTCTACATATAATATGTATATTCCTATAAAAGACAAGAAAAACAACATATATGCATCTAAGATATTCAATATTTGAATATGCATTGCATAAATATATAGACTCTCGTCTAGAAGAGGAACCGCATCTGTGGTGTAATATAATGGGTAGCTCGTTTACCTCTAGTGCGGTAGATCGTGGGTTCGAGTTCCGTGGTGTTACGGTTAGCCAGCTCGCCGCGAGTACAGTAAATTCGATTTCTTTAAAATTGACGTGTTCTGCTTGTTTGCTAAACACGCAACACTAAGTAGTAAGAGTAAAGAAATGTTCACTTGGAATCAGGGTGATATGTCCGAGGACAACTCGTCTACCTGTGGACTGGTTTTTTTTCTGTGATCTAGAACCTAAAAAAATCAATCTTGGCTTGTTGGTCTAGTAAAAAGAAAAATTCTTCTTCATTTCATCAAAATGTAATTTTCTAACCGTGATATAGCTAAAAATTTGCTCATTTGGCGTTAGCCAACAATAACTGGATTGTTCTAATAGTTCTAGACCATAGATGTAAGAGTCCGAAGTCACCTACCAGGACACATTATTCTGATTCCCAGCCTGATGGGTCCTGTCTCTTAACATTACTTGTCTAGAAGTAGAAAATACTAGTACTATTTAGCATTCTTAGTACGATGTCACAAGAAAGCCGTAAATCAAAGAAAGGCAGACAACAAAAGAAATGGACAACACAATGACCCAAAAGAAAAGAGGACAAAGAGACAAGCAACGATCTACATTTAGCACTTCACATAAAATTAAGGATCGAGTTAATTTGCGACTCAGATATTCATCTCTGTGAGAATGATCACGACTCCCTTTAAAGAACGACCCATTGTCTACGAAAAAGCTGTGAGACAATAAAAAGCAAACGTATAAGTTAAATCGTGTGAATAAACGTTAGAGAAAACCGAACGCCCAATTAAAAAGAAACAATGCAGAAACACAAGCAACATTGCACAAAAGAAGCAAAACTAGAATAAAGAGGCACAACACTAAAAACTAAAAAGATGAGCAACACGGACCCCACCAAAAATGCGAAATTATAGTCGTGTGTTTTATCTGCACAAGAAGCTTTTCTGACTTTGATCATTCAGCACAACAGGGTTTACTTGATCGGACGGTTATATACTAAGTTTTTATCTCACTTGAAATGTTCGTTTTTTTTTCTATTTATCGAATTTTTCGCCTTTTAGACTATTTATGAGATTGTTTTTAATTGACATCTGAATTTTTTGGGGGTAAATTTTCTACATTATGTACTGAGTTCTTTCCTGTGATGTTTTACATTTTACGCGTTTGGTTTTATTATTTTCCTTTATTTCGTATTGCATATGCATTTCTTTGCGTCTCTCGTAATGTGGTTCGTCTTTACCTCCAGTTGTTTGTAGGATGGTTCATGTCTTATTTACGTTTTTATTTATGTGTTTGTTTGCGCATAGTTGTTTCCAAAACATATCATGTTGTGTTTTTGTTTTGGTTTTCGTTGTCTTGTGTACACTATATTACCAGTTTCTCTGGATTGCCCATTGTTGATTGGCCCTTCGATAATCTCTAGCGTTTTTTTGTGTACTATGTTTGGTAGAAAACAACGTATCTACTTTAGATGTGTTTTGGCAATATAAGGATCAGTAGTAAACAGAAGTGGTTTAATGTTTTTAAACGACATTGGCACTGTCGCTAATTACATTATTTCAACTGTATATCTAATCCATTACAAAAGTGAAATGGATTATGTTAATTTTGATCGGTCTATTATTTATTGTACGATTTGTTGTAGTAGACCAAGCACGGTCAATGATTGGTGTTTAAACAATAGAGTACTTATTGTAGAATTAGTAAATATATACTTCACATCGTGAGAACAGATTAAATTATTAGGAAAACTCATGGTCGCGGTTAGATGTCGGGTTCATGTAATTTATGGGTAATTTCCTTTGACTTGGTGCCAGTTACCCTGCACATTGTACATATGACAGATACATGTGCTTTTTAATCTTCTTTGATATAATATAAAATGAAAAACTAAAAATACCACACTGTCAGAACAGTTTCAAAATCCAATATCCAAATGGTAAAAAGAGGTATAATCGATATCCCTAACACACAAATACATGACCGCTCACTTTTCTGGCTTGGTACAGGCACTTAGATAAAAAGTGGAGGGATAAGCTTGTTTTATGTGGACAAACTCCCCCCCCCCCCCCCCCCTTCCGTAGTGAAATGATGCGGTCATGCAGGTGTCTTCCACACAAACCTTGCATATAGCGGGGATAAAGCGTTGTTATAAAGAACGCCATAATCTTGAATAATATACAAAATGACAAAGTTGGTGCTAATTGCTCTGTACGTGCATGCTTGCTTTATATCATCTATTTCCACTATAATGTCAGAAGTAGGAGTGAATATTTGCTATCAACTTGTTTTCATTCTAGGATTTTTTTGATAAAGATAAAGATTATTTTATCGGAAAAAGACAGAGCAAAATATCCAATCCTATAAAACTGCATGCAGAGTACATGGTGTTCAAATGGGAATTTTTTTTAAGAACAAACGCACAGACATGTCATACAATCACAGGCATATCTAATATCAAGCTAGATAAAATTGGTCTGAAAATTTCCACAGATAAAAAAAAAAAAACTACGTTGTTTCAAATAAATACTCTATTTATTGCTTCAGTAAAAAACACAAGCTTATACATTTTTGCATATATTATCTATCTTATTCTCTAGACGTTCCCGTGACGTCGCTGTTCAATCCCTGGTCATGTGAATTCACATTGGGGCATAGAAGTATACATAGAAAGTATAGAATATCGAAGTTCTAAAATGATTAATTATAATAAATATTTGTAAATAACCACTAAAATCATAATTTTGTACAAACTTTCTTCTAAATTACGTTTAATTTTTTATCAATATAGGTGTATTCAACTGTATAGTATGTTTAAAGTTACAACATTATCTTGTCACGTTCGTTGTTCCTAGTACATGCGTACATACGAATCTCCACATTTCTTTCTTCCGTCGTTTTCTCCTGGCGAGATAGTGATGACTTTGTTGACCTTTACAGGAATCAAGTCACGACATCATTGAAGAATACTTCCAGATGTGTTTGCCATTAATTCACTGAAAAAGAGAAAAGATTATATTTTTTTCGAAACTAAATAAAATCGCAAAAATATTCAAAGTCATCGACTTCCACACATTATTCCTTTTCAGTGTGTTAGCGATAAGACTTGGTTTCACTTCTAATTGCTAAATGCAGATTCTTAGACTTTTATTTAGAGATTGGAATTACAAAATGTATTCAGTTGTGTTCGTGTTGCTCAATTTAACGTTTTCTGTGTGGTGGTTTGTGGACTATTGTTTGTCTTTTCTTCTCTAATATCTGTTTTCTTTCGATGTACGACTTCGGATTACCTCTGGTGTCTTCACACCTTTCTTTTCAGTTAATTAGAATGTTTTCTGTAATTATTTTTTCATGCATATGTAGTTAAATATAAAATGATTCAAGAACGATATTTAAATTACATTACACTAGTTTAACTCCGCCACGATTTTTATTAAAGTGTCTGTATCAATCCCACAATTGAGCGTTCATGTACATGTCATTGGTATATCGATTATGTTTCTGTTTCCGTTGTTTTCAGATTAAATGTTGGAAGTGTTTTGAAGTGTATTTTTTCATATTATTAATATGTATATCGTCTCAAACTATATTCAGTTTGATTGAATCATTACTTTGTTGCTTTGTTCGTTCACAATAGTTAGTTTTTAACATTTACATGCAATTAAATGTTCTAGATAACATCACTCAATATTCCCTTTCAAGGGAACACTAATGGCGGATAGGTCACTCGCATGTACAAATGCCATTATGTATTAACTGAACATGGTTTCATGGTAAATATCAGGCATATAATATCATTGGTTATTTTTAAAACTCGTTTGTCTGTGTTTTAAAAATCAACTAATAAGACAATACTATTTATTGTTTTATTAATAAACTTGTAATTGTGGCTAGCCATCATTGTTTTCTACGTTTAAATATAAACCTATTATGTAGATAAATGTTATTTTTGATGTTTCATTGTTTATTAAATACTAACATACAAATGTGTCAGACACTTCTGTTTACAGAAGTATCAAATAATGATCTTACCTTTATCGCCTTTTCAATTTGAGTTCCGTAGTCTTGAGAAAAGATACAGTACGACTATCATGAATCTTTGAGCATTCGGAAATCGTTCAACCACTGTCCTCCTCTCGCTAAAATGGGTATCAGCAATATTCCTATAAATCTGCCCTATTTGTTTGGGGACTGGCGATAACATTGTTGCAACTTCTGAATCAGACAAACTCCTCATTCTTTGATTTAAATTCATTGTTGATGAAGCCATTGTATGTATTTAATGTTATATAGCGGAAGTTAAAGAACTACGTCCGACTCTACCGACTTCTGTGTAAATTGTAACACTTAATTGTATCGAATGTATTTAAATATAATACCGTCAATAGGGGCACACTTCGCAAGGTCGTATTCACAGTCAAAATAAACAAAGACAGGGACAATTGCCAAAAATAAGTTCACAGAAGGAAATTATAATGAAGCGTAATTTAATCCCTCATATCCGTACACTTTAAGTCACTTGTATTTGTTTATTTTATTTTTTTTTAATTTAATTTAATTTTTTTAATTTGATTAAAAAAAATTTTTTTTTACTTTGTTAAAAGCTATGATATATTTATCTTTTTATAGAAATATTATTTTTCGCACTTGAAGACTTATTTCATTGTTGAAAAGAAAACGTTCGAATGTCATCGTGTTCATTATTCCGGCAACTTGTCTACAACCTATTTTTGTACATAACGTAACAATTAGTATTAAGATGCAACATGTGTCATAAACGAACTCAAGACACAACACAAACAGGTGCTGCTCATCCAGGCATCAAAGTAATACTTTGGTGCAAGTTCATTTCTGAAATGACTTAACATTTTTTCTTAAACGAGCAATATCTTTTGTGACTCTTAACATACAATTCACAGATATAATTGTACTCGTAGCACAAATAAAAAATGTACCTATCTAACTTCGTGCACCCGTTGGGTTTCTGTAACAACTTTCACCAGGTACGCTGGAGAGCCAAACAATTCAAAAATCTTTCAAAGCAGGTAACCCAAAGGGCATATACAGGATAGCTAGAATCTGCTACCTACGCCTGATTGAGATTGATCGTACAGGGCCTATACAGGATAGCTAGAATCTGCTACCTACGTCTGATGGAGATTGATCGTACAGGCCCTATACAGGATAGCCAGAATCTGCTACCTACGCCTGATTGAGATTGATCGTACAGTGCCTATACAGGATAGCTAAAATCTGCTACCTACGCATGATTGAGATTGATCGTACAGTGCCTATACAGGATAGCTAAAATCTGCTACCTACGCATGATTGAGATTGATCGTACAGTGCCTATACAGGATAGCTAGAATCTGCTACCTACTCCTGATTGAGATTGATCGTACAGGGCCTATACAGGATAGCTAAAATCTGCTACCTACGCCTGATTGAGATTGATCGTACAGGGCCTATGCAGGATAGCTAAAATCTGCTACCTACGCCTGATTGAGATTGATCGTACAGGGCCTATACAGGATAGCTAAAATCTGCTACCTACACCTGATTGAGATTGATCGTACAAGGCCTATACAGGATAGCTAAAATCTGCTACCTACGCCTGACTGAGATTGATCGTACAGGGTCTATACAGGATAGCTAAAATCTGCTACCTACGCCTGACTGAGATTGATCGTACAGGGCCTATACAGGATAGCTAAAATCTGCTACCTACGCCTGACTGAGATTGATCGTACAGGGTCTATACAGGATAGCTAAAATCTGCTACCTACGCCTGATTGAGATTGATCGTACAGGGCCTATACAGGATAGCTAGAATCAGCTACCTACGCCTGATTGAGATTGATCGTACAGGCCCTATACAGAATAGCTAAAATCTGCTACCTACGCCTGATTGAGAGTGATCGCACAGGGCCTATACAGGATAGCTAAAAAATCTGCTACCTACGCCTGATTGAGATTGATCGTACAGGACCTATACAGAATAGCTAAAATCTGCTACCTACACCTTATTGAGATTGATCGTACAGGGCCTATACAGAATAGCTAGAATCTGCTACCTACGCCTGATTGAGATTGATCGTACAAGGCCTATACAGGATAGCTAAAATCTGCTACTTACGCCTAATTGAGATTGATCGTACAGAGCCTATACAGGATAGCTAAAATCTGCTTTCTACGACTGATTGAGATTGATCGTGCAGTGCCTATACAGGATAGCTAGAATCTGCTACCTACGCATGATTGAGATTGATCGTACAGGGCCTATACAGGATAGCTAGAATCTGCTATCTACTCCTGATTGAGATTGATCGTACAGGGCCTATACAAGATAGCTAAAATCTGCTACCTACGCCTGATTGAGATTGATCGTACAGGGCCTATACAGGATAGCTAGAATCTGCTACCTACTCCTGATTGAGATTGATCGTACAGGGCCTATACAGGATAGCTAAAATCTGCTACCTACGCCTGATTGAGATTGATCGTACAGGGCCTATGCAGGATAGCTAAAATCTGCTACCTACGCCTGATTGAGATTGATCGTACAGGGCCTATACAGGATAGCTAAAATCTGCTACCTACACCTGATTGAGATTGATCGTACAAGGCCTATACAGGATAGCTAAAATCTGCTACCTACGCCTGACTGAGATTGATCGTACAGGGTCTATACAGGATAGCTAAAATCTGCTACCTACGCCTGACTGAGATTGATCGTACAGGGCCTATACAGGATAGCTAAAATCTGCTACCTACGCCTGACTGAGATTGATCGTACAGGGTCTATACAGGATAGCTAAAATCTGCTACCTACGCCTGGTTGAGATTGATCGTACAGGGCCTATGCAGGATAGCTAGAATCTGCTACCTACGTCTGATTGAGATTAATTGTACAGGGCCTATACAGGATAGCTAGAATCTGCTACCTACCCCTGATTGAGATTGATCGTAGTTTTAATACATAATTACAATATTTAGGAACTGTAAATTTCAACAATGAACTTTTTTTTCACAATTATCTTGAAAAAGTAATATTACGGAAAACTAACTTGACGGAAATTGTGTACATGGCACTTGTCTTAAATGATCTTCAACCCGATACGCTCAAAACTCATATTACGAGGCCAAATTGTTGTGTAGCAGTGTTGACTTTGAGGTATTCATGCCGACAAACAGCGACAAACATGAATACGGCATCTGCATTACAGGGTACCACTGAAAAGAACATAATGATATATATATTTTTTATTTGAAGAGGATATAATGGATACTAAGTGCAGACAATTTTGCCTTGTGAAGAAAATTAGCAACTTTTGTCATTTCAGTTTTATTTTGTATGCTGTATATATAAGAAATTGTGTAACATATTTAAAAAAAAAAACAGTTGGAAGATCTAACAAAACAGAATTATGTATTATAGGTACTGCATTGTAATTGAGAAAATTTGAAGGTACCATAAGGATAACCAGAAGCTGTAAATTGAAGAAGGACAGACACTACAATGATCAAAAGAAGGACAGACACTACAATGATCAAAAGAAGGAAAGACACTACAATGATCAAAAGAAGGACAGACACTACAATGATCAAAAGAAGGACAGACACTACAATGATCAAAAGAAGGACAGACACTACAATGATCAAAAGAAGGAAAGACACTACAATGATCAAAAGAAGGAAAGACACTACAATGATCAAAAGAAGGACAGACACTACAATGATCAAAAGAAGGAAAGACACTACAATGATCAAAAGAAGGACAGACACTACAATGATCAAAAGAAGGAAAGACATTACAATGATCAAAAGAAGGACAGACACTACAATGATCAAAAGAAGGACAGACACTACAATGATCAAAAGAAGGACAGACACTACAATGATCAAAAGAAGGAAAGACACTACAATGATCAAAAGAAGGACAGACACTACAATGATCAAAAGAAGGACAGACACTACAATGATCAAAAGAAGGACAGACAATACAATGATCAAAAGAAGGAAAGACATTACAATGATCAAAAGAAGGACAGACACTACAATGATCAAAAGAAGGAAAGACACTACAATGATCAAAAGAAGGACAGACACTACAATGATCAAAAGAAGGACAGACACTACAATGATCAAAAGAAGGACAGACAATACAATGATCAAAAGAAGGAAAGACATTACAATGATCAAAAGAAGGACAGACACTACAATGATCAAAAGAAGGAAAGACACTACAATGATCAAAAGAAGGACAGACACTACAATGATCAAAAGAAGGAAAGACATTACAATGATCAAAAGAAGGACAGACACTACAATGATCAAAAGAAGGAAAGACACTACAATGATCAAAAGAAGGACAGACACTACAATGATCAAAAGAAGGAAAGACACTACAATGATCAAAAGAAGGACAGACACTACAATGATCAAAAGAAGGACAGACACTACAATGATCAAAAGAAGGACAGACACTACAATGATCAAAAGAAGGAAAGACATTACAATGGTCAAAAGAAGGAAAGACACTACAATGATCAAAAGAAGGACAGACACTACAATGATCAAAAGAAGGACAGACACTACAATGATCAAAAGAAGGACAGACACTACAATGATCAAAAGAAGGAAAGACACTACAATGATCAAAAGAAGGACAGACACTACAATGATCAAAAGAAGGACAGACACTACAATGATCAAAAGAAGGAAAGACATTACAATGATCAAAAGAAGGAAAGACACTACAATGATCAAAAGAAGGACAGACACTACAATGATCAAAAGAAGGAAAGACACTACAATGATCAAAAGAAGGACAGACACTACAATGATCAAAAGAAGGACAGACACTACAATGATCAAAAGAAGGACAGACACTACAATGATCAAAAGAAGGAAAGACACTACAATGATCAAAAGAAGGACAGACACTACAATGATCAAAAGAAGGAAAGACACTACAATGATCAAAAGAAGGACAGACAATACAATGATCAAAAGAAGGAAAGACATTACAATGATCAAAAGAAGGACAGACACTACAATGATCAAAAGAAGGAAAGACACTACAATGATCAAAAGAAGGACAGACACTACAATGATCAAAAGAAGGACAGACACTACAATGATCAAAAGAAGGAAAGACACTACAATGATCAAAAGAAGGACAGACACTACAATGATCAAAAGAAGGACAGACACTACAATGATCAAAAGAAGGACAGACACTACAATGATCAAAAGAAGGAAAGACATTACAATGATCAAAAGAAGGAAAGACACTACAATGATCAAAAGAAGGACAGACACTACAATGATCAAAAGAAGGACAGACACTACAATGATCAAAAGAAGGACAGACACTACAATGATCAAAAGAAGGACAGACACTACAATGATCAAAAGAAGGACAGACACTACAATGATCAAAAGAAGGACAGACACTACAATGATCAAAAGAAGGACAGACACTACAATGATCAAAAGAAGGAAAGACATTACAATGATCAAAAGAAGGAAAGACACTACAATGATCAAAAGAAGGACAGACACTACAATGATCAAAAGAAGGAAAGACACTACAATGATCAAAAGAAGGACAGACACTACAATGATCAAAAGAAGGACAGACACTACAATGATCAAAAGAAGGACAGACACTACAATGATCAAAAGAAGGACAGACACTACAATGATCAAAAGAAGGACAGACACTACAATGATCAAAAGAAGGACAGACATTACAATGATCAAAAGAAGGACAGACACTACAATGATCAAAAGAAGGACAGACACTACAATGATCAAAAGAAGGACAGACACTACAATGATCAAAAGAAGGACAGACACTACAATGATCAAAAGAAGGACAGACACTACAATGATCAAAAGAAGGACAGACACTACAATGATCAAAAGAAGGACAGACACTACAATGATCAAAAGAAGGACAGACACTACAATGATCAAAAGAAGGACAGACACTACAATGATCAAAAGAAGGAAAGACACTACAATGATCAAAAGAAGGACAGACACTACAATGATCAAAAGAAGGACAGACACTACAATGATCAAAAGAAGGACAGACACTACAATGATCAAAAGAAGGACAGACACTACAATGATCAAAAGAAGGACAGACACTACAATGATCAAAAGAAGGACAGACACTACAATGATCAAAAGAAGGAAAGACACTACAATGATCAAAAGAAGGACAGACACTACAATGATCAAAAGAAGGACAGACACTACAATGATCAAAAGAAGGAAAGACACTACAATGATCAAAAGAAGGACAGACACTACAATGATCAAAAGAAGGAAAGACACTACAATGATCAAAAGAAGGACAGACACTACAATGATCAAAAGAAGGACAGACACTACAATGATCAAAAGAAGGAAAATCACTACAATGATCAAAAGAAGGACAGACACTACAATGATCAAAAGAAGGACAGACACTACAATGATCAAAAGAAGGAAAGACACTACAATGATCAAAAGAAGGAAAGACACTACAATGATCAAAAGAAGGACAGACACTACAATGATCAAAAGAAGGACAGACACTACAATGATCAAAAGAAGGACAGACACTACAATGATCAAAAGAAGGACAGACACTACAATGATCAAAAGAAGGACAGACACTACAATGATCAAAAGAAGGAAAGACACTACAATGATCAAAAGAAGGACAGACACTACAATGATCAAAAGAAGGACAGACACTACAATGATCAAAAGAAGGAAAGACACTACAATGATCAAAAGAAGGACAGACATTACAATGATCAAAAGAAGGACAGACACTACAATGATCAAAAGAAGGACAGACACTACAATGATCAAAAGAAGGACAGACACTACAATGATCAAAAGAAGGACAGACACTACAATGATCAAAAGAAGGACAGACACTACAATGATCAAAAGAAGGAAAGACACTACAATGATCAAAAGAAGGAAAGACACTACAATGATCAAAAGAAGGACAGACACTACAATGATCAAAAGAAGGAAAGACACTACAATGATCAAAAGAAGGAAAGACACTACAATGATCAAAAGAAGGACAGACACTACAATGATCAAAAGAAGGACAGACACTACAATGATCAAAAGAAGGACAGACACTACAATGATCAAAAGAAGGACAGACACTACAATGATCAAAAGAAGGACAGACACTACAATGATCAAAAGAAGGAAAGACACTACAATGATCAAAAGAAGGACAGACAATACAATGATCAAAAGAAGGACAGACACTACAATGATCAAAAGAAGGAAAGACACTACAATGATCAAAAGAAGGAAAGACACTACAATGATCAAAAGAAGGACAGACACTACAATGATCAAAAGAAGGACAGACACTACAATGATCAAAAGAAAGACAGACACTACAATGATCAAAAGAAGGACAGACACTACAATGATCAAAAGAAGGACAGACACTACAATGATCAAAAGAAGGACAGACACTACAATGATCAAAAGAAGGACAGACATTACAATGATCAAAAGAAGGACAGACACTACAATGATCAAAAGAAGGACAGACACTACAATGATCAAAAGAAGGACAGACACTACAATGATCAAAAGAAGGACAGACACTACAATGATCAAAAGAAGGACAGACACTACAATGATCAAAAGAAGGAAAGACACTACAATGATCAAAAGAAGGACAGACACTACAATGATCAAAAGAAGGACAGACACTACAATGATCAAAAGAAGGAAAGACACTACAATGATCAAAAGAAGGACAGACACTACAATGATCAAAAGAAGGACAGACACTACAATGATCAAAAGAAGGAAAGACACTACAATGATCAAAAGAAGGACAGACACTACAATGATCAAAAGAAGGACAGACACTACAATGATCAAAAGAAGGAAAGACACTACAATGATCAAAAGAAGGACAGACACTACAATGATCAAAAGAAGGACAGACACTACAATGATCAAAAGAAGGAAAGACACTACAATGATCAAAAGAAGGACAGACACTACAATGATCAAAAGAAGGACAGACACTACAATGATCAAAAGAAGGAAAGACACTACAATGATCAAAAGAAGGACAGACACTACAATGATCAAAAGAAGGACAGACACTACAATGATCAAAAGAAGGACAGACACTACAATGATCAAAAGAAGGAAAGACACTACAATGATCAAAAGAAGGACAGACATTACAATGATCAAAAGAAGGACAGACACTACAATGATCAAAAGAAGGACAGACACTACAATGATCAAAAGAAGGACAGACACTACAATGATCAAAAGAAGGACAGACACTACAATGATCAAAAGAAGGACAGACACTACAATGATCAAAAGAAGGACAGACACTACAATGATCAAAAGAAGGACAGACACTACAATGATCAAAAGAAGGACAGACACTACAATGATCAAAAGAAGGAAAGACACTACAATGATCAAAAGAAGGACAGACACTACAATGATCAAAAGAAGGAAAGACACTACAATGATCAAAAGAAGGACAGACATTACAATGATCAAAAGAAGGACAGACACTACAATGATCAAAAGAAGGACAGACACTACAATGATCAAAAGAAGGACAGACACTACAATGATCAAAAGAAGGACAGACACTACAATGATCAAAAGAAGGACAGACACTACAATGATCAAAAGAAGGAAAGACACTACAATGATCAAAAGAAGGACAGACACTACAATGATCAAAAGAAGGACAAACACTACAATGATCAAAAGAAAAAGAACAGAAAGACAAACACGTGGTCGACAAAACACTGCACAAAACATGAAAGATCGGGCAATGCGAACGCTACTATAAACGGGTGATAAACTCGGGTGCTCCGGAAAGGCACCCGTCCTGCTACCCTAGTTTATTTCTGTTATTCCTAACATATTACAATCATTATAACAGTTGTAACGACCGTTCTTATGTTTTCGACAAAATGCATTATTGTCATTGATTTAAATTCAAAACGTAGATTTCTAATTCAGTCCTCTCGATCCACTTTAGGAATAATCATCATCAGCACCAAGTACGTGTGAAGTCAACAGATTGGAAATCAAGATAACATAAAATCTTTTGAAACCAAAGGGTCTAAAGAGGACAACCAAAAATCAACTAAGGTTATCTAACTTATTTAGCAAGAGTAAAATATATGTATCTACAGTAGATAACACGCTGAAACCATATAATTTTTGTTTTGTGTCCATCTCGTATCAGTCTCCGAAACAGAGGATATGTTACTTTTCTACAGATTTCAGAAGGAAGAATGTAGTCCCTGTTTTGGATAATTATCGCTTATTTGCTCAATTTTCTTGATAATCTATATTTGCATTATGTTTTAAGCAAATTAAAACGAATTTATTGTAGTAAAATCAAACGAATAAAGTATAAATTTAAATAACACGCTTAGTCCTGTTGGCAAACGTTGGTATCATTATATGTTTTTATGTGTAGTTTATTAATAATTAATAACATATTAAATCTTTATGCCCAATTTTAATTCTAAAAACACACACAATGTTCTCCATGAATTAATGAATGCGTAATTAACATTAAAGTTCCTTGCTTTGATATTAAATATGAAACGATATATGTGTTGTCTTCAATCAAACTCAGAATCTCCATTTTTCAGAATTTTTGTTTTTCTTTATTTGATTACAGAAGAAAAATTTTATGTAACCTATTATCTGCGCTAACTGTATTACTAGAA
The DNA here is from genome assembly GCA_963383655.1 of Bathymodiolus septemdierum. Lineage (NCBI taxonomy): Eukaryota > Metazoa > Mollusca > Bivalvia > Mytilida > Modiolidae > Bathymodiolus > Bathymodiolus septemdierum. The sequence goes on from OY726523.1 coordinate 11,265,676, forward strand.
GTTGCTTTGAATTAAAAAAAGATGCCACTAGAACTACAGTTCTATACGCAAAGAAATTTGATTCCGCAATTTTTCATTCAAGAGCATGTACTAAGCCAACAGAGTCAGCGATCATACATATGGTTGTTATGGGGGATAGATCTTGCTTCTATTTCTGTGATTTCCAGTGAGTTTGGAACTGCTCGGAATGCTTTAAGTCGTTTAATATGTTTTGTATTCATTTTTAATCTTTATAGATGGAGAAAATGTGAAATAACCTTAATTTCATCCTCAACGTTAATTACAAAGAAAATGATTTTGATTTAAAAATATGAAAACAAGATACACATTGAATTATATTTCTTGTCACAGGTGTAAACCGCATCGGTGGTGTAGCGGTTAGCCTCGAGTTCGGTAGATCGTGGGTTCAAGCTCCAATCGGGTCAAGCCAAAGATTATAAAATTGGTATTTGCTGCTTCTCCGCTGTAAGTACGCAACTTTAAGGAGTACGAGCAAATACTGGTTGGCCCGGGATCAGGATAATGTATCCAGGTGGGCCCACATGCCTACCCATAGACTGTTGTTTCAGTGTGTTAGCACTATAAAAATCCAGTTAAATGTTTTGGTCTAGTAGGAAGAGGATATCATAATCATTCATTCAATGCTACCTGTTCCCGCCGTGATATAGCTAAACGAACTGGTCTTTTATCATTAACTTACAACCACCCACTCATTTACTGTTACAGGTGACAATGACTAAAAGATTATAATAGTAACTTTAAAATAGATATTATTTAAATGGATTACACACGGCAATGAAGATTACTTTGGTCGTTGTGTGGTTTTGTAGAACAATGCTTTGCGGTTGCATTGTACTTTTGTCATTGGGTTAATACCTTCTAATAGCTTACTACAACAGGTGTAAATTAACAGTGTGCATTACATTTAACGTGCAAATTACGTTTCGGACAATGATGAAATCGTGTATTTTGATGCCAAATTTAATTGCGTATGCTACCTTCAAATTAAAGTGACCACCGTCAAGACGAATCCCCTTTTAATAAAACAGTGTAGTAAATACTAATTGAATTATTTAATATATATGTTTTCGTCGTTCAAATATACATTTTGTGGAGTTTAATATGATTTAACCAAGTTTCTTTTCTACATTCGGTCCAGTATATAATGGTGATGTAATTTACATTGTTATTCCATTTCATGTAGATAAGTCTAAGATATATTAAATTATCTGTTAAATTAAGCATTCATTGTCTCTTGTGTACATGTATTAAAATAGGTAAAATAATCCCGTCATGGTCGTGATCGTATGATAATTGGATTTGCAACTACCTATGCAATCAGTGCCTGTCAGCCATTACCAATAAAACAGGTAAATAACAAGGCATATTTTACCTTTTGGAAGTTTCAATTTTACCTTACATTTCCTTATTTCCTTATTATCGGTTGAGGAAACCGAATTAGCCTGAGAAAACAACCAACCTGGTGCTAGTCACTGACAAACTCTATCACATAATGTTCATTCGAGTACACCTAGTCATGAGCGAGATTCGAACTCAAATAAAATAAACGTTGACTTATTATGCTTTTACGTTTTCTTAACCAATGGATACCAAGAAAAAGAAACTTAAGCTTTGACAATATGAACGAATAAAACAAACTAGAAATGAGACACATGATATCCGGCCAACATTTGTCAATGATCTCTAAATCCACTTCAATTAAACTAATTCGAGCTTATATATCACGATTAGATTTACAGTAATACATGAATCTTATTGGCCTTTAAACAGTTCCTGTATAGCAGTCATTGAGTAGCCCTGTTTCTAATACGATCACATAGTACCCAAACACAGATACAAAACATAGCAATAATACAAACATAACAAACAACACAGAGTAAGACAAGAAAACCATGGATACCAAACCGTTAAGTAGGAAGTTCAAATTAGATACATATCTTCAATCTTTCTCAGAAAAAAAACCGTAGATATCAAATTTAGTGCGCATGACGCGTTTCTGGAATAACCTTCATCAGGTACGCTAAAAATATTTGGGAGCAATAAAGCCAAAGGGTCTAAACGGGATAGCTGGAGGAGTTTGAAGATATCAAAGAGGCAATCATATTCCGTATATCGGCCAACTTCATCTCAGAATTCCGAAATTATCCATCTATTAAAGATGGCAACCATAATTTATAATTATTTAGTGTCTTTGAAATAAGGGTAATAACAAAATTACCGAACTCCGAACAATCTTACAAAGGGAAAGTCAAAACTCATAAGTATATAAACAGACAAAATCAGTCAACAACTGGAAAACTGTGAAAACCGTAATGACCTTGACTTGGTACAGACATTTCTAAAGAAATGGTAAATTTTCAATTTTATTTTGATAACAAATTCGTGTCTCATGTTGATTTTAATCTCTATTAGCAATAGTTATTGTGTGCATTGCCTCATTATAGTACATTGTATCATTCAGTCAACATTTGTCTTTTCATTGCCTCATTATAGTACATTGTATCATTCAGTCAACATTTGTCTTTTCATTGCCTCTCCATTATACTTATTGTCATCTGATTTTTCGTCACATAAACACAGTTTCATTTTCCTGCAGCATATGTAGAAATAATGATGCTACACTTTATCAAGCCATCTTAACATCTTCAGATTGTAGCCTTCTGGCGTCTTGAATAACAGGAGCCAGCATCTCAGAATATGAGAACAGTAGATCGCTGTCATTATATGCTCTGAAATAAAATCACAATACATTTATTATGTAATTTATATTATAGTTTTAAAACAAGATCAAATAAATAAAAACATTAAAAGGAAAAATGTCAAATTTAATTCACATACGCCATATTTTTCATAGGACTATCCAACAAAATGATATTGTGCTGTATACATATTATACAAGGATTGACATTATATGATACAATAATAGTAATTTAAGATACAGTTGAACCAATTTGTGTTGAAATGGTAGGAACCTATTTTTTATATGTAGTTCGAGTTAACCAAGAATTCATTTTATCAGAATTGATATATCACAATACGATTTCGAGTAATCCATGAATACGATTTATCCGAGTTTATGATAACGAAAACGAGGTTCGAGTGTATATTGAAACAACCGAATCTGCTAGGAATATATTATATATTGATTGAGTGAAAGAAACAAGAGTATGCTGAGAAAACCACAGAACTGCCGTAAGTCAATGACAAAATTAAAGTTGTATCGAGTACATATCGCCATCATGAGCGGTATTCGAACTCACAACTTTAGAGGTGACACACAGTGATTGCACAGATAGTTGTAAATCCAACTACCATACGATCACGGACCCTCGATTAATTGATGGACGACAGTGAATTGCATAAGCAAATGTATTGGTTACTTAAATATTATTTACATTACCTTTGTTATGTTATCCTCAACTATATTCACGAAGGCCAGACAAAATGTACATAATTGTAGCGAAGATCTGATGTCTATTTCTGTACAGATCCTCAATCTTTTTCTGGGACATGTGTTTCCTGTTGAAATGGGTATCAGCTATATTCCTATAAATCTCCCCTAGTTTGTTCGGTACAGGTGAAATAGATGTGCAATTTGAATCAGCTGTACTTGACGCCATTTTTGTTTATAATAGAAGTAGGTCCTAATAAAAAGACTTGTATATAAGTTATGAGTATTAATTGTTTCAAAGATTTATATTTATACCAACAGGACATGCTTCATAAAGTAATATCCTAGTCATAATACGCCACTATAGGGACAATTGCCAAAAAAAAATATAATACATTTAAAACCAAGTTCAGAAGATTCATCGGTATATAAACTTAATGATCTTATAACAGCACGTAATCCTTTGTGAAAATAATTTCTATAGCATGGTACTTTGTTTACTTATACCCAACCAAAAGGTTATTTTCTATTATTTTTGCATCTTATTATATCGTTTGCACAAAGTTCATCAGATATACTGTATAAGTTTGAAGTCTAGAGTAACTGTCATAATTCTTATAGAGTGCAACACAGTATCATGGTGCCTTCAAATTTACACCACATGTTAAGTGCATGTCAAATTTCTGGTTCATTTCAGAAATGATTCAACATCTTTTAATAAGAAATAATATAGATATATATGAACACGAGAAACTTTCCAATTTGACACTTATTTTATTTTTTTAAGATACACAAATTAAAGTACCGGAACATTTTCTTTTATTGCTGTAATTTGTATCAACACTAATGTTCTCCTGCCTCAGGCAGAGGTGACCTTAGCCGATTTTTGCTGTACTTTTGGGTTTATTACTCCCAGACACTTTTGAATTATTTGGCCTTCCACTCTTTTGATTTTGAGCGTACCTGATACAGGTTATGTCAGAAACGAAACGCGTCGTTCGCACCAAATTTGATGTATGCGTTTTTATTAGATAATATTTTGAAATTAATATATATTTTACCTCACACCATATCATTATAAGGTAGCTGATTCATTTGATGTTCTGGTTTTGTTATCTAAGATACATATATGGTAATCACAAAGACAAATCTGTATTTGAATATTATATTATTTTTTGTTTCTGGTCATCGAGGAGATATATATAGTACATGCAACTGTGTCTTTTCTATTAAGAAGAATTTGAAGATACCAAAGGAGTAATCCGAATTCGTAAATCGAAGGACAGACAGCACAAAGCCAAAAGAAAAAGTACAAAAAGACAAACAACGATCTACAAAACATACACATAAAACTAAAGATCGAGTAACGCGAAACCCACTAAAATCTGGGGGTGAACACGTGTGCTCCGGAAAGGAAAGCAGTTCCTGCTCCACTAGTGACACCCGTCGTGTTACTGTTAAATAACTCGAACTTCATCTGACATGGAAATCGTGTTGGACACCAGTAAGTAAATACCGAAATATAAACATCAAGAAATTTCCAGAAATGTTTGAAAATGCAGAAATATTAAACCAGAAATTACGTCATTTTCGAATAAAGCTCCGTAATACTTATGATAAAAATGCGTGATAAAATTTTAGCATTTGTGGAAATTAATAACATTCTGGGGTTCATCCCTGGAGTTCACCCCGGTCTTTAGTTTCTCGCTTATTAGTTTTCTGTGTTGCGTTTTGTAGATCATTGTATTGTCTATTTGTTATTTTTATTTTGGCCATTGTTTGTCTATTTGTCATTTTTATTTTGGCCATTGTATTGTCTATTTGTTATTTTTATTTTGGCCATTGTATTGTCTATTTGTTTGCCCTTTTCGATTTACCTCTTCTGATTACACTTTTGATAATTTCAAACTTTACTTTTATATTCTTCTTACTATTTTCATAGTTGAACTGTGCATAGTATCTATAAATGTTCTATATCTATTTTCGAAAATAATTTCCTGCGAAAAAGCCTATAAACAGTTAGTAGTCATCCGCTGAAAAATATAGTAATCCTTGATGGAAATAATTTGAACGGTCATATTCGTTTTTATGCTTAAAATTTGATGTATTGTAGTTTTTATAAACATTGTATTGATTTAAAATTATATGACAGTTTCTAAGTTGTGAATAATTTTTGCATTGTGTGTGTATTAATGCGCAATTAATTATAATGCGTAGCAGGGTGAATCCGCCATATTGTTTTCAAAACGTTACATTTCTGCTTGCATAAATGTTACTGATAGCCTAGTCATAATTGTGAACGAGGTAAACTGAACATATATTGTATCTAGTATGATTATTATTTATGTCATAGTGTATTGTGTTTCAACCGTTATGGTGTCAAAGTTCGTAGTTCTTGGTTCATTGGTCACCCAATGTTTATTGAACCTAACCGTACAAGTTCACATGCGATAAATCGGAATATAAAATTTATTTGCATGGGGCTCAGGAACAGGTACTATATTGAAAGAAATTGTTATTGATGTCACGTTCCAAAGTGAACAGGCCTAGCTAATTCATTGGTCGCCAATGTTCATTATGTTTATATTGACCCTAACCGTACAAGTTCACATGCGATCAATACAGAATATACATGCCTTGTCTCAGAATATAAAATTTATTTCTATGAGGCTCAGGAACAGGTATAAATGCAGACAAACAAACACATACTTTATTGTCAATCAACTGTTAAAAGCAGATTTCATTGCAGTTTCTTACCATAAGTTGGAAATAATTTTATGATTTGTAGTATCCAAGTATTCACGATTTAAGCACAAAAAAAGATTTTTGAGGTCACAATACACTATAAGTATATAGTAAATTGGCGATCAAAAGTTTTTGTTTTATGTTTAAATTAACGACAGTATGAAAATTTAAATCTGGAAAAAATTATTTCAAAATTATGGTAATAAACTGCAATGAAATCTGCTTTTAACAGTAAAAATTTCATCAAAATCGGATCAGAAATCAGTTCAGGAGATTTAAAAAAAAAAAAAAATGTTTTTATATGAATATAGAGTGAAATTTTGATGTGCGCCAACACTTTTGGCCACATACTGTACTATTGCTCTATTTGAGGTGTGTCCAACCACGACAAATTAGTTTCTTCCTGTTATTCTAGAAAGTGATTATATCGACTATCATGGATATGGGTATTTGCATCATGTATAAAATGATAAATAAATGTTCACCATATTTTAGGTTGTATTTAGGGAAAACTATTTGCATGGAAATATACAATTTTTATTCATAAAAATCAGAACGAAAATCTAAAATTAATATTTAATATATATTTCGTTTTAGATTCTAACGGTCGACGATTGAAGTCAGTAAACCAACTATCATATTACGTTTGTTAGACAATTGAGTTGATTTTGTTTGGAAATGTGATATATCAGATAAGTATGTCATATTCACTGGGCTGTTATATTACTAATACTCGAGAACCAGGAAAAGAAAGTACTTCCCCTTGTAGAGATTATTGGAGCTTGTGTAAACAGTAGATAGAGATTGTGGTTGAAATATATATAAATATTTACATATATACGTATGAGTAACTAGCGTAGTTTACTTTTCCACATTTAAATCATAATCAGATAAGGAAAAATATACAATATAAAATGAAATTAAATCATTTGAGGTTTGGACAGTTGTCAGCTTTTAAAAAAATCGGGATTTCTCTGATAGAGTTGTAAGTCTAGCAAAGCGTCATATTTTAGAGACATAAAAATATCTGATTAATATAAAACACTATAATATGTTTTTTAGTTTTCTGTATTGTATTATTTTGCTTTGTTTGTCTTCTTCCTGTGTCTAGTGTACCCAGTGTTGCCAGTTTCTCTAGATTGTTCATTCTCGATTGCCCCTTCGGTTTTCTCTAATGTTTATTTTTAAGATGAACATAGAGTACAACACAATCTTTAATATACCTGTAATAATTTACATGTATTACACTTTAATGTTTATCATGACTACATTAGGTTACGTGAGTTCAAAAACTATGCATGAGAATTTTTGCAGTTTTTAGATACAGTCAAAGTTAGAAATATTTCTAGTTATATAATGCATTCGCGAATGAGAATGGTATTGTGTTAGTGAAGAAAAAATATTGTAAAACTAACGATCGTCTCATTCGCTTGATGGGCTTGGACGTGTGTTTAGCTGTATGTTTGACTGTAGATTTAGCTGTATGTTTGACTGTAGATTTAGCTGCAGGTTTGACTGAATGTTTAGCTGTAGCATTACCATTAGGTTTGTTTGAAAATTTTGTTGTATGTTTAGTTGTGAGCCTAGACGTAAGTTATTTTGCCATTTTGGAGTTGCTACATCAAATATATTTCGAATATCTACATGAAAGGCGTGTTTTTTTTCTTCAGTATAAAAATAGCTTTGTTATTTGTTTGTTTGATTTTGTTTGAAGTTTTTGTTTTGTATATTGTCCTATTAAATGACATCCTTCTTATTTATTACAACTTGAATATGCATTATAATTTATTTCTTTAAGTCATCCATATATTATCAGTTACACTATGTGAGCAATGCATTTACATTATTCCAGAAAAATGTAGTAAGGCTATGATTTATGGGCGTTAGCGCCACTTTCAACAATATTTAACGTATAATGTGACACCCAACGAAAACCGCCGTAAGTCACTCACGACCTATATATCATACCTCGTCACGACAAGCACTGATAACGAAGGTAAATATAAACCCAACTACTATATGTATTACAGATTTAAACGGTAATATTGATATTGATAACGAAAGTAAACAGCGTTCTCCTTCTACTACCTTTTATAATTGAAATAATGAAAAAAACAACAATTATAAATTACATTTAATCCCGACATTTATTTTCTGTACGTGTTTATTACAAGCCAGGAAAGTGAGTGGCCATGTTTGTTATTGTTACAAGCCAGGAAAGTGAGTGGTCATGTTTGTTATGGTTACAAGCCAGGAAAGTGAGTGGCCATGTTTTTTATGGTTACAAGCCAGGAAAGTAAGCGGCCATGTGTGTTACAAGCCAGGAAACTAAGCGGCCATGTTTGCTACAAGCTAGGAAAGTGAGTGGCCATGTGTGTTACAAGCTAGGAAAGTAAGCGGCCATGTTTGCTACAAGCTAGGAAAGTAAGCGGCCATGTTTGTTACAAGCTAGGAAAGTAAGCGGCCATGTTTGTTACAAGCTAGGAAAGTGAGTGGCCATGTTTGTTACAAGCTAGGAAAGTAAGCGGCCATGTTTGCTACAAGCTAGGAAAGTGAGTGGCCATGTTTGTTACAAGCTAGGAAAGTGAGTGGCCATGTTTGTTATTGTTACAAGCCAGGAAAGTAAGCGGCCATGTTTGTTACAAGCTAGGAAAGTGAGTGGCCATGTTTGTTATGGTTATCTAATTTGTCTCTGTTTCCACCTTTTTTTTATTAGGATTTAGAAATGCTATGACGATTTTGTAATATTATTTTTTTTCATTTTATTTCTTTTGCAATACATTTTTTTTAATCAAATATATATTAATACGTACGTTATTTAAGCGAACTGTGTAAAATTGACATACAATGTACGAGGACCAGAAATAGAAAGTACTTTCCCATTATTGCTGCATATCTATAAAGGTCACATTATATAAAAATAGATATTACTATTCATTCCTACAGAAATTTTCATTTGAAAAAATATCTAGAATAATCACATGCCACTACAATGTCCATGTCCCAATACAAGGAACTTGATTTCCAACGTCATATGTCATATGTCATGGGTTTTTTTTTGTGTTCAGTGAGTTCAGATGAGAGGTTATTGTTGTTTTGTTGATATTGGTGGAATTGATTACAAGTACTGTTTAAACTCTCTGAACAGTTTGGGATGCGCACAAAAATGCGGCCGGTTAATTGGGATCCCAACAAATTTTAATATCGCATATTGATACAACTTGACATGGTAAGTTTAAAAAATACCAAAGGGGTAATCAGAATCCGTAAATCAAAGGACAATCAACACAGTGGTAAAAAAAAAGGACAAAAGGACAAACAATGATTTACACAACATTACGACAAGATCGAGCAACACTAACCCGACTAAAAACCGAGGATGAACTCAGGAACTGAAGGAATATTTTTATTTTTTTATTTTCTGTTTATTCAGATTTCCATAAATTCTCCGGCAGGATTATGATAATTATGGTTAACCATAGGAGTAGGTTATACTTGTTGTGGTTCGTAGATTAGTCGACCATCATTGTTTACCTTTCTTAGCAAATATTACTTAAGATTTAAATCGTATACATAAATCATATTGACCTTTTTGTTTTTAAATCAGTTATTAAAAGAAATCAAGTTTTTTGGTTTCATACATAAAGAAAACAAACATATTTTTTTTAATCTATGATAATATTATTAAAAGAAATATTGTTGAAAGTGATGTTCAACATCATAACCCTAACCTTATGAAAGAAAAGAAGACCATACAGATTTGCTTACACATTCTATAGTTCATACATTTTATGATATAATAACTTTCAGTTCATGTTTTTGCTATGGTATGTTGACTTTCTTTCAAACAATGTATCTAGTAGATTCGCCCTTGAAACACATTGTTTACTGTTATTCATTATATAGGAGAATACCTCGTGAGGTCATAAAAAAGTTTTTAAGATACCAAAGAGGTAACCAGAAGCCGTAAATCGAAGAGGAACAGAGAGCACAATGACCGAAAGAAAAAGGACAAAAGGACAAACAACGATCTACAAAACACTACACAGAAAACTAAAGATCGAGCAACACGAACCCCATTAAAAACTCGTGGGTGAACTCAGATACTCCAGAAGGGCTAGTAATTCCTGCTCCATTAGTGAGACCCATCGTATTACTGTTAGAACGACGACACGAACATCATCTGATATGGAAATCGTGGTTTTAACTTTTGAATATTCTATTAAGGACCTTTGGTTTACATCCTCCTAAATAACATTAATTTATTGTGGCGTTCCAATCGTTTGACTTATAAGCGTACTTAATGATGGTTATTCCAGTGAACACTAAGTTAGATGTCTAAGTTTACATTGCTCTCACTTGGTAGATAACTCAATTGGTGGATTAGCTACCCAAAGTTGTCAGTGCTCTGACATTGACATGGGTTATTAGAGTAATTTATTATTGAAATTTACAGTTCCAAACTTATGAAATTTACTAAAACGAATGAGCTAATTTTGACATGGTCCAATGCCAGATTCCAGATAAATCATGATTAAGAATAGTATTTTTAAGTCAAAAGATAACGTTTTCAAGGTTATAACTTAACTAAAATAATCTGGTAAATGGAAAATTTCCAATAAAAAATATAGAAGATTCGTGTTTTTAATCTTTATCGCGTATAATATATTTCTCTATTAAATTGCCACTGGTCAGTGGTTTTCTCCGTGTCCTCCGGTTTCCTCCACAAATAACACTGACCGCCACGATATAACTGAAATATTGTTGAAAGTGGCGTTAAACACCATAAACCAACCAATCTATTAAATTTATTTACCATAGTTGTCATGGTTATATTTACAATATTGTGTTATATTTGTTGATTTCCAGTTGCTAATACTGGATACCAAAGGATGGCATATCATTCTGGCCTGATAACCTCCCCAGTTATGTAATTGTAATGCGTGCTAGCTTCCTTGAGTTATATGTAGTATGATAGTTATTACATTTCCTGGTTCATATAGATCATGGTTACTTTATTTGTATATGATCAATTGCATGTACTTTAAAGATATATTATTGTCATACAAAACAAGACAAATGGATAAGACACAGGTTGTAAACTTATGAAGTCTTCTCCGGTACATATATAAACATCTAGCTTGAGCCTGGTTACAAATACAGATAATATGAATAACTACTACAGCAAAAATTGAAGATAACATAACAGGACAAAAACAGTTCTATTGGTTAGAATATAAGAGTCAGTTTTGTATAATATTTATCTTTAAACACAAATACGTATGTTACAAATGATCCACATTTTTCTGATTTGTAGTAATTCCAATCAAAGTAAAAATGACTAAGCAGTTTTGTAAAACGGACCTTTTGTTTAACAATGTTTTGTTTTTATTGTTGTTAAAGGGAACCGTTTCATTTAAATTATTTTTTTTAATTAATTTTCGAAAATAGCTCTTATGCAAATGTGATACTTTAAAAATTACATCAGTTTATATTGTGTTCATATTTCTATATATAAAAAAGGTTACAACAGAACAAAATTTTCAGTGTTTATGAATAAAACAAAAATTGGTTTCCATAACAAATGACATTTTTATAACTTCCGTATTTATGATTAACTAACTATGCAATCAGTGTCTATCACCACTAAAATTGTGAGTTTTATTCCCGCTTGTACTCGTACAACATCATTATGAATCATTTGAGTCTCAAATGGCATGAACACGGGTAAAAGAAAACCTAGTAATATGTGTCATTTATCATAGTCACAACTCCGTCATTTTTTCATCTATCATGACGTATCACTAAATTATTAACAAGTAAAACGACACTAGAGCAGGGAATGCATACTCTTCTTGATAAGCTGAGTCACCACCATTTTAGTTAGGTTCGTGTAACTCAACCTTTTATATCGACCGTTGTTTGTCCCGTTGTCCTTGTTTTCTTTTGGTAATTGTATGGTTTGTCTTTCTCTGATTTATGGCTTCTAAAAACCACTTTGGTATCTTCAAACTTTTTATTTGCGTGTTACTTGCAGCAGAACTGTGATTTTATGTGTTTGTGTACGGTGGTGACTGAAATGTTGTTAAAAGTGGCGTTAATTATCAATAAACCCCCTATGAATCACATTGGCTGAAATGTTGTTAAAAGTGGCGTTAATCATCAATAAACCCCCTATGAATCACATTGGCTGAAATGTTGTTAAAAGTGGCGTTAATCATCAATAAACCCCCTATGAATCACATTGGCTGAAATGTTGTTAAAAGTGGCGTTAATTATCAATAAACCCCCTATGAATCACATTGGCGCCACTTTTAACTCCTTTGAATACGATTTAAAGTTGCTTTTATGCTATTAATGAAAAGATTAGGTTTAAATGTCAGAAACATTAGGTTACACTTTAAACAATTACTTACTGTTCATTTATAATTTACTTATCTGATGATCAATAAATATGAGATAAGACACTAATTTACGGTTAGTATGAAATTTGAGAATCGGGAAACAAATTATGATTTTGAAATATATCGATTATATTACAAATTAGTAATATGCAGTACGTGTATTTATGGCGCTGTTGTCATGCATGTTAAAAAGATTGACATCTAGATGTCACCAAACCGACCACAATACCGACAGCTCACGTTGTATTCTTTTCCTTAACAATTATCAATACTATCAATATTATAGTCGTTATAGAACCAAAATCTTTTTTTTTTTAATATTCTAGCTGTGTTTTAATAACATATATATAATGGCTATCCTGTTTAAGCCCTTTGGTTTACTTGCTCCCCAAAAGTTGTATATTATTTGGCTTTCAAATCTTTCGACTACGACCATGAAAGTTATTCTGGAAACACGTCGTACACACTAAATTAGATGCTTTCTATATTTTTTATTATTTTTATAGCATACCGATGCACATAAATACCAACATAGACAAGATATTTGATTTTGAGAGTGGTTTTACTTAAGAAAAATTTAAAACCGTAGACAAAATATTTGCTTGGGCTGAAATTATCTAAACATCTAAATTTTGCTTGGCCAAAATCAGACATTGAATACCTTTTTAAATGGAAACTATTTCATTTAGCAAACACTATTTTTTCAACCCTGTTTAATATAGCAATATGAATTCATGATATACAGACCAATATTAGAACTAAAATACTTGCATAAGAGCTATTTTAAAATACGTACAACTAGAAATTAAACGATTGATTTAAACAACGGTAAAAAGACAAAGCATTGTAAAACAATAGATAACGTATTAAAACACTGCTTTATCAATTTAAGTTTAATTGGAACAATTACAAATCAGATAAAGGTGTTCTTTTTGTAACATACAAATGAATATATAAAAATAGAGTAACCATGATCTTAAAGAACCAGGAAATACCATTACCACTATGCTATTCTTAACACAAGGAAGCTTAATATATTGTGTTACTCTATTGTTGTTTTTGTAGGTCATGAGTATGGACGATATTTTGTTTACGTTAGCAACTGGGTTCACTCCGGTTGTTTGGTGAGGTCAGTGTTGCTCATCTTTTCAGTTTTTGTTTGTATTGTTCTATTATGTGTATTTACGTTCTTAGTTCCGTGTTGTGATGTCTCTTACGGTTTCTGCATAGAAAAAGATGCTCGGTTCGTTTTTACACCCAGTTGTTTGTAGGAGTTCTCGTGTCTTTTTGTGTAAAAAAAGATGCTCGGTTCGTTTTTACACTCGGTTGTTTGTAGGAGTTCCCGTGTCTTTTTGTGTTTGTTTTCGTATAGTGGTGTCCAACACATCTTGTGTTGTGTTTTTTGTTTTTGTTTTGTTTGTTTTTGATTTGTTTGTCTTCGTTTTGTGTCTTGTGTGCCCAATGTTGCCAGTTTTTCTGGATTGCCTATTCTTGATTGCCTGTTCGGTTTTCTCTGACGTCTATGAAACATTTAATCAGTGATGGATAACAATTCCATCAATATCAACAAAACGAACAATCACCTCTCACCTCAACTCATTGAACAGAAAACAATACCACGTCATATGACATTGGAAATCCAGGTCCTGGCTTGGGACAAGCACAAATATGTGGCGTGGTTAAACCTAGATAACGGGATCCTAATCCGCCACTCTTGATATATGGATCTCAGACGGCAATACAGATATAAAAGAACAAGGAAAGCCCGGCTCAGATGGTTTGTTTTATCATATTAGAGAACGACAATATAACTTACAAATGGATTTTTTTTTATTTCTGTCGCAAAATTTTATAGCAAAGAACATTATATTTACTTCTACATGTATGACATCCGTCATGGATTCCTTTTTTTTTAAAGTTGTACATACATGTAGTATAAGCCAGTTGAAGGGATACGAATGGTACTTGAATGCATTGCATCTATTATCAAATTAAATTGAGATACTACACAAACACTGTGGTTAATCTATCAAAACAAACAAAAGCACCAGAGTTCACTCCAGCTTTTTAGTGCGATTCATGTCGCTCGATCTTTAGTTTTCTGTGTAATGTTTTATAGCTCGTTGTTTGTCCTTTTGTAATTTTTCTTTTGGCCATTGTATTGTCTGTCATTCTTCGATTTACATGTTCTGATTACCCCTTTGGTATCTTCAAACTTTCCTTTTATTAAGGTGGTATTTGATCTGCTCGTTTAATTTTCTTATTTTTTTTGACAGTGTGTTTGAATATATCCACTGTAATAAATATCAAAATTTTAACAAATTCCAACCAACAGACTTAGAGCTATAAATTCACTAGCCACATAGCAGCTTTTCTTTCTGTGGTTTTGATCACCGCGATGCTTGAAATCTGCATACAAACATCATATGATCAAAACGTTCAACTGATTTTAAAGAGTTATCTCCCTGTAGTGTATGGTATCCCCTTAAGATACATAACTTCGATTTGCAAACATCAAGGATTTAAAGACCACATTATTTTGATTGTTTGTTGCTTAACTTTCCATGTCACATAATACAGGGACCGTGAGTTCGAACCCCGCCCATTGCGAAGTGTACTCGATACAACATTATGTGATACAATTTGTCAGTGACTTGTGGTGGGTCGGTGGTTTTCTCCGGGTACTCCGGATTCCTCCACCAATAAAACTGACCATCACCATATAACTGAAATATTACTGAAAGTAGCGTTAAACACCATAGCTTAACCGTACCTAGTATAGCCTCAAATAATATAATGTTTTGAGATTACATGAAAATAATAATTAGGGACACTTCATTATATTCAATTTGGCTTTTTCTCAAGATAAACAAAATATCAAACTTTAAATTTTCTAGCTATTTACTTATCAAACCTGAATTCTTTACATATAAACAAATCATCAAAAAACAGTATGAAAATAAATCGTGGTCACTTAAAGTGTGTATAAAACAATCACAATTGTTTTCATTTCATCGTGTCACTTATCTTGCCATAGTCTGTATATGAATCACTCTGATGTCTAATAAATTGATAAAAGTCTATTTACTTGATCATTCCAATAATTTGAATTTCAGTGTATAGTTATTGTAAAGTATCCGCATGATCCTTTTCGGCATGTTATTGATTTCCACAAATGTTACTTTATCCATTGAGGTCACTTCTAGATTCAGGCATCCATTCGTATCAAATGTTCACTCAAAAATTTGATACGAATATCAAATTTAAGATATCCAAATTGTTTTATTTGCGCACTTTCATCCACTTCTTGCATATTGAAATCCTTGTAAGCATTAGGTGATCTTGCCGCTTTTGACTATATCCTCTTTGGGTTCCTTTGGTTTTAATGATCCAACGGACTGCTAAGTTGTTTCGCTTTCTACTCTTTCGATTTGTGGTGTGTCTGATGAAGGTTATGCCAGAAACGTGTCGTGCGCACTAAATTAGATATCTGCATTGCAACAATCTCCATTGCACTCATTGAAATATTATTGGATAATAATAGCAATTATGTGTCAATAAGTTAGTGAATTTCTGATTTCCTCAGATAATAATGTCTAATGTACCTTCTAATATTAGTCTTTAAGAAAAGGCAGTTCGTTCTATGGAATGTTGTCAGTCATTACTTAGGTGTAAATCACAAATCATAGCCATATTAGCTGTAAACATCCATG
The DNA here is from genome assembly GCA_963383655.1 of Bathymodiolus septemdierum. NCBI lineage: Eukaryota > Metazoa > Mollusca > Bivalvia > Mytilida > Modiolidae > Bathymodiolus > Bathymodiolus septemdierum. Next base: position 11,281,950 of record OY726523.1, read on the forward strand.
TATGTTTCTTAATCCAGACATCATCTTTAAATATGTTGACATGATTGGTCTATTTCTATATCTGTTATTTAATGTAATCCTCATATCCCCAGAGAAAAGCAAATCCATATTTTGTCAAATTAAACATGACAGTTCTATGTCCATGAATCGACGAACTTCTAATCTCCAAGTTTCGATTTCTAATCAATTTTATCGGTTCTTTGGTCCAACATCTTCCGTATTGAAATTCTTGTATACTGCAATAATGTTAACCTCCTAATTAAAAGAAAAAGTCCAGTCCTTGTTCTTTTGTAAAAGAAAAAAACAATTCTGTGTCAATTGTATTGTTGTATTCCCTGATCGCCTTATAGAATGGATAATCTCCCTTTTATTATTATTGTTCCAGAATAGCAGTATTATGCCACATTGTCAGTCATGTTTTAGGTTAAATCACGTATTCTAGCAACAACAGCTATAAGCATCAATAAGTCTCTTGATGTATGTTCTACTATGCTTGACACTATCTCTAGATATTTTGCTGTGATTGGGTTGCTTCTCTCTCTGTTGTTGAAACTGTCAGCATTTCTTCGTAGACAAATGCCAATTTCTTTAGCCACTCTTTTCTGTTCTAGATCCATTATAATAATAATCTGTTGTATATTAAATGATCTGGACTATCTTATTATTTTACTAGTTATTGATATAAGGAAGAATATCAAGGTATTTATATATTGAGTTTAATGGAAAATTTACTATCTATTTTTAGAACGAAAGTTCTATTTTTGGATTAATATTCTGGATTTTTATTGTATACAGGAAATGCACACGAACAATTATAGCATTGTGATTATCATGCTATAACGTGTGTCACAATCTGTCATTTCTTAAAATATATTTTTTTATTTGTTCATTGAAAATGTTACTATTAAAATAATAAAGCAATTTATGTAATATATTTATGTACTTTTGTAATATAGTAGTTTGATATATCTATATTTCTTTCTAGATTAAATTTGATGTATTATGGGTAAGGGACTTTGTGTTTATCGTCATTTTCAGCTATAACGTGGTCACCTTCTGTGCTAAAAATAAAAAATAAAATAAAAGTAAAATATTTATTCATTGGCCTTATGCAAAAATCAGGTAAGAAAAACGAAACTACAAAAACACTGATGAACAACATAGATTAAAACAAAATGCTTGGTAAAGAGGAAACAAAACCATCTAATAATAACTAAATAAAATAAACCTCAGCATTCAATATCGCAATGCCACCTCTGATCTGCTAGTACTGTTTATTGATATATTTAAACCACAACATAGTAATTATAAAATAAATGGAAACGGAAACCACCTCACACTCACACTTAGAAAGAGACAAAATCGATACATGACCGCTTACTTTCCTGGCCTCGTACAGGCACATCAATCAAAACAAAGTGGCGGGATAAAATTAGTTTTTTTGGGGCCTAAACGTGATTATTAATGGCGTATTCCTTTTGAAATAATCTTGCTCACTCAATTCATTGTATAAATAACAATGTAAAACAGATGCTTTGCAATCTTTTCCAATAGAAAAAAACCCCATAATACCTCGTGTTTAAATACAGCATTCCTATTTATATATATAATAGAAATAGTCTTACTATTGTAAAGCATAAGTCTAGACTGCTATATTATCTATGAACTGTTCAAAGTCTAAAGTTGTTATATTTAGTAAAAGGAAAATAAAAAAATCCACCAGTGTTCACTTTAAACGATGAAGTATTTGAAATTGTAGATAGTTATTCGTATCTTGGGTTGGTTATGAAGTATAATGGACCTTTTGTAAAAGCTAAGTCAAAATTAATAGACCAAGCTAGACCCGCATTATTTGCTGTTTATAGACGTATCAAAAACCAACCTGTTCCAGTAGATTTACAATTGAAATTATTTGACAGTATAGTTGAACCGATTTTGTTATATGGATCAGAGGTTTTGGGGTTCGAAAACACATATTCCCTTGAAAAAATTCATTTACAATTTTGTAAAAAGATCTTACAGGTTAGAGCAACAACACCAAGTTATATGATTTACGGGGAACTTGGTTGCTATTCTCTTTCAATAAAGATAAAACTGAGAATGATATCCTTCTGGAATAGACTCATTAGCAATGAAAACAAATTGAGTTCAAAACTGTATAAGTTAATGTATAAGTTACATATGAATGGAACAACTACTTTTAAGTGGATTTCCTTTGTTCAAAGTGTATTTAATGATACTGGACTGAGTTATGTATTTGAATCTCAATTTTCAATATGTATGTCTTCTATAAAATCAGCGATAAAACAACGATTATGTGATCAATTTATTCAAAAATGGTTTTCTGATTTGGATAACTCTGCAAGAGAATTTTAACAAATTGTAAAAAAAAAAATCTTAAATTTGAAGAGTACCTTATTAGATTATCAAAACAAGACAGGGTATGCATAGCCAAACTCTTAGAACTTCAAACTTCAAACTTCCTATTGAAACCAGAAGATGGAATAACATAGCAAAAGAATTAAGATTATGCTCATTTTGTAATAAAAAAATTGGAGATGAATATCACTTTTTATTCAGATTATGCAACAGTCAACTTATGACTAATATTTCAAGGTTTATAGAATATGTCACAATTATTATAACTATCCTCTATATATAATTTAAATATATATATATATTTATAATATATAAAATGTATTCTTAATATTGTTTCTGTTTAGTTCGTCATTTTCTGTATTGTATTTAATATTGTACCTCATGTTACACTGTATAGTGTCTTAGTGTGGTTCAATAAAGTTCTTGAAAGTTCTTGAAGCCATACACATATAAAAGCCCTAATTGACCCCACACCATTCAAATATTTCTAATGAAATTGACATATTAAGGGAAATCCATTTTATTCACTTGTTTTCGCCGTGATAAAGATAAAAACAATCCAACCAGGGCACACTCATGATATAGGAGTATCCATTGGTTGTGTATTATTATCACATACACAACTCGTCTAACGTGAACGTAAATGGGGGACCCATGGAATATGCTTGCCACGATCCTCCTAGCATGTATGTGTTATAATGCACAACCTCTTTATCATATCATTTGTCAATGTAACTCTTAAAGTTTTCATCCATAGATCCACCAATGTAGCCACCAGTGGTTAAAATAACTACCACTTTTCAGAGGTATGTGTGGGTTTAGAAACTCCAATCTCCTAATGATATTATATCCATTGATCTTTATAAATTATAGCCAGTCTACTTAGGTACTTTTATTAAGACATATCGCCGAATATGACATTTCACTGGATTCAAAGCGAGATACACGACGTGTGCGACTATTTGAGCGAGAACTGCTTACCCTTCGAGATCATCCGAGTTCCGTTTTCTTCTGGTCATTGTTTGTCTGTCGTTCAATGTACGGCTTCTGAATACGCCCTTGATATCTTCAATTGATTTTTTTAAGTCTAATGCGATTGAATTAATCTCTGTTATAAAGATAAAATGATGAGCTGCGTTCGTAAAGTGTGATAATGTTGATCGCATCTAACCCATTGAACTTGAAACAAAGGACACCACAGATGCAACTTGTTCTTCCTAATACCTTTACCTACACCTAGAAACTCTCGACGTACGGCCGGTTAAGAACGAAACGTTACGACAAAAGAGATAATTTTAATTTTACCGTTGTGAATTCCATTTATATGTAGCAACATTCCAATAGAACCTTCAGATAGAGTACCAATATTACCTTGATAGAGGAATGCTGCTAACAAGTAAGCTACTCAACGATGGTGCCTAGTAGTTACGATGAGGTCATCACTTCGAAAGTTTTACTCCATCACGACTTGGAGTACTTAACATCACTACAGTTGAGAGTTCGAATCCCGTTCATGGCGAGGTGTACTCAATACAACATTATGTGATAATGTGTGTCAGTGATTTGCGGCAGGTTGGTTGTTTTCTCTGGGTACTCCGGTTTCCTCCTGCAATAAAACTGATCACCACGACATAAGTGAAATATTCTTGAAAGTGACATTAAGCACCAAACCCAAGACCCTAACCCCTAACATGACTTGTTAGCAACCGCTACGGAATCTCTCTATCACAAATGATATGTTCCGTTTGTCGTAGTCATATTTCTGTCATTCAATCGTCTTTCAAGACTTAATGAAATTTGAGCAAGACTAGTACGATGGGTGCCACTAGTGGTACATGAACTCCTGCCGGAGCGCTTGAGCAACACCCGATGCTTAGTGGGGTTCGTGCTTCTGAAGCTTAAGTGTTTTGTGTAGTATTTTGTTGATCACTGTTTGTCCTGGTGCTCTTTTTCGCTTGGCTCTACTTTTCTCTCCTTCTTCGATTTACGGCATCAACACTTTTTTTGGTATCTTCAAACTGATTTTTTCAATGTTAAGCATTAATCTGTTTTTTGTTGATGCATTGCTATGTTGATGTGAAAACGACATTGACTATTTTATGTAATCCTTGTGGTAGAGCTACAATATCAATTATATGGGACTGTATACACCACCACAATAAAGATATATGAACCAACATCACATGGACAGCTGTATCGTAACAATAACTTAACACTAAAGCGTAAGAGGACAAATTTAATTGTTATATACGTACACACCCAAGGAGATCGATCAAACCACCTGAAAATTTGAAGATATTTTCCCCGTATTATTGTTTACAGTGGTCAAAATCGAATCCTGTTTTATCCTCCCAGAGTTCAACCCCGGAAGTGGAATTCGTGTTGCTCGATCTTTACTTTTCTGTGTAGTATTTTGTATATTATTTTTTGTTTGTCCTTTCTCTGTTTTCTTTTGGACAATGTATTGTCTGTCCTTCGATTTACCCTTTTGGTATCTTCAAACACTTTTCTAAATTACATTTGATTCAAATAAGAAGTATATGGTTCCTTTGTATTATATATAACATATGTAAATATCCATAAAATAATGTAAATTTTTTTTTATTTCAAATTAAAACCAAAAAAAATTCATAAAATTTGAAAAAAAAAAAAAAAAAAAAGTTTAACAAAAAAATATTCAACATATGTAAATAAGTACATGCAAAAATACACATATGCATGAAAACCTGGAAAGATCATTCATTTTTCAGAAATCGGAATTTAAAATTCAGAAATCTGAATAACTGCAATACAATTACTCTTTTTGCCATTCTCTGTCGCACCCAAGACCCATTCCCGCTCTTCTTCTGGATACACACATGTCACGTGATTCCACGTGTGATTAGTAGCGAGGGAATATCAGTATGACAATGTGAGCAGACGTACGGAAATTTTAATTCTGAACTGATTGTTGACATACAAGACAAAATTTATTTATAAAAACAAAAAGGAGCTGAATTTTTATGTCAAAAAGAATGGACAGACCAAAAAAAGAAGATAATGAAAATTAACTATTAAAAAAAAAATCAAAAAATTCGGTTTTTTACGTTCGCAATCAGTTATCAATTATATAATACTTTAATCTGATGCTGTTGCCATAACGACTTCTACTCCCTGATAAACACACATGACAAGGTGTGTATCCAAAAACGCGTTTGCTCTTGTGTCAAGAAGAGACATGATAAAATAATTAATGGTCTAATATTGCAGCTAATCTGAATTCTGAGTTTTTAATTCCGAATTCTGAAAAATGAAGGTGTTTCTAGGTGTTTATATATATAGCAAAAGTTCATATTACATTATCTAAAAAAAAAAACAAAAAAAAAAAAAACACAATAAAACATTGTGTTCAATGACCAGTACCGAACAACTAAAACTAATGTATATATATATATATCAGTTTTAGTTGTTCGATATAATTATTATTCTGTCATGTATGTGAACAAACAACAAAATAACTAACACCCGTGGCTCCAATTATTCATGATTAGTAACGACAACAAGAACACACACACACACACACACACATACATACACACATAAACACACACACACACACACACTTTTACAATCATATATGTTAAAAACGACGACAACAAAAACGGACATACGAAATCAATCATGCATGTTAGATTATAACCACAAAATAATAACATCCGTCTTCATTCATGTATAGATAATTGACAACAGCAAAAATTTGTAAATCGTAAAAAAAAAATAATCAAAGAGGACAAAAATAATATGTTTCCTTTTTGAGCAAGGATTAAATATGTCTATTGCACTTTAAAGAAATTTTCTCGTCTTGACGTCCATGTTTCTTTATCATGTACTGAACACAAAGTTAAAATAAATTGTTTCTCGTTATAGTTTTGACATGCATTATAATTATGAAAAAGTTTAAGCAGTGAAAGTCAACAATTCAATTCCATCAATATCATTAAAACAAACAATCGACTTTCATCTTAACCCACTGAACACAATACCGACCAGGATATATGACGTTGACAATTTATGTCCTGGTTTGGGACAGGCACAACCATGTGTTTATCTAATCCTAAACTTAATGTCAAATTGTCCTTTTGTTTTTGCATTGATAAGAAACGTACGATATGTGTCATATGAATTCCAATGTATTTATTACCGCATTTTGTTACATGCACGTCTGAAATAATATTCTAAATAATGTCTGCCTATGTTAATGTATCTCTCAGTATTATTCCAACAGAAAAAATGTTCTATATGAATTTGAAATGATTCGAGGGCGGTAACAGTGTTTGTTTTCTCGTATTTTTAATAATACGGTCTGTCACTCTATAATAATATGTTATCAATCCATACATTTTGTTAAACATATTCCAGACAATTAGCTATACAAGCTGTGAACTGTAGCAGAACCGTAGACGTTTCGTAAATCACTGACAACAATAGTTGGCGAAATGATGGTGTTGTTTCTTCCCTTTTATTAAAATCATTCCCCATTGTTCTGAGGTTACGTCCAACGTCTCTTGCTGCATTTTCATGAGCTTCATCCATTGTATTAAGTGATATATAAGTCCATCAAAGTGGTTTTAGTCCATTAAAGTAATTTAAGTCCACCAACGTGACTTCAAAATAATTTTAGTCCTTTAAAGTGACTTCAAAATAATTTTAGTCCATTAATCCGATATTTTTTCACAGTGATTTCAGTCCTTCAAAGTGAATTTTTCCACTGATAGTAATAGGAAGACAGATATACAATAATTTTTTAACGGTAACTGTTCTTTCATATACACACATTGTACCTGTTTTACACACGTGATTTTAACAAAGTTGAAAATTTTCGGATCATTTCTAGACCAAGGTTATAGATCATTATCTATTATGGAAAATTTAAAAATATATACATTATCTAATATCTATATTTAAAATCCTGTCAACTGTTACAAAGGTATTATATATGTTCAAATATATTACATGACACACAAACAGTTACTAAATATTTTTCAGTCATATATAATAACCTAGAAAGATAACGACAACAAATAAACGAACACATATTATGAAAATGTCAACACTGTCACACACTAAACTAAACAAAGCAGTTCTCTTCTTGTCGACTGCTCAGACAATGTGGCCTTTTATGCTTGTCATTTTATCATATATAGAGAAAAGAAAGTTTAAATCGTGATGGTCAACAACTCCACCAATATCAACAATCACCTCTCACATCAAACTTTTGAATACAAAAAAACCCACAACATATGGTGTTGGAAATGTAAGTCCTGGCTTGGACAGGCACAACAATGTGGCTGGGATAAACCCGTTATTTGGATCCCAACCTTTCTTCCACTGATAATTGGATCTCCAACGACAATGCTAATATTTTGTACTCTTCTATGTTTGATATTGTGGACAGTTCCGTCGACAAATCATTTTAGTAATTAAGACTAATTCTTACTTATGGTTGTAGTCATACAGTAAGGGACTACATATCGTGAGAACAAATTGAAAGTAACTGTTGCTGCCAATTTAAAAATCAAAAGTCAGAACGGTAATCATATGTGCATTGTGCATGGTGTATTACTCACCAGATTGCACTTGTTGCAATCTTAATTTAATCTTTTCTTATTAATATACATATAATAACGTTTAGTTAACAGCTGTAAACGAAAGTAATAATAATGATAGAGTAGATCATTAAAGGATCAGCCTTCTTATACATTAAGAGGTGATATTCTATTGGATTATTGGATTAATGGTCTTAAACACCTCCACCGTTGTTGTACGTTTATTGTGTAAGAGCACACTTAATGCAGATTGCATAATGAATAATCAACGTTGGCATAATAAATAATTAACGTAAACAAACATAGAAATCAAAATATGAGCAATACAGGCCCGTCTAAAAATTTAAAAGGGAGGGGGGGGGGGGGGGTAACTCAGGTGCTCCATTCGTGTTAGTCTGGATAATTGTCAAGGCTCAGTAAACTTTGTATATTAAGTAAAAGAGATAGAAAGAGATAAAGACAGTGTTCCGTGGGATACTTCTGAGAAAGAAAATATGTAGCGATCAGTCAAATCAGAATAACGACCGTAAAATCTACCCTTATTGAAGACTTCAAACTAATATTACCTTCTGTGTAAGAGTTTGCTGGTCAGCAGCAACCTTTTATCCAGAAAATGCAAACAGTGTTCAGATAGAATCCACAGGTCCTGGATTATTGTATTAATTAAGCTATATAAACTTCGTAAGCAGATGTTGTTGCAATGTTGCTACAAATAAATTTCAAGCTAACGATTGGAAAGTCATCTAGCTTGTTGCATAATTTGCAGCGAGCTCAATTGGCCTTTGTCGTCTATTGGGATGAAAAGATCAAGGTTTGCAGCGGGTTTTATTAAGATTATCAGTCGTATTTTTACTCTCAAGATCATGGGAATAAATACGCACCAGAAAATAATCAAACCACGTATTATTAAAAATAGCTCAACTATTAATTTCACAGACAACCATGGGGCAAGAACGAATACCTGACATGTTAATCATTTATTATAGATTTGATTTGATTTGATTTTTGGTGTTTAACGCCACTTTCAGCAATATTTCAGCTATATCATGGCGACCAGTTTTAGTGGTGGAAGAAGCCGGAGTACTCGGAGAGGACCACGGGCAAGCAACTGGTAAGCTTTATCATTTGCAGCTGCGAGTCGAGTGCACCTTTTGGTAATTTACAAACCCGGGCGCGAACCTACGCCGTATTGGTGATAGGCTTGTATGAGTTGTTAGGTAATCCAACTCATTGAGCCACCCGGGCCTTCATTTATTATAGTATTTGCGTCAGGTGTGTTGTGCTGTTCTATGGGTATTCTGGTCTTCGCCTTAAAAAGCTAACAACAAACAGCAAAAAACAAACAAACAAAAACAAAGAAGCTAAGCAAAGCAAAAGCAAGTAAAAAAGAAAAGAAAAGAAAAAAAGAAAACAAATACCCGCCATGATACCACTGAAATATTGTTGAATGCGGTGCTTAACACCACTAATCCAATAATCCAATAGAATATCACCTCTTTGTATTTAGGAAGGCTGATCCTTTAATAATCTAATCTATTATTATTATTATATTTCTTTCGTTTTTTTTATTGTTAAGTAAACAAGTGTGGACACAGAAATGTGCTGTCCAAAAGGCAAGTGTGGATGTCAATATTTCATATTATTAACTTAAAAAAAGAAAAAAAATCATGGACACAGAACCACTGATATTTGTTCAATTTTTAACAAATTTTTATTTTTCTCTTTAAATTGTCGAAACACAACATTTATTTAACTGTAAAATTCACAAATAAAATTCCCTCTCCTTTTTCCCTTTTTTCTTGTTTAAATCAATGATCAACAATATTCCAGAATCAAACAAATGAATAAATATAACAGATTTCTTTTACATGCATCTTTTTACCATGCAGAGTCAGTGTGTTTCGAATCGGTCATCCAATCAGGACGCTCATTATTCTTGTCCAAAATAAAAATACATCGCTAAAGTAAAATTACCTGTGGTTTCAGAGTAGAAGATTTTTAGAAATCGAACATAAAATTTCCCCACTGCATTTATCAATATTTTATTAGTATCAACAGTTTTTTCAACACCGTATCTGTTTCTCGATACAGCCGCAACTTCAACTCGTAAATTTACATAGAAATCGGAGATATTTCGTCATAAAACTTCACACATGGTTTTGTCTATCATGTTTCTTGAAGACAAACATAAAATTTTATTGCATTTATCAATATTTTATGAGTATCAACAATTTTTTCAACACCGTATCTGTTTCTCGATACAGCCACCCGATTACAGTGACCCGTGACCCAGATTAGCACGTCCCAGCAGTTTTTTCTTAATACTGTTGTTTAACGATATTATCTGTATAAGAAGAACATATTAAATTAAGATGTACAATCTAGTGAATAATACAATGCACACTCCACATAGGATTACAGTTTTGACTTTTGATTCTGGCAAAAGTTCCTTGTAGTTTGTTCTCACGATCTGTAGTCCTTTACTAATTACATATATACTATAGTAAGTAAGTATTAACCTTAATTATAATTGATTTGTCGACGAAAGTGTAAATGTACCTCATCTGTAGATTTCTGCGCTTCTTCGCATTAATTATTTATTATCGCATTTGCGTCAGGTTTGTGTTGGTGTTCTTTGGGCACTCTAGTCACCTCCATAAAAACAGGATACAAATGAATTATTTCTAAAAGCGATTTTTAACACCACAAATCCAACAATCCAATCGAATACCACCTCTTTTTGATTAGCAATGCATAATATTAATAATAGAAATCGCATACATTACGATCTCATTATAAACACATAAAAACGATGTTCGGTTCATCTTTACTTCCAGTTGTTTGTAGGAGGACCCATGTCTTAATTACGTTATATGTGTTTGCTTGCGGATAGTGGTGTCCAATACATATTGATGTGTTTTTGTTTTGTTTTTCTTCGTTTTGTGTACCCTCTTTTGCCAGTTTCTTTGAATTTCCCATGTTCGGTATTCTCTAATATTTACTTACAACACAGTGACCCCATTATTACACAGTACAAGATAAATGATTGTGATTGCAATCAAACGCATTACGTCATATCAATAAATGGTTGCAATACAATGCATCAAGACATAGTAGTTATCAGCAAGCCAACGCATCAAAAAACAGCAATAATAACAATCAAACGGATCAAAACATAAGAATGATCAACGTCCCCGACTAGCTCTCAAGTACTGGTTGTGTTCACTGTTGAAGGAGGCACGACGACAAATGGCTTTTGAAGAACACATATTAAAGGTTGCGGTTGTTTCTAAAAAAATCATTTATCAGTATATCATAATTTACTACTAAGTAGTATTAAGATCTCGCAATGTTTGCCCTTCAAGAAAAAACCACAATCAATTATATTCAATAATGCTGCCAACAGGACGAGCCACTCCTGTGGAAAACCACAAAAAAGAACGTAATGAAAAACCGCGCAAATCATGTCTAGGGACAAGTGCATATATATAAAACTGCTAAATTGTTACTATCAAGCTCTCAGCTTCAGTTTCCTTTGTATAAAAGAACTGAATCAGTCATATTGACAGAATCACCAACAGGACGAACCACTGGGGATCACAAACAAAACACAACAAAAAACACAACAAAAACAAAACCACACTAACGAAAACAAAAACCTCATAAGCCATGCAAGTCAAAGTCATACATTAGGAAATATGCAGATAAATGACAAGTGTTAAATTATCTCATGAGATAGCCATACTCTCCTAGTCAAATCTAGAATTTCAACATGCATATCATCTACACCATAAACAAAACAAATTTATCTACAGATTCGCCTCACATATTTTCATTGACATTGTAAATGCAATACGATATGTATATTTCTATAATGTACATGATAAAGGATACCCTTAACAATGAAGCGACATGTGGATAAAGAATACACATACATGTATAGATACAAGGACAATTGCTTCAAGTTTCATATTATCTGACAAAGCAATGATAATGATAATTCAACAACTCAATGAAGGATGTATTCTGTTCATATTCACCCTCTTAAGATGGTAACGTAATTTAACTGGGTGTATCATCTAATTGAGTAAAAGTAACACTCAGCAAAGCAAAAAGTAATCTTCCAGTAACTGATTCATATCTAAGATAAACTGAAATCAATTAGTTATGCAAAAGGATTTATGATTAATCCAAGTATTAAAATTAACCTTGGGTCGGATTCAATTTGTCGCATATATATACTATATATACTACGAATTAAATGTTCACAATTATAGTTGCCTCTGGTTAAAGTACTTCACACAGACACTTCAAAAATAATACTAGCAGAAATGTGTTTGGGAAGAACTACATCCCAGTTGCATTCAAAGTTCGTGATGGATGGTGGGAATGTTTGTATGGCAAAACAGACTGGAGTTTATCTTCGTAATATTGCAGACAATTTTAATGACGAAATTCAATGCAAACATTTACTATTTTCTGCAATATCACCGAAATGGCTATTGTTGGTTGCAAATCTTTCTGTTAAAGTACATAGGTACCTCTAAGCAATAGGCAGGATGAATGGTTGAACTTTATCCGTCCACAACTATTATTATGGTCAAGAAAAAGATACCGAGTGAATGGGAATATTGTAGTGCCTTTTTCCCCGTTTGGTGCCGTTTAAGGGGACGCAACCTGGACAATGACACTATAGAAATACTATTAAAACTTAACAGACTTGAGGTATTCTATTTTCTAAGAGCTTGACGTTAAGTGATGAAAGAAAACAGTTATTATTATTTAAAAGATATTAAGCTGAAAGTGAGAAGCGAAAGTTATATGAAATAACATTTGTGTTTATTTATTAACGTCCAGAATCGCCATTGACAGACGATATGTGTTTAATTAAATCGCCATTAGAACATTAGTATTTGGGATTGAGTGTATGAATTGTATTGACAATGTTCGACTGTTTTTCAAGAATCTATGGGGTGATTTTTTTCCATTTATTTATCGATTGTTTATTGTAGTTTTATATTATGTTGGTTTTTTTTAGTTTTTTTTTTAATTCTTGTTAATTATTTTACTTATATAATTTTGCTAATGGTTAATTTCATTGTTATAATGGTTATATTTGATTTTATTTTAAGGGTTACATTAAATATATTGAATATAGAATTTGTCTAATTTTACACTTTGAATTTTTTCCATTTTGTGTAAATTACATTAAGAAAAGTTTGAAGATACCAAAAGGGGTAATCAGAAGACGTAAATCTAAGATACCAAAAGGGTAATCAGAAGATGTAAATCTAAGATACCAAAAGGGGTAATCAGAAGACGTAAATCTAAGATACCAAAGGGGTAATCAGAAGACGTAAATCTAAGATACCAAAGGGGTATTCAGAAGACGTAAATCTAAGATACCAAAGGGGTAATCAGAAGATGTAAATCTAAGATACCAAAGGGGTAATCAGAAGACGTAAATCTAAGATACCAAGGGGGTAGTCAGAAGCCGTAAATCTAAGATACCAAAGGGGTAATCAGAAGATGTAAATCTAAGATACCAAAAGGGGTAATCAGAAGACGTAAATCTAAGATACCAAAAGGGATAATCATTTGTCCTCTATTAGAAGGTGATATGATCATTCCATTATATACGCCATTTAATTTAGTTCAATGAGATGCTTGAATTAGAAAAGTCCGGGAAATATGATTGCTGAAATTACCACAGGGGGAATAGTTATTCTTGACTTGTCGTCTGCCGTCTCGGTAATTTAGCTCTCACAATGAAAAAGTCCCAGGACTTGCATGACGTCATTTAATCTATACCAATGAGATGAATGACTTAGAAAAGTAAGGGAAATGTGATTGCTGAAATTACCACAGGGGGAATAGTCCTAAAATATTTGACATTTTGACCGGCACCACCGGGTGAATAGTCATGTAGTTGATTTTAGGATGCGATAGCAACACTACTGTCATGTTTTTATAAAGGAAAAAAGATAGCGAAGTATAATAATGTTGAAAGTGGCGTTAAGCACAATAACCATAAACTGCATAGTGCGCACTGTATTAGCTATCTACATTTATAATACATACTTTTTTGTGAAAAACAAATTCACAAATTGCTTGGATTTTTTATTTTTTTCTTGGTACCCATAAATTTAAAATCAGGAAATATTTGGGTATATAGATATTATTTTTAGCTATGATTGTTATGACATGTAGAAAAGAAAAGCAGAAGGTGTTCCTTACTTAAATTACCTGCAAAATTGTCTATGTCATAAACCAAACATATAAAAAAACATGCACACGGTAAATATGAGGTAAAAATATTAATATGATCGTCAACAAACAAATAAAAACAAAGAAGATTGCAACTTTTACAGTCAAACCCTTTTATTTCGACTGTCTGGTGAAAAACACGTCCACCAAATATAACAATTATGTTGTCAATCAAAAACTCGAGCATGTTGATGATATCAGTTTCAGATAACTTTTTGGTAGAATCAGAGTGATTGCTTACAAAATAAGATCTGTCCCTTCCTAGAACAAGGTATTTGTTTCTACACTGGCAATTCTTTTTCATGAAAATCTGTTGGACCAGCTCCTTTAATCTGTCCTGCAGCTTAGAGTGAGGAATAGTTGTGTAGAGGGTAGAGAAGTCAAAGGTTTTAATGCTATTGCAGGAGGAGATAGACCTAGATTGTATGTACTTTAACAGATCTTTAGAGGTCTTCAGAATCCACATCTGATTCACACCACCCCTCGAGTAACTAGTGTCACAGTAGACCTCGAAAGCAGACGTTGTTGCAATTTTTCTGCAAATAAATTTCAAGTTTACAATTGGAATGTCATCGTACAATTTGGATCGAGCTAAATTGGCACTTGTCGCCTATTGTCACGTAAAGATCCGGTTTTCAGTGGGTTTTCTTAAGAGAGTAAGTGGTATCCTTAATCTCAAGTTCATTGGAAAAAATACATGTCAGAAAACCGCACATTATTAAAAATAACCCAACCCTTTAATTTTACAGACAATCATCAGGAAAGAACTGATTAGACTACGAGAGCATCTGAGTTTACCCTAGATTTTTGATTGGTCTATTTTCCATTTTCAGTATTATGTGTCCTTTCATGTTAATTATTCATTGTTCTTCTTCGATATACGGATTCTGATTGCCCCTTTGGTATCTTCAAACTCTTCCCGCTAAGGTATTTGAGTCAGGTGTATTGTGCTGTTATATGGGTACACTGGTCTCTTCCAAAGAAAAACAAAAACAAAACAAAAGAAAACCAAAACCAAGCAAAAAGGACAGAAAAGAAAAAACCAAATACCCAGTCAGGATACCACTGAAATATTGTTGAATGCGATTTTCGGTTCGTATTAACATCCGGTTGTTTGTAGGACGATTCATGTCTAATTTACGTTATATGTGTTTGTTTGTGCATAGTGGTGTCAAACACATATTGTGTTGTGTTTGTATTTGTCTGTTCTCGTCTTGCTGGCAGTTTCTCTGGAAAGTCCATTTTTGATTGCTCCTTCGGTATTCTTTAACATTTATTTACAACACAGTGATTGCAATATTACACATTACAAGATAAATTATTGTGATTGCAATCAACCGTATTACACCATATGAATAAATTATCGTAATACAATGCATCACAACATAGCAATTATCAACAAGCCAACGCATCAAAATAAAGAAATAAAACGGATCAGAGCATAAGAATAAATAACAATCCAAACAATCAACGTCATCGACTAGCTCTCGAGTACGCGTTGCGTTCACTGTTGAAGGTTGAAGGATTCACGACGACAAATGCAGCTAAAAGAACATTAACGAAAGCGTACGTAAGATACATTTATATGATAATATGGAGTAGGCATTGCCTAGATGCGAGCACATCATATCTGTCTGGCCAGTGTGTATATATTTGAGTGAAAGTTGAATATCACAAAATAATATGAGTAGGCATGGCCTATAGAGAGGACATTAGCATTTGAAATTAAATGATATCCCCTATGACATCCATTGGAAAGCTAAATGAAGTAGAATAGAAAAGTATGAGAAAAAAGTATGGAAACTTTTATTGTTGGACTAGTGACAGTGCAAACATTGAAGACTAACTAGTACTAGTACGCGGGTGGTATCAACCATTATAAAGCCTAAAGGGGGTAGTAGACGCCGGTGTTTGTAAAATGAAAGTATGATCTTTTAAGTCATAAGAAAAGAGTTTTATTACGAAAATATCAATTAATGCAACCAACATACATAAGCAATATTGGCCTATATCATGCTATGTACAGTCGATATATATTCATGAAGTGTAAATGATGAATGACGTACGGTCAGGGCCGTCTTGTCAGCAATATAGGCCCCGGTCAAAGCAGTGCACTGAGGCCCATATCTATACAAACACTCACAGAAATAAAATTATAAATGGTCGATAAAATTAAACATATATTTCTTGTATTGATACTTCCAACAAAATCAGTGTTTAAAAATAAAAAATTATGCCGTATACAACATACATAAATTAGCATGGGGTTCATTTGCTTGTGGGACCACCGGGCAACTGTCCATTGTGCCCATACATAAGACCACACTGCGTACGGTTACTTTAATACTGATAATCTTCATTTCGACATTTTAAAGTATGTGTATTTGGGCCAATATTATGCTATCTCCAAGTGAACAAAATAGTTTTTAATTTTAAAAGAATTATATAGGTACCGCTTTCATCAGACATGTCTCTGCTTTCACATACGAAATATTTATCAATATTCAATATTTTTTTTATTGGAAAAAGCACAGTAGAGGCGTGATATATATATTAAGGCAATATTCAGTATCGAAATCATACTCTTTAAAATTATCTGTGACAGATTATACAGACATATATTCCTTCTTGTGTAATGTTATTACCTTTTAAAGTTTCAACAACAAGCTGGTTAATAATTTTATAGCATTTATTTTAGAAAGACTGAGTTTAATAAATAATAACAGATATACATATAGTATGAACGGCATAATTAATAGTTAAATAAATAAAATTCATTGTGTCTTACTATTCTAAACCATTGTCGGCAGATGTCGGTAGTATTCAAATATTTTGTAGGATCAGACTGACGGAAAATTTAAGATGAATAAACAAATGGGTACTGATAGAAATAATTAACACTAACAGAAATAAGGAAAAAGTCATGCGTTCCTTATTCCTTGCAAACACATCATGGTTAGAAAATGTTTGTTATTTAGCCAAAGAAATAATAAATGCAAAAATTGTATAAAAATGAAAAATGTTAATGTTCACCACAAAATGAAAATTGTTAATGTTCACCACTATCTTTTCTTATCAGAGACATATGAGCCGGTGGCAAGGGGCACATGCCCTCTGCCCCCCTTTGAATTTTTTTTAAAAAGCTGGATTTTTAGTATACTTTAGGATTTTTGTGATATTTCTTTGGAATTACCATTATTCAACACAACTAAACCGGACGAAAGGTAGGAATTAAGTATAAATATGAACGGGTGTCATCCCTTGTGATATTTTAGTACCGCACATTGATAGTAGGGAAAATATTATTGATAGCGAAAGGTCGGGAGCAGGTCCCTGTGATCTCCTCCTAGTTATTGTACATGTACTATAGATGCGTATTAAAAAATATTGATGACATTGTCATCTTTGCGTGTCAGTTGTGACCCAAATACGATTTCAATGCTGACCTTTACTTGTTGCAACGTAAAATATGACGTGATAAAAAAAATATTAACATGACCATGAATGGTGGCCAGATTCGTTTTTATTTACGCATTTATTGTAGAACTTTAGGAATATTGTGGTACATGTACAAATAATCTTGGAGACAGGAATTGTGTTTGGATTTCTTTTAAACTGGTAAGTCATTTATACAGTAACGAAATGTCAATATAAATCTGGAGTGCGAC
Source organism: Bathymodiolus septemdierum (assembly GCA_963383655.1). NCBI lineage: Eukaryota > Metazoa > Mollusca > Bivalvia > Mytilida > Modiolidae > Bathymodiolus > Bathymodiolus septemdierum. The sequence goes on from OY726523.1 coordinate 11,299,849, forward strand.
AGTGAAATGCAGTTGGGCGTGACATGAAATGTCCATACGTCAAAAAATGACCAGATTCGTGTTGTCTAAAAGAGTCATTCACAGTGATAAAAAATGAACAGTTGTTGTCCTTAACCTGATAGTCCATGTTAACATAAAGTCCTTTCAGTACACCCGTGTTGTATTAATCAAAGTTTTGATTGATCCGAGTAAATATTTAGACCACCCGCGTAGATTCTGCAAAAAATAAAACAAAGCTAAAACACACCAAGGCGAGTTTTTCTACATCGGCTGCAAATGGTCCAAAAAATAAATTTGATATTTTCTGAAAATATTGTAGTTCAAAAATTAACTCAAATTTATTCTATAATTATCATTTACTAATCCGTAACTAGAAAGGTTTTTATCTAATAATCTGGACACGCTTGAAAAAGGTGCTGTGTTTGTTTACATGTCGTCACGATTTACGGAATTGACGCAGTTGCAAATGAAATAGATGTCGTTTCGAAACTTTTTGACTCGGGAATGAAAATACAAGATTTTAATTAAAATTCCGCGAAATGTTGTTGACGACTTTGGCCTATGTCTATGAATAACATGACGTCATGACTTTGATAGCGAGATGTCATTCTGATTAACTTAACACCTTTTATTGTCTTTTGTTACTTAAATACGATTTTTAGAAGTTCATGATATCATTTTAGTTTTAAAACCATTCATTGGAGACTTTTATTTTTATTTTTAACATTCTCTCCGAGACGAAAGGATTTCAATCTCATCATAAGGAAGATTGTGCATTCAATGCGCATGCCCATGTTGCTGTAGAGCTCTCTGTGCTCGCTATTAAGTCTTGTACTCACGATATTAGATGTGAGGGTGTTTCTATAAATACATTTATACAGTATATCACATCTTACCACTAAGTAGTATTAAGATCTCCGCAATGTTTGTCCTTGGGGAAAACAAACCTAATCATGTAATATGCGATAATGCTGCGCAATAAACAATAACCGCAAAACCAATTGGTAAATTAAGTCATATTTCGGGACATGTACAGATATACGAAAGCGCTAAATTGTTATAATTAAGATCTCAGCATTATTTACATAAAACTAACTGAATCAGTTATTTTGACAGTATCACCAACAGCACAAACCACTCCACTGGTCGATAGCATAAAAAAAAAAAAACAAACAAAAAACAACAACAAAACAACAAAAAACAAACAAAAACAAAATAACGAAAACAGAAACAGCATTAGCAATGCAAATCAAATACAGATAAAATACAGAGTTAAATTGCCTCATGTGATAGCTATCCTCTCCAAGTTATAACTAGACTTTCAACGTGCATGTCATTTACACAAAAAAGCTCAGAAATGCATTTGTAGGTTAGCCTTACCTTCTATTTTCATTAACATTGAAATGCAATACGATATGTGCATTTCTATAATATACATGATAAAGAACACCTTTAATAACAAAACGACATGTGGATAAAGCATACACATACATGCATAGATACAAGGATAATTGCTTCATGTTTCATATTGCATGGCAAAGCAATAATAATGACGCTACAATTTGCAAAAATTTCTTGAACAAGTCAATGAAGGATGTATTCTTTTCATATTCAGCTTCTTAAGATGGTAACGTAATTTAGCTGGCTGTATCATCTTATTGAGCAAAACTGAAACTCAGCAAGAAGTAATCTTCCAGTAACTGACTCATATTTAAGATAAACTGAGATCAATTAGTTACACAAAAGGATTTATAAATAATCCAAGTATTAAAAATAACCTTGGGTCAGATTCAATTTGTCGCATATATATACTATATATACTACGAATTAAATGTTCACTATCATATTTGCCTCTGGCTAGAGTACTTCACAGAGGAACTTCAAAAATAATAGTAGCCGTAATGTCTACTTTATCAGAAATGTGTTTGGGAAGAACTACATCTCAGTTGCATTCAAAGTTCGTGATGGATGGTAGGAATGTTTTCATCGCAAAACAGACTGGAGTTTATCTTCGTAATATGGCAGACAATTTTAATGACGAGATTAAATGCAAACATTTACTATTTCCCACAATGTCACCTAAATGGCTGCTATTGGTTGCATTTTTTTCTGTTAAGGTACATAAGTATATCTAAACATGAAGCAGGATGAATTGTTCAACCTATCAGTATAATCAAGTAAAACATACTGAACAAATTAGGCCGTCAACAACTAATATTCTACTCAAGGAAAAGGCACAGTGCGAATTTGAATATTATATTGATGCTTTCTGTTTGTTGCCGTTTAAAGGGACAATGGCAATATATAGAAATGAAATACCATTGAAACTTAACTGAGAGTTTAACGTTATGTGATGCAAGAAAACAGTTATTTTTATTTATTTTTAAAGTTAAGCTGAAAGTTAGAAGCGAAAGTTATATGACATATCATTTGTGTTCATTTATATACATCGTGAATCACCATTGACAGACGATATGTGTTTAACTAAATCGCTTTTACAACATTTGTATTTGGGTTGTATGTATGAATTATTTTGAGTGTGCGGCTATTTTTCAAGAATCCATGGGGTGATTTAATTCCTTTTATTTATCGGTTGTTTATTTTAGCTTTATATTATGTTAGGGTTTTTTTTCTTTATTGTTTTTAAGTCTTTGTTATTTATTTTATTTATCTTATTTTGATTTACATATTGCTTATTGTTAATTTCTTTGTTATAATTGTTATATTTGATTTTTGAAATTTTACATTAAATATATTGATTATAGATTTTTTTCTTCTAATTTCACACTTTGAATTTTTCCATCTTGTTGAAATTACATTAAGAAAAGTTTGAAGATACCAAAATAACCAGAAACCGTAATTCGACGATGGACAGACAACACAATGGTCAAAAGACAAATGACAAGAGGACACACAATGATGCACATAGTTAGCAGTTCCTGCTCCACATCGTTATTAGCACTCTACGCTTTAGTATGTGGAATGAGAAAATATGACACAGTACACTTTCAGTAAAGACTTATGGCAGGTATGCGATTTTCTCCGGGTACTCTGGTTTCCTACATCAATGCAACTGATCTCCACGATACAAGTGAAATTGTCCTGAATGTGGCGTTAAACAGCGTAACCCTAATACTCATAAGTGCTCACTGAATTAGTTATCTACATTTCTAATGGATACTTTTTTGTGAAAAGTTTGAAATCAGGAAATATATGGGTATATAGATGTTATTTTTAGCTTGTAATGGCATGTAGAAAAGAAAAGCAGAGTGCATTCCTTAGTTAAATTAACTGCAAAATTGTTTATGCTATAAACCATCAATAGAAATAAAAATGCACACGGTACATATGACGTAAAAATATTAATATGATCGTCAACAAACAAATAAAAACAAAGAGGACTACAACTTTTACAGTCAAACCCTTATATTTCGACTGTCTGTTGGAAAACACGTCCACCAAACAAAACAAATATGTTGTCAATCAAAAACTCGAGCATATTGATGATATCAGTTCCAGAGAACTTTTTGGTAAAATCAGAGTGGTTGCTTACAAAATAAGATATGTATTTTCCTAGCACAAGGTATTTGTTTCTACGTTGGCCATTCTCTTTCATGAAAAATAGATTCCCTTAATCTGTCCTTCAGCTTAGAGTGAGGAATAGTTGTGTAGAGGATAGAGAAGTCAAATGTTTTAATGCTATTGCAGGAGGAGATAGACCTAGATTGTATGTACTGTAGCAGATCTTTAGAGGTCTTCAGAATCCACATCTGATTCAAACCACCCCTCCATTAACTAGTGTCACTGTAGACCTCGTAAGCAGATTTTGTTGCAATGTTGCTGCAAATGAATTTCAAGTTTACAATTGGAAAGTCATTGTGCAATTTGGATCGAGCTAAATTGACACTTGTCGCCTATTGTCACGTAAAGATCCAGTTTTCAGTGGGTTTTCTTAAGAGAGTAAGTGATATCCTTAATCTCAAGTTCATTGGAATAAATACGTGCCAGAAAACCGCAAATTATCAAAAATAGCCTAACACTATAATTTCACAGACAATCATCGGGAAAGAACTGCTTAGACTTCGAGAGCACGTAAGTCTACCCCAGGTTTTTGATTGATCCATTTTCCATCTTTAGTATTATGTGTCCTTTCATGTTAATTTTAATTAAGGTATTTGAGCTATGCTGTTCTATGGGTACACTGGTCTCTTCCAAACAACAAAAAGACAAAGCGAAACAAAACATAACCAAAACCAAACCAAAAAATCCAAAGCAAAATTAAAAAATCCCAGCCCAATACCACTGTAATATTGTTGAATGCGGTGTTTAGCACCACTAATCCAATAATCCAATAGAATATCACCTCTTTATGTTTAAGAAGGCTGATCTTTTAATAATCTAATCCATTATTATTATGTTTCTTTTTTTAAATTGTTAGGTAAACGATATTATCTATACAAGAAGAACATATTAGATTAAGATTATAATATGCACAATCTAGTGAGTAATGCAATGCACACTGCGTATGATTACAGTTCTGACTTTTGATTCTGGCAACAGTTCCTTGTAGTTTGTTCTCACGATCTGTAGTCCTTTACTAATTACATATATACTATGGTAAGTAAGTATTAACCTTAATTTTAATTGATTTGTCGACGAAAGTGTCCATGTACCTCATCTTCTGTGCTTTGTGTTTTTGCACGTTAATTATTTGTTATCGCATTTGCGTGAGGGTGTATATGTGATCCATGGCCCTTCGTAAAACGAGGATATAAATGAATTATTATTGAAAGTGGTATGTAACACCACAAACATAACAATCCCATCGAATAGCACCTATTGTTGGTCAACAATCCAACAAGATTACACCATATGAATAAATGATCGTAATGCAATGCATCACAACATAGCAATTATCAGCAAGCCAATGCATCAAAATAAAGAAATAATGGCAAGCAAACGGATCAGAGCACATGAATGATCAACAATCCAAACAATCAATGTCCTCGACTAGCTCTCAAATACGGGTTGCGTTCACTGTTGAAGGATCCACGACGACAAATGCAGTTTGAAAAACAGCAATGAAAGCGTATCTACTATGCATTTATATGATATTGATTGTGAGGGTGTTTCTATAAATACATTTGTTCAGTATTTCATATTTTACCACTAAGTAGTGTTAAGATCTCCGCAATGTTTGTCCTTCGGGACAATAAACCTAATCATATAATATGCGATAATGCTGCGCAATAAACAATAACCGCAAAACCAAATGATAATCTAAGTCATATTTCGGGACATGTACAGATGTATGAAAGCGCTAAATTGTTATTCTTAAGATCTCAGCATTATTTGCATAAAACTAACTGAATCAGTTATGTTGACAGTGTCACCAACAGTACAAACCACTCCACTGGTCGACAGCATAAAACAATAAACAATAAACAACAACAAAACAACAAAAAACAAACAAACAAAAACTAACGAAAACAAAAACCGTATTAGCAATGCAAGTCAAATACAGATAAAATGCAGAATTAAATTGCCTCATGTGATAGCTATCCTCTCCAAGCCATAACTAGACTTTCAACGTGCACGTCATTTACACACAAAAGCTCAGAAATATATTTGCAGGTTAGCCTTGCCTTCTATTTTCATTGACATTGAAATGCAATACGATATGTGCATTTCTATAATACACATGATAAAGGATACTTTTAACAAAGAAATGACATGTGGATAAAGTATGCACATACATGAATAGATGCATGGACAATTGTTTCATAGTTCAAGTTTCCTAGCAATATTAATGACGCTACAATTTGCAAAATGGTGCATTTTTCTTGAACATGCCAATTAATGATTTCTCCTTTTCATATTCAGCTTCTTAAGATGGTAACGTAATTTAACTGGTTGTGTCATCTAAATAAGTACAACTAATACTCAGCCAGAAGTAATCTTTCAGTAACTGACTCATATTTAAGATAAACTGAGATCAATTACCTACCCTAAGGGATATATGGTTATGGTTAATCCAAGTATTAAAAATAACCTTGGGTCAGATTCAATTTGTCGTCTATTTATATATATATACTATGTATTAAATGTTAGCAATCATAATTGCCTCTTGTTAGAACACTGCACACAGACACATCAAAAATAGTAATAACCGTAAGATCTACTTTATCAGAAATGTGTTTGGGAAGAACTACATCGCAGTTGCATTCAAGGTTCGTGATGGATGGTGGGAATGTTTGTATGGCAAAACAAACTGGATTTTATCTTCGTATTATTGGAGACAATTTCAATGACGAAATTAAATGCAAACATTTGCTATTTTCCGTAGTATCACCGAAATGGCTGTTATTGGTTGTATTTCTTTCTGTTAAAGTACATAAGTACCTCTAAACATGAAGCAGGATGAATGGTTGGACCTTATTCGTCCACAACTATTCTTATGATCAAGAAAAGGATACCGAGCGAATTGGAATATTATAATGCTGCTTTTCCCTGTTTGTTGCATTGGGAAAAGGGACGCAACCTGAATAATGACACTATAGAAATACTATTAAAGCTTAACAGTATTATATATTCTAAGAGTTTGACATTAAGTGATGCAAGAAAATAGTTCTTTTTATTCTCTAAAATATTAAACTGAAATTTAGAAGCGAAAGTTATATGAAATGACATTTGTGTTCATTAATAGACGTCCAGAATCGCCATTGACAGACGATATGTGTTTAATTAAATCGCTTTTGGGATTGTGTGTATGAATTGTATTGAACATGTTCTGCTGTTTTTGAAAAATATATGGGGTGATTTTATTTCTTTTATTGATCGACTGTTTATTGCAATTGTTTATTGTGTTTTTTTATTTGTTTTTTGCTTAAGTTTTCTTTTAAGTTTTATCATTTACCTTGTTTATTTAATTTTGTTTTTATATATTGTTAATTGTTAATTTAATTGCTATATTTGTTATATTTGATTTTTATAATTTTACATTAAATATATTGATATATAAATATATTTGTTTCTGATAATTTTACACCAGAAGCCTTAAATCGACTCAGGTCAGACAGAATAATGTCCAAAAGACCAATGGCAAATGGACAAACAATGATGTGCAAAACACTACAATTAAATTAAAGATCGAGCAACACGAACCTCATTAAAACCGGGGTGAGCTCTTCGGAAGGGTTGGCAGTTCCTGCTCCACATGTTTATTGGCAGTGTACACTCTAGTAGGTGGAGTGAGACCATATTACACAGTCAACTTTTACGAAAGCATGTAATGTAATGTAATATGTGCCGTCTACAACTACAACTATCCAGTGATGTAAATTATCTGTTGAAATAATGATGCATGTTTTTTTAACTATGAGAGTACTTAATGAAGTTTCTTCCAGAAACGGATAGTTCAGAACCGTTGTGATCGTGATTGTATGGTAGTTAGATTTACAACTACCTATGCCATCCGTACCTATTACAACTAACGTTGTGAGTTCGAATTCAGCTCATGGCGAGGTGTACTCGATGCAACATTATGTTTATCAGTGACTTGCGGCAGTTCGGTAGTTTTCTCTGGGTACTCAGGTTTCCTCTACCAAAAAGACTGGCCACCACGATGTAAGTGAAATATTGTTGAAAGTGGCGTTAAACACCGTAACCATCATCTGTATAGTGTGAACTGTATCAGTTATCTACATTTTTAATACATACATTTCTATGAAAAGAAATTTCACCAATTACTGAAAAATATTTTTTTTTTAAATATTTGAGTATATAGATGTTATTTTTAGTTATGATTGTAGAAAAGAAAGCAGATGGTGTTCTATAGTAAAATTCACATGCAAAATTGTGTGTTTTATATAGCATACATAGAAACAAGCATGCACGAGTTTAATATGACATCAACATGTCAATAGTATTGTCAACAAACAAAACACAAAGAAGAAAATTTTTACAGTCAAATATGTATATTCCGAACTCGTTTCCTTGAAAATATCAAATACTCGGAAAATACTAAGGAGGAAAAGCTTGAAGATATAACACGGGTTATCAGAGGTCCTAAATACAGAGAAGACGACAACGTTTACAACTCATCCTCTATGAATCGTATTCTCGATCGTCTTTTCCTTGGATAAATCGAATACTCGCATGTTCCGAGGGAAGAAAAGTTTGACGAAATATCAAATGGGTTATCAGAGGTTCTAAAGGAAGACAGTTGCCATAGGAGAACGGACAAAGAGACAAACAATGGTCGACAAAACACTGTAGAGAAGACTAAAGATTGGGCAACATGAACCGGTTTTTAATGGGGTTCTCGTGCTGCTCGATCTTTAGTTTTCTGTATATGTTTTGTAGCTTGGTGTTTGGCCTTTTGTCCTTTTTTGCTTTGATCATTGTGGGTTTGCTCTTCTTCGATTTACGGACTCTGATTACCCCTTTGGAATCTTCAAACTGTTCTTAAAAGCGGGGTGATCTAATTTGTTCCAGGAAAGTAAGCAATATCTGTTCCACTAGCCGCACTCGTTATCCGGAGGTTAGTCATGGGTGAAATAAAGAGGACGGGAACATACAAAATATAAATTGTATATTCGAACAAAAACAAAAAACAAAAACAAAAAACAAAGCAAAGCAAAAAGAAAAACAAAATAAAACAAAGAAAGCGAAAAACAAAAAGCAAACAAGCAAAAAACAAACAAACAACAAACAAACAAACAAACCAAGTATACATACGAGTGATCATATTGATCAATGATGAAGTCCCTTTATAAAGGTGCAATGACTTATATTTGTTAACACAAAATCTAACTTTATTTGGTATTTATTAGATTAAATAATTCCAGAGAGTGTTACAAACCTTAAAGCATTTTGCAATTTTATTGTGGTAGATATTGGGTAATTAGTCAAAGTGTTTTTTCATTTGTATTTGTGGTGGTGGTTAGACAAAAAAAGGACAAACAATAGCAATAAAGTACTACACGGGAAAATAATGTCCACAGTTAACACAGTTATGGTCAACAAATCCACATATATCAACAAAATGAGAAATCACCTCACACAAAGTCACTGCACACAAAAAGACCACGATATTTGACGTTGGAAATTCAGGTCTTGGATTAGGATAGGCACCACAATTTTGTGGGATTATACCGGTTAAGCTTACGATTATTATTTGTTATCATTATTTTAACAGGTAATCTACATTACTAGTAGTCTTATTATTGTTGACGGCATATATATATATATATATATATATATATATATATATATATATATATATATATATAAAACATGTGCTCGTTTCTATCAAAGATAGACCGTGTCATATTCCACATGCTAGTACGTAGAGAATGTTTATATATAGGAGGTGTCAATAAATATCTTAAGGTAATTTCCACAAAATGAAAAATGAAAGTGTAAAATAAAAATAAAAATTACTAATTAAGTTATTTAATGTGAAATTAACATAATTAAATAATGAAAATAACAAATAACAATATATATATATAGCAAAATTAGATAAACAAAGTAAATAACAAATATTAAAAAAAATAATAATAAAAACAAACAAACAAACAAAAGCATAGTAAACGACAATAAACAATCGATGAATAAAAAGAATAAAATCACATTTTTGTTTCTAGAAATCCAGACGAATATTGTTAATAAAATTCATACTATCCCAAATAAAGTTCAAAAAGCGATGCAGCATTAAATGGCCTTACAGGACTTTTATAAATGAGCACATCTCTTTCATTTGCAAACTTCATTTTAACAGATTAGCTTAGACTGTTTTCTTGTATCTCTTAACGTAGACTATATAGTCATACCATTTTGTTCAGTTGTTGATAGCATTTACGCAGCGTGTCATTGTGCAGGTTGTGTCCCTTTAAACTGCAACAACCAGGCAAAAACCCAGCATTATAATATTCCTATTCGCCCGGTACCTTTTTATTCACTTTAACATAAGTTGTTGGCGGATTGAGTTGAGTTCATCCTGTTTCATGTTCAGATATACCTATGTACTCCTACAGAGAGAAATGCAGTCAATAACAGCCATTTTGGTGATATTACAAAAGATAGTAAATGTCTTGATTTAATTTCGTCATTAAAATTGTCTGCAATATTACGAAGATAAACTCCAGTCTGTTTTGCAATACAAACATTCCCACCATCCATCACGAATTTTGAATGCAACCGGGCTTTACTTATTTCAAAGCACATTTCTTGAAAAAGTAGAAATTACGGCTAATATTATTTTGGAGTTCCTGTGTGAAGTGCTATAGATCTAACCACAGGCAATTATAATAGCTAACATTTAATATATAGTATATATATATGCGAAAATTGAATTTGACCCAAGGTTATTTTTAATACTTGGATTAACCGTAAATCCCTTAGGGTAACTAATTGATTTCAATTTATCTTAAATATGAGTCAGTTACTGGGATATTATTTTGTTGCTTTCTGAATTTTAATTATACTCTATTAGATTATGCCAAACGACGGTAATTGCATTATCATCTTAAGAAGCTGAATATGAAAAAAGATGATTCTTACGTTGAACATGTTAAAAAAGTGCATCATTTTGCAGATTGTAGCGTCCTTAAAATTGCTTTGCCAGGGAACTTAAGCAATGCATCATATTTTTGCTTCCATGTATCTATGCATTGATATGTGAATGCTTTATCCGTATACTGTTTCTTTATTAGCGGTGTCCTTTATTATGTATATTGTAGAAATGTGCATATCCTAATGTATTTACAATGTCAATGAAAATAGAAAGAGAACTAATGATTTCCAGATAAATTGTTGGATTTTTTGTGCAGATGACAAGCATGTTGAAATTCTAGTCATGGCTAGGAAATGTTGACTACCCATTCTCAAATTCAACATTGACATACATCTTTCCCAAAGCATGTTTTCGAATTGCATTTGCTTTTCCTTTCATTATTGTGTTATTTTTGCTGTCGGTCAGAGGAGCGGTTTCTGATGTTGATTATTTTTTCAATATAATTGTAAAGTATACCAGCTGATAACCCGTATGCAAAAAGCAGTCAGCAATAGCAGTCTCGGTGATTTTGCAAAACATGTATGAACTGTCATTAGTGAAGCAGAAACTCCTAACCATTCCGGAGCAACTCGGTTCATCATCCTCAGTTTTTAGTGGGGTTCGTGATGCCCAATCTTCTGTTTTCTGTGTAGTGTTCTGTAGATCATTGTATTTTATTTTATTTTTTATGCTTTTTCTTTTGGCCATTGCATTGTCTGTCCTTCGATTACTCTTTGGTGTCTTTAAACTCTTCTTATATTTAATTTAGTCATTGCAATTGTCTGCCCTATTATGAAGATAAGCCCCTAGGTGCTCTGCCAAGTAAAATTATTCCCACCGTTCACCAGGACTTTTACATAAAGTCCATATGTGATTCGTGCCAAACTCATGATCGGCTAATATAATATCAATTTTGAAGTGCTTTTACAAGGGGCTACAATAATACTTATTATCATATAATGTAAGTAGTTTATAGGTGACAATTGAATCCGACGGAAGGTTATTTTATATTTTAATACATGCATTTACTGCAAATCCTTTTGATAGCTAATTGATTTCAATTTTACCTTTAACATGAGTCAGTTATTGGAAGATTATATTGTGGTTTTTTCGTTTTAATTGTATTAGTTATCCTGTGGTAAATATATGAATAGTCAAAACACAGCTGAAGTTCAATAATAGAATATTTGCTTATATATTAAAAGGTAAAGCAAAGGGTATATGATGTTTTTTTTTACCGGATCTGACAATGAGTAACACAATGGGTGTCTTATAAGAAGCAGCAAGTAATTACACTTCGCGAGCATTAATTTACTCCCTGTTGTTCTTGTTTGTCTGGTTGTGTGTTTTTGTTTTTGTTTTTTGGCGGGTCCGTGTTGCTGATGGGTTTAATTTCTGCATTGTGTTTTCTGTTTTGTTGTTTTTTTCTTCATTATGTGTCATGTGCCCAATGTTGCTTGTATCTCTGGTTAGTCAATTCTTGATTGCCCTTTCGGGTTGTTTCTCTAATGCTTATTAACGTGTTCACTCGTACGTCTTTTTGTACATATTGAATAATAAACCTCTAAAATGCGAAATTGTATATTCCGTACAAAAACAGTTGGTCCACGGAATATAGAGTTTGATTAAACGAATGCATGGTTCTTCTGTATTTGCAGAACATTTCCATAGCATCTTTTTTTTTCTTCGATTGCGCTAATTATTAATGTTGTAGAAGTGTGCCGTTGAGATGATGAGGTGAGCTTAAGGTGTAGTAGTGAGGCCGACACTGGATAATGCAAATAATACTGTTAACTCCTTGGAGTATAATAAGTCCAATGATATTCCTTTACCTATGGATTGTGAAACACGAATACACTATATACAATTCTTTATTTCAAACAAATGAACAATACAAATACACATGTGAGCTTTGTACTAGACCAAACCAAATTCAAAGAGAGCGAATTGCAAGTGGTAACAGTTTATCATAACAGGCAGAAAGGATGGTATCCAGAAGCAATCATATTTTGCGACCAATTAATATCGGGAATAATGTCATTATACCAATACCTAGCGTCGACAGAGAACGTGGATAAACGGAATATAGTAACAGATTGTAGTTCAGATACCGAAAAATATAAGCTGGGAACTAGACATGGACTATTTAATTCAACATTTTCGAGAAACGAATTCATGTCGTCCACTTTTCGTGGTTTATCCGAAGCCGAAGTATATTTGTACACTGCAATAAGCGTCTGTGAGGCAGTTGTCAAAACAGGTTGTGCAAGAAAAACTTGCAAATGTTTTATGTAATTCAATGTGCCATACTAGTAACTCGTGCCAAAATAAGTGAATAAAGGTTTTAATACTGATTTTTAGGGAGCATAATTTCTTAGCGTACATATAAATAGTTTATGTTTTACTTATTCATGTCTTTTAAAAATAAATATATTATAGAATCAGCGTAATTTATTTCAAGAGTATATTTACATTTCATGCATTGGTTGTATGAGTCCTGTCTGTTTCAAACATGTAAAATTAGTATATTAAATAATATATTTATGCGAGTTGTTAGATACCGATCATTTGGAGGGGGGGGGACGGGTGGTCTCACAGAGAAGGAGAATTTATTTTCCGATAAGAAAAATTATGTCATATATTTTTCCTTGGACAAGTTAAATCAAGGTTTTTTCATATTTTGCACACAAACAAAATATATTATTGACTTTTTTTTATCTTTCAAATTTGTCACATTTTTTTTTAACCATTGACGCCAAATCAAAGCAAAAACAGAACCCTCATCCTTAAAATTAAATGGTCGGTCCCTTTTGTGTAGCTTGCGCAAACTAAACTGTAATAATAATAAAAATATATGTGATTAAACATTCAAATATAAAGGTAGTTATCTAATAAAACCATTATTGTCCTCGTTACTGGATAAATATATCCTTTGACGGAAGCCACAATGAAAACTTTTAATAAATTAACATAAATTTATATGACTTCGACCTTGGAGGTATCATAATATTTTGTCAAAATCTTGTTAAATGTTTTGTATTTTTAACCTTTAGCACTATTAACAAGGTATGTGTCACGGAAATGTCAACTAAGTATGTTTTAAGTACATTGCCTGTATCTTATATGATTTTCGTTGTGACGATCGTATGGAAGGCACAGTAGATTTGCAGCGACCTATGTATTGAGTAGGTCCCACCGCTATATTGCAATTGTGGGTTCGATTCATGTCGCTAGTGGGTGCACTCGATGCAACTGTATGTGATAAGAATTGAGTGTCTTGTGGCATGTATGTATGTATGCATGTAGTCTTCTCCGGATAAACTCTTTTGCATGCCCACGATATGAATGAAATATTGTCAAAAGTGGCGCTAACTACCCACATCACACATCAATCCTTCATCGTCCTGTACAGTCGGTGCATAAGACAATATAAAAATATATAAAGCTGTTTAGACTGACAACAAGCTTAGTATGCATACTGTCTTATCTTTATAATCGAACTAAGTGACATATTGGAATGACAAAAGATACTACCAAATATTTTGGAATTACTGATATCAATAACTGTCACTTTATGTCAATAAGAGTTGAACTAGAATCATATACTTTACTTTTGGTAGCTGAGTCAGTTGTAGAATGTGCATGCATTGAAAGAAAATGTAGCTGTTTTCGGAAATCGCTCTATTTATAACATCACGACACGACCAGAATGAATTATGAAAAAAAGTTTAAACAGTGGCATCAATAAACCGGAAAAAACATATTACCTCAAGCCATTCCTCGCAAAAAGGCCACAACACATGCCAATGCAAATACATGTATTGCTTTGAGATAAGCACACAAAGCTGGGGTTAAATTGGTTATTCAATTGAATTCCAAGAAGGACAGACAATACCATGGCCTAAACAAAAAGGACAAAAAGACAAAAATTTATTTACAAAACACTACACAGAAAACTAAAGATTGAGGAATGCAACCCAATAAAAATGAACTCAAGAGTATATATCGAATAAACGTTAGAGAATTCCGAAGGGGCAATCAAAAATGGAAATTGCAGAGAAACTGGCAACATTCGGTACACAAGACGACGACAAACAAAACGAAAACACAACACAATGTATTTTGCACAAAAACACAAATAACGTAAATATGGGAAAAAACAAAATTACCGAACACCGAGCAATCCTCCAAAGGGAAAGGCAAAACTCATAAGTCAACAAACAGACAAAATCAGTCAACAACCGGAAAACTGGGAAACCAGCAATGACCCTTACTTGGTACAGGCATTTCCAAAGAAATGGTGGGTTGAATCAGATCTTTCGGCGCCAAACCTTCCGCTTCCATTACGACATGAACCCCCTACCAATCACTGTAGGCAAAGACGAACCGAACATCGTTGCTATGCTGAAATATATCAATCAAACCGTTCTCTTGTTATCTTCGTTATTACTCCCATGATTCAATTTACATAATAATTCAAATTACAACTGAATAATTTAGAATACTGAATGCCCCTTTACATCCATAAAATAAAGAGTGTTAACTAAAATCATCATCAATGAAAACAACAAACCAAAGATAGCATCAGTTGTTTCACCAACAGTTTTCCACGTCACCGTTTCTTTGTCTTGGCCATTTTCAGTATGATTTATGTTTTCCTTTGGAAGATTTTATCCTATATTTATCCTTCTTCGATTACGTCGACCTAAAATTATTCTATAAAATAGGATCAGACTTCTCCAGAATGCTGGCACCAGAATTTCCTGGTTTCTGCGATAAAACCTTAAACCAATTATTACACTTATTACTATTAGAACACTCATAACAACATACCCAGTGAGTAGTAGAAAGGTTGTTGGCATTCTAGGCTCAGAAGTACCAGGTAGACTGCTTGACGTTATAGTCAGGAACACAACAATCGATAGAAGAACTGTTATCGAGTATCCAACACGTTCTCCTGATTCAGGAGATAGTAAAAACACAAACAAATTCAATATTCCGAGAACACATATCGGGAGAATCAAATTTAACAGATAAAACCCAGAGTTACGCTTAAGATTAAATTTGAAAACCAATACTTCTTGTTGCTGTACGTTGGGTTTCCACACGGCAGTATCTTTTATTTCCCAAACATTGTGTGGTACATAGCGGTCCATATTAACATGATCAGCCAAAGGCAAGATAGTTAACTCTCTTGACAAGTAATTCCATGGTATAATCGGAAAATTACAGGTTTGTTCATCAAATGGGTATTTACTGACGTCCGCTTCACAGGAGATTCCGAAAGTATCAGATGGCTTCCACGTGACGGATCCATTATATTGAAGTAGTATTAATGTTT
This sequence comes from Bathymodiolus septemdierum, assembly GCA_963383655.1. NCBI lineage: Eukaryota > Metazoa > Mollusca > Bivalvia > Mytilida > Modiolidae > Bathymodiolus > Bathymodiolus septemdierum. The sequence goes on from OY726523.1 coordinate 11,315,748, forward strand.
CATCGCTGTAGATAACACTAAAATCATCGTACGGATTTCCTGATACGAAACTAGGTTTCCAAATGGTTCCATGTGGCAATAAAATATCAGTTATATTTCCATTGTCTTCACGATCCCAGAATAATGTTTCATCAACCCATCTTATCTCAAAATAAGCTGTTAATCCAAGTTCACCAGATATTTCATTGAATTTACGTAGTTTTGATAAATAAAATGCCATGCTGATTTGTATTGGTCTTGATTGGTCAATTACAGGTCTGACGTAACCATATCGACACGATGATATCATATCATATAATGACGTAGCGCTTGAATACGACCCTACAACAATATATGAATATATAATATCGTAATTGTAATAAAAACGAAAAATAGTACGAAATACCAGTGTACGAAAACATTTTCATGTCACGTTTTAACGGATTTTTCTATTACATACTAACGTCATTTCATTTTAGACAGTTTCACTGAAATGATGTTTCAGTCCTAACGGCTAACCCAATTTAGCTATTGATATAAATAAATATTAACAATGTATTCTCCCTAAGGAGAGATAAAGTCGATAGGGTATAGATAAATACCTTTCAAAATGGAATCAATTTCAATGGTTTAATTTATAGTTATTATTTAATGACTATCTATTTAAGTCTTATCATACAATAATTGTAGCATTAAGTGTTGTTAAATGGACTCTACATTGACAATATCTCTGTGGATGTTTGGCGATCTCTATTTGTCTTATTGTCTTGATATATTATTACAATTTTTAAGCAGTAATTGTTGTTTCCTTACAGATACAAAATAGAGTAGCGCATTCCATTTTAAAGTGTCATGGTCATTAAATGTATGTTAAGATTTAATAAAACACATGTCATGAATGTCATGAAGAATGAAATGTCAAAGACGATAGCGAGCTTAGTTTTATTTTTTAAATATTTTAGATCGAATAAGAATATTGGATTAAAATTTCTGGTAATAATAAAACGGAAAAAAAAGTTCCAAAATCAAATAGAAAAATAGTAGAAAGAGTCCAAATTTATACCACCAACACACTGTTCTCTTTCTTCTCTTGATATAGGCACTTCAATAAAAAAAAAGTGCCAGGTTAAACTAGTTGTATGAGCTCAAACTTCTATTCTTAGTGAAATGATACGGCAATAAAGCGTTTTTACATTCGAGCAAAATGTTACTCCCCGCACACAAAAGATTTACATCAATTTAGGTGTAGATATACAAAGTCAACTAGAAATCCTACGTAATTTATCAATGATAACCAAGTATACTCATGAACCTGTATAATAGTTGTATACTATCATTGATTTGATTTGCCATAATAGATTTCTACAAGCAATATCGCATCGAATGCGAACTCTGATGTTCAATATGCGATGAGAAGTTCCTTTTTATGAAAGCATTTTTAGCTTTAGCATGTTTATCGAGTAGTGTTTGACGTCAGCATAACGTCTCATAGTAACACACAGCAATCCACAATTCGGTAATTGATTTAGGGTTTTTTACATTGCAGGGTAACCACAATACGTGTCGGAAAATACAAATTCATTAGCAATCGCTGCCAAACAGGACAGAAAGGGTCGCCAAGGGTTCGCTTTTATATCTGTTTCTCAAGCTCGTACATAAATTATATATTTTCCGACAATATACGTATGTTGTCTATATATCACACTGTTTATAAATGACTTCTGCTGAATCACACATAGTCACATGACCGTAGCCAATTGTGGATGTATTCAGTAGCAACAGCCTTCCACTGTTAGACAAAAAATATTACCTATCACATACAACCTCTCTTTTCCTATAACGGAGGTGTAACATTAATATTGTTATCCTCGACAGCCTCTCAGATAATTTTGTTTTCATTTTTTGCTTATAATGTATGTATATTGTGCTTAGCCTTCCTTGTCAAAAAATCTAAATCAACGTCTAAATTTACTGAATAGAATAGACACAAACGTTGTCCCAATCATATTCAACTATGTCCTCTTTCACGCTCACGCTACACTGCTAACATTATCAATGCTCGTTCTATATGAATCAGGTACCAGTAGACTAATTTGTATACTAGGTGAAACAAAACACTTGTATCGCACAGAAAATATGATGATTCAATGATATTTTTCTTGCACTTGGATATATCTGTTTTTCTGAATGACTATCTAAGAATGAGGACCTCAATGATTATTGACATGATAAGTAGTTTCCCCTTGATATAATTTCCCCAGGAAACAACCCTTCCCATGGTGACAATCATTGATATCCATCTTCTAAGAGAGTCATAATTGTATATTACTATATATTGAATTTACATACAAAACACTACTCTAATGATTGGGCAACACGAACCCCACTAAAAACCAGATCGAGGTAGCTTCTTTTTTCGTGTTTTTTAAACGTCCCCGTATGAAATCTGACTCATACAAATAAAGGGAAAAGTCGACGAGAAGAGGAGCACTGTAAAATAACATGACATTGAATTCAAGTTAGTTCTAAACTGTTAAATAACAAGATTTTTAATTCAAAATTTATTGAATAAGCCAGCCAGCGACTGATGACCGTTCGTTTGCATTACTAGCGACATCTCCATGTGGTGTATATGTTGAACTGGTTCTAACAAATAGAACATCTCCAACTGTTAAAGAAACAATGACAGTCGTTGAGCTAAAACGATTTTCAGAACTTGCTGCAGCATCAACGAAAAATGTACCTGTAATTTCTGCATTTTTTATGATATCATACGACGCATACGATCCCGTCCCAACCATTGCAATGCTACATGTTAAAGCATATAAACCACTGACAGGGGCAGTAAACAGTCCGGAATATTTGTTATATCCATTACCGGCATTTGTTTTCACGACGTCAAATACTAACGTATGGTGTTTGCTTGGGTTGACTTCATTAGAACTCATGTATGCGTAGAAAGCTATGGGTTGGCTTACCTCAGGGAGTCTACTGAGTAGTCGATTTTCTGAAATTTAAAAGCTGCTTTAACATACAAACGGTCATATTTTTGTATTAGTTTTATACATTGTACTTAGTAATAAAATCAAAATCAAGCTCGATTCAGTTGACTATAGTCGTTCAATCTCTACCCAGAGTTGTCGGTCCTTACACTCTCTCCAATCTCTGTCAACGCCTATATGCCAAGAATCTTGGCAAAATCCGTTTATTAAAGGGTAACTTGATATAAACCGGTTATAATGACCCTATATATTGTAAAATATGTAAAGAATACCATATAGCTAATATTTGAGAAGCTTCTTTGTTTATTTTAAAACGAAGATAAGGGATTATTTTTTATACGGTGATCAGTCATACAGCCCATCAATTCCATGTAACCAACAAAAACAAAATTCTATTGTTTGGTGTATTGCAAACGAAACACTCTATTTTTTATCGCTTCACGGAAGTATTCATACGGAATGCAAACCCACATGTAACGAAGGTCAATCCACCATTTTGACTGTTACCTGTCTGGTCACATGATAATTTTACGATCACATGGTCTCAGAACACCGGACTACTTTTTAGGCGTTGACAGAGATTGAAGAGAGTGTAAGAACCGACAACTCTGAGTAGAGATTGATAGTTGTTATGTATATATATATATACCGTTTTCTACTTCAATTTGAACATTTTTGTACAGAGATTAATTAGATAATAAGGGTAATGACAAAATTACCGAACTCCGAACAATCTTACAATGGGAAAGTCAAAACTCATAATTATATAAACAGACAAAATCAGTCAACAACCGGAAAACTGTGAAAACCGTAATGACCCTGACTTGGTACAGGTATTTCTAAAGAAATGGTGGGTTGAATCAGATTTTAAAGCGCCAAACCTCCCGCTCTCATTACGGTTCAAATGTTCCGGCTGTCACTATAACAGTATTTAAATACAGGAACAAAATAGGTAAAATAGTTGTCAAAGCAGTACCATATTCGATGGCCGTATTGTACAGTACATATTTATGTTTATTTATTCATGTGGATCGATTATTGTTTTGTATGAAATTTGCTTAAATATTCTCATATTGGACGATGGGGGTTTTTTTTGTTTTTGTTTTGTTTTGGGTTTTTTGTTTGTTTGTTTGGTTTTTTTTTATTAATAGAACGATTTGATTATCGTTAATATTAGTTGAAAATTCGTAAGTGTAGAATAATATGTCACTAGGATAAAACCTTTAAAAAATGTATAGAGGGCAACTGAGTGAAATTTTGTAAATCTAAGTGTTCTATAACAGGATGATGGTTATGGTGTTTAACGCCACTTTCAGCAATATGTCAGATATATCGTGACTGTCAATTCTATTAATGGAGGAAACCACCGAACTCTCGCAAGTCACTAACAAACTTTATGAGATAAAGTTGTATCAAGTACAACTGGTCATGAGCGAGATTTGAACTCACAACTTTAGTGATGATAGTCACAGATTGCAAAGGTAGTTGAAAATTCAACTACCATGCGATCACGACCCTGAAGCTTCTTGTTTTCAAAAGACCGCAGCATTATAGTGATAAGATCTTAGAATTAGTCAATTAGAACAAGGTATTGTACAGAGACCATTGTGTTTACAGACGGACAATGACAACAATGATAGTACCGTAACATGATAATATCGAATAAGTTCTACCGTCCTTATGAAAACTAGATGATTTGTTCTATAGTGATATATCTCCCTATCCAAGATATTGTTAGCGCCAGTTTGTGTTGCTCGTTCTTTAGTTTTGTGTGTATTTTTGTGGATGTTTGTTTCCCTTTTGTATTTTTTCTTTAGGCCATTTTGTTGTCTGTCCTTCTTCGATTTACGGATTCTGATTACCCCTTTGGTATCTTCAAACTCATCTTACTCTAAGCAACAATTGATGTACTCAAAAGTTGTTGTATGAAAAAAAGCTTAAACAGTGTTTGTCAACACTCCCACTAATGCACTCACCTCTCGCCTTAACTCACTGAACACAAAATAGTCCACAACGCATTTCGTTGACAATCTAGCTTCTGGCTTAAGACAGGCACAAAAATGAGGTGGGGTTTAACCGTTTAAAGGAGTCCCAATCCATAGTTTAGATGTATACATTTATAACATTAATATATATATTTTTTAAAACGTCAAAATTAGCTATTAATACCTCTTTGAATCCCGACACTATTTCCGTTTCTTCTAATATGAAATGATTTCTCCTTCGTTTCATCTTCCGGTGGTATCGGTTTGTTTTCAGGTTCAACCAGTTTTATCCTCATTATTATCCTTTTCAAGCTCGTAACACTCTTTTCCACTTCTTGTACTTTAGGCCCCAATTTCATAACTTTTTCTTTCAAATCCTTAATTTCAACGTACCGTATTTTTAACTGATCTTCTAAACTGGATATGCGAAATTCTTGTTTTGCCATTTTTTCTTCCATAACTACCATTTTCTGTTTGAAATAAAATAACTCATTTTCTCCTATTGTCGAAACCCCATTACCAAACACTATGCCACAGGTAAATAAGAAAACGATAGTCACTAAATTCAACACCATATTTAGTATTTCGTGTCAATCCGTCTTTTGATGTTATCAAAAATTAGGACAAGAAATTCCAGAGCGTCCTTATCTTGAAAGTAAACTTGTAGAATGTTATATTTGCACGTAATATAGAGGTGTGTTGTGAAGTTATTTCTACACGTGTTTTATTGTAATTACATTCAGATATACAACGTCAATTCCTACATAAATCCTAGCAATGTATCAATTATAATCAAGTAAAATTTTTACCGGACTTAATTATATATATGAGTAACACGGCGGGTGTCTTATAAGAAGCAGGAACTGCTTACCCTTCTCCAACGCCAGGGTTCACCCCCTGTTTTTGAGTGGGGTCCGTGTTGCTCATCATTTTTGTTTGTGTGTTGTTCTCTTATGAGTCTTAACCTTCTGAGTTCCGTGATCTGATGTCCGTTACGATTTCCGCATAAAAACTATGTTCGGTTCGTCTTTACCTCAAATTGTTTGATGGAGGGTGTATGTCTTATTTACGTTATTTGTTGTTTTTTTTTTTTTTTCTTTCGCATAGTGGTGTTCAACACATATTGTGTTGTGTTTTTTGCTTTGTTTTCCTTCATCTTGTTGGCAGTTTCTCTAGATTGTACATTTTTGATTGCCTCTTCGGTATTCTCTAACATTTATTATATAATAAATGTATACTTTCATTGATTTGCTTTGCGCGAATATATTTCAAAAAGAAATAACGAATCGATACGAATATTGAACACACATCCATGATATTTTCTAATAAAACGTTTGACGCTTGATTGATTGTACTTATCCTACAATGTGAAAAAGTCAAAAACAACTGCCAAATTTACTGAAAAGAATAGAAACAAACGTCGTCCCAATCGTATTCAATTATGTCCCCTTTCATGCCCTGTTCCAAATATTAATACTTGTTCTACATGAATCAGGTTCTAGATGATGACAAAAACAAATACCGGGTATATATATTGAACAAGAAGTGTGATGATTCCATGATAAGACTCATACATCTGTCTGTTTGTAAGTGTATAATAAAACAAGTATGACCATATAAAAAGATGGACATCAATAATTGTTATTTTAAGAAGGAGGTTTCCAATGTTATAAAGCGCTTGAGGAAAACAACCCTTCTTATGTTGATAATTATTGATGCCTACGAAAGCTGTAGTTGTATACTATTATATATTATTATGTAGTAGTATACTATTATAGCAATTATCAGCAAGCCAACGCATCAAAATACAGCAATAAAACGGATCAGAGCATAAGAATAAATAACAATCCAAACAATCAACGTCATCGGCTAGCTCTCGAGTACGCGTTGCGCTCACTGTTGGAAGGATTCACGACGACAAATGCAGCTTAAAGAACATTAACGAAAGCGCACCTAAGATACATTTATATGATATTAGATGTGAGGATGTTTCTAAAATATATTTATACAGTATATCATAGTTTACCACTAAGTAGTATTAAGATCTCCACAATGTTTGTCCTTGGGGAAAACAAACCTAATCAGTTATATGCGATAGGTCATATTTCGAGACATGTACAGATGTATGAAAGCGCTAAATTGTTATTATTAAGATCACATCATTACTTCCATAAAAATAGCTGAATCAGTTATGTTGACAGTATCTCGAACAGCACAAACCACTCAGCATAAAAAAACAAACAAACAAAACAATAACAATAAAACAATTAAAAAAAAATACAAAAAAACAACAACAAAACAATAATAATAAAAACAAAAAAAACAAAAACAAAAACTGCAATAGCAATGCAAGTCAAATACAGATAAAATGCAGAGTTATATTTTCTCATGGGATAGTTATCCTCTGCAAGTTATAACTAGACTTTCAACGTGCATGTCATCTACACAAAAAAACTCAGAAATATATTTGCAGGTTAGCCTTACCTTCTATTTTCATTGAAATTGAAATGCAATACGATATGTGCATTTCATTAATATACATGATAAAGGATACTTTTAATAAAAAACGATATATGGATAAAGTATACACATACATGCATATATAGAATGATAATTGCTTCATGTTTCATATTGCATGGCAAAGCAATAATAATGACGCTACAATTTACAAAATTTTCCTGAACAAGTCAATGAAGGATGTATTCTTTTCATATTCAGTTTATTAAGATGGTAGCGTAATTTAGCTGGCTGTATCATCTTATTGAGCAAAACTGAAACTCAGCAAGAAGAAATCTTCCAGTAACTGACTCATATTTAAGAAGGGCCCGGGTGGCTCAATGAGTTAGGTAGTTAGATTACCTAACAACTCATACAAGCCTATCAACAATGTGGCGCGGGTTCGAGCCCGGCTTTGTAAATTACAAAAAAGGGTGCACTCGACTCGCAGCCGCAACTGATACAGTTTATCAGCTGCTTGCCCATGGTCGATGGTTCTCTCCGGGTACCTCGGTTTCTTTCACCACTAAAACTGGTCGCCATGATATAGCTGAAATATTGCTGAAAGTGGCGTTAAGACACCAAAAATCAAAATCAAATCAAATCATATTTAAGATAAGCTGAGATCAATTAGTTACACAAAAGGATTTATAAATAATCCAAGTATTGAAAATAACCTTGGGTCAGATTAAATTTGTCGCATTATATACTATATATATACTACGAATTTAATGTTCACTATCATATTTGCCTCTGGCTAGAATACTTCACACAGGAACTTAAAAAATGGTAATAGCCGTAAGGTCTACTTTATCAGAAGTGTGTTTGGGAAGAACTACATCCCAGTTGCATTCAAAATTCGTGATGAATGGTGAGAATGTTTGTATGGCAAAACAGACTGGAGTTTATCTTCGTAATATTGCAGACAATTTTGATGACGAGATTAAATGCAAACATTTACTATTTCCCACAATGTCACCTAAAAAGCTGCATTTCTTTCTGTTAAAGTACATAAGTATATCTAAACATGAAGCAGGATGAATTGTTCAACCTTCCACAACTATTAGTATAATACTGAACAAATTAGGCCGTCAACAACTAATATTCTACTCAAGGAAAAGGCAGTGCGAATTTGAATATTATATTGATGCATTCTGTGTGTTGGCGTTTAAAGGGACGCAACCCGGACAATGACAATATATAGAAATGAAATACCATTAAAACTTAACACACTTGCTGTTTTCTATTTTCTCAGTTTAACGTGATGCAAGAAACAGTTATTTTTATTTATTTTTAAAGTTAAGCTGAAAGTTAGAAGCGAAAGTTATATGACATATCATTTGTGTTCATTTATTTACATCGTGAATCGTCATTGACAGACGATATGTGTTTAACTAAATCACTTTTAGGACATTTGTATTTGGGTTGTGTGTATGAATTATTTTGAGTGTTCGGCTGTTTTTCAAGAATCCATGAGGTGATTTAATTCCTTTTATTTATCGGTTGTTTATTGTAGCTTTATATTATGTTGGTTTTTTTTTTCTTAGTTTGTTTTTGTCATTTATTTTATTTCTCTTATTTTGCATTGCTTATTGCTAATTTCATTGTTATATTTGTTATATTTGATTTTTGAAATTTTACATTAAATATATTGATAATAGATATTTTTCTTCTAATTTCACACTTTGAATTTTTCCATCTTGTTGAAATTACATTAAGAAAAGTTTGAAGATACCAAAATAACCAGAAATCGTAATTCGACGATGGACAGACAAAACAATGGTCAAAAGACAAATGACAAGAGGACACATAATGATGCACAGGGTTAGCAGTTCCTGTTCCACATCGTTAGTAGCAATCTACGCTTTAGTATGTCGAATGAGAAAATATGACACAGTCCACTTTCAGTAAAGACTTATGGCAGGTATTTGATTTTCTCCGGGTACTCTGGTTTCCTACACCAATGCAACTGATCTCCACGATACAAGTGAAATTGTCGTGAATGTGGCGTTAAACAGCGTAACCCTAATACTCATAAGTGCTCACTGAATTAGTTATCTACATTTCTAATGGATACTTTTTTGTGAAAAGTTTGAAATCAGGAAATATATGGGTATATAGATGTTATTTTTAGCTATAATTGTAATGGCATGTAGAAAAGAAATGCAGAGTGTATTCCTCAGTTAAATTAACTGCAAAATTGTTTATGTTATAAACCATCAATAGAAATAAAAATGCACACGGTAAATATGACGTAAAAATATTAATATGATCGTCAACAAACAAATAAAAACAAAGAGGACTACAACTTTGACAGTCAAACCCTTATATTTCGACTGTCTGTTGAAAAACACGTCCACCAAACAAAACAAATATGTTGTCAATCAAAAACTCGAGCATGTTGATGATATCAGTTCCAGATAACTTTTTGGTAAAATCAGAGTGGATGCTTACAAAATAAGATATGTTCCTTCCTAGCACAAGGTATTTGTTTCTACGTTGGCCATTCTCTTTCATGAAAAACAGACTCCCTTAATCTGTCCTTCAGCTTAGAGTGAGGAATAGTTGTGTTGAGGATAGAGAAGTCAAATGTTTTAATGCTATTGCAGGAGGAGATAGACCTAGATTGTATGTACTGTAGCAGATCTTTAGAGGTCTTCAGAATCCACACCTGATTCAAACCACCCCTCCATTAACTAGTGTCACTGTAGACCTCGAAAGCAGATTTTGTTGCAATGTTGCTGCAAATGAATTTCAAGTTTACAATTGGAAAGTCATTGTGCAATTTGGATCGAGCTAAATTGACACTTGTCGCCTATTGTCACGTAAAGATCCAGTTTTCAGTGTGTTTTCTTAAGAGAGTAAGTGGTATCCTTAATCTCAAGTTCATTGGAATAAATACGTGCCAGAAAACCGCAAATTATCAAAAATAGCCTAACACTATAATTTCACAGACAATCATCGGGAAAGAACTGCTTAGACTTCGAGAGCACGTAAGCCTACCCCAGGTTCTTGATTGATCCATTTTCCATCTTTAGTATTATGTGTCCTTTCATGTTAATTTTGATTAAGGTATTTGAGCTATGCTGTTCTATGGGTACACTGTTCTCTTCCAAACAACAAAAAGACAAAGCGAAACAAAACATACCCAAAACCAAACCAAAAAAATCCAAAGCAAAATTAAAAAAGCCCAGCCCAATACCACTGTAATATTGTTGAATGCGGTGTTTAACACCACTAATCCAATAATCCAATAGAATATCACCTCTTTATGTTTAAGAAGGCTGATCCTTTAATAATCTAATCCATTATTATTATGTTTCTTTTTTTAAATTGATAGGTAAACGATATTATCTGTACAAGAAGAACATATTAGATTAAGATTATAATATGCACAATCTAGTGAGTAATGCAATGCACATTGCACATGATTACAGTTCTGACTTTTGATTCTGGCAAAAGTTTCTTGTAGTTTGTTCTCACGATCTGTAGTCCTTTACTAATTACATATATACCATAGTAAGTAAGTATTAACCTTAACTATAATTGATTTGTCGACGAAAGTGTCCATATACCTCATATTCTGTGCTTTGTGTTTTTGCACGTTAATTATTTGTTATCGCATTTGCGTGAGGGGTGTATATGTGATCTATGGCCCTTCGTAAAACGAGGATATAAATGAATTATTATTGAAAGTGGTATTTAACACCACAAACATAACAATCCCATCGAATAGCACCTATTGTTGGTCAGAAATCCAACAAGATTACACCATATGAATAAATGATCGTAATGCAATGCATCACAACATAGCAATTATCAGCAAGCCAATGCATCAAAATAAAGAAATAATGGCAAGCAAACGGATCAGAGCACAGGAATGATCAACAATCCAAACAATCAATGTCCTCGACTAGCTCTCAAATACGGGTTGAAGGATCCACGACGACAAATGCAGTTTGAAAAACAGCAACGAAAGCGTATCTACTGTGCATTTATATGATATTAGATGTGAGGGTGTTTCTATAAATACATGTATTCAGTATTTCATATTTTACCACTAAGTAGCATTAAGATCTCCGCAATGCTTGTCCTTTAGGAAAGCAAACCTAATCAGTTATATGCGATAATAAAACGTAATAAACAAAAACCGCAAGACCAAATGGTAATCTAAGTCATATTTCGGGATATGTACAGATATATGAAAGCGCTAAATTGTTATTATTAAGATCTCAGCATTATTTGCATAAAACTAACTGAATCAGTTATTTTGACAATATCACCAACAGCACAAACCACTCCACTGGTCGATAGCATAAAAAAAAAAAAAAAAAAAAAACACCAACAAAACAACAAAAAACAAACAAAAACAAATTAACGAAAACAAAAACAGCATTAGCAATGCAAGTCAAATACAGAAAAAATGCAGAATTAAATTGCCTCATGGCATAGCTATCCTCTACAAGGCATAACTAGACTTTCAACGTGCACGTCATTTACACACAAAAGCTCAGAAGTATATTTGCAGGTTAGCCTTACCTTCTATTTTCATTGACATTGAAATGCAATACGATATGTGCATTTCTATAATATACATGATAAAGGATACTTTTAACAAAGAAATGACATGTGGATAAAGTATGCACATACATGTATAGATACATGGACAATTGCTTCATAGTTCAAGTTCCTTAGCAATATTAATGACGCTACAATTTGCAAAATGGTGCATTTTTCTTGAACATGCCAATTAATGATTTCTCCTTTTCATATTCAGCTTCTTAAGATGGTAACGTAATTTAACTGTGTTAAATTCATCTAAATAAGTACAACTAATACTCAGCCAGAAGTAATCGTTCAGTAACTGACTCATATTTAAGATAAGCTGAGCTCAATTAGATACCCTAAGGGATTTATGGCTATGGTTAATCCAAGTATTAAAAATAACCTTGGGTCAGATTCAATTTGTCGTCTATATATACTATGTATTAAATGTTAGAAATCATAATTGCCTCTGGTTAGAACACTGCACACAGACACATCAAAAATAGTAATAACCGTAAGGTCTACTTGATCAGAAATGTGTTTGGGAAGAACTACATCGCAGTTGCATTCAAGGTTCGTGATGGATGGTGGGAATGTTTGTATGGCAAAACAAACTGGATTTTATCTTCGTAATATTGCAGACAATTTTAATGACGAAATTAAATGCAAACATTTGCTATTTTCCGTAGTATCACCGAAATGGCTGTTGTTGATTGTATTTCTTTCTGTTAAAGTACATAAGTACCTCTAAGCATGAAGCAGGATGAATGGTTGGACCTTATCCGTCCACAACTATTCTTATGATCAAGAAAAGGATACCGAGCGAATTGGAATATTATAGTGCTGTTTTTCCCTGTTTGTTGCATTGGGAAAAGGGACGCAACCTGAATAATGACACTATAGAAATACTATTAAAGCTTAACAGTATTATATATTCTAAGAGTTTGACATTAAGTGATGCAAGAAAACTGTTATTTTTATTATCTAAAATATTAAACTGAAAGTTAGAAGCGAAAGTGATATAAAATAACATTTGTGTTCATTTATAAACGTCCAGAATCGCCATTGACAGACGATATGTGTTTAATCAAATCGCTTTTGTGATTGTGTGTATAAATTATATTGACTGTTTTCGGCTGTTTTTGAAAAATATATGGGGTGATTTTATTCCTTTTATTGATCGATTGTTTATTGCAGTTGTTTATTGTGTTTTTATTTGTTTTTTGCTTAAGTTTTCTTTTAAGTTTTATCATTTACCTTGTTTATTTAATTTTGTTTTTATATATTGTTAATTGTTAATTTAATTGCTATATTTGTTATATTTGATTTTTATAATTTTACATTAAATATATTGATATATAAATATATTTGTTTCTGATAATTTTACACCAGAAGCCTTAAATCGACTCAGGTCAGACAGAATAATGTCCAAAAGACCAATGGCAAATGGACAAACAATGATGTGCAAAACACTACAATTAAATTAAAGATCGAGCAACACGAACCCCATTAAAACCGGGGTGAGCTCTTCGGAAGGGTTGGCAGTTCCTGCTCCACATGTTTATTGGCAGTGTACACTCTAGTAGGTGGAGTGAGACCATATTACACAGTCAACTTTTACGAAAGCATGTAATGTAATGTAATATGTGCCGTCTACAACTATAGGTATACCAGTGATGGAAATTATCTGTACAAATAATGATACATGTATTTTTCAACTATGAGAGTACTTAAAGAAGTTTCTTCCATAAACGGTTAGTGCGGGACCGTTGTGGGCGTGATTGTATTGTAGTTGGGTTTACAACTACCTATGCCATCAGTACTTATTACAACTAACGTTGTGAGTTCGAATCCCGCTCATGGCGAGGTGTATTCGATGCGACATTATGTTTGTCAGTGACTTGCGGCAGTTCGGTAGTTTTCTCTGGGTACTCAGGTTTCCTCTACGAAAAAGACTGGCCACCAAGATATAAGTGAAATATCGTTGAAAGTGGCGTTAAACACTTAACCATCAACTGTATAATGTGAACTGTAATAGTTATCTACATTTTCAATACATACATTTTTATGAAAAGAAATTTCACCAGTTACTGAAATTTTTTTTTTTTAATATTAGGGTATATAGATGTTATTTTTAGCTATGATTGTAAGGACATGTAGAAAATAAAGCAGATTGTGTTCTATGGTAAAATTCACATGCAAAATTGTGTGTTTTATAAAACATACATAGAAACAAGCATGCACGCGTTTAATATGACATCAAAATGTCAATAGTATTGTCAACAAACAAAACACAAAGAAGACAATTTTTACAGTGAAACATGTATATTTCGAACTCGCTGATGTCGTTTCCTTGAAAAATCACATACTCAGAAAATACTAAGGAGGAAAAGCTTGAAGATATAATACGGGTTATCAGAGGTCTTAAATACAGAGAAGACGACAACGTTTACAACTCATCCTCTATGAATAGTATTCTCTATCGTCTTTTCCTTGGATAAATCGAACATGAACCGGTTTTTAATGGGGTTGGTGCTGCTCGATCTTTAGTTTTCTGTATATGTTCTGTTGATCGTTGTTTGTCCTTTGTCCTTTTTGTTTTGATCATTGTGGTGTCTTTTTTACGGCTAATATTATTTTGAAGTTCCTGTGTGAAGTGCTCTAGATCTAACCACGGGCAATCATAATAGCTAACATTTAATATATAGTATATATAGTATATATATATATATATATATGCGAAAATTGAATTTGACCCAAGGTTATTTTTAATACTTGGATTAAACGTAAATCCCTTAGGGTAACTAATTGATTTCAATTTATCTTAAATATGAGTCAGTTACTGGGATATTATTTTGTTGCTTTCTGAATTTTAACTATACTCTATTACATTATGCCAAACCGCGGTAATTGTATTATCATCTTAAGAAGCTGAATATGAAAAAAGAAGATTCCTACGTTGAGCATGTTAAAAAAAAGTGCATCATTTTGCAGATTGTAGCGTCCTTAAAATTGCTTTGCCAGGGAACTTAAGCAATGCATCATATTTTTGCTTCCATGTATCTATGCATTAATATGTGAATGCTTTATCCGTATACTGTTTCTTTATTAACAGTGTCCTTTATCATGTATATTGTAGAAATGTGCATATCCTATTGTATTTACAATGTCAATGAAAATAGAATGAAAATAAAATGATTTCCAGATAAATTGTTGGATTTTTGGTGCAGATGATAAGCATGTTGAAATTCTAGTCATGGCTAGAAAATGTTGACTACCCATTCTCAAATTCAACATTGACATGCATCTTTCCCAAAGCATGTTTTCGAATTGCATTTGCTTTTCCTTTCATTATTGTGTTATTTTTGCTGTCGGACAGAGGAGCGGTTTCTGCTGTTGGTGGCATAACCGAATATAACTGATTAGGTTATTTTTCCTCATGAGCAAAGATTGCGGAGATCTTAATACTACTTAGCTGTAAAATGCAAAATGTATAAGATGTTGAATAAATATAATTTATAAACATCTTCACGTCTAATTACATATAAAGGTATTGCAGCGACGCTTTATCTGCTTTTTCGCAACCTGCATTTGCCATCGTGAGTGAATCCTTCAACAGTGAAGAAACGCCACCAGTACTTGAGAGCTAGTTGTGAACAGATTGGATTGTCTATCATTCCTCTGCTATGATTAACATTTAAATGAGTACTCTGTGTTTGTATTTGACTTAATTACTCTTCGTTCATATTTGACTTGATAACACTGTAATGTACCAGAACCAATTAAGCTCAAAATAATAATTTATTATTTTTTCAATATAATTGTAAAGTATACCAGCTGATAACCCGTGTGCAAAAAGCAGTCAGCAATAGCAGTCTCGGTGATTTTGCAAAACATGTATGAACTGTCACTAGTGAAGCAGAAACTCCTAACCATTCCGGAGCAACTCGGTTCATCATCCTCAGTTTTTAGTGGGGTTCGTGATGCCCAATCTTCTGTTTTCTGTGTCGTGTTCTGTAGATCATTGTATTTATTTCTTGTTGTGCTTTTTCTTTTGGCCATTGCATTGTCTGTCCTTCGATTACTCTTTGGTGTCTTTAAACTCTTCTTATATTTAATTTAGTCATTGCAATTGTCTGCCCTATTATGAAGATAAGCCCCTAGGTGCTCTGCCAAGTAAAATTATTCCCACCGTCCACCAGGACTTTTACATACAGTCCATATGTGATTCGTGCCAAACTCATGATCGGCTAATATAATATCAATTTTGAAGTGCTCTTACAAGGGGCTACAATAATACTTATTATCATATAATGTAAGTAGTTTATAGGTGACAATTGAATCCGATCGAAGGTTATTTTATATTTTAATACATGCATTTACTGCAAATCCTTTTGATAGCTAATTGATTTCAATTTTACCTTTAACATGAGTCAGTTATTGGAAGATCATATTGTGGTTTTTTCGTTTTAATTGTATTAGTTATCCTGTGGTAAATATATGAATAGTCAAAACACAGCTGAAGTTCAATAATAGAGCATTTGCTTATATATTAAAAGGTAAAACAAAGGGTATATGATGGGTTTTTTTTTACCGAATCTGACTATGAGTAACACAATGGGTGTCTTATAAGACGCAGCAAGTGATTACACTTCGCGAGCATTAATTTACTCCCTGTTGTTCTTGTTTTTTTGGTTGTGTGTTTTTGTTTTTGTTTTTTTGGCGGGTCCGTGTTGCTGATGGGTTTAGTTTCTGCATTGTGTTTTCTGTTTTGTTGTTTTTTTCTTCATTATGTGTCATTTGCCCAATGTTGCTTGTATCTCTGGTTAGTCAATTCTTGATTGCCCTTTCGGGTTGTTTCTCTAATGCTTATTAACGTGTTCACTCGCACGTCTTTTTGTACATATTGAATAATAAACCTCTAAAATGCGAAATTGTATATTCCTTACAAAAACAGTTGGTCCACGGAATATAGAGTTTGATTAAACGAATGCATGGTTCTTCTGTATTTGCAGAACATTTCCATAACATCTTTTTTTTCTTCGATTGCGCTAATTATTAATGTTGTAGAAGTGTGCCGTTGAGATGATGAGGTGAGCGTAAAGGTGTAGTAGTGAGGCCGACACTGGATAATGCAAATAGTACTGTTAACTCCTTGGAGTATAATAAGTCCAAAGATATTCCTATACCTATGGATTGTGAAACACGAATACACTATATACAATTCTTTATTTCAAACAAATGAACAATACAAATACACATGTGAGCTTTGTACTAGACCAAACCAAATTCAGAGAGAACGAATAGCAAGTGGTAACCGTTTATCATAACAGGCAGAAAGAATGGTATCCAGAAGCAATCATATTTTGCGACCAATTGATATCGGGAATAATGTCACCATACCAATATCTAGCGTCGACAGAGAACGTGGATACACGGAATATTGTAACAGATTTTAGTTCAGATACCGAATAATATAAGCTGGGAACTAGACATGGACTATTTAATTCAACATTTTCAACAAACGAATTCATGTCGTCCACTTTTCGTGGTTTATCCGAAGCCGAAGTATATTTGTACACTGCAATAAGTGTCCGTGAGGCAGTTGTCAAAACAGGTTGTGCAAGAAAAACTTGCAAATCATTTATGTATTTCTTTCAATGTGCCATAGTAGTAACTCGTGCCAAAATAAGTGAATAAACGTTTTAATACTGATTTTTAGGGAGCATAATTTCTTATCGTACATGTAAATAGTTCATGTTTTACTTATCCATGTCTTTTAAATTAAATATATTTTAGAATCAGCGTAATTTATTTCAAGAGTATATTTGCATTTCATACATTGGTTGTATGAGTCCTGTCTGTTTCAAACATGCAAAATTAGTATATTAAATAATATATGTATACGAGTAGTTAGGAACCGATCTGTGATTTTCTTTGGGGGGGGGGGGGGGCAGTCCCCCAGAGACATAAAAAGTTATTTCACGATAAGCAAAAATCATATAATATGTTTTTCTATGGACATGATAAATCAGGTTTTTTTTCAAATTTTGCACAATAAAAAGTTGCTGAAAAATGCAGAGTGCTACTATTTATTTTGTGGATCTTTCAGATTTTTTACATTTTTTTTAAACTTTTGCCGCCCATTCTACAAAAAATATACATACAGCCCTAATCCCTTGAATTTTATGGTGGTCCCTCTCCTGTAGCATGTACGAACCAAATTGAAATTCAAATATAAAGGTAGTTATATAATAATAAAAACGTAGATATCAAATTTAATGTGCACGACATGTTTCTGTAATAACCATTATTGTCCTCGTTACTGGATAAATATGTCCTTTGACGGAAGCCGCAATGACAACTTTTAATAGATTAATATACATTTATATTACTTTGACCTTGGAGGTATCATAATCTTTTGTCAAAATCTTGTTAAATGTTTTAGATTTTGTAACCTTTAGCACAATTAATTAACAATGTATATGTCACGGAAATGTCAACTCGGTATGTTTAAAGTACATTGCCTTATCTTATCTGGCCTTCATTGTGACGATCGTATGGACCGCACAGTAGATTTGCAACGACATATGCAATCAGTAGCTCCCACCTCTATATTAAAACTGTGGGTTCGATTCATGTCGCTGGTGGGTGCACTCCATAAAACTGTATGTGATAAGGATTAAGTGTCCTGTGGCAGCTGGTATGTAGTCTTCTCCGGATAAACTCTTATGAATGAAATATTGTCGAAAGTGACGTTAACTACCCACAAACCACCTCAATCCTTGATCTTCCTGTACAGTTGCCGCATAAGACAATATATATATATATATATATATATATATATATATATATATATATATATATATATATATATAACTGTTTAGACTGACAACAAGCTTATTATGCATAATATCTTATCTCTCTTATAGAGAACTTAGTGACAAATTGGAATCACAAAATACACTTCCAAATATTTTGTAATTACTGAGGTCAATAACTGTCACTTTATGTCAATAAGAGTTGAACTACTTTTGGTAGCTGAGTCAGTTGTAGAACTGGCATGTATTGAAAGAAAATATGGCTGTTCTCGATAATCTCTCTAATAACAACACAAAACGGCCAGAATGAAATGAATCATTACAAAAGTTTAAACAGTGATTTTAATAAATTGGGGAAAAAAACATATTACCTCAAACCATTCCTCGCAGAAAGACAACAGCATATGCCAATGCAAATGCAGGTCCTGTATTTGTACAAGCACAACAATCTGGGGTTAAATTGGTTATTCGATGGGATTCCACAAAGTACAGACAATACCATGGCCTAAGCAAAAAGGACAAAAAGATAAAAATTGATTTACAAAACACTACACAGAAAACTAAAGATTGAGGAATGCGAACCCAATGAAATGAACGCAGGGATATATATCGAATAAACGTTAGAGAATTCCGAAGGGGCAATCAAAAATGGAAATTCCACTGAAACTGGCAACATTGGGTACACAAAACGGAGACAAACAAAACGAAAACACAACACAATATATATTGCACAAAAACACAAATAACGTAAATAAGACATGAGACCACCTTCCAAACACTGTAAGTAAATACGAACCGAACATCGTTGTTATGCTGAAATCTATCAATCAAACCGTTCTCTTGTTATTTCCGTTATTACTCTCATGATTCAATTTACATAATAATTCAAATTACAACTGAATAATTTAGAATACTGAGTGCCCCTTTACATTCACAAAATAAAGAGTGTTAACTAAAATTATCATTAATGAAAACACCAAACCAAAAATAACATCAGTTGTTTCACCAACAGTTTTCCACGTCACCGTTTCTTTGTCTTGGCCATTTTCAGAATGATTTATGTTTACCTTTTGAACATTTTCTCCTATATTTATCCTCCTGCGATCACGTCGACCTAACATCTTTCTGTAAAATAGAATAAGACTTTCCCAGTATACTGACACCGCAATTTCCTGGTCTCTGAGATGAAACCTCAAACCAATTATTACACTTATAACAATCAGAACACTTATAACAACATACCCAGTGAGTAGTAGAAATATTGTTGGCATTCTAGGCTCAGAAGTACCAGGTAGACTGCTTGAAGTTATTGTCAGGAACACAACAATCGATAGAAGAACTGTTATCGAGTATCCAACACGTTCTCCTGATTCAGGAGGTAGTAAAAACACAAACAAATTCAATATTCCGAGAACACATATCGGGAGAATCAAATTTAACAGATAATATCCAGAGTTACGCTTAAGATTAAATTTGAAAACCAATACTTCTTGTTGTTCTACGTAGGGTTTCCACACGGCAGTACCTTTTATTTCCCAAACATTGTGTGGTACATATCGGTCCATATTGACATGATCAGCCAAAGGCAAGATAGTTAACTCTCTTGACAAGTAATTCCATGGTACAATCGGAAAATTACAGGTTTGCTCATCAAATGGGTATTTACTGACGTCCGCTTCACAGGAAATTCCGAAAGTATCAGCTGGCTTCCACGTGACGGATCCGTTATATTGAAGTCGTATTAATGTTTCATCGCTGTAGATAACACTAAAATCATCGAACGGATTTCCTGATACGAAACTAGGTTTCCAAATGGTCCCATGTGGCAATAAAATATCAGTTATATTTCCATAGTCTTCAGGATCCCAGAATAATGATTCGTCAACCCATCTTATCTCAAAATAAGCTGTTAATCCAAGTTCACCAGATATTTCATCGAATTTACGTAGTTTTGATAAATAAAATGCCATGCTGATTTGTATTGGTTTTGATTGGTCAATTACAGGTCTGACGTAAACATATCGACTCGACGATATCATATCATATAATGACGTAGCGTTTGAATATGACCCCACAACCATATATGAATATATAATATCCGTAATTGTAATAAAAACGCAAAAACAGCACGAAATACCAGTGTATGAAAACATTTTCATGTCACGTTATAACGGATTTTTCTTTTACATACTAACGTCATTTCATCTTAGACATTTTCACTAAAATGATGTTTCAGTCCTAACGGTTAAACCAATTTAACTATTGATATAAATAAATATTTACAATGTATTCTCCCCAAGGAGAGATCAAATCGATCAGGTATAGTGAATACATTTCAAAATGGAGTTAATTTCAAAAGTTTAATTTATAGTTATTATATAATGACTATTTAACACTTATAATTCAATAATTGTACAGAGATAACTAACAATAGTTTCCCATTAGGTAGGGTTAAATCGGCTCTAAAATGATAATATCCCTGCGGATTTATGCGATCTGTGTTTGTCTTATTGTCTTGATATATTATTAAAATGTTAGAATGCAATTATGTAATTGATTTTAATGATAAGCAGTAATTGTTGTCTCCCTGCGAATGCAAAATAAAGTAGCGCATTCCATTTTAAAATGTCATGTCCAGTAAATGTATGTCAAGATTTAATTGACAAGATTCAAAGGTAGTTTTATGGTATACCAATATTACAGAACCCGTTGCTATGGAAACACATGTCATCAATGCCATGAAGAATGAAATATCAGACAATAGTGAGTTCATTTTTTTTAATAATTCAAAGAGTATTAGATCAAAATTTCTGGCAATAATAAAATGGAAAAAAATACCAGTTCCAAAATTCAATCGAAAAATAGTAGAAAGAGCCAAAGTGGATACCACCAATACACAGCTCCCTTTCTTGGCTTGGTACAGGAACTTCTAGGAAAAGGTGCAGGGCTAAACTAGTTTAATGAGTGTAAACTTCCCCTCGTATTGAAATGATGTCGTAATGTAGGCGTTTTTACATTCGAGTAAAACGTCAACCCTCGCACATAAAATAATTAATTTAGGTGTAGATATACAAAGCCGATAAGAAATCCTACGTAATTTATCATAGCCAAGTAAACTCATGAACTTATATAATAGATGTATACTATCATTGATGTGATTTGCCATAATGGATTTCTACAAAAAATATCGATCGAATACGAACCCTGATATTCATTATGCGATGAGAAGTCCCTTTTTGGAAAACATGTTAACGAATGTGTGATTATCGAGCAGTGATTGACGTCAGCATAACGTCTTATAGTAATACACAGCAATCCATAATTCAGCAGTTGTTTTTGGCTTTTTGACATTGCAGGATAAATACTATATATGTGTGAAAATACCGAAAATGTGAAACAGCACAGAAAAGATCGCCAATGTTTCGTTTTTGTATCTGTTTCTCAAGCTTGTATAAATAAATTATATATTTTCTGACATTGTACGTATATTGTCTATATATCCCATGTTTATGAATGATTTCTACTGAATCACACATAGTGACATGACCGTAGACAAGTTGTTGATGTGTTCAGTAGCAACAGCCCTCCTCTGTTAGTCAAAAATGTTGTCTATCCAAGAAAACCTCTGTCTTGTTATAACGGAGATGTGACATTAATATTGTCATCGTCGACAACCTCTCAGAATTTTTTGAATTTTTACTGATAATGCATATATATTGTGTTTATACTTCCTTGTCAAAAAATCCGAAAACAACTTCTAAATTTACTCAAAAGAATACAAAAAACACGTCGTCCCAATCGTATTCAATTATGTCCTCATTTATGCTCGCGCTACACTGCTACTATTATTAATGTTCGTTCTACATGCATCAGGTACTAGTGGACTGTAATTTTTATACTAGGTGAAACAAAATACTTGTATTGCACAGCAAATGTGATGATTCAATGATACTTTTCTTGTACTGATATATGTCTGTTTATTCTGCATGACTATCTAAGAAGGTTGACATCAATGGTTATTGACATGAGAAGTGGTTTCCTCTTGATATAATTCCCTCGGGAAACAACCCTTCCCATATGGAAAATCATTGATATCCATGTTCTAAGAGAGTCATAATTGTATATTATTATATATTGAATTTACATACAAAACACTCCACAGAAAACTAATAATTTGGCAACACGAGCCCCACTAAAACCAGATCGTGATAGCTTCTTTTATCGTGTTTTTTTAAACGACACCGTATGAAATCTGACTCGTATGAATAAAGGAAAAATTTGACGAGAAGAGGAGCATTGTAAAATAACATGACATTGAATTCAAGTTAGTTCTAAGTTATTAAATAGCAAAGCTTTTAATTTAAAATTTATTGAATAAGCCAACCGGCGACTGATGATCGTGCGTTCATATTGCTAACGACACTTCCATGTGGTGTATAGGTTGAACTTATTCTAAGAAATAGAGCATCTCCGACTTCTAACGAAAGTACAACAGTCAGTGAGCTAGAGTAAATATCATAACTGTATTCAGCATCGACGAAAAACGTCCCTTCAATGTCAGCATTTTTCATGATATCATACGATGCATACGCCTCTTTTCCATCCATTGTAATAGTGCATGTTATAACATACACACCATTGATAGGAGCAGTGAATATTCCAGTAAATTTGCTATAAGCATTACCGACGTTTGTTTTGACGTTGTCAAATACTAAAATGTGGTGCTTGCTTGGGTGGTCTTCGTTTGAACTCATGTATGCGTAGAATGCTATGGGTTGGGTTGTTTCACGTCTATGAATTGCATGTAGTAGATTTTCTGAAATTTAATAGCAAACTGCCATATTTTGATATTGCATGTAGTTTTACACATTGTATTTAATAATGAAATCAAAAATTAACCTTGATTTGGTTGACAATAGTCGATTTTATCGATAAAGTATTGGCGGGATTAGAGTTATGGTGTTTAACGCCACTTTCAACAACAGTTGAGTTATATCGTGGCGGTCAGCTTTATTGGTGGAGGAAACCGGAGTACCCGGAGAAAACCACCGACCTGCAGCAAAGTTGTACACCTAGGCATGAGCGGAATTCGAACCAACAACTTTAGTGGTGAAATATGGCCATTGGAAGATATAATATGGAAACAAAGGTCAACTTTAAACCAAGTTAATATGAATACGTGTACATATCCTTTTTGTGTACATACGTATTTTTAAAAGCAATATTTCATTTTAAATTGAATCATATAATTATAGCCAAATACCTTATAAAATAATGAATGCACTGTTGTCGTAGTATGGATGTATACATTTATAAGATTAATTTATATTTTAAAAAAAATATCAAAATAAACTGTTGATACCTCCATGAATTCCTAGATCATTTCCCTCTGTTCTAATAGGAAATGATTTCTCCTTCGTATCATCTTCCGGTAATATCAGTTTGTTGTCAGGTTTTATTCTCATTATGATTTTTCTTAAGCTCATAACACTCTTTTCCACTTCTTGTACTTTAGGTCCAAATTTTAAAACTTTGTTTCTTAAGTCCTTTATTTCAATGTCCTGAAATTTCAACTGATCTTCTAAACTGGATATGCGAAATTCTTGTTTTGCCATTTTTTCTTCCATAGTTGCCATTTTCTGTTTGAAATCAAATAACTCATTTTCTCCTATTGTCGATTGACCATTACCAAACACTATGCCACAAGTAAATAAGAAAACGATAGCCGCTAAATTCAAGACCATATTTAGTATTTCGTGTCAATCCTTCAGTAGATTTTTATCATTATCCAAAAAATAGAACAGGAAATTCACTTCAAATAGTGTCCTTATCTTGGACATGAAGTTGTAGAATGTTATATTTGCACATTAGATAGAGGTACGTTGTGTACTTATTCGTACATGTGTTTTATGGTAATTACATATGTATATTAAGCAAACCTCTACTTAAGAGGTTTTGTTTGGTTTATGAAGCTTAACGCCACTGTTAACTATATTTCAGTTATATCGTGGCGGTCAATTTTATTGGTGACGGAAACCAGAGAAACCAGAGAAAACCACCGACCTGTCTCAAATCATTGACAACCTTTATCACATAATGTTGTATCGAGCACACCTCGCCAACTGGATTTATCAAGCTTAGATGTGTCTGATTTGAGCTTTGCAGCTTTGTTAATTATGCTACCATTAACACGCGGATGGGAAATACCTTTCTGGTCAGATCTGTGCATGTGTTTTATGGTAATTACATATGTACATTTTGCATTAGAGATTATTACGTGACATTTTCCATATCGGCCCCGCTATTAGCCCGCGACTCCCATATCAAGCCCGACAGCGAAGCTGGAGGGCTGATATGGGTCGAGGGTTGATATCAGGGACCATATGGAAAATTTCATGTCATAATCTTTTTATCACATATTATACATTGACCTTTTCCAAGCATTGACTTTTATATTTCAAAAAAGATCTATGAACAGACAAATTGCGAAAATAAATCCTTAAGAGAGTTGCCTTTATTCAACTTGCAAATATTTTTGTTTCGAATCTGGTTTCAAGAATATACCAAACAATGTGGATATGTACAATGACGTTAGAAACTGTTTGAAAAATCTACCCAAGATGTTGACATTTGAATGGAAATTCCTATTCAACACGACGTATATATTTGAGCTAATTATCCCGTTTCAAGTTATTTAAATTTATTCCAATATGTTGAAATGTGTTAATTTGATTGAAATACGATTTTATGCATATCTTTATGTATCATCTTTCCTTGTACGTTGACATATAATCTTTGAGACCACTGCGCAGATACGGGAAGTTGAATACGAGGGCAAATACAAACTTCGGACAGTTTTCGTATCCGCTACCGAACATGGTTCATCCGCTGGATACAATCACTTAAAATTCCGGACAGTTTTCGCATCCGCTACCGAACATGGTTCATCCGATGGATGCAATATCAGAAAGGTTTCAAGTTAACATTTTCTGTTTTCACTAATAATGAATGTTATTTTGACTGATATCAGGTTTAAGAAATCTTTGATGATACCAAAGATGTAATCAGAAGCTGCCAATGGAAGGACAGACAAAATAATGGCCACAAGGAAAAGGACAATAATTAATAAAAAAATTCCTACATTTTGATATGTTTTGTTCCTATAATCTTGTGAATCGAGTAACATAAACAGGCTTATCATACATTGATTGATATTTCTACCAGACACGTGCCGGTATGACGACTGTTTATTATCTTTGACGTACTTTAGATTGACCTTGATCAAGCATGTGGCCACAAAGAATAACCAAAAAATCTCAAAAATTGCAAAGCCAAACAATTTAAGTCTTTGGGAGCAAGTAAATCAAAGTCTGTAAACAGAATAGCTAACATCGGCTAAAGGTATATATGCTTCCTATGCTTGTAGAAGATAGCAATTTATTTTAATAAATGACTTTATTTGTGAACTATAAATTTCAAGCATGACTATATCTAATAAACCATGGCTTTACCGAAGCACTGAACCATGTGTGGACGATGCCCTCGGGGAGTAATAGTAGGTAACAATATAAAAATATATGTTGGTTAATGTTGGGTCGTGATAATAGAATACATTACAGTGATGTTCATATGGTTTATTAGTACCCGGTAATCAATAAAACAATATCCAGTTAAATTCAAAGCTTAATTTGGACATATCACCGGGTTTATAATAAGAGTAACAGTACGAGTGTCACCAGTGAAGCAGAAACTACTTACGTCTCCGGGGCAACTTAGTACACCACGGAATTTAGTGTGGTTCGTGTTGCTCAATCCTTAGTTTTCTGTGTAGTGTTTTGTTGGTCATTATATTGTCTGTCCTTCGAATTACGACTTCCGGATACCCCTTTGGTATCTTCAGATTTTGAATAATTAAGTCAAACAAACCTTTCTCTAATTGACTCTTTTTTTGTTCCAATATATAGATCAGAACTTAAATTTACATTTCAAATGAACAATTTAGAATACTGACTGGCCGCTTACATCAACAAAATAAACAGCATTAACTAAAATTATCATCAAGAAAAACATCAAACCAAAAATAACATCGGTTGTTTCACCAACAGCACTTGATCGTTTCTTTGTCTTGGCCATTTTCAGTATGATTTATGTTTTCCATTTGAATATGTTCTCCTATATTTATCTTTCTGCGATTACGTCGGCCTAAAATGATTCTGTAAAATAGAATCAGACACCGAAAGTTCCTGGTCTCTGAGATAAAACCTCAAACCAATTATTACACTTATAACTATCAGAACACTCATAACAACATACCCAGTGAGTAGTAGAAAAATTGTTGGCATTCTAGACTCAGAAGTACCAGGTAGACTGTTTGAAGTGTTATTGACAGGAACACAACAATTGATAGAAGAACTGTTATCGAGTATCCAACACGTTCTCCTGATTCAGGAGGTAGTAAAAACACAAACAAATTCAATATTCCGAGAGAACATATCGGGAAGATCAAATTTAACAGATAAAATCCAGAGTATCGTTTCAGAATGAACTTGAAAACCAACACTTCTTGGTTGTTCTACGTAAGGTTTCCACACGGCAGTATCTTTTATTTCCCACACATTGTGTGGTACATAGCGGTCCATATTAACATGATCAGCCAAAGGCAAGATAGATAACTCTCTTGGCAAGTAATTCCATGGCACAATTGGAAAATTACAGGTTTGTTCATCAAACGGGTATTTACTTAAGTCCGCTTCACAGGAAATTCAGAAGGTATCAGCTGCCTTCCACGTGATGGATCCGTTATATTGAAATCGTACTAATGTTTCATCGTTGTGAATTACACTAAGATCATCGTACGGATTTCCATATACAAAACTAGGTTTCCAAATAATTCCATATCTCAAAATAAGCTGTTAATCCAAGTTCACCAGATAGTTCATCAAATTTACGTAGTTTTGATAAATACAATGCCATGTTGATTTGTATTGGTTTTGATTGGTCAATTACAGATCTGACGTAAGCATATCCAGTCGACGATATCATATTATATAATGACGTAGAGTTTGAATATGACGTCATAGCCATATCTGAATACCTCCGATCTGTAATTGTAATAAAAACGTAAAAATAGCCAGATATACCAGTGTAGGAAAACATTTTCATGCCACATTTTGACGGATTTTTCTCTTACATACCAACGTCATTTCATATAATGACGTAGCGTTTGAATATGACGCCACAACCATATATGAATATATAAAATCCGTAATTGTAATAAAAACGTAAAAATAGCAAGATATACCAGTGTACGAAAATATTTTTATGTCACGTTTTAACGTCATGTCATCTAAGACAGTTTCACTAAAATGATGTTTCAGTTCTAACGGTTAAACCAATTTAGCTATTGATATAAATATTTACAAGGTATTCTCCCTAAGAAGAGATACAGTCGATAGGGAATAGATAAATACATTTCAAAATGGAATTAACTTCAATAGTTTAATTTATAGGTATTATTTAATGACTATCTAGTTAACTCTTATAATTCAATATTTGTAACAGAGATATCTAACAATAGGCTCTAATTAGGTGTTGTTAAATGTGCTCTAAAATGATAATATCTCTGCGGGTGTTTGGCGATCTGTGTTCGTCTTATTATCTATATATATTGATAATTCTTGTAGAATTAATGTACATGTATATCGTTTTCGTGCCTTTGGTTGACCAAGAACACTGTGACCTGTTTGTTTTTGTTCCGTTCATAACTCGATGATTTTTTGCGTTTTTGATCCGTTCATAACTCGATAGACTTTTTTGTATAACCAGCATAAACAATATGGCGTCAGCTGACGGGAAACTACGATAGTTGAAAGCAAGCCTGAAATCGGCTTAATAATCAAGAGGGAAAATATTCACATTAAACGTATTAAACGTTTTTTTCAGGAGTTCATGCAAGTGTAAACAGTGCGATGCACTCACAAACTTTACATCAACGTCCTTCGAACATTTATAAATGCAACTTGTGACTGCATCGGCACCTATTACACACGCATGAACTCCTGAAAAGAACCGTTTAATCCTATATTAAAATTTTAGAATACAAATTATGTAATTGATGTTAATGATAATAATTGTTGTTTCATTAAAGGTATTAGAGGATTACATTTTGAAATATCATTATCAGTAAATATATATAGAGATTAACAAGATCCAATGGTATTTTTTTTTATAGCATACCAATATTAGAGAATCTGTTGTTATGGATACACATGCCATGAATGCCACGAAGAATGAAATATCAAAGATCATACAGCTTTTGTAACAGTATAAGCTCTGACCTCACAAAGGCCACCATAAAAACGATGATCTCGAGCGACACTTATTTCTGCTCTTTTTAGACAATTTGGCAGTTGACTCATTTGCACTCGTCAAGGGTTCGCTTTTCCGCCTGTTTCTAAATCTAAAGCTCGTACAAATAAATTATATATTTTCCGACAATGTTCGTATTGTCTATATATCACACTGTTTATGAATGATTTCTATTGAATCACACATAGTCACATGACCGTAGACAATTATTGATGTGTTCAGTATCAACAGCCCTCCACCGTTAGATAAAAATATTACCTATCACAGACAACCTCTGTTTTGCTATAACGGAGATGTGACATTGCTATTGTCATCCTCGACAACCTCTCAGAATGTTTTTTATTTTTACTGATAATGCATATATATTGCGTTCATCCTTCCTTGTCAAAAAATCAAAAACTACTGCTAATTTTACTGAAAAGAATAGACACAAATGTCGTTCGAATGGTATTCAATAATGTCCTCTTTCACGTTCATGCTAAATTGTTGCCATTATTAATGCTCGTTCTACATGCATCAGGTACCAGGGGACTGTTATTTGTATATTGGGTGAAAAAAGCAACATTTGTATTGCAAAGCAAATGTGATGATTCTATGCTAATTTTCTTGCACTTGCATATATCTGTTTTTCTGCATGATCATCTAAGGAGGTGGACCTCTATTATTAACCTTATTAAATCCTTCGGGAAAGCAATCCTTCTCATGTTGACAATTATTGATGTCCACATTCTAAGAGAGTCGTCATTGTATTTTATTATATATTGATTTTACAAACAAAATTATATTGGTCTAGATCCTTTCATGTGACATTTTTATTAATTCTGATATTGCTTGATTAAATATTATATAGCCTCGGAATATCTTTCACCCATTGGTGAATGCGAGTTTTTATTGACCTAAGGAACGAACCAATATGGTTTACGAACTACGGCCTCGTTCAACATTGAATTATTATGTCTATAAAAACTCATATCAACTTCTACAAACGACTAGATTTGTAAAGATCAAAGGAAAAAACTGCAAACCATCGATAAATGTACTAACATTAACACAGAAGTCTACTAGAAGTATAACTTAAGCTTTAATGTCTGATAAAGGTATAATGTCGATGAGCTTGGTAATTTTTCGAAAGTTGTTTTGTTTTTGCGTTGAAAGTCAATATTTACCTTCAAAACATGAGCATAAAGCGTGTATTTTCGTTGGTTTTTTTATGTGCAGCTTGTCTCCAAGCATCATTAATTATGCACGTCCCAATTTCCGAACTACATGCGTAATGGCACTAATATTTACATTTCAACATGAGATTGAACTCTCAACGCTTCCTTCGATTCCATCCAACGGTCATATTTGGTGGCTTATGTTAAATTTTGTTTTATTATAATTCGCCAAAACGTCCCGTATGAAATCTGACTCATACGAATAAAGGAAAAAGTCGACGAGAAGAGTAGCACGATGAAATAACATGACATTGAATTCAAGTTAGTTCTAAACTGTAAATTGACATGGCTTTCAATTCAAAATTTATTGAATACGGCAACCAGCGAATGATGACCATTCAATGCCATTGCTAGCGATATTTCCATATGGTGTATAGGTTGAACTGGTTCTAACAAACAAACCATCTCCAACTTCCAACGAAACAACTACCGTCATTGAGCAAGATTGATAATCACCAGTATGTTGTGCATCAACGATAAATGTACCTTCGATATCTGAATTTTTTATGATTTCATACGATGCAAATGCGTCCGGGCCGTTCATTGTAATACTGCATGTTAGTACATACAAACCACTAACAGAGGCGGTAAATAACCCAGAAAATTTGTTATATCCATTACCGGCGTTTGTTCTCACGACGTCAAATATTAATGTATGGTGTTTGCTTGGCTTGATTTCATCAGAACTCATGTAAGCGTAGAATGCTATGGGTTGACTTGTCTCACGTCGATTCAATAGTAGATTTTCTGAAATATATATTTTTTTAAAATAGACCTAAAATACAAGCTGTTATATTTGGGTTAGGGTTTTGATATTTAACACCACTTTCAACAATATTTCAGTGATAACGAGGCGGTTTTATTGGTGAAGGAAACCAGATTAACCGGAGAAAACCAATGACCTGGCGTAAGTCACTGGCAAACTTTATTACATGATGTTTTATTGAGTACATCTCGCCTTGAGTGGGATTCGAACTCACAGCGTTATTGATGATATCCAACAACCGTACGATCACGACCACAACGGTCCCTTCACATGTTGGTATTTGTTTTATATTTAATGTTTGAATCAACCTCGAGCATCGTCCACCTAACCTCATCGGTAGTGTAATGGTTCACGTGCGCGCTTCGAGTGTGGTAGATCATGAGTTCGAGCCCCAGCCGGATCAAATCAAAAACTATGAAAACATTTAGTATTTGCCACTTCTCCGCTAATCAAACAGCACTAGGGAGAAAGAGCAGGTACTGGTAGGCTCGGAATGAGGAAAATGTGTGAGCAACACGTCTACCGACGGACTGTTGCTTAAGTGAGCCAGCACTACAGAAGTCCAACTACGCGTGTGGGTCTAGTACAAAGCGAACATAGCTATCATCATCATCTAATCATATAACTCATTCTCGCCATGATGTAGCTGACAAATTACTTTCTTGGCATTAAACAACAATCACTAACACTCACGGGGAGGGCCTTTTAAGATTTCAATTTTCCCATTGTGAACTTTCCATTTATATGTAGCAACATTCCAGAAGCAACTACACATGCAGTATATACGAGTTGATACGATATTCCAGAGCTTGTGGATTTCCTTGATAGAGGGTTGCTGCTAACAAGGAAGCTACTGAACCAAGTACCTCTTGGTTAAGTTGAAGTCATCACTTCCATAGTTTTTCGGTCGTCACCATGACTTAGTTGACCGCTATGGAATATCTGTGTCATAAATGATCACGGATATGTTCCACTTGTGACAAACACTTCCCTCTCCTTACCTCATTCATCACTTATTACCAGGTTTGTAAGTAGATTACTACGACGGGTGCCACTAGTGTAGCAGGAACGGCTTACCGTCCCGGAGCACCTGGGTTCACCCCCGATGTTTAGTGGAGTTCGTGAAAATCTTAATTATAATTGATGATTGTCGAAAATTCGTAGCCATAATTTGTATGGTAGTTTAAAAATAGTGAGTGATTGATTGATTTTTAATGCTAATTTACCAGCTATAGCATGGCGAGAACAAGTTAAACTTGATATAAGTTGACTTTAAAATATTTGGTTTCATCCGACAGGGACTCGAACCAACGATCTATCGCACTCTAGGCGAGCACGCTAACCATTATACCACCGAAACAGTTCGCTTAGTATTATTTATCCCACGGTTTTCTGAGTTAAACGTTAAAACAATCTAACGCGAAGCATGAGACTGCTTAACCCTTCAACTCGGAAAACCATGGTATAAATGATTTGCTACATGAAGCTTAAGTCATGCAATATAACATCTAGATCGTTGATTATTGCACAGCTCTCTGAGAGTAATAAATCTACAACTCAGATTTAAAGCGTGAAATATCAGAAATATAATTAGTGCCAGATATCATATACAACAAATAAATGTACTGTTGTAGTATTGATGTATACATTTATAACATTAATTTATATTAATAATAGCAATGTAACTGTAGATACCTCCTTGAATCCCGGGATCATCTCCCTCTGTTCTAATATGAAATGACTTCTCCTTAATTTCATCTTCCGGTGGTATCAATTTGTTTTCAGGTTCAACCGGTTTTATTCTCATTATGATTTTTCTTAAGTTCGTAACACTCTTTTCCACTTCTTGTACTTTAGGTCCAAATTTCACAACTTTTCCTTTCAAATCCTTAATTTCAACGTCCCGTATTTTCAACTGATCTTCTAAACTGGATATGCGAATTTCTTGCTTTGCCATTTTTCCTTCCATTGCTGCCATTTTCTGTTTGAAAGCAAATAACTCGTTTTCTCCTATCGTTGATTCACCATTACCAAACACTATGCCACAGGTAAATAAGAAAACGATAGCCACTAAATTCAAGATCATATTTAGTATTTCGTGTCAATCCTTCAGTAGATTTGTATCATTGTCAAAACAATAGAACAGGATATTGACTATCAAATAACAGATTCCTTATCTTGAACATAAAGTTGTAGAATATTATATTTGCACGTTAGATAGATGTGTGTTATGTGCTTATTTGTACATGTGTTTTATGGTAGTTGCATGTGCATATTAAACAATAATATATTTAAGAGACAAGTCATATTAAGTTGAAATAAATATGAGAAGGGATTTTTTTTTTATATATTATATGTAAATCAATTATGAAAATAAAGTATAAACATCGATCGTCAACAATTTCAACAATATCAACACAACGAAAAATCAACTCTCATCTTAAAACACTGAACATAAAAAGACAAGGACATATGCTGTTGGAAATCCAGATCCTGGCTTGGGACAGGCAAAATAATGTGGCAGGGTTAAATTGGTAAATTAAATCCAATCCTCCCCTCTTGATACCTGGATCTCCAAGTATAATACATATATAAACAACCGAAAATTCGCTTCCGCTAAGAAAAATACCACCACATTCTATCATAACACTATTGAGGAACTGTAAATTTCAAATATGACTTTATGTAATTAACCGGAGTACTGATGATACCCTGTGGGACTATTAGTAAATGACAAATATATATTGATTAATGTTGGATCGTGACAATGGTACACATTACAACCATGTCCATGTGGTTTTACTTTAATCAATTAAAAAAATCCAGTTAAACTCATATTTAATTTTAACATTTTTCTCTAATTAACTCAAATAGATATATAGGAAATTAAACTTAGAACACTGAATGTCCGTTTACATCCACAAAATAAAGAGTGTTAACTAAAATTATCATCAATGAAAACACCAAACCAAAAATAACATCTGTTGTTTCACCAACAGTTTTCCACGTGACCGTTTCTTTGTCATTGTCTTGGCCATTTTCAGTATGATTTATGTTTTCCGTTTGCAGATTTTTTTCTGTATTTATTCCTCTTCGATTACGACGACCTAAAATTATTTTGTAAGATAGAATCAAACTTTTCCAGTATGGTGACACCGGAAGTTCCTGATCTCTGAGATAAAACCTCAAGCCAATTATTACACTTATGACAATCAGAACACTTATAACAACATACCCAGTGAGTAGTAGAAAGATTGTTGGCATTCTAGGTTCAGACGTACCAGGTAGACTGCTTGACGTTATTGTCAGGAACACAACTATCGATAGAAGAACTGTTATCGAGTATGCAACACGTTCTCCTGATTCAGGAGGTAGTAAAAACACAAACAAGTTCAATATTCCGAGAACACATATCGGGAGAATCAAATTTAACAGATAATATCCAGAGTTACGCTTAAGATTAAATTTGAAAAACAATACTTCTTGTTGCTCTGCGTAGGGTTTCCACACGGCAGTATCTTTTATTTCCCAAACATTGTGTGGTACATAGCGGTCCATATTAACATGATCAGCCAAAGGCAAGATAGTTAACTCTCTTGACAAGTAATTCCATGGTATAATCGGAAAATTACAGGTTTGTTCATCAAATGGGTATTTACTGACGTCTGCAGTACAAGAAATTCCGAAGGTATCAGCTGGCTTCCACGTGACAGATCCGTTATATTGAAGTCGTACTAACGTTTCATCGCTGTAAATAACACTAAGATCATCGTACGGATTTCCTAATACGAAACTAGGTTTCCAAATGATTCCATGTGGTAATAAAATATCAGTTATATTTCCATACTCTTCAGGATCCCAGAATAATGTTTCATCAACCCATCTTATCTCAAAATAAGCTGTTAATCCAAGTTCACCAGATAATTCATCGAATTTACGTAGTTTTGATAAATATAAAGCCATGTTGATTTGTATTGGTTTTGATTGGTTAATTACAGGTCTGACGTAAAGATATCGACTCGACGATATCATATCATATAATGACGTAGCGTTTGAATGGGACCCCACAACCATATATGAATATATAATATCCGTAATTGTAATAAAAACGTAAAAATAGCAAGATATACCAGTGTATGAAAACATTTTAATGTCACGTTTTAACGGATTTTCCTCTTTCATACTAACGTCATGTCATCTTAGACAATTTCACTAAAATGATGTTACGGTCCTAACGATTAACTCAATTTAGCTATTGATATAAATAAATATTTACTTTGTATTCTCCCTAAGGAGAGATATAGTCGATAGGGTATAGATAAATACATTTCAAAATGGAATCAATTTCCACAGTTTAATTTATGATTATTTAATGACTATCTATTAAACTTTTATAATTCAATAATTGTAACATAGATATTTAACAATAGTAACCCATTTGGTGTTGTTAAATGGACTCTAAAATGATAAAATATCTGTGGATTGATGTGATCTGTGTTTGTCTTATTGTCATGATATATTATTACAATTTTAGAATGCAATTATGTAATTGATTTTAATGATAAGCAGTATTCTAACAAGGCGTCCTTCTTTCGCTTTGTAGACAAACAAGCGATTTATCGATGGTTTGTAGGATTATAATGATGAATTACTTCCCCTATCAAAGATATAATTAGTTCAAGTGACTTAAAACAACAACATGTTGTTGTACTGTTGTCGTAGTGTGGATGTTTACATTTATAACATTAATTTATATGACAAAATATCAACATTAACTGTAGATACCTCCTTGAAGTCCAAGACCATCCCACTCTGTTCTAATACGAACTGAATTCTCCTTCGTTTCATCTTCCGGTCGTATCAGTTTGTTTTCATGTTCAACCGGTTTTATCCTCATTATGATCTGTTTTAAGTTCCTAACACTCTTTTCCACGTCTTGTATTGTAGGTCCCAATTTCATAACTTCGTCTTTCAAATCCTTTTTTTCAATGTCCCGTATCTTCATCTGATCTTCTAAACTGGATATGCGAAATTCTTGTTTTGCCATTCCTTCTTCCATAACTGCCATTTTCTGTTTGAAATCAAATATCTCATATTCGTCTGTTGTCCGTTCGCCATTACCAAACCCTATGCAACAGAATAAAAAGAAAGCGACAGCCACTAATTTCAAGACTATATTTAGTCAGTAGACTTTTATCATTGTCAAAACAATGGAACAGGATATTGATTATCAAATAACAGATTCCTTATCTTGAACATGAAGTTATAGAATGTTATATTTGCATGTTAGATAGATGTGTGTTATGTACTTATTTGTACATGTGTTTTATAATAATTACTTATGTATATTAAACAATAAAATATATAAGATGCAAGTCATATTAATTTGAAATGAATATGAGAAGGGATATTTTGGGATATTAGATATCAATTAATTAAGAAAATAAGGTTTAAACAGTGATGGTCAACAATTTCACCAATATCAACAACACGAACAATCACCTCTCACCTCTACTCACTGAACATAAAAATACCACGACATATTATATTGGAAATCCAGAACTGGATTGCACAACCCTCAATTAAAATTAACTGTCAGTTAAAACTTAATTGACGCTTAAATTTACATGAAATGTACATGAATTTGATTTACACTTCAGGTTTAATTAAGACATAATTTTAATTGAGGTTTCTGCAACCTAGTTCAGGTCCTGGTTTGGGATAGGCACTACATGTGGCGCGGTTTAAACTGATTAATAGGATCTCAATCCCCCCTCTTCATAACTTGATCTCCAAATGTAATACATATATAAACAAACGAAAATTCACTTCCGCTCAAAAAGACCACATTCTACCATTACATTATTCAGGAACTGTAAATTTCAAATAATGACTTTATCTAATTAACCGGAGCACTGACTACCGGGTGGGTAATATCCTCTGGGACTAATAGTGAGTAATAATTATTTATTGGATAATGCTTGGTCGGGATAATGGATCACATTACAACAATGTCCATATAGTTTTTTTAATCAATAAAATACAATCCAGTGAAATTCTCATCTTAATTTGGACATATCATCGGGTTTGTAATCAGATGCAACAGTACGAGGGTCATCAGTGAAGCAGAAACTACTTACGTCTCCAGAGCAACTGAGTTCTCCACGGAATTTAGTGTGGTTCGTGTTGCTCAATCCTTAGTTTTATGTGTAGTGTTTTGTAGATCATTGTTCGTCCTCTTGTCCTTATTTCGTGGTCATTGTATAGTCTGTCCTTCGAATTACGACTTCTGATTATCCCTTTGGTATCTTCAAATTTTGAATAATTAAGTCAATCAAGCAAACCTTTCTCTAGTTGACTCTTTTCTTGTTCCAACAAATAGATCAGAATTTAAACTTAGAATTAATCTGAACATTTTAGAATTATGAATGTCCGTTTACATCCACAAAATAAAGAGTGTTAACTAAAATTACCATCAATGAAAACACCAAATCAAAGATAGCATCAGTTGTTTCAACAACAGTTTTCCACGTGACCGTTTCATTGTCCTTGTCTAGACCATTTTCTCCTATATCTGTCCTTCTTCGATTACGTCGACCTAAAATTATTCTGTTAAATAGAATCAGATTTTTCCAGTTTGCTGACACCGGCATTTCCTGGTCTCTGAGATAAACCTTCAAGCCAATTATTACACCTATGACAATCAGAACACTCATAACAACATATCCAGTGAGTAGTAGAAAGATTGTTGGCATTCTAGGTTCAGACGTACCAGGTAAACTGCTTGACGTTATTGTCAGGAACACAACAATCGACAGAAGAACTGCTATATCCAACACGTTCTCCTATTTCAGGAGGTAGTAAAAACACAAACAAATTCAATATTCCGAGAACACATATCGGGAGAATCAAATTTAACAGATATTATCCAGAGTTACGCTTAAGATTAAATTTGAAAACCAATACTTCTTGTTGTTCTGCGTAGGGTTTCCACACGGCAGTATCTTTTATTTCCCAAAAATTGTGCTATACATAACGGGCCATATTAACATGATCAACCAAAGGCAAGATAGATACCTCTCTTGGCAAGTAATTCCATGGCACAATCGGAAAATTACAGGTTTGCTCATCAAATGGGTATTTACTAACGTCCGCTTCACAGGAAATTCCGAAAGTATCAGCTGGCTTCCACGTGACGGATCCATTATATTGAAGTCGTACTAATGTTTCATCGTTGTAGATAACACTAAAATCATCGTACGGATTTCCTAATACGAAACTAGGTTTCCAAATGTGGCAATAAAATATCAGTTATATTTCCATAGTCTTCAGGATCCCAGAATAATGTTTCATCATAGTCGGAGAGCAGACTCGATAATGGCGTCGTTTCAATTAATTTTTCACGTACATTTTTTCCCGGAATCGGACACGTTTTAGAATACATCGACCAAGTGTTGAAAATTCACTCGTTTTAATCGTTGCGAGCGTCAAATATAACCGAAGAAGCGAGAAAAACATAGAAAATTGTTTCTTTCATATAAATTTGAGGCCCGGTGCTTGAACTTCTTGTAACAAAGGAGTAATGCAGAAATTAAAACGACACGGAAATGGCGGAAGTTGTTTCAAAAAACACGAAAAATTAAAAATTAAAATATTTGCCGAAAGGGTGATGGAAAATCATATATATAGTTCCATAGATTTCTATATTAGTATTTCAAAGAAACATTTTCTGTAATTAAACATACAATAGAACTTTTTTCTGTCAGATGGATCGTGTCACATTTTGGTTGGATTCAAGGGAGGTAACTAGAATCATCACATACTCCGTAATTTTTAACGTTCTATTTATAGAACGAGTGTAAGTAAATGCATGTTTTCTCAATAAAACAAATATTATTTTGTATTAAAAATGTTGAAATTAGTCAGAATAATTGACTATTATATCTACATCTATTAAATTGATCAAATATAATTTAACAGATGAGTCCAAATTTGAGATTTTATGGAACCACAACAGTATTAAGTAAGGAGCAATTATATTACTGTAAAAGTAATCCTGGTAAGCTGACTTTTCGGTCGAAATACATGTAAAGTTGTTCCATGAAGGTATAACAAAATAAGAATCAACTGTAATGGTCTACTAAATTTATTGAAAGAACTTGAGAAAAAAAAAGCAGTCATATTTTCATATGCAATGGTAAATCTTGGAATATTAAAAATTACTTTCAACTGTTTTTTAACATATAAGGCTATTCAAACACGTCCACCGGTTTTATTGGTGGATTCACCACACAAATCATGCATAGCGCCCCTAGCGACCCACCACGAGCATGTTGATGTCAATGTACTTGATACAAGTGATACTTTTTTCAATGTAAATGACCTTATAAAAGACAAATGAAAGAAAATGATAATGAAAAAAATATAAAATTTTATCACATGCATAGTACATCCTCGTAATGACTCTTGAGCAGAACTCGTGTTAGCCAATATTTACTATTTAATAGATGTTTCTTTAAAAAAAGGGGCGAGGGGTGCAATGTTTTAAACCTTTTTTCTAAACAAAAGCAGATCATACTGTACTAAGATCCATTATCTAATAACTTTTTACAAAATAAAATTCACAAAAACTTCAACTAACTTTGTTTATTAAAAATAATAAAACATTTGAATAATAGGAGAAAACCGAATGGGGCTCTAATTTAAAATTCTAATTGAATATGCTGATGCCATTACCATAAAAAATTTGCATACACAAATGTATCAGAATTTAAGAAAAATATTCTAATATTAACTTTATTCTTTCTAGAAGATCCTTTCCCTTAAATTAAATGGTCTTTCTTTGACTATATACTTTTGTCACAAAAGCAACATTCTAGTTGGGGTTTGAAATTTCTATATTTCTTGTAGTGATCAATACAGAGAAAAAATTGATTAGATGTACATGCTTCGTTGTTATTCTGATCTAGCTAAATCTGAAAGCACGACTGGAATAAGTCAACATTAACTGATGTCGAATGGTCACCATTTTTTTCACACATGTTCATGTGTTGCAAAAAGCATACAAGTTTTTTACTACAGTCATTATTTTCTGCATTAGCTGCAGTATGGAGTGTAAATTCACATGGGTCAAATGACACATTACCATAGCTGTCAAAGTTTGCTGTTGTTAAATTTAAATCATTTGTTTCGAATACACAGCTTGTATCTATGGCTGAATCATATTTTCTCAATTTTCTTTTGCTTGATGTTGCTTCTGTATCGTGGGACATTTCGAGTGATTTTCTAAATCAAGCCTCACACATTCTACAAATACAGTCATCATCTTTGAATACATATGCATTTTTGACAAAAGTATAAAACAGTGGTTGATTTCGACCCTGTGAGAGGTGCCAGTAGTGCTTAGTCACATCTTCTCATTTACAGTTTATGCAAAGGCTTGGTGGTCTGGCTTCATGCATCCCGCAGTGCTTTCAAAATTTTTCAAATGTACCAGTACTTCACTATTTACAGGCAGTATTTTTTCTTAAAAATTGAACATTTTTCATGAATATCTTATACAGTATGTGGCCAAAAGTATTGCCACATGCAAAAAAAAAACCCTATATAATCAACCAAATTTATTCAAAAAATTATTGTGAAGTTATTTCTGGATAGATTTTAACAAATTTTACACCAAAACATTCAGAATTGTCTATATTTTGACTGTTTATTTGCTCATTATGTTTATATAAGTGGTTTTTATTTGTACATAATTTAAATATAGCAAATAAAAATTTGCTTTGATTTTCCTATATATTTCAACTAAAAATAAATCCTAAAAATTAACAATCCTGTTTAAATTATCTACAAATAAACACCACTCAGTCATATAAACACAATGTCAATGAGCAAATAAACATACTGTACAACATTCTTTGAAATTAGGAGGTACCAATTACCATTTTAAGTGGGTACCTGGTACCGTCCCTTACTAAAACTA
Source organism: Bathymodiolus septemdierum (assembly GCA_963383655.1). Classification (NCBI taxonomy): domain Eukaryota; kingdom Metazoa; phylum Mollusca; class Bivalvia; order Mytilida; family Modiolidae; genus Bathymodiolus; species Bathymodiolus septemdierum. Next base: position 11,356,909 of record OY726523.1, read on the forward strand.
AAAGGCCTGCACCCGTTGACAGTTTGACTTTGGTGGCATATTTCAGAAAAGGGGGGTGCATATAACCAAGTTCGGGTTGTAGTTGTGAAACCACGCGATTGACAGAATGGGATAAATGCATCGAATTTCTAGACAATTTGCATTTTACATCAAAACAGTGTGGTTTACCTCACATGCCTACCGTTATTCCATTGTTTACGTGTGTAAATATTGATTGTACGAGCAAAATGGGAGGAGCAAATTGTTCAACCTTGACTCTGTTTGGGTGACGTTGGAATATGGACTCTTTTTCTTAAACTGTTACGAGTGATGTAAATTCCCTTTTACCCAATGAAGTGTAGATATTATTCTGTCCAAGGAACTAGTTTTTTATTTTTTTCATACACGGGAACTTTATTCTGTCAGATGCAAAAAGTATAAACATACGCGACAAAAAAAAATTACGATTTTCCGAGGTAAAGAACAAAAACGTTATTTTTTCATTCATCGCAGACCGATTTTATACCAGACTGAATATCATGACCATTAATAAATATAAATGTGATTTTTAATCATATTTCAATCATTTTTTTTGGCTTAATGGAAGAAAAACGTAGTTTTCCAAGTACGTATAATTGTTTGGGTTTGTGAAGCGCCATCTAGCGGAAAATATTTACGATTATCTCCCTTGGATTTTTAAATATTCCACGGACCGGAAAATTAGAATTGTTGCGAGTCTGCTCTTCAACTGTCAACCCATCTTATCTCAAAATAAGCTGTTAATCCAAGTTCACCAGATATTTCATCGAATTTACGTAGTTCTGATAAATATAAAGCCATGTTGATTTGTATTGGTTTTGATTGGTCAATTATAGGTCTGACGTAAACATATCAACTCGACGATATCATATCATATAATGACGTAGCGTTTGAATATGACCCCACAACCATATATGAATATATAATATCCGTAATTGTAATAAAAACGCAAAAATAGCAAGAAATACCAGTGTATGAAAACATTTTCATGTCACCTTTTAACGGATTTTTCTCTTACATACTAACGTCATTTCATCTTAGACAATTTCACTAAAATGATGTTTCAGTCCTAACGGTTAACCCAATTTAGCTATTGATATAAATAAATATTTACAATGTATTCTCACTAAGTAGAGATAAAGTCGATAGGATATAGATAAATTCATTTTAAAATGGAATCAATTTCAATGGTTTAATTTATAGTTATTATTTAATGACTATCTATTCAAGTCTTATAATTCAATAATTGTACAGAGATATTTAACAATAGTTTCCCATTATACATTTATTTCCCTTGCATAAGGGGGATATGAACATTTGTTCACTCGAGAAAAGTCATATTTCCCGATGGCAACGCCCGAGGGAAATATGACTATTTCGAGGGTAAGCAAATTTTCATATCTCCCTTATGCAAGGGAAATGAATGTTTTATTCCACCAGGCCAACGTTTTGGTGAATTGAGTTGCTTAACAAAAGTTCTTCAATTCCATTGTCGTCTGCCAAATGAAATCTTTTGGCCATCTATGTTTACAAAATTATTATTTCGGAACATCTCTGAAGTTATCTTTACTAACATGGAATACCGTTATATGACCAAAACGAGATAATTCTGGTTAAATCTTGAGAATTTCGAATACGATATTGTTGAGAGGGAAATATGATGTTGTTGAGAGGGAAATACGATAAATGTCACGTGGGATTGATTCGACCAATCGAATTTCTATATAAGTATAATAAATATTAAAGAGTGGAATAATAGGTGTTGTTAAATAGACTACAATGATAATATCTCTGCGGATTTATGCGTTCTGTGTTTGTCTTATTATCTTTATCTATCATTAAAATTTTAGAATGCAATTATGTAATTGATTTTAATGATCAGTAGTAATAAAAACGTAGATATCAAATGTACGACGCGTTTCTGGATTAACCTTCATCAGGTACGCGCAAAATCGAAAGATTGGAAAGCCAAATAATTTAAAGTTTTGGAAGCAGTAAAACCAAAGTGTAAAGATACAAAATAAACATTTTCCATTTTAAAATATCTTTGTCAGTAAATGTACATTAAGATTTAATTTTCAAGATTAAAAGGTAGTTTTATGGTATACCAATGTTAGAGAATCCCTTGTTATGGAAATTTCTGTCAGGAATGCCATAGGAATAAAATATCAAAGACGATAGCCAGTCCCACTGACAGGGGCGGTAAACAGCCCAGAAAATTTGTTATATCCATTACCGGCATTTGTCTTCACGACGTCGAATATCAACGTATGGTGTTTGCTTGGGTTGACCTCACCAGAACTCATGTATGCGTAGAATGTTATGGGTTGGCTTGCCTCAGGGAGTCTATTGAGTAGTCGATTTTCTGAAATTTAAAACTGTTTTAGCATACAAACGGTCATATTTTTGTATTAATCTTATACATTGTACTTATTAATGAAATCAAAATCAAGCTCGATTTAGTTGACTATAGTCGTTTGCCTTACGAGAAAAGGTAACACTGCGATTATTGAAGCTCCTTTTTAGGGGGTGGATGTGGTCGAGTGGTCTAGGGCGCTGGAAATAAGGCTAAGCGAATGGTGTTGCAGTGTATCAATGGTGTGTGTTCAAATCCCGTCGAGGGAAGAACAAAAATTTGACAGCTCTAAAATCTAATTCTAACACTGTTTGGTTTAATTTTCAGACGTATATAATATTTAGTATTAACCTAGTATCCTTAGTAACTTTGAGATCCAGTGGGACAGATATATTGTATGGTTGTCACTTGCTTCTAAACGTTTGTATATTATACTTTATTTCCTGTGACTGTATAATGAATTCTTCATTATCCTATACAATATATTAAAAATTGCTGAGTTAGATTGCTCTCAAATTATAATATAAAGTATATATGTACCATCTACACATGTCTTACGTCTATCCCTAGATTTGCCTTACGAAAAAAGGTAACACTACGATTATTGAAGCTCCTTTTTTTAGGGAGTGGATGTGGTCGAGTGGTGTAGGGCGCTGGACGTAAGGCTAAGCGAATGGTGCTGCAGTGTATCAATGGTGTGGGTTCAAATCCCGTCGAGGGAAGAACAAAAATTTGACAGCTCTAAAATCTAATTCTAACACTGTTTGGTTTAATTTTCAGACGTATATAATATTTAGTATTAACCTAGTATCCTTAGTAACTTTGAGATCCAGTGGGACAGATATATTGTATGGTTGTTACTTGCTTCTAAACGTTTGTATAATATACTTTATTTCTTGTGACTGTATAATGAATTCTTCATTATCCTATACAATATATTAAAAATTGCTGAGTTAGATTGCTGTCAAATTATAATATTAAGTATATATGTACCATCTACACACGCTTATACACATGTCTTACGTCTATTCCTAGATTTGCCTTACGAGAAAAGGTAACACTACGATTATTGAAGCTCCTTTTTTAGGGAATGGATGTGGTCGAGTGGTCTAGGGCGCTGGACGTAAGGCTAAGCGAATGGTGCTGCAGTGTATCAATGGTGTGGGTTCAAATCCCGTCGAGGGAAGAACAAAAACTTGACAGCTCCAAAATCTAATTCTAACACTGTTTGGTTTAATTTTCAGACGTATGTATATATATATATATATATATATATATATACTTAGAGGAATCAATTAATACATTAAAAAGTAATTCACTTGAAACAAATAAACATGTTAAGGATAATGTATGCCGCAACGAACGACAAGCTTTATTTAGATTAAAATCAGATAAATCGATCGTGATAAAAGAGGCAGATAAAGGTAATGCTGTTGTAATTTTAGATCGAGAATATTACAGAGACAAAATTTTGGACATGTTGAAAGATGGAATGTATTATGAAGAAACGAATAAAAAGGCAGATCAGAAGACATATAAAATGATAACTAAATTGTTACATGAACATGAAGGTGAATTACATAAAGATGAAATTGATTATATTACAAATTTTACAATTTACAGAAAGCTATTTTTATGGATTGCCAAAAGTGCATAAAAGTGAAGTAATCTCAAACGCAATACTGGAACAACACACAGAATGTATCAAAATTTTAAATCCGGATGATTTAAAATTTCGTCCTATTGTTGGGGGGCCCAATTGCGTCACTCAACGATTAAGCCATTTTATAGACATTATACTTAAACCACTATGTTGTGAAGTACCTAGTTTTATAAGGGATGATCTAGAATTTTTAAATCATTTGCCGACGACCGTAAATCCAAATTCTGAACTCATCAGTTTTGATGTTGTAAGTCTTTATACAAATATTCCGCACGATTTGGGAATTGCTGCAATAACATTTTGGTTGGAAAATAAACGAAACATTGTACAAGATCGCTTTTCTAAAGAATTTATTCTTGAAACCGTGAAAATTATTCTTGAAAGAAATGTTTTCTATTTTGACGGTAAGTTTTACCGACAGAAAAGAGGAACCGCAATGGGAACTAAAATGGCGCCAACTTACGCTACTCTTGTTCTTGGATACCTTGAACATATTTTATACGAACAACTTTTGAATAGCTCCGGACAAGAATTTGCATCGTATGTACGACAAAACTGGAAGCGTTTTCTTGACGATTGTTTTATTATATGGAACTCTGACATTCCCGTTGAAATTTTTCATACCGAACTTAGCTCTTTAAATGACCATATTCGTTTCACCATAAACAGAAGCAAAATAGAAATGCCGTTTTTAGACGTTTTAATTCGTATATCAACAAATAACAAGATAATAACGGACATTTTCTCGAAAGATACTGACACCCATATGTATCTTAATTTCAGATCCAGTCACCCGAAACATATTAAAATAAACATTCCGTTTAATTTGGCTTCGAGAATTATAACGATCACAAACACAGAGGAGTTGAGAGATACGCGACTACGAGAACTTAGATTGTATTTGAAAAATCAACAATATTCGGACGAAATAGTTGAACATGATATACAGAAAGCGTTGGAAAAATGACCGATACATACGGAACTGCGGGAACAAGTACATGTAACCTCAAATCAAAATAATATAATTCCGTTTGTAACTACTTATAATCCAAAGGATTACAATATTTTCCATTTTATGAAACAAATTGAATTTAGCTTAAACAGTAGTGAACGTATGAAAAATGTATTGCAAAAAAAGAAAATTATAAACAGCAAAAGGCAGCCGAAAAATCTGAAAGGCTTCTTGTCATCATCAAAATTTGATTTTCATGAATCATCACCATCTGTTAAGAAATGTACCGACAAGAGATGTATGACATGTCCGGGTTTAATAGAAGGAACCTCGTTTACATTTAAAAATGGACGGACTTTTACAGTTATGCAAGATATATCATGCAAAACTAAGAATCTTGTATACGCAATTATTTGCTCTAATTGTGGAGAATTCTATGTAGGTGAAACCACAACTGAATTGCGGACTCGAATGACTATTCATAGACAACGAACAAGGCACCAGGACCTTACTATAATAAGAGCTAATGAACATTTCCATGATTGTTCTGGAGGACATTTCAAAATATTCCCGCTGTATAAAGTTAACACAGAGGGTGATTTTTTAAGAAGAAGAAAAGAAACTTTATTAATTAATATTCTTAAACCTTCGTTAAATGATAAATGACTTTAAATATTTTCGTTAATTTTACAATGACTTTAAAGATTTTTATTAATCTTATAACAACTTTAAAGATGTTCATTAATTTTATAGGTAATATATTTTACCGCGAAAACGTAACATCATAGTCTCCCTTTATATTGTTAACGTCACACTATTGTTAACGTCATATATATACACTTATAAACATTGTACCTGAAGATCTGCAACAGCAGTGAACACGTTAGTACAAGAATGTTGTGAAAAATCCGTTTTGTTCTTTTTTTACTAATTTTTTATATATATATATATATATATATATATACCGTTTTCTACTCTAATTTGAAAAAAATTGTACAGAGGTTAATTAGATGTTCGTATTCGACAGTACATATTTTCCATTTTTATGTTTATTTATTCATGTAGATCGATTATTATTTTGCATGAAATTTAATTAAAATTATATTTTCATATTGAACGATGTTTTTCATTTTTGAATAGAACGATTTAATTATCATTGATAATAGTTGAAAATTCGTAAGTGTAAAATAATCCATGACTGGAATCAAACCTTTAAAAAAGTATATAGAGGGCAACTGAGTTAAATTTTGTAAATCTAAATGCTCTATAACAGGATTATGGTTATGGTGTTTAACGCCACTTTCAACAATATTTCATTTATATCGCGACGGTCAGTTGTATTGGTGGAGGAAACCGGAGTACCCGGAGAAAATCACCGACCTGTCGCAAGTCATTAACAAACCTATTCACGTAAAGTTGTATCACGTACACCTGGCCATGAGCGAGATTCGTGATAGTCATCGATTGCAAAGGTAGTTGGAAATCCAACTCCCATGAGATCACGACCCTGAAGCTTCTTGTTTTCAAAAGGCCCCAACATTATTGTGATACTATCTTAGATATAAGTCACTTAAAACAAAGTATTGAACGGAAATCATTGTGTCTACAGACGGATAATGACAACGACAGACAAGACAACAATGATAGTACCCTAACATGATAGGATCGAATAAGTTCTACTATCGTTACTAAAACTAGAGGATTTGTTCCATAGAGATATGTCTCCCTATCGAACATATTATTAGCTTCAGTTCGTGTTACTCGGTCTTTTGTTTGGTGTGTATGTTTTGTAGATCGTTGTTTGTCCTGTCCTGTTTCTTTTGGCCATTGTGTTCTCTGTCCTTCTTAAACAGTGATTGTCACCACTCCCACCAATATCAACAGAGAACATTCACCTCTCACAAAATAGACAACAACGTATGAAGTTGAATATCCAGGTATTGGCTTGAGACAGGCACAAAATGTGGCGTTGTTAAACAGTTTAATGAGATCTCAATCCTTTATAACATTGATATATATATTTTTAAAACGTCAACATTAGGTATAAATACCTCTTTGAATCCCGACACTATTTCCCTCTGTTCTAATATGAAATGATTTCTCCTTCGTATCATCTTCCGGTGGTATCACTTTGTTTTCAGGTTCAACCGGCTTTATTCTCATTACGATTTTTCTTAGGCTCGTAACACTCTTTTCCACTTCTTGTATTTTAGGTCCAAATTTTAAAACTTTGTTCTTTAAGTCCTTTATTTCAATGTCCTGTATTTTCAACTGATCTTCTAAACTGGATATGCGAAATTCTTGCTTTGCCATGTTTTTTTCCATAGCTGCCATTTTCTGTTTGAAATCAAATAACTCATTTTCTCCTATTGTCGATTGACCAGTACCGAACCCTATGCCACAAGTAAATAAGAAAACGACAGCCACTAAATTCAAGACCATATTTAGTATTTCGTGTCAATCCTTCAGTAGATTTTTATCATTGTCAAAAAAATAGAACAGGATATTTACTATCAAATAACAGATTCCTTATCTTGGACATGAAGTTGTAGAATGTTATATTTGCACGTTAGATAAGAGGTGTGTTATGTACTGATTTGTACATGTATTTTATGGTAACTACTTATGTATATAAAACAATGCACTGTGTAAGAGGTTTGGTTTGGTTTATGGTGTTTAACGCCACTTTCAACAATATTTCAGTTATATCGTGGTTGTCAGCTTTATTGGTGGAGGGAAACGGTGAAAGCCACCATCCTGTCGCAAGTCTCTGACAAACTTTATCACATAATGTTGTATTCAGTACACCTCGCCATGAGCAGGATTCAAACTCACAACTTTGGTGGTGGTAGGCACTGATTGTACAGGTAGCTGTAAATCCAACTACATGTTGTACTATGCGATCACGACCACGACGACCCCTCACTATTTAAGAGACGAGTTATATTAAGTTAAAATAAACATGAAGAGTGGGATATTTCGGGATATCAGATGTCAATTCATTTCAATTAATTATGAAAAGAAAGTTTACACAGTGATGGTTAACAATGTCACCAATATCAACAAAACGAACAATCACCTTTCACCAAATTAGCTCATGGTACATATAAAAAGACTACGACATATGACGTTGGAAGTTAGATTGATCTTGATCTGTTTGTACAATGAATGAAAGAAAAGTAGAAGATAACAATAGATTTAAAACAAATCGTAAATCAATGTTGAAAGACAAATATATATGCATGTGGCCACAAAATAACAAACAAACAAAAAAGATTACAAAGTCAAACAATTTAATTGTCTTTGAGAGCAAAAAAACCAAAGTGCCTAAGCAAAATCCTTAGATACAGGAGAAGTACCAGCAGATTGGCGTACAGCTAATGTCTCCCCAGTATACAAAAAGGACTAAAATCTGCAGCTGAAAACTATCGACCAACTTCACTAACATCTGTTTGCTGTAAGATCCTGGAGCATAACATTGCAAGAAACATCATGCAACATGCAGAAAAAAAACAACATTTTATATCCACTACAACATGGATTTCGAATAGGCCGTTCCTGTGAGACACAGCTCATTGAATTTGTAGACGATATTTCAAAAAATCTTCAAGAAGGCCGTCAAACCGACATACTTATAATGGATTTTGCCAAGGCCTTTGACAAAGTAAACCACAGTCTACTAATACATAAACTGAGATACTATGGAATTAATGGGAAAACAACAAGATGGATCCAAAACTGGTTAGAAGATAGACAACAAACAGTAGTGCTAGATGGAGTTTCGTCGGAAGCAGTAAGTGTTGACTCTGGTGTACCCCAGGGCTCAGTACTAGGACCAGGACTCTTCCTTTTCTACATCAACGACCTCCAGTCAAGACTAACCTCCAAAGTCAGACTCTTTGCTGATGATACCATCATATACCTCACTATCGCAAATGAAGATGACGCATCAACACTTCAAGAAGACCTCAATAAGCTCGGCCAATGGGAAAATGAATGGTGTATGAAGTTCCATCCAGATAAATGCAATGTCCTAAGAGTAACAAATAAAACAAAGAAGACTGAGGCAAACTACCATCTGCATGGTCACACTCTAGAGCTAGTAACATCAGCTAAATATCTTGGATTAACAATCACCAATAAGTTGCAGTGGGATCAGCACATAAACAATATAACTGCCAAAGCAAACAATCAGGATTAAAGAACAAGCCTACCAAACGCTTGTTCACCCGTTGGTTGAATATGCCAGAACTGTTTGGAATCCTTATACGAAAACAGAAATAAACAAAATTGAAGCCGTACAAAGAAGAGCAGCTAGATATGTCGTCAGCAACCAGAGAAACCGATCTAGTGTCAGCAACATGCTCCAGAGACTCAAATGGAGACCTTTGGCAAACAGGAGAAAAGATGCAAGACTGATGATGATGTACAAAATTGATAGAGAGCTAGTATCCATCACCAAAGAAAACAGACTAATACCACCTTGTCGACGCTCTAGAAATATACACAACAGGGCATTTCAAATAGAATCCTGTCGTATTGACACCAGAAAGATGTCATTTTTCCCAAGAACAGTGAGGGATTGGAATCTGCTGCCACCAGACATTGTGGAGCTGGACACACCTGAAGCCTTTAAGGCCAGGATTGTGTCCCTTTAGCCGCCAGGCAGTCCCAACATGTACATGTATATACATTTGTAGTTTTAATTGTAAATAAGCCCCATTAAATCATTATCCCACACACTTGATTAGTTCAACTAAAATGCGCAGTCCAAAAATTCATTGCATAATCTTCAACATGATGAAGGAGGCAATTACATGGCAGAAGCAGAAGAAGCAGGATAGCGAAAATCGGCTAACGTTACTTATGTTTTTTATGCTGGAGGGAGATCATCATTCATTTTAATAAATGACATTATTTGTAACTATGTCTAATAAACAATATCATTTCCGAATCAAATATTACTGGGTGAATGATGCCCCCAGGGAGTAATAGTAAGTAACAATTATTGTTGGGTCGTGACAATGTAACACATTACTATCATGTCCATATGGTTTATCAGTACCCGGTAATCAATACTAGAGGTTCAGTGGGATGAGCAGGTGTCGCTCACCTTTCATTTTGTATTCAGGAAACTTTATGCAGAATCTTTCAAAGGTGTTTCCTACCAAGTGTCGGTTCATTTGGCCAAGCGGTTTCAGAGAAGATTTTTTTAGAAATCGACCAATCAGAAACAAGAATTGACTGTGGTGACCATGTTTGTTAACGGATTGGGACAAAATGAGCAATCTTCATAGAGGACCTTCCATATATGCTTCCTACCAAGTTTCGGTTCATTTGGCCAAGTGGTTTCAGAGGAGAAGAATTTTTAGAAATCAACCAATCAAAAACAAGAATTGCCTGTGTCGGCCATGTTTGAAAATGGATCGGGACGAAATGTGCAATCTTTATAGAGGACCTTCCATAGATGCTTCCTACCAAGTTTCAATTCATTTGGCTAAAGTGTTTTAGAGGAGAAGACTAAAATGTGAAAACTTAACGGACGGCATACGCTAAGTGATGGCAAAAGCTTACTTTGCTTTTGGCAAGGTGAGCTAAAAAAAAATCTAAGTTAAATTCAAAATTTAATTTGGACATATCACTGGGTTTGTAATCAGAGTAACAGGACGAGTGTCATCAGTAAAGCAGAAACTACTTACGTCTCCAAAGCAACTTAGTTCACCACGGAATTTAGTGTGGTTCGTGTTGCTCAATCCATAGTTTTATGTGTAGTGTTTTGTAGATCATTGTTCGTCCTCTTGTCCTTTTTTCTTGGTCATTTTATTACAATACTCCATATTAATACCAACCTTTATTCTGTCCCATGGATCATAGTGTTCAAATCTCAGAGATGAAGTTATCACACAGAAACCATTCTGTCTACAGACGGACAACAACAGCATTATAACATATTAATACCAACCTTTATTCTGTCCCATGGATCATAGTGTTCAAAACTCAGAGATAAAGTTATCACACAGAAACCATTCTGTCTACAGACGGACAACAACAGCATTATAACATATTAATACCAACCTTTATTCTGTCCCATGGATCATAGTGTTCAAATCTCAGAGATGAAGTTATCACACAGAAACCATTCTGTCTACAGACGAACAACAACAGCATTATAACATATTAATACCAACCTTTATTCTGTCCCATGGATCATAGTGTTCAAAACTCAGAGATGAAGTTATCACACAGAAACCATTCTGTCTACAGACGGACAACAACAGCATTATAACATATTAATACCAACCTTTATTCTGTCCCATGGATCATAGTGTTCAAAACTCAGAGATGAAGTTATCACACAGAAACCATTCTGTCTACAGACGGACAACAACAGCATTATTACATATTAATACCAACCTTTATTCTGTCCCATGGATCATAGTGTTCAAAACTCAGAGATGAAGTTATCACACAGAAACCATTCTGTCTACAGACGGACAACAACAGCATTATAACATATTAATACCAACCTTTATTCTGTCCCATGGATCATAGTGTTCAAAACTCAGAGATGAAGTTATCACACAGAAACCATTCTGTCTACAGACGGACAACAACAGCATTATAACATATTAATACCAACCTTTATTCTGTCCCATGGATCATAGTGTTCAAAACTCAGAGATGAAGTTATCACACAGAAACCATTCTGTCTACAGACGGACAACAACAGCATTATAACATATTAATACCAACCTTTATTCTGTCCCATGGATCATAGTGTTCAAAACTCAGAGATGAAGTTATCACACAGAAACCATTCTGTCTACAGACGGACAACAACAGCATTATAACATATTAATACCAACCTTTATTCTGTCCCATGGATCATAGTGTTCAAAACTCAGAGATGAAGTTATCACACAGAAACCATTCTGTCTACAGACGGACAACAACAGCATTATAACATATTAATACCAACCTTTATTCTGTCCCATGGATCATAGTGTTCAAAACTCAGAGATGAAGTTATCACACAGAAACCATTCTGTCTACAGACGGACAACAACAGCATTATAACATATTAATACCAACCTTTATTCTGTCCCATGGATCATAGTGTTCAAAACTCAGAGATGAAGTTATCACACAGAAACCATTCTGTCTACAGACGGACAACAACAACATTATAACATATTAATACCAACCTTTATTCTGTCCCATGGATCATAGTGTTCAAAACTCAGAGATGAAGTTATCACACAGAAACCATTCTGTCTACAGACGGACAACAACAGCATTATAACATATTAATACCAACCTTTATTCTGTCCCATGGATCATAGTGTTCAAAACTCAGAGATGAAGTTATCACACAGAAACCATTCTGTCTACAGACGGACAACAACAGCATTATAACATATTAATACCAACCTTTATTCTGTCCCATGGATCATAGTGTTCAAATCTCTGAGATGAAGTTATCACACACAAACCATTCTGTCTACAGACGGACAACAACAGCATTATAACATATTAATACCAACCTTTATTCTGTCCCATGGATCATAGTGTTCAAAACTCAGAGATGAAGTTATTACACAGAAACCATTCTGTCTACAGACGAACAACAACAGCATTATAACATATTAATACCAACCTTTATTCTGTCCCATGGATCATAGTGTTCAAAACTCAGAGATGAAGTTATCACACAAAAACCATTCTGTCTACAGACGGACAACAACAGCATTATAACATATTAATACCAACCTTTATTCTGTCCCATGGATCAGTGTTCAAAACTCAGAGATGAAGTTATCACACAGAAACCATTCTGTCTACAGACGGACAACAACAGCATTATAACATATTAATACCAACCTTTATTCTGTCCCATGGATCATAGTGTTCAAATCTCTGAGATGAAGTTATCACACACAAACCATTCTGTCTACAGACGGACAACAACAGCAATATAACATATTAATACCAACCTTTATTCTGTCCCATGGATCATAGTGTTCAAAACTCAGAGATGAAGTTATCACACACAAACCATTCTGTCTACAGACGGACAACAACAGCATTATAAGATATCAATACCAACCTTTATTCTGTCCCATGGATCATAGAGTTCAAAACTCAGAGATGAAGTTATCACACAGAAACCATTCTGTCTACAGACGGACAACAACAGCATTATAACATATTAAGACCACAATTGTTTGCGGTCGTTTAAAAATCTCACTCATAGAGGTATGTGACTTTTTAGAAGTACAAAGAGTAAAAATTCATTATCCTTTCACATCTTCTAAGACTTTGTACTAGACCAACACTCAAGTTGGATTTCTATAGTGCTATCTCACTGAAACACAAGTCTGCGAGAAGACATGTCGCTTCACTCGGACACATTGTCCTGGTTCCGGGTCAAACTAGTCTTAATTCTGCATGCTTAGCAGAGAAGCAGCATATACCAATTTTAGTCTTCTTTTTTTTTTTGACCCAACAGGGCTCAAATCCATGATATACCACACTCTAGACAAGCACACTAACCATGATATACCACACTCTAGACAAGCACACTAACCATGATATACCACACTCTAGACAAGCACACTAACCATGATATACCACACTCTAGACAAGCACACTAACCATGATATACCACACTCTAGACAAGTACACTAACCATGATATACCACACTCTAGACAAGCACACTAACCATGATATACCACACTCTAGACAAGCACACTAACCATGATATACCACACTCTAGACAAGCACACTAACCATGATATACCACACTCTAGACAAGTACACTAACCATGATATACCACACTCTAGACAAGTACACTAACCATGATATACCACACTCTAGACAAGCACACTAACCATGATATACCACACTCTAGACAAGTACACTAACCATGATATACCACACTCTAGACAAGCACACTAACCATGATATACCACACTCTAGACAAGCACACTAACCATGATATACCACACTCTAGACAAGCACACTAACCATGATATACCACATTCTAGACAAGCACACTAACCATGATATACCACACTCTAGACAAGTACACTAACCATGATATACCACATTCTAGACAAGCACACTAACCATGATATACCACACTCTAGACAAGCACACTAACCATGATATACCACACTCTAGACAAGCACACTAACCATGATATACCACACTCTAGACAAGCACACTAACCATGATATACCACACTCTAGACAAGCACACTAACCATGATATACCACACTCTAGACAAGCACACTAACCATGATATACCACACTCTAGACAAGCACACTAACCATGATATACCACACTCTAGACAAGTACACTAACCATGATATACCACACTCTAGACAAGTACACTAACCATGATATACCACACTCTAGACAAGCACACTAACCATGATATACCACACTCTAGACAAGCACACTAACCATGATATACCACACTCTAGACAAGCACACTAACCATGATATACCACACTCTAGACAAGCACACTAACCATGATATACCACACTCTAGACAAGCACACTAACCATGATATACCACACTCTAGACAAGCACACTAACCATGATATACCACACTCTAGACAAGTACACTAACCATGATATACCACACTCTAGACAAGCACACTAACCATGATATACCACACTCTAGACAAGCACACTAACCATGATATACCACACTCTAGACAAGCACACTAACCATGATATACCACACTCTAGACAAGCACACTAACCATGATATACCACACTCTAGACAAGTACACTAACCATGATATACCACACTCTAGACAAGCACACTAACCATGATATACCACACTCTAGACAAGTACACTAACCATGATATACCACACTCTAGACAAGTACACTAACCATGATATACCACACTCTAGACAAGCACACTAACCATGATATACCACACTCTAGACAAGTACACTAACCATGATATACCACATTCTAGACAAGTACACTAACCATGATATACCACACTCTAGACAAGCACACTAACCATGATATACCACACTCTAGACAAGTACACTAACCATGATATACCACACTCTAGACAAGTACACTAACCATGATATACCACACTCTAGACAAGTACACTAACCATGATATACCACACTCTAGACAAGCACACCAACCATGATATACCACACTCTAGACAAGCACACTAACCATGATATACCACACTCTAGACAAGTACACTAACCATGATATACCACATTCTAGACAAGCACACTAACCATGATATACCACACTCTAGACAAGCACACTAACCATGATATACCACACTCTAGACAAGCACACTAACCATGATATACCACACTCTAGACAAGCACACTAACCATGATATACCACACTCTAGACAAGTACACTAACCATGATATACCACACTCTAGACAAGCACACTAACCATGATATACCACACTCTAGACAAGCACACTAACCATGATATACCACACTCTAGACAAGCACACTAACCATGATATACCACACTCTAGACAAGTACACTAACCATGATATACCACACTCTAGACGTCTAAAGTACACTAACCATGATATACCACACTCTAGACAAGTACACTAACCATGATATACCACACTCTAGACAAGTACACTAACCATGATATACCACACTCTAGACAAGCACACTAACCATGATATACCACACTCTAGACAAGTACACTAACCATGATATACCACATTCTAGACAAGTACACTAACCATGATATACCACACTCTAGACAAGCACACTAACCATGATATACCACACTCTAGACAAGCACACTAACCATGATATACCACATTCTAGACAAGCACACTAACCATGATATACCACACTCTAGACAAGTACACTAACCATGATATACCACATTCTAGACAAGCACACTAACCATGATATACCACACTCTAGACAAGCACACTAACCATGATATACCACACTCTAGACAAGCACACTAACCATGATATACCACACTCTAGACAAGCACACTAACCATGATATACCACACTCTAGACAAGCACACTAACCATGATATACCACACTCTAGACAAGCACACTAACCATGATATACCACACTCTAGACAAGCACACTAACCATGATATACCACACTCTAGACAAGTACACTAACCATGATATACCACACTCTAGACAAGTACACTAACCATGATATACCACACTCTAGACAAGCACACTAACCATGATATACCACACTCTAGACAAGCACACTAACCATGATATACCACACTCTAGACAAGCACACTAACCATGATATACCACACTCTAGACAAGCACACTAACCATGATATACCACACTCTAGACAAGCACACTAACCATGATATACCACACTCTAGACAAGCACACTAACCATGATATACCACACTCTAGACAAGTACACTAACCATGATATACCACACTCTAGACAAGCACACTAACCATGATATACCACACTCTAGACAAGCACACTAACCATGATATACCACACTCTAGACAAGCACACTAACCATGATATACCACACTCTAGACAAGCACACTAACCATGATATACCACACTCTAGACAAGTACACTAACCATGATATACCACACTCTAGACAAGCACACTAACCATGATATACCACACTCTAGACAAGTACACTAACCATGATATACCACACTCTAGACAAGTACACTAACCATGATATACCACACTCTAGACAAGCACACTAACCATGATATACCACACTCTAGACAAGTACACTAACCATGATATACCACATTCTAGACAAGTACACTAACCATGATATACCACACTCTAGACAAGCACACTAACCATGATATACCACACTCTAGACAAGTACACTAACCATGATATACCACACTCTAGACAAGTACACTAACCATGATATACCACACTCTAGACAAGTACACTAACCATGATATACCACACTCTAGACAAGCACACCAACCATGATATACCACACTCTAGACAAGCACACTAACCATGATATACCACACTCTAGACAAGTACACTAACCATGATATACCACATTCTAGACAAGCACACTAACCATGATATACCACACTCTAGACAAGCACACTAACCATGATATACCACACTCTAGACAAGCACACTAACCATGATATACCACACTCTAGACAAGCACACTAACCATGATATACCACACTCTAGACAAGTACACTAACCATGATATACCACACTCTAGACAAGCACACTAACCATGATATACCACACTCTAGACAAGCACACTAACCATGATATACCACACTCTAGACAAGCACACTAACCATGATATACCACACTCTAGACAAGCACACTAACCATGATATACCACACTCTAGACAAGCACACTAACCATGATATACCACACTCTAGACAAGCACACTAACCATGATATACCACACTCTAGACAAGCACACTAACCATGATATACCACACTCTAGACAAGCACACTAACCATGATATACCACACTCTAGACAAGCACACTAACCATGATATACCACACTCTAGACAAGTACACTAACCATGATATACCACACTCTAGACAAGTACACTAACCATGATATACCACACTCTAGACAAGTACACTAACCATGATATACCACATTCTAGACAACCACACTAACCATGATATACCACACTCTAGACAAGTACACTAACCATGATATACCACACTCTAGACAAGCACACTAACCATGATATACCACATTCTAGACAAGCACACTAACCATGATATACCACACTCTAGACAAGCACACTAACCATGATATACCACACTCTAGACAAGCACACTAACCATGATATACCACACTCTAGACAAGTACACTAACCATGATATATCACACTCTAGACAAGCACACTAACCATGATATACCACACTCTAGACAAGCACACTAACCATGATATACCACACTCTAGACAAGCACACTAACCATGATATACCACACTCTAGACAAGCACACTAACCATGATATACCACACTCTAGACAAGCACACTAACCATGATATACCACACTCTAGACAAGCACACTAACCATGATATACCACACTCTAGACAAGCACACTAACCATGATATACCACACTCTAGACAAGCACATTAACCATGATATACCACACTCTAGACAAGCACACTAACCATGATATACCACACTCTAGACAAGCACACTAACCATGATATACCACACTCTAGACAAGTACACTAACCATGATATACCACACTCTAGACAAGCACACTAACCATGATATACCACACTCTAGACAAGTACACTAACCATGATATACCACACTCTAGACAAGTACACTAACCATGATATACCACACTCTAGACAAGCACACTAACCATGATATACCACACTCTAGACAAGCACACTAACCATGATATACCACACTCTAGACAAGCACACTAACCATGATATACCACACTCTAGACAAGCACACTAACCATGATATACCACACTCTAGACAAGCACACTAACCATGATATACCACACTCTAGACAAGTACACTAACCATGATATACCACACTCTAGACAAGTACACTAACCATGATATACCACACTCTAGACAAGCACACTAACCATGATATACCACACTCTAGACAAGCACACTAACCATGATATACCACACTCTAGACAAGCACACTAACCATGATATACCACACTCTAGACAAGTACTCTAACCATGATATACCACACTCTAGACAAGTACACTAACCATGATATACCACACTCTAGACAAGTACACTAACCATGATATACCACACTCTAGACAAGTACACTAACCATGATATACCACTCTAGACAAGCACACTAACCATGATATACCACACTCTAGACAAGTACACTAACCATGATATACCACACCCTAGACAAGCACACTAACCATGATATACCACACTCTAGACAAGTACACTAACCATGATATACCACACTCTAGACAAGCACACTAACCATGATATACCACACTCTAGACAAGCACACTAACCATGATATACCACACTCTAGACAAGCACACTAACCATGATATACCACACTCTAGACAAGCACACTAACCATAATATACCACATTCTAGACAAGCACACTAACCATAACACCATCAATGCATTTTTGAGCGAATGAACATTCAATGTCAATAAGATATCCCCATACTTACTAACCACCATGATATAACTCAAATATTGTTGAAAGTGGTGTTAAACACCATAACTCTCTCTCTCTCTCCCATGCTAACTGTTTGGTAAAGGGAGATAAATAAGTTTTACTTTCTGAAACTTGATAAAGTTGACCTACTTCTTTATTAGAAAATATACATTTATAATCACTAGTGAATAAAAAAACATATCATGAACAACAATAAAAATCAATTCATTAATAAACATAATAGAAGATCATCATCACCTTCAGTTTTGAAAAATTATTCTATATGACAATTTAAAATAAAATTATATTTTAGTTTTTTCACTATTTTTTTTTAAATCGAACTAAACAAAACAAAAATAAAAGACCACAATTTTTATTTTTTTTTAAATGTTATTTTAGTTTTCATAAAATTGTGACTTGCGTGCAAAAATATTGTGCTACATACAATGTATCTCATAAATAAACAATTTTCAGTAGCATTTAAAATCAAGAATAGTATATATTTTTTCGAAATCTGAAACAAGTGATATAGCCTCTGGTTTCTGACACAGAAGCTATATTACTTCTCCTAGAGAACAGAAAATAACCCCTGGCACACTGGAAGGAGGGGCTTCCCTCATGGCAGACATTCTCAGAGTTGAGTGAATTGGATTTGTGGATAACAATATGGCAAACAATGTTAATGCCCAATATTTGACGGAATTTTGTATTGAATAAAAGCAACAACAAATTCTAAACATTATAAGACAGTGAGAAAAGAAACTAGTTCCTCATTTACATAAAATGGTGGATATTGTTCAAAATGAAGGATGATATATGGCATTGGTGAAATTGTGAGGAAGGAATAGGAGATATTTTTACCCCTCGTTATCATAAAACAACACCTCAAATTTCATCTTATTCAATCAAGACATGTTGGTCATTTTAAACATTTACAAATTTTAGTAATGTATGCCATCTTGGATGCATTTCTTAAAAAGAACCACCCATGGACCATCACAATTTTGTTAAGCTAAATTTGGCTTTCACATTTCACAAAACCTTTTTAGGGAAATATGTCAAATTTGCTAAATCAGTAAAATAACATATTTAACAGAAAACCTCAGAATAGATGGCAGCCATCTAGGATAGAAACCGGGGTTATATTTCTGAAAAGTGGACAACTCTAGTCAAATTTCATTTGATTTGGTTCAGTAGTTTCAAAGGATAAGATGAAAATGTTGAAAAGCTAATGAGCTAATATGGAAGACAATATTCAAAGACAGACGACAACTGATGGCAAAAAGCCCACATGGCCTGTAGTCATGTGAGCTCAAAATTATATAACTAAATAATCTATTATCAAAACATGATTCTAATTGAATAATAGTATTGTAACAAAATAATCACATTTAAATCACAAAAATATTAAAGGCTAACAAAAAACAAAAAGAACATTAAAAAATGTATACATTCATGTGAAGAAATTTCACCTGCCCATTTTATCTGTTATACACAAAAGAAGCATAGGGGTAAATTACAATTTATATTTCATGGCTGGTGGAGTAATTTTATGGTGGTTTGGTTTATGGTGTTTAACGCCACTTTCTACAATATTTCAGTTATATTGTGGCAGTCAGTTTTATTGGTGGAGGAAATCAAGAGTACCCGGGGAAAACCACCGACCTGTTGCAAGTCACTGACAAAATACCACATAATGTTGTATCGAGTACACCTTACCATGAGTGGGTTTCGAACTCACAACTTTATTGGTGATGGGCATTGATTGCACAGATAGTTGTAAATCTAACTACCATATGATCACGACGGCCCCCTAGTAATTTTAGTTTCCTCACATAATACATAAAGTTTTATACATACATGTATGTATTAAAATGTTATACATGATGAAATCAGTAAAAAGTGTTTTATATATTATTTATAATCACTTGTATTTAAAAGTATTATTTTGTGGCAATCTGATTAAAAAACACATCTCCCACCTGCATCCATTTACTGATAGATCACGTCGTGGGAGATCTGAGGACACCCCATCACATGCGAGTGACCTTATGTTATGAATATATAATGATATGACAAAAATAGATGACCTTCTTTGGCCAATCGGACTGCTTGTAGCATATGAAAGAGCTTAGTAATGCTTACATAGTCTCGCACTCACTAGTATGTGATGGTAGTATATGACCCATAATGGGGTTTCTTCAGATCTCTCACGCTGCGACATACATGTATATTATTAGTCAAGGGAAAAAGATGTGATTTTGATTGGTTTATGGTTTTCAATGCCACTTTCAACAATATTTCAGCTATATCGTGGCGGTCAATTTTATTGGTGGAGAAAACCGAAGTACCTGGAGAAAACTACTGTGTGATTTTGATCAGATTGATTTTCTGAACAACCAGTTTTTATCATCAGTGGGTGTGTAATTGGGATATTCTCTACATCCATGTAAATGGAGACAAAACATCTATGTGCAAAAGACAAAACAAAGACAATCTATAACTAAAAATATGTAACTTAAAGCAAACAAAAAATTACATAAAAATAATTACATTCAATAGCCAATCATTGATTTGTGTGGTCATAAATTAAGCTTAGAAAACTATTAATATAAATATCTAATACAGTAAAATGATTCAAAAATAATTTAGCAAAAGAGTAAGATATGTTTTTACGATAGGTTTTTGAGTCAATTTCAATAATTTTCATCTTCAGCCTAGGTAATATTGGTCAATTTAGATTATCTTGTTTTAGGCCCTTTGGTTTTCTTGTTTTCAAAGACTTTTTAAATTAGTTAGCTTTCCCATTCTTTGGCTATGAGCATGCATGATGAAGGTTTATTCCAGAAACGTGTCATGCACACTATTAAATAAAAAAATCTATGTATTTATTTAAAATATCGTAAAAACGACCACCGTTCTGACATCTTGAATTCTCCCGAATTCTACATACAAACACCCCTTCAATGTGAAATACCTCACAACAACACGTTAGCACAAAAATCTGAAACAGTTTTCAATATATATAAGTTGTAACATAGTCTGACAGACACAATGTTATCCTAAAGTCCCTTTATATGGGAACCATACAGAACTAATAACTAAAAGAGTTTATACTTAAACAAAATAAAAACAAAAAACAACTGAAACAGCACTATAATACATAAACTTTAAATCAAACATTCGTCACTTAAGGTTTTCACAAAGTATCAACTAACTGGTGTAAAACATAACTTATACAATACCTTTTATTAAAAAAATAATTAATTAAAGACGCTAAAATAAAATGTAGGACCTACCCCTGTGGGTAGAATATAAATTGACAAGAAAGGCATTGAGACTTTACCTTGACTACAACCATTCTATAAAAAATTGTATATTGATTATAATTGACTAAAAAATATATTATAATAGAAATACAGTCAAATCTGTCCATAAGGCCACCTCTATTAAGCAGTCACCTGCATTAAAAGGTCACCTTTTTCTACTTATGTCATAGAACATTTCATATCAATTGAACCTCTTTTACCTGTCTTATAAGGACACTTTTCTTTGTCCCAAATGTGACCTCTTAATACAGGTTTGACTGTATAGTGAAACCTGTATAAACCTACCATTGAATAAACCTGTCTAAACTGACCATTGAATAAACCTGTCTAAACTGAACCCTGTACAAAACAGTATCCTGTATAAACTGAACTTTAAATAAAGTCCCAATGTACGAAATCTTTATTAATTAACCTGTATAACCTGAACACCTGTCTATTCTGAACACAGAAGTTGGTTCCCGAGCAGGTTTGGCTTAGACAGGTTTCACTGTATTTTTATTATAATGGACTAAAAAATGCATTACAATAGAAATATATGTAAATGTCTGCACCATACACAAGTATAAACACAAAATCCTTCAAAATGATGGACACATTTTAAAATTGAATACACTAATAATTTATCAAAATTTAAAACACTAATAATTTATTGCTTGTAAACAAAAATAAAATGACAATGTTTAATACAAAAGATACAAAGAAATAACAATTATGAAATGTTGTTTTCAACCTTATAAAAAAATTAACTAGATGAATCACATGGGGACCCTGTATCACTCACCTGTTTAAAAAGACTTAATTTATTACCCATCAGTATAAAAAGACAGCTTAAACATTGATGGTCAACAATTCCATCAAAATGAACTATCACCTCTCACTGTTGATCAATGAACAATCACCTCTCACTGTTGCTCAATGAACACAAAGAAAAGATCATAGCCTATCACATTGGAAATCCAGGTCCTGGTTTAGGACAGGCACAAAAATGTGGAGGATTTAAAACAGTTAATAGGATCCCAAACCTCCCCTCTAGATAACTGGATCTGCAATGGAAATACATGTATATACAAACAATAAAAAACCTGCACAGATTACCTTCCACTCAAAATGACCACATAATATAAATAGATTTATATAACCCCCCCCCCCTTTTTTAGCCTCTCCACATTGAGGATCAACTTCATTTGTACAAATCTGGATCTCCTCCTCCTCCAGCTCCTAAGGATCATACCTACCAAGTTTGGTTCAATTTGGCTAAACTGATTTGTAAGAGGATTAAATTTTGAAAAGGGTACTCACAACAGACCAACAGACCAACAGACACTAAGTGATGCTAAAAGCTCATCTTTGCCATTTTGTGAATTAAAACTACAATACAAACATTATAAAACTAAGTGTCACAAATTCATTAAAAAAATCATTTTTCAAAACAAAAATTTAATCATAACTTGACAACGGACCACAATGTTTCATCTTGGCCCCTGGGAATATTATTAACAGCAGTCAAATATGATCCAGAAAATATATGCCAGGATAAGAAAGTTGTATGTACATTAGAAAACTAAATCTAATTAAATATTTACTCCTATTTATTGTCTAGTACAAATAAAGTTTTCAAGTAAGTAAATATTTACTCTTATCAATAATTTATTATTCTTGGGTGTACAAATTATGATTGATTGATTGGTGTTTAACCCAAACTTTAGCATTATTTCAGCTATATCGTGTCATTTTTCAAGTTGGAGAATACAGCCAAATATATAATAGATTAGTCCCCTGTCTTATAAGGCCATCCTCTCTGCAATGCAAAAATGGCCTTATAAGAGGGGTAGCCTCTCTTGAGGGGGACAATATTATAGTATAACTACCATTCCAACACATCATAAATTTGTTCCTGATTCAGTTTACCACCATCCTCCCCTACCCCCTGCCCCCCCCCCCCCCCCCCTCCCCCCCGATAAAGTTAAATGCATTACTGATAAACAAAACATTTTTACTATTAAAGTCTGGTACCCTGGTTTTAATTTTTAATATATAAAACAACAATAAAATGACTACTGGAATTTGACATAGCACACATTTTCCATTATTTTGACATGTCAGTAACCGGTATACACATCTTAAAAGTTTTGATATCAAAACACATGCCACTACTTATTTATTTTTGACACTTTTCACCAAAGCACTGAACATACTGTCTTTGTCCTTCAGTAATTCCCTTGGTGAATCAAACTCCATAACTTTTCCTTTGTCAAGAACAATAACTCTGTCATAATTCATGATCGTTGAAATACGATGCTGAAAATAATATTAATATGAATAAAAATCAATTTAAAAAAAAAGGATGATTTACATGCATAAGCTATATATACTAGTTCTTAAAACTAAGAAATTTGTTAGGTTGCGTTGATTCAAAAAAATTAATTTTAATAATAAAAAACGGAGCAAACACAATAAATCTCCAAACTTTGTTTGGAAAGCTTACTTAGACTGATTGACAATCAGCATTACAACATTACTTATGGTTGGTGTGCTTTTTCATGTGTACTCCACAGCTTGTCATAAAATGTTTTAAATAAACAAACAAATTGTTCCAAATAAACAAACAAATCCTGTTTTTTTTTTTTTTTTTTTTTTTGCATATTCCTTGCCAAAGATGCCCATCAAGCAGAATAACAAACGTTGTGACCAATATGACCATACAACAAAGACTACTTCAAGATGCACATCAGGGACATAATCAACAGTGTGGTCAGTTTAACCATGACCACATCAATAATTTCCAAATGTACGCATATGTGTACCAAAACATTTCTTGGATAATAACATTTACAGAATCTTGTTGATTATATTGTTGATATGTTGCTGTCCATGGATGGGTATTCCTACATTTGGTATCCCAGTGTAACTAGTCAAACCTGTCTTAAAGGACACCTGACCCCTATATAACAAATCACTGTCTATAACGGGCAGCATCATTTTACCCATTAATGAAGAGTGAATATAATTTTAGTTGGCATATAAAAGGCAACTGCTCAAAAAAGGCACATTTTCACGTTCCCTTGAGTGTTCTTTATATACAGATTTGACTGTATGTATTTTAATAAATACTTACAGCTATCGTGATGACCGTTTTATTTTTAAAGGCTGTAAATATGACTTGTTGAAGTTTATTATCTGTAGCTAAATCTATTGATGCTGTTGCTTCATCTAACACTAAAACCTTGTTGTTTCTAAGGAATGCTCTCGCTAAACAGAACAACTGAAATTAGAATGAGTTACAAAACCTTTATTGTCTGGCTTTACTGATTGATTGATTAATTGTTTGTTCATTAATGTCCAGCAGGAAATTATCTGGTTTCATTGACTGATTGATTGATTGGTGTTGAATCCAAATTTAGTAGTATTTCAGCTATGAACAAATTTTATATATGGATATTAAATTCCTCGACTTAAAGACCCTTAGAAATAAAACATATTTGTGTCTGGCTTGAGAAGGGGTTTATTTTTATTTTTAACACCACTTTCAACAATATTTCAGCTATATATAATGGCAGTCTGTTTTATTGGTGGAGGAAACCGGAGTCCCCGGAGAAAACCACTGACCTGTCATAAGTCACTGACAAACTTTATCACATGTTGTATCAAGCACACCTCGCCTAAACAGAATTCGAACTAACCACTCTAGTGGTGAAAGGCACCGATTGCACAGGTACTTGTAAATCCAACTACCACATACGATCATGACCATGATGGCCCCTGTGTCTGGTTTGATAATTAATGAATGTGTTAATAAAGTGATAAAAAACTAAACTTTGTCCTCTTTCAGTTGGTATCTAGAGTTGATGTAAAGGGTGTCAGTACTTACAATATTTTTAGCTTGATTCCTTAGTAAATACATCACATGATTCTACATATTTTTTTTCAACTGCATAAGTCTACTGAGGAAAACATATTAAACAAGATGAACTGTGAGCTAATGCTCACATATGATACCCCCGTTCTTCGGCAAACAGGAAGTAGGAATCTGACGGGTCAAAAAACGCTTCCCACGATATGGGGTACCTTTATGAAGCTTGTGACCAAATATCAGATTTCTGTCATCAATAGTTGCTGAGAAAAATGCGACGAAAAATGAGCATATATGTTCAATGTGTATAAAAATCAACAAAGTCGGCAAACAGGAAGTAGGAATCTGATGGGTCCAAAAACGCTTCCCACGATATGGGGTACCGATATGAAGCTTGTGACCAAATATCAGATTTGTGTCATCAATAGTTGCTGAGAAAAATGCGACGAAAAATGTGCATATATGTTCAATGTGTATAAAAACCAACTAAGTCGGCAAACAGGAAGTAGGAATCTGACGGGTCCAAAAACGCTACCCACAATATGGCATACCTATATGAAGCTTGGGATCAAATATCAGATTTCTGCCATTGATAGTTGCTGAGAAAAATATCTTGGACGGACGGAAGGACTGACAGAGGTAAAACAGTATACCCCCCTCCGGGGAGTGGGGGTATAAAAAACAAACACAAAAAAATTGTGAACAAAAGTGAAGCTACAGTTACAAATTGAGCAGATGGATACCCATTGTAAGGGTAAGGTGTTAGGGTTATGGTTACACCACTTTCAACATATATCAGCTATATCATGACGGTCAGTTTTATTGGTGAAGGAATCCAGAGTACCCGGAGAAAACCACCAACCTGACGTAAGTCACTGACTGCATAGGTAGTTGTCAACTACCATACGATCACAACCACAACGACCCCCTATTGTAAGGGTGCATATTCTACATTTTTTCTATGTTATTTCCATTCACTTCACTTTTATCATTCATAAATCTTCTAAAATGTCTTTTCACAGTGAAATTACTCAACATTCCATTAGCGGCCATTCATAAGTGGCCCAAGTGGATAAGATCGTTGACATCTGACCACAAGTCCAACACCTCAAGTGTTGATGAGGTTTCCAGACACCTACCCAAGGTCAAGGTAGTTTCAACTGTCAGTCGATTATGACTGTCTAAGCTTTCTTTGACCCAATTAAGTCAGGTAGTCACGATATAGCTGAAAAATTGCTGAAAAGGGAGATTACAGCAACACCAATAGCCCTATTCCTAACCTTGAACCTAACCCAGACCCTAAATCTAATCCTAACCCTGACCCTGACCTTGACCCTAATCATTCATATTTAAATGACCATCATTTCATTAGCAGAAACAGAATTTGTTTACAATAAATATTACATACCTGTTTTTGTCCTACACTAAAGTTTTCACCACCTTCTGTTACATCAGAATCTGAAAAATAATAGGTTATTGATTGATGTAACTAAAAATAATAGGTTATTGATTGATGTAACTAAAAATAATAGGTTATTGATTGCTGTAACTAAAAATAACAGGTTAATGATTGATGTAACTAAAAATAATAGGTTATTGATTGATGTAACTAAAAATAATAGGTTATTGATTGATGTAACTAAAAATAATAGGTTATTGATTGATGTAAATAAAAATAATAGGTTAATGATTGATGTAACTAAAAATAACAGGTTAATGATTGATGTAACTAAAAATAATAGGTTATTGATTGATGTAACTAAAAATAATAGGTTATTGATTGATGTAACTAAAAATAATAGGTTAATGATTGATGTAACTAAAAATAATAGGTTAATGATTGATGTAACTAAAAATAACAGGTTAATGATTGATGTAACTAAAAATAATAGGTTATTGATTGATGTAACTAAAAATAACAGGTTAATGATTGATGTAACTAAAAATAATAGGTTATTGATTGATGTAACTAAAAATAATAGGTTATTGATTGATGTAACTAAAAATAATAGGTTAATGATTGATGTAACTAAAATTAATAGGTTAATGATTGATGTAACTAAAAATAATAGGTTAATGATTGATGTAACTAATTAATGTTAGATATTACTGTCTTTACAACAACATAAAAAGTCATGGTATGCTGGTTACTTTTACACTGGTTCCCTGACTAGATATATATAGTGGAACCAGTCTAATCTGACACACCAAGTGACCAGGAAAATGTGTCGGATTTTGCAGGATGTCGGAATACTCCGGTTTCAATTTAGTTAACAGAAATACTTTGGGACCATAAATTTTGGTCGGATGTCACAGGATGTTAGAAAACTCAGGTGTCAGATTGCACACGTTCCACTGTATGACCAAATGAGAACGAAATGATTGAGATGGGCAGATGTAGTGTTTATCGACAGAAGAAAACATACCCACTCAACTGCAGGCTAGGGTTCGTTTCACACTCGTTTTCGGGTATGAGGTATGCTCATTATTAAAGACCCTACTGTGACTGTGAAATGTAGAACAGCAATAAAAGTGTTGTTCCTTTACTATAATTTATGTCTAAGTGTAAAATAAATTGGATAGTTTTTCATTTTCATCTAAATCCATATCCTTGCTTACAAATTACATTGCTTTAACAAATAGTACAAACAAGGAAGGATTTTGTTGCATCTGTTTACAAAATGTTATAAATAAATCTACGAATAATACATTACCTAACTGATCAGGTAAAGCCATGATTACTTCTTTCATCTGTACTATATCTAAAGCTTCCCATAATTTATCATCAGTTAAGGTATTTGATGGGTCTATATTATACCTGTAATTCATACATAAAATGTTAGTCTATTATTAATAGGGGTTTCACTTGACATGCTGAAACTGGATTAATTTCTGTTTTTGTAAAGGCTGTCTCATTACAAAAAACACTGCATTTGTGGATGTCTAAAACATTTTTACCGAGTGAAAATGCAGCTTTTATTGCAAATTCAGGTAAAAAAAGATTAAATTAGAAACTTAGATGCAGAATAAATTTCATTTATGATCTTGTTTGTTTATTGAACATCATATCAAGATAACAAATTATTTGACAATTCTAATATTTAATATGTGATTGCACAAATATATCATTTTTAAGGGGGGTGTCGTGGCTGCAATTATATGGTAATTGGATTAAGCACTACCTATGCATTCAGTGCTTATCACAACTATAATTGTGAGTTTGTTCCTGACTGGGGAGATGTCAGTGATTTGCTGCAAGTCTGTTGTTTTCTCACTGACCATCTCGAACTGAAATATTGTTGAAGTGTAAGGGTTATGGTGTTTTATGCAACTTTCAACAATATTTCAGTCATATTGTGGCAGTCAGTTTTATTGGTAGAGGAAATCGGAGTACCCAGAGAAAACCACCAACTTGCCACAAGTCACTGACAAACTTTATCACATAATGTTGTATCGAGTTGCATAGGTAGTTGTACATACAACTATCATACCATCACTACCACAACAGACACCTCAAATATTGTTGAAAAAAGAGTTAAACATCCAATAAAATAATAATATTTTTAAGTCATTCAGAAGATCTGGATTATTTAAGGTTAACTATTGCCTTGCCTTACAGAGCCTGCAAACAATACAGGATCCTGAGGAATTATTGCTAGCTTTGATCTAAGATCTGGCAGAGGTATTCTGACAATATCCTTCCCGTCAATGGTTATCTGACCATCCATGATGTCTATCATACGGAACAAACTCAGAGTAATGGAAGATTTACCACTTCCTGTTCTGCCACACAAGCCAACCTAAAATAATAATTTAAAAAAGATTTTAATTTAAATATTAGTATCTTAAAAATGCTTTGAGTAGGGACGAATACAATGAAATTAAAGGAAGAGATATCAGTTGGTTTTTTAATATTTTTTCTCAGAAATTTGATAAAACATACAATTTCCTATGAATCTTTGAAATGCAGTAAGTATTTATTGAAGACAGTGGAAAGTCTGGAATATAAAAACTGATAAATCATCTCTTATACTTGGGAAAACTGCAAACACTTGATTGATTGATTGTTGTTTATTGTCAAAAGATCAATATATCAGCTACAGTCAAACCTGCTTTACTGGCCACTTCTACTAAGCAATAACCTGTATTATGTGACTTTAATTTTAATTTCCCTTCACAGTGCATTACATATTATTTATACCTGTATTTAACAATCACCTGTCTTAAGTGACCCTATCTCCAATGTTCCTTTGGAAGGTCACATAAGTCAGCTTTGATTATATTCATAACGAGAACAAGTTTTTAAACAAAAATTCATGCTGATAAGAGGTGGCACTGGATGGATGGATGTCTTGATTGCCAAAAGGAAAATCGGTGATGACAGACATACAGTGCGACGAGCAACAAACACTTGGAAGGTCACATAAATCAGGTTAGACTATATTCACAACGAGAACAGGTTTATAACCAAAAATTCATGCTGATAAGAGATGGCACTGGAACGGACCGATGGATGGATGTCTTGATTGTCTGTGACAACTAATTCTAGAATGCTGCCACAAGGAAAATCAGTGATTACGGACATACAATGCAACCAGCAACCAATTTAAACCAAAACATGATATTTAGCTACATTCAGTAATTAATTATTTACCTTTTCTCCAGATTTGATTGTAAATGAAGCTTCTAAGACAACTGGTTCTAAATGGCTGTCATATCTTAAATAGACTTTATCAAAAGTTATCTCCCCCTTATCTGGCCAAGAGTCTGGTAAACTTAGATTACCTGTAATTAATAATGGTTTATGGTGTTTAAAGCCACTTTCAACAATATTTCAGCTACATCGTAGAGGTCAGTTTTAATGGTGGAGGAAACAGGAGTGCCCGGAGAAAACCACCGACCTGCCGCAAGTCACTGACAAACTTTATCACATAATGTTGTACACCTCTCCCTGAGCAGGATTCAAACTCACAACTTTAGTGGTGATATGCACTGATTGCATAGGTAGTTATAAATACAATTACCATACGATAATGGCCACGAAGGCCCCTAATTAATTATGTAAAATGTTACTCTTAGTGATGTGTTAGAGTAGAATGTTGCCCTAATCTACTAAACCAATGTAAGAGATTTGATTTACATATAATAATTCTAAATGAAATCAAATTTTTTAAAAAGTGTGATCAAGCCCATCCCTCATCAGAACTCTTAAGAAAATTTTAAAATAAGTTATTACACTGATTCATTTAAGCTGTTTTTGGGGTATTCATTATATTCAATATAAAAGTGGAGGGGTTAAACTAGTTTTATAGGTCCACGATCACGACTGCCTCTGTTTAACATAAAGATACAATCACTCCTTAACATACATAAGGTCATTTATTGAGTTTGACCTACGACCTACCATCAGGATGTTTTGTTGGTTCTCTGTCCAACTTAGTATACTCATGGACTCTTTCTACTGAGTTCATCAACATTTCAGTCTCAGTTGTCATCCTGACGATCCAATTCAAGTAAAATGACACCTGTGACAAAATAATAGTGAATGAGTGAGTGATTGATTGCTGTTTAATGCCAACTCTGCAATTTTCCAGCAATTATAAGATGAATGAATTATCTAATTGTATGGATATTTAATATTGATGGTCACTGATATTGTAAAACTTTGTAAAATATGTACCAGTTCCCTTCAACTGGTTCCCAACATATTTGGACTGATACCCACACTTCTATAAACAACAATATATGCCTAGCTATACAATCAAATATCAATATTTTGGCTTTAAGCTTGTTTCCAAATCCACATTCTGAAATCATTGTATTATGATTTAAAAAAATAAATATTGCTTAAATTAACATTTTGGCAAATGCATGTACATGTATACAGTATTATTTGTATTTTATCACTGTCTATGTTTTGATCACTAAAAACCTAAAATAGTACAATAAAGGTGAAATTATTATTTAAGTACAGTGACACCTGTCTGATCTGAACCCTGAATAAAATGGAATCCTGTATAACTGATCTCTAAATAAAGTCTCAATGTTGGAAATCTGTGTCAAAATAACCTGTATAAACTGAACACCTGTCTATTCTAAACAAAAAGTTGGTCCCAATGATGTTCTGTTTAGGCACGTTTCACTGTATTCATATTTTTACTGACAAAAAAAAACCGAACACAACAATTATCATATATACCACAGGTCTTACGAATTAACTTATTCAAACAAACAAATGAGCTTGCTTAAATAAATATATGAGTAAGACACATGGCATGTATGTTTTGCAACAGAAATGAAATGACTGACATTTTTAACCATGGTACAACATTCAGACTTGCATGTTGTATCATGGTATAAGCCCCACCCATTTGCATTTGAATTTAACAAAGTTATAATGACTGATTAACTGATTATGGGACAATATCAGTTCCAGATAATAGATCATGATTTTGTACAAACACATGTATGAAGCTGAATAATTCATAAAAACATCAAAAGGAAAAATGTCATTTATGCTACAATTCATTTATGCACAGTATGTATTCATGAATCAATACTGTGCATGATCATGTGTGAAGATATTTTTATATAATCCAACATTCCTATAACTTATGTATTGATTATTAAATTCTTCTTATAAAGTGTTTACTTAAACAAGAAATTCAAAAAAAGAGGGACTTGGAGCCTTGTGATACTTATATGATGATTTTTGTTTATACAAACCTGTAAAGCGTAGGTTATTCCTAGACCAACAAAAGCAGGAGATGTGTTACCTGCCATACATGTAGCAAGTGTCACCAAAGCAGCAATTAAAACTTGTAAAGATCCTAAATAATCCTGAAGTATAAAAATACAGTAATTATTATAATAAAATGATCATAGAATGAGGGAGTGAGTGATTGTCGTTTAATGCCAAACTCAGCAATTTTTCAGCTACATCATGGCAAGAACAAGTTAATGTTCAATGAGATGATGATGAGGTCGGTTTTGTACTAGACCAACACACTTAGTTGGGATTTTTATAGTGCTAGCTCACTGAAATAACAGTCCGCGGATAGACATGTCACCCCACCCGGCCACATTATCCTTATTCCGAGCCAACCAGTCTTTGCTTTTTCTCCTTAATGCTGAGTGCTTAGAGGAGAAGCAACAAATACCAATTTCATAGTCTTTGGTTTGACCCGGTCAGGGCTCGAACCCACGATCTACCACACTCTAGGCAAGCACGCTAACCATTATACTATCGATGTGGTTAAAAAGGAATTATAGACAATTAGCTAATTAATTAAAAATAAATCACTGATGGAATAAACTTTTGTTTTTCTTTCATTAAAACCTAAGGATGAGCATGGCTGATTTACATATCATTAATTGATTGAGTATTGTTTAACATCGTGAGATCAATATTTCATGACAAGAACAAATAAATCTCTTAGGCTAAACAATGGCGTCATAGGGATTGACCAATGGAAAGATAATTTGATTTCAACGAAGGAAAGTGAAGATAATAGATATCCAACTAGTTTTTGCTTTTTCTCCATAATGCAGCATTATCAGCGGAGAAGCAACAAATACCATTTTTAAAATTTTTGGCTTTACCCGATGTGCTCGAACCCACAATCTATCATACTTGAGGCGAGCATTCTAACCATTACATCACTTGATACAGTGTCTATATTTAGAAGCTTACTAGGATAAATTCTACTCACTAGAGTCACTCCTAACCATCTGTTGGCTGTGTGCATGTACAAGAATGGTGTGTTATTTGTATCTATCATGTTCATTATTTTGGTAAAGAATCTCTTCTCTGCTCTGTAAAAAAAATATATATCAATAAATTAAAATGATGGCTGGTTTGGTTTTATGGTGTTTAACGCCACTTTCAACAATATTTCAGGTATATCGTGGCGTAAAATAAAATGAGAGAGATCTTTTACAATTACATGTACTATGTAAGTTCACAGAAAAATTATTTTATAATTAATTCAAAAAAATTGTAGTAAATACAATGAAAAGACTTGAATATTGAATGTATGAATAAGGCCATACATATTATTTAAATAGTTTTTTCAGATTTGATGTCATTTCCCAAAACACTGCTGCAATGGTTTGGTTTGGCTTATGGTGTTTAACGCCACTTTCAACAATATTTCAGTTATATCGTGGCGGTCAGTTTTATTGGTGGAGGAAACCAGAGTACCCAGAGAAAACCTCCTACCTGCCGCAAGTCACTGACAAACTTTATCACATAATGTTGTATCGAGTACACCTTGCCTGAGTGGGGTTCGAACTCACAACGTTAGTGGTGATAGGCACTGATTGCATAGGTAGTTGTAAATCCAACTACCATACGATCACGACCACGACGGCCCTCCCACTGCTGCAATGACCATTTAGACTTACCTAATGCATTTGACAAACCTGACAAAATTTGAAACAAGCTGCTTGCGTGAGCTTGTATCACTCACCTGGTGAAAAATAAAGATTTTATTGTCTATCTTAGTACATGTAAAATTTTGATACCCCTAGATTCTTGAAATTTTAATTTTCTGTTTTGAAAGAGTTAACAAAAATACAACATCCTGATAGCAATTCAATCTCAGAGATTACTTTAAGGTTAATATATGGAGAAGTTGTAGTTTCTATGACAGGTCCATTATGTGATCAAGTTTGTCAGTGACTTGAGACAGGTCAGTGGTTTTCTCCAGTTCCCTCCACCTATAAAACTGACTGCCACGATATAACTGAAATATTGTTGAAAGTGGCACTAAACACCATACCATTAACCCCTAACCCTATGACAGGTCATTTACATTACAGTCTTAGGTTTAAATCCATCTAGCTTCCTGATTGCAAAGACCAGTCGGGAATCAACTATAGGGTGAAAACTTAAGAAGAACAGCATCTTAAATCCAACAAAGAAAGACAGATATAATTGTAATACTGTCCATCTAATATATAGTTAGGTATGACTTACCTGTAAGCCCTAATAGTTTGTAATCCGTTTAATGTTTCATTGAAGTGAGAAAATATAGGTGACTTTGTTACATTATCTAATCTTTGAAGTTCCCTGAAAAAAAATATATAGAATTAAATTTTAACATAAATTTTAATGTAAACCAAATGCCTGGTGTTGTCAAAATACAGTCAAACCTGCCCATGCAGTCACCTCTATTAAGCAGTCACCTGTATTAAAAGGTCACCTTTTTCTTGTCCTTTCATAGAAAATTTCATATGAATTGAACCTCACAGATTCTGATCACCCCTTTGGTATCTTCAAACTCTTCTTAAGAGGTCATCTGTCTTAAAAGAACACTTTTTCTTGATTCCAAAGGTGACCTCCTAATACAGGTTTGACTGTATATAATTTCAATTAATTTCAACATTTACACTACCGTTGGTCCTTGTTTTGTCAAAGACGAGTGAGTGGGTCAGTGAGTGATTGTTGTTTAATGCCAACTGAGAAATTAGAAAGCTATATCATGGTGAGAACAAGTTACATTTCAATGAAATGATGATGATCCCTGCTATGTTTTAGACCAATTGGATTTTTACAGTGCTAGCTCACTAAAACAACAGACATGTCACTCCACTTGGACACATTATCCAGATTCCAAACCAACTAGTCTTTGCTCTTACCCCTAAATGTTGAATAGTTAGCAGAGAAGCAGTAAATATCAATGTCGTCTGGTTTGACTCCATCCAATCAAAACCCATGATTAATTGCACTCGAAGCCAGCAAGTTAACCATTACACCACTGATGCAGTTGTGACATGGTATCCCATTGCTTTAATGCTAATCTTGAAAAACATTTGCAAGGGTGATGGGTAATGGGTTATTGTAAATCATGTGAAAATAAGAGTGTGATTTTGTACATGGATTAAAGCTGCACTGAGAATAGATGAAAAACTATTGATTTTGTGCATAAGAATATCCACCTACCTTGCACTTGCTCTAAAGAAGTTTTGGATGAGGTAATACAATATAAACAAAGGTATAGCTGCTATCATAAAAAAAGGTGTAGTAATACTGTTTACAACCACAGCACTCAGTGTTACAAATACACATGCAAGAAATGACTCCAACGTTGATGGTAATTTCTGCAATATAAAAGTACTTATCGGTAATTTGGACATTTTTCCTTTGATCTCACTGATTGGTATTGCCAGTATCAACGAACTAACTCTGATACTAATTATCAATGAGTGTGACGTCACACACATTATGACGTTACCGATTAAAACAATAACTTTAGCTTTGAAAGTCTCATCATACATTATTAATAGTAACGCAGCTCGGCCTCGGACACACTGCGATACTAGTGATAATGTCTGTCTAGACCTTCAAAACTGCCGTTATTCTATATATATCCTCATAATGTATCTATGTCTTGACTAAGTATCTATCATTTAACTTACATCAACAGTTTTATTTGAGAATTAGAAGCTGACCTCATGCTAAAAGAATAAAATGTTGCAACTCTGATTTTTTTTATTTAGGACACAAGACAGAAAACCTAGATAATAATAGCCATAACCTTATGATGATCCTATCCCCCTCTCCTTCTTCCTGTCTTTTTTAGAAACAATGCTCAATTTGCAATCTTTTCTTTGTTATTCATTTTTAACCTGTTGCAATTTACTTTTGTCAAAGTCAATCTATGATTTAACCATTTTAAATATAGGTTTTATTGCCTGCTACGTGGTCAATAGACTAAATTTGTAGCAATTAATTACTCATTGATGTCCACAAATATTTAATTCTAACATGATGTCCTTCTTTCGCTTTGTAAACAAACGAGCGATTTATCGATTGGGTATAATCTCATTAGCACATGCGCCGGTGCATGTGACTGACTTTCCCGTCGTAAATGTACATGTTGATGAATTATCGTCTGCTCGAATTTGGCAGCATAAATTGTGTGCGACATTGTCCGCCAACGTAAATTATATAAATTACCGTCTTCCAATCAAAGTATTCTACTGATATGTACTCTAATACATTTCAGAATCGAAATAAATCATGGAAGCCAGAATGTGTTTTGAGTTTTAACATGGCTCGGGATAAAATACTAATATCCGCCAACCCATGTTTTATTTCTTAAATATAATACAGCTCTTCTCTAATATTAGGTTACCCATTTATCTTGAAACTGTGTTAATCAGCAATAAATTAATGATCATTTTAAGTTCAACAAAACATTTGCCCATTAAAAAATGTGTTCAAACTATTTCTTTTTGATATGCACAAGAATTACATGACATACTGGGGCCATACTGGTTGTGATCGTACGTTATTTGGTTTACACCTACCTATGCAATCAATATTTATCACCACTTCCATTGTGAGTTCGACTCCCGCTCATGGTGAGGTGTACTCAATGCAACATTACATGAGGTTGTCAGTGACTTGCGGTAGTTCGGTGGTTTTCTCTATGTACTCCGGTTTCCTCCACCAATAAAACTGACCGCCATGATATAACTGAAATATTGTTGAGTGAGTGAGTGAATGATTGTTGTTTAATGCCAATCCAGCAATTGTTCGGCTATATTATGGCGAGAACAAGTTAATTTTCAATGAAATGATGATGAGATCCACTTTGTACTAGACCAACACACTTAGTTGGATTTTTATAGTGCTAACTCACTGAAACAACAGTCCGCCGATAGACATGTCGCCCCACTCGGACACATTAGCCTGATTCCGAGCCAACCAGTCTTTGCTTTTTCTCCTTAATGCTGAGTGCTTAGATGAGAAGCAACAAATACCAATTTTAGTCTTTGGTTTGACCCAGTCAGGGCTCGAACCCACGATCTACCACACTCAAGGCGAGCACGCTAACCTTTACACCACCAATGCAGTTGAAATATTGTTGAAAGCAGCGTTAAACACCCTAACCCTAACCCCCTATATGACTTACTTGATCTACTTGTCCCATATCATTAGAGAATCTGTTTATGATTCTACCACTGGGGTTAGTGTCAAAGAACCTGCAATCAAAATTTTCACATTCTTAATTATATTTCATTCGTTATATCAATTTAAAAGGGTTTTTTTCAAAAAATGGAAATAAAAATCTATTTTTAAAAGGTATATATGTCATTGGTTAAATCAATTTGAAAGAGATTTTTTCTACTGTGTCAATGTTTGTTTATTTTGAGTAAATAATACAGTGCTCTCCCTTGTTAGTAACTAATGTAAATAAACAAATTACCTCCCTTTGACCAAAGTCAAATAATTTTTACAGGTAATTATCGCTGTTGTAGTAGCATTTATAATGTATTTATAAAATACACTGTATTTTTATTATGTAATACATTTAAAATACTGTCAAGACACGGATGTATATCGAAAAATCTACAATTTACTTCAGCAATAGAAAACAATTTTGCAGGAAACGCTCATGTTGCCTGTCTTACACAGGAGACTGGGTAAGATAGAAAAATCTTTTTCACCTAAATTACCGGATTACTTTATCCAAGGGGTGAGAAATACAGTTCTTACATAAAGATTGCACAAACATCACAAGTAAAGACTCTTTTTCTTGCTGCCCATGGATTACACTATTTATCATCTTGAATATCATAGTGAAAAATATTTTTTTTATTTCATAAACTGGAAAAAATTGTCCTCATCCACTCAATATTTTTTGTTTGAAATGCATACTATAACTTGACATTATAATTTTTAAATGCCTTGAATGTGTATATGTAGAACCTTATCCAACATCAAAAGTTTGTAAATCTTTAAACATAAAATGCCACGATATAGCTGATGTATTGCTAAAGTTAACATTAAACTCCAATCAATCAATCAATCAATCAATCAATCAATATTAAACATAAAAATATTTTGTACTTCTTGGAATATAAACAATGGCATATGTAAAAGCATAAATATTTTAAAACATACATGTAAATATCTTACATGCCTGGTACATGTTTGACAGGCATATGCGATGTGAGATTCATGCATGTCACATCACATTATCCTTTTTTGGTGTCACAATGCAAAAAAACGTTACATAACAAAGTCAAAATGTTGCAAAAACTAACCAATTCCTGCACATCTTTGGAAACATTGAACTTGTGATGGCTATAAACTACTGTATTAATGCCTACATGTTACATATTTTATTTACAGTTAACTAAAACTCATATGATAATTTTAAATGCAATATTTGTTTTCCATTAAAATAGAAGTAACATAATTTTTCCAATAATGACCATTTTCAAGTTGGACAACTGATAATTTGCTGAAAGATGAGAGAAAAATAATCAGTGGTGGTCAATAATGTTAGAAGAGACGATTCCACCATCAGTTTCACATTTTCTTTCATCAGAAACTCGGCAGGCCTAGTTTCATACCTGTTAACCTCTGGGAACTGCTAGGGGGGAAATCTCCCCCCTACCAACTCTTCTAAGGGGGAGATTTTGTGCGTCGCCTTTAAACGCACAAATTTGTACCTTGTAGTTGCATACATGCGATAGAGTTGCTATGCTACAACTGGAGATTTGTAAATTTTTGGCTGGAGATTTGGTCTCATAACTGGAGATTTTTTATCGACGTATTTGATGCATGTTTTTATTGTTAATTGATGTTTTCTTTTTGTTTGTTTCAGCATTGAACCAACTGCATCCCATTTCAATATATATTGTTTACATTTCTGTCTTATTAGTAGTGTTTCATATGATGAATGAAGGATAAAAACTGTCTTTATAATTTATTCATAATCATAAGGTTATAACAAAGCAATAACAATGAAGACAGAATGCTCTGAACAATAAAATCATAGAGCACTAAAATTAAAAAGTCACTTTGCTGCTGGTGCGTTGGATGATAGCATACATTTTGGCATTTTTGTGGTTTATCAATTCCATCATGGAACTTAGTCCTTAAATAATACTTTGATCGGCTT
Organism: Bathymodiolus septemdierum; assembly: GCA_963383655.1. Lineage (NCBI taxonomy): Eukaryota > Metazoa > Mollusca > Bivalvia > Mytilida > Modiolidae > Bathymodiolus > Bathymodiolus septemdierum. The sequence continues at coordinate 11,397,185 of OY726523.1, forward strand.
TGGTCCCAAACAAGCCATAACAACTCAATCCGAGATGAATTCATTGCACGTTTGATCGAAATAAGAAGTTTTCCTCAGCATCAAAGGTTGTCCGACTCCTGTTTGCACAACGGTTTATAACTATTTTTAATTGCCGCTATCATACTTCTAATCATCTAAGCGTGTGCCACAAACCCACTTCCTTATCCCCAATTAACTGTCAATCAGTGGATAATTGTTGTATAATCATCAACACCTTAATTAATCTCCATGACCCAATTTACCTGTAAAGGTGTCAAACAGATCAATACCCGGATATCATTTAAACACCTTTACCATTCGTATCTCTCGGTGTTTTTCATCAGCACGGGAGTTCCAAATGGGGAATTTCCAGAAATATTGATCGCAAAATGTAGGTCAAGATTTTATTGTACTTTATTTTTTTGTTGGGGTGAGATAGTGCGGGAGGAAAAGGTGTGTGTGGGAGATTAATGTCTCCCGTGCATGAGACCCAGTCCATGCATGAGATAAGGCTCTTACGCGGGAGACTCCCACGAAAAGGGGGAGGGTTAACAGGTATGTAGTTTCTGACTTGAAAATGTGAACCCTTGGTGAAATTTCCCATCTAACATTTGAGACCATGACTGATTATTACCGTCATTAGGGTTGCATAATGCGCACCCCCTCTTGGCCTTGAAAATCTGCAGAAAATGTGATTTCCCGGTCAGAAAAAAAGAGTGAAACATATAATGCACACCCCTCCTACAGAATCTATGTAAAATCTAGCACATTATACATAGGTCATTACGGTATATAACTTACCTGCCTGGAACATGTAGAATGTTATCTAACATTAATCTATGGAGATTTTTTGAAGCTTTGATTCCCACAACAAATAGCACTATACCAGCCACTAGAGCACCTGCTATTCCACATAATGATAGAACAACATAAATGTTTGTGTAATATTCATTGTCAAACACCTGCAAATACGACAAAGAAAACAAATATTATTTCAAAGATGTCCATAAAATACAGCGATTTCAAAATGAAAAAAAAACCACCTTTATTTCACCCAGTGAAAATAACTAGAGGCTCAGTGGGCTGAACCTGTCAGACCAACCAGAAACAAGAATTGCATACGGCTGCCATGAGCATTCTTTATAGAGGTCGTTCCTTAGATGCTGCTGTCCAAGTTTTGGTTCATTTGGCCAAGCGGTGGCAGAGTAGAAGATTTTAAGAAATTGACCAACCAGAAACAAGAATTTCCTATGGTGGCCATGTCTGTTAACGGTTAGGGACAAAAAGAGTTTCCGTTCATTTGGTTAAGCTTTTATCAGAGGAGAAGATTAAAATATGAAAAGTAAACAGATGACAGATGACAGACAATGGACGATGGATGCCAAGTAATGGCAGAATCTTTGGCAAGGTGAGCTTAAAAGTTTATTGCACTGTGTGAGGTCACAGTACCAATGCCATCACAATCGACAATATCACTGAGTGTCATTGATAAAGAAGTTCCCTTTTGAAACTTCTTACTAGCACAAACAAACTAGAGGTTCAGGCAGCCATCTTGAATTTCCGATCAGCAAACGATTCACAAATTTAGTACAGGACCACCCAATGATCATTCCTGCAAAGCCACAATTCAATTGGCTTAGTGGTTTCTAACAAGAAGATTTTTTAAATTTCGACCAATCAGAACACATTATGGGCCCTGGCAGCCATGTTGGATTTCCGATCAGCACCAAAAACACAAATCTTGTATATGACCATCCAATGAACATTTCTGCCAAGTTTGGTTCAAATCTTTTTGTGGTTTCAGAAAAAAAGATGAAAATGTGAAATTCCCATAGGGTCCAATATTAAACTAAGTCGAGTCATGGCGGCCATCTTGAATTTCCGATTGGCAAACAATTCACAAGTTTAGTACAGGACCACCCAATGATCGTTCCTGCAAAGTCACAATTCAATTGGCTTAGTGGTTTCTAACAAGAAGATTTTTTAAATTTCGACCAATCAGAACACATTATGGGCCCTGGCAGCCATGTTGGATTTTCGATCAGCGCCAAAAACAAAATTCTTGTATATGACCATACAATGAACATTTCTGCCAAGCTTGATTCAAATCTGTTCAGCGGTTTCAGAGAAGAAGATTTAAATGTGAAAAGCTAACGGACGGACGGACGCTTACCCATGACAAAAGCTCACATGGCCTATGGCCAGGTGAGCTAAAAAGTAAAATCTATGTAATAAAATTACTAGCACAAACAAAAAAGTAAAATCTATGTAATAAAATTACTAGCACAAACAAAAAAGTAAAATCTATGTAATAAAATTACTAGCACAAACAAAAAAGTAAAAATCTATGTAATAAAACAGTATAACTACTCATACAAATAGAGGGAGGAAAACATAATATCAATCAATAAACAGGCAAATGTAAACTGATAAGTAATAATAAAATTGAGTGTTAAGATAGTTGATATTATCTAATTTTTGTTCAAAACAAAGAATTTGACTTTTGATTCAGTTGTGTAGCAAGAAAAAAAATCTTTTGATTTTCATTTCTGAAATTATCAGAATGACCAGTTAAACTTAATATCTGTACCTTCTAACATATTATGATATGTGTTACAAATTGACCCGTTATATATTGATAATAACATCAATTTTGAAGACGGAGACAGACATTATCATTAGTATCACAGTGAGTTGAGCTTGGATTCTAGTGATAATGTATGTCAAGACCTTCAAAACGGACGTTGTTTTTATCGGTATTAAACGTCTTAATGTGACGTCACACTGTCCGATATTTTCCATTAGCAGAGTTGATACTCAGTGAGATCAAAGGAAAAATGTTTAATTTACCGATAGATACAATTATTAGTCTATGATGCTTTAACGTGAGTGTAATCTTTCCAGTAAATCATAATTCCTATAAAAAAAAATCTTTTCAACAATATCTTCCCCAAAATTGATCTTTGATATACTTAAATTTCACTGACAAATTAAAAAAAAAGATTATCAATGTATATAGATTAATGGTTATGAAGGTCGAGACATCTCTAATATCACTGCAAGTCCAATAGGACGATCTGTGATAATGAATGAAACGTTGTTGCTTTTATCTGTAATGTCATAATGTCTAATAATTTTCAGTATCAGAGACTGTTTGTTGATAATGACAATATCACTTGGTGAGATCAAAGGAGAAATGATCAAAGGAGAAATGATCAAAGGAAAAATGATCAAAGGAAAAATGCATAAATTTCTGATACAAAAAAACAAACAAAAACTAACCGGTATTGTAGCATTGGTACCATTACCAAGACTTAAGTAAACATCCATCTTATTCTTATACTCTGTTGAATCTTCACCCCAGACGGAGAGCCAGAAGTTACTACCAATCAAGACAGCATACTGTGTGACCATTAATGTCATGACCAATACCACATAAGGTACACCACAGGCCTTTATATAGTGAAGGTAGACTATCCCTGACACAGCCCCTTTCTCTTGGTGTTCCTGCTTTATCAGCTTACCATCTGCGGCATCATCTTTCTTCAACGGCAGTGCTAAAAAAAATAATTTTAATTAACGATGTCTCTATCTAAAAAGATATTTTTCCGTGTTATTTAAGCAGGAACTGCTTACCCTTTCGGAGCACCTGAGTTCACCCCCTGTTTTTAGTGCGGTTTGTGTTACTCGATCTTTAGTTTTATGTGCATATTTTGTAGATCGTTGTTTGTCCTTTTGGCCATTCTTCTTTGATATTCGTATTCTGATTACCCCTTTGGTATCTTCAAACTCTTCTTAAAATGGAACAAAGCTGACCTTCAATTAAACAGATCATACTTAAATAATTAATTATGAATCTTTAGTGAATAATATATGTCATGAATGTGTGCATGACAGAAGTTGAAAAGGTCCTTGACTCGGATGGGCATGTGGTACCCTTAACCAAAGGATCCATGAAGTATGTAATCTGTCACATGATAAACAGCTGATTTCAACTAAAGAAATCGTCACTACTGAAATATTGTATATAACAGCGTAGGAAACAGAATATATATTTTACACCTTATTATATTGCAGTTGTAGTTCACATTTTAGCTAGGTCTAGTTAAAAAAGTAGAAGTTTTGGTGATTTTAGAAAATTAAAATTTTTAGCAATTGCAGCCACCATGGAAAGCAGTTATGACAGTCTTTTATATTTTTTAAATATAACTATCCATGTACAATTCAAGCCAAATTTGGTTTATTTAAGCTCAACAGTTTTAGTAAAGAGGATTTTTATACAAAAACAAAAACAAAAACAAAAAAAACAAAAACAAAACAAACCAAAACATTAAATACAAAAAACAGCAAAATTACAAATTTTACAGAAAAACTCTAAAGTAGTCCATTATCATGTAAGCTACGGTTCTAATTTCAAAAATATAAGATCATCCCGACAAGAAATTTCTCACATAAAGTAAAAACAAAAACCCATTTCAAAAGGAACTGACCATCAACCTATTCCTCAATGGTAAAAGGATTATATGAGCTCCCTATCCTCCTCTAAATAAAGATTCATAAGTACAGTCAAACCTGACTTATGTGACTTCCAAGGGAACAGTGAAATATGTGACGTGACTTCCCAAGGGAACAGTGAAATAGTGTCACATAAGACAGGTGGTCGCTTAATACAGGTTTAATTGATATGAAATGCACTGTGAAGGGAAACAAAAATTAAGGTCACATAATACAAGCTATTGCTTATTATTATGCTTTATATAAATTTCTTCTGTAATATAAGTTCATACGATATTTTGGCATATATCACAAAGAATTATATAGCGTTGATATACTATGCGAAAATAGTATATCTACTATGCCAGTTTCACGCGGGGAAGGTTGGGTTTTCAACTGTCTGTCAAGCTATATATAGCTAGTCCACGTGCAAGGGGGTGGATCCAATCTGTCAATCTATCATAGTCATCTATTATTCATGCTACTGTTGTTAATTAAGTTTCAAATTTCAAAAATATTTATATTTTTAAAGCCTTAAATGAAACAAAGAATATTCTCACACTTTCAAGACTATCTGATCCAATATATTAGTCACCAATATCAGGACCTCTTTTATTGTAATAGTTCTCAATATATTTTGTTTACATATAACAGTCAGCATAATAATAATAATAATGTTGTGTTAGCAATGACTATGCCATATAGTGGTCAGGGTTGAAGACATAGCGCACTTCCCTTCGGGCCGTGCACTATGTCTTCAACCCTGACCACTATATTGGCATAGTCATTGCTAACACAACATTATTATATAAATAGACGTGGTCACTAAAGCAGGTTTGACTAGTACCTTCTGCTTCTTTGGTAATTCCTGAAATATTTTCTTTAAATTCTATAGCTGTCTCTTCCTCCTCTTCCATGTATGAAAACTGTGAGAGTTGACGTCCTAAAGTATGAGAGCTAAGGGACTGAAAATAAAATTAAAATAAAATTAGGGCCTGAAAGTTTTTTTTAATCTAACCACATTGATAAAGCCTGGGTTTCCATTTAAAACATCTTTTATTCATGTTTGTGGTTGACTTAACCACAAAATGGAGTGATCTAATGGGTTAATTTTTATAGACTGAATACAAAAAGATGGTACATTTGTACTTCAAAGTTTCCGCTTTTTGAATCTGAATATAAAACCTATTCTTCAAAATTTCGGTTTTTTTTCAGTCTTCAATAAATTTGGATGAATTATTATGATAGATTCATAAAAGAAGACTCTGATCTCAATATTAATGGTTATATTTTTTGTTCATACCAGTATATAATTTTTGCTCTACATGTAAATATCAACTTTTGTAAAATTAATAATAATATTTCCCACCATTTTATTTATTTTCAGGTAAGAGAATATTTTGCTGTATTTAAATTTTACCATAATAATATGTATATATACAAAATAAATATCTTGGTGATGGATACTGAGGTAAAACTGTAACCTATGGTAACATGCATATTGTCAATGGTCTTCTTGTATAAGAATGAATCATGCAACAACAACAAAACAGATTCTACCATCCTTGCAAGTAGTCAGTAAACTCTGAGCATTCATTGACCCTGCTATTGTACTCTCCATGCTTAGTAGTCAGTTAACTCTGAGCATTCATTGACCCTGCTATTGTACTCTCCGTGTTTATGTTGCTATTCTTTTTTGTGATAGTAATTAGTATGTGGTCTTTTTGAGTGGAAGCGAATCTGTGAACGTTTTTTCTATCGTTTGTTTATATATGCATTGCCATTGGAGATCCAGTTATCAAGAGGCGAGGGGTGGGACCCCCATTAACCGGTTTAATCCCGCAACATTTTAGTGCCTGTCCCAAGCCAGAACCTGGGTTTCCAATGTCATATATTGTGGTCTTTTTGTGTTCAGAGAGTTCAGTCAAGATGAGGGGTGATTGATTGTTTGTTGTCTTCATATTATTGGAGTTGATGACCATCACTGTTTAGACTTTCTTTTCATAATTTTGTTGTGCTATTGGGCATAATCTTAAGATTGATTAAAATTTGAATAATTGGTGCTTAATGTCACTTTCTACATTTCATTTGTTATATCATGTTATCAGAGAAGAACAGAACTCTAACCCTAAGTATTTAAATGTTCTCGAAAATAGCTGAAAAATTGCTTGCTGGACATCAATCAATCAATCAATCAATCATTCAACTAACCCTAAGTTAAAATTGTAAATAATATCTAACATGTATGATAAAGATAAGTCATGTAGCACAGATAGTGCATCTAAACGTTCGATTTTATTTGTTTTCAATATACATAAAAAATAAGATGAAATAAAACAAGATATGATTATAATCTAACGATTATGAAGTCTCCCAAACCGACCACTGACACTATCTACCCACATATCAAATTTTGATGATATCGGACAATGTTGAATTTTTACCCCCCATTTTTATGCCGTGTTTTGGCAGCCATTTTGAAAATGGCAGACATCTTGAAAATTTTGAAAATGCAGAATTGCTCCTCTAATGGTGACCTATCATTATGTAAAATTGTATGTCTCTATCATTATCCAGTTAGAAGTTATCAACATTAATGTACGAAATTTCAAGTTTCCCATAGGATTCTATAGTAACCCCCACCCCCTTTGAACCTCCAAAAATATGGCTTTGACCCCCTTTACCACAAATCTGAAAACTTTAGGATCAACTAGAAACATATATCTATAACTCCACCAAGTTTCATGAAATTCTGTCCTGTAGTTCCTGAGATCTCCCGTGGACAAGTTCATGCTTCGCAGAAAGAAAGAATAAGAATAAGAATAATAATAATAAAAATAATAATAAGAAACGGAGCAAAAACAATAAGTCTCCAAACGTTGTTTGGGAGACTTAACTACCTAAAAAGTAATTTTTTTAATTGGGAGACTTAACTACCTAAAAGGTAATTTTTCTAATAGAAAAAAAATGGAAAAATGTGTCCATAGAACAAGGATGCTCTTACTTCTAACTAAGGTCAACAGGGGGCATAACTCTAGAGCAGAAAAAATGGTCAAGTCTGAAATTGAAATTGGCATTCCTTTTATGATCTCTGATCTTATGTATAAATTTCAATCTTAAGTTTATGAATGAAAACAAAATGCAGGACGTATGGACATAGTCTTGGGTAAAACTTAAAGCCCCAGATGCCTAACAGTTGGGGCATAACAATTTAGGGAAACCTTCCAGATCAAAGGTTAAATATACATTTGCAGCAACCTTGATAAACAAATTGCCATTGAGCTTCTTAAAAAATAATAATGAGGTTAAATTAAAGTTAATTGTGTCAAATGAAAGAGTTAACTTGATGTAAAATATTAAATCAAACAATGATCTAACTGAACATAAGACTTTGATGCATTCATATGTAGAAATAAACTCATGCTAAATGGTTGGTAATTTACAAAATGTAAACTAATAAAAGAGGTACAATACAGACCTTTTTTTTTTACAAGGTTTTATTCTTGACAACTACTCAACATGAATGACTGTGAATTCATTAATATTCGTGGTAACCATTTCTTGTGGATTTTGTCGATAGTATCAAACCATGAAATTAAAAATTCAAAGAATATTTGTCACCGTATACATATGTACTGACTATACCAGGTATTCACAAGTCACCATATACATATGTACTGACTATACCAGGTATCCACAAGTCACTGTATACATATGTACTGACTACCAGGTATCCACAAGTCACCGTATACATATGTACTGACTATACCAGGTATCCACAAGTCACCGTATACATATGTACTGACTATACCAGGTATCCACAAGTCACCGTATACATATGTACTGACTATACCAGGTATCCACAAGTCACCGTATACATATGTACTGACTATACCAGGTATCCACAAGTCACCGTATACATATGTACTGACTATACCAGGTATCCACAAGTCACCGTATACATATGTACTGACTATACCAGGTATCCACAGGTCACCGTATACATATGTACTGACTATATACCAGGTATCCACAAGTCACCGTACACATATGTACTGACTACATACCAGGTATCCACAAGTCACCGTATACATATGCACTGACTATACCAGGTATCCACAAGTCACCGTATACATATGTACTGACTATACCAGGTCTCCACAAGTCACTGTATACATATGTACTGACTACCAGGTATCCACAAGTCACCGTATACATATGTACTGACTACCAGGTATCCACAAGTCACCGTATACATATGTACTGACTATCAGGTATCCACAAGTCACCGTATACATATGTACTGACAATACCAGGTATTCACAAGTCACTGTATACATATGTACTGACTATATACCAGGTATCAACAAGTCACCGTATACATATGTACTGACTATACCAGGTATCCACAAGTCACCATATACATATGTACTCACTATACCAGGTATCCACAAGTCACTGTATACATATGTACTGACTATACCAGGTATCCACAAGTCACCGCATACATATGTACTGACTATACCAGGTATCCACAAGTCACCGTATGCATATGTACTGACTATACCAGGTATCCACAAGTCACCGTATGCATATGTACTGACTATACCAGGTATCCACAAGTCACCGTATACATATGTACTGACTACCAGGTATCCACAAGTCACCGTATACATATGTACTGACTATATACCAGGTATCCACAAGTCACCGTATACATATGTACTGACTATACCAGGTATCCACAAGTCACCGTATACATATGTACTGACTATACCAGGTATCCACAAGTCACCGTATACATATGTACTGACTATACCAGGTATCCACAAGTCACTGTATACATATGTACTGACTATATACCAGGCATCCACAAGTCACCGTATACATATGTACTGACTATATACCAGGTATCCACAAGTCACTGTATACATATGTACTGACTATATACCAGGTATCCACAAGTCACTGTATACATATGTACTGACTATACCAGGTATCCACAAGTCACTGTATACATATGTACTGACTATATACCAGGTATCCACAAGTCACCATATACATATGTACTGACTATATACCAGGTATCCACAAGTCACTGTATACATATGTACTGACTATACCAGGTATCCACAAGTCACTGTATACATATGTACTGACTATATACCAGGTATCCACAAGTCACTGTATACATATGTACTGACTATACCAGGTATCCACAAGTCACTGTATACATATGTACTGACTATATACCAGGTATCCACGAGTCACTGTATACATATGTACTGACTATACCAGGTATCCACAAGTCACTGTATACATATGTACTGACTATACCAGGTATCCCACAAATTAACATTTCCATGAAAATATAATTTTCCTCTAACCACGAAAAAAGGTATTCACAAATTGAAATAAATTCACAGTATACAAAAATTTCATAGTTTTTGCTTCAATATCAATAATGTTATGTTTTCTTTGCTTTATTCTACTTCATACCTAATTTCTAATGGATTTTGTTATTAAGAAAACAACAGAGAAGTCCCTATAATTGTTAGATGAAGACAATATTTTTTTTAAAAAAGGGGTAAATTTCGGATGTTTCATTAAGTCAAAAAAGGCATTGTATTGTACCTCAGCCATTAAAAACTCTTGCTTAACAAACAACATTTAATAAGTGTTTTAACACAGTGGAAATGTTACCTTTGATCCATGTTCACCCTGTAAAAACAATGCTTAAAAAAATTTAAGAGCTGAAAATTAGTCAAGTTTCTCTAGTGTATTTGCGAGAATAATTGAGCAAGAAAACCTTCATATGCAAAAAAAACATTTGAACTGCTACCAAAAAAAAGCACATACTAAAAGCAAATAAAACTAGAGGCTCAGTGGGCTGAGCCTGTGTCGCTCACCTTTCATTCTGTTTTGAGGAAACTTAATACAGAACCTTCCATAGGTGCTTCCCACCAAATTTCGGTTCATTTTGGCAAAGCAGTTTCAGAGAAGAAGATTTTTAGAAATCGACCAGTCTAAAACAAGAATTGCCTGTGGCAGCCATGTTTGTTAATGGATCAAAGCGAAATGAGCAATCTCTATAGAGGACCTTCCATAGATGCTTCCTACCAAGTTTCAGTTCATTTGGCTGAGGGGGTTTCAGAGGAGAAGATTAAAATGTGAAAAGTTAACGGACGACAGACGACGGACACCAAGTGACGGCAAAAGCTCACATTGCCTTTGGCAAGATGAGCTAAAAAATAATCGTCAAATGTTTAGAAAAATATGCACAAAAAGTTATATTTTTTCAATTGTCATATGCAACCTCTGACAGAGTCACACAGACCTGTTTACCCCAATTGACACTAAAGAGTAGTATTTGCTCCAGCTCAGCGTAGTTTGGCAATGTTGAGAGTAGTTTTCGGAAATTGAAAACAATGGTTTCTGATTCATGAGCTGGTGCCATAATGGCATATACACACAGTATATACATACCAAATATCTACCTTAGTTACATGTATCTACTGAAGATGGGGGCCCAGGTGGCTCAATGAGTTAGGTCATACAGTACAGAAAGGGACATACCGTGATCAATCACCGTGATAGTGGTCATGTCTAGGAGAGTGATGGGGATTAAAATTTTAAATTCATGTCGGTGATCAGGGGGCAATAAAACACCAGGTGTTAATCTTGTAATCAAGTGTGTCGTTTTACAGGTAAACTAGTCGGATAAGATGTACAGGTGAAATTACGTTTTTATATCGCCTATTATTTTTTTTCAGGTACTGTCTCGGATTCCCCTCAGAATTTAAAAAAAAACATTTTTATTTCTTTCCTCAAAACATCCTTGAACGTAATCCCGGGAATGAAATCCCGAGATCGAGAAAATAGCACGAGAACGGAGAGTTCATTTGAATTGATGAATAAAATGTAAATAATAAATGATTATTCAACTTCAATTCAGTGAAATCATGGGTTGTACAAATTTGTTTCAAAGATTTTTAACCTTGGCTGTGTATTGCGTATCTACACCTAGTATTTTATTGACACGCGTACACGTGACCTGGCTTGTGCACAAATGAAGTTTCATAAACACATGCGCGATATGTGTGATTTGTTACGTTTTAAAGCGTATTTCCAGTTCAATGTTACATTTTAGTTCAATAATATTTTTTATACGCTCAGTATTTTTTTTTTATTTTAATCTTCATAGAAAACCCAGTTAAAACCCTTTTCGTTGTAGAAATACGTACTAAATAATTTGTATACGGTCATAGAAGAATTTGATTAAAAATTAACGAAACAAATATTTATAAACAGATCGTTCAAAAAAGTACTACATGTCCAAATGTCACTAAATTTACGGATATATTTTGGAAATTAGCGGCTAATCTGCAGAAAGTTTAGAAACGTGAAAGGAAATAAGGAATTAACCTTTATCATGATTTTACCCCTACAAATGTTTGACAGTATCTGACCAAAATTAAATGTCACCAGTTTATTTATTTATTTATTCAAATTCAAATCTTAATTGGCTTTCAACCCAATAGATTTGTGACAAAATACAGCCAAAAAAAACCCAAAGTTTATGGAACAAATTAAAAGCATGCTCTTCGTTTTCCGCTTTTTGTTCATTTTGTAGCCATTAACCTATGTAAATTTGGATTGTTATAGGTTTTTGTTTGCAATTTTAAAGAAAATTATTTTCATCTATAGCGGAATTACGTAACAAGCCAAGTGTGTAAAACAGTTTACTTGAATTGTTAATTTTTTTCAATACGAGAGGTAAAAGTCCAAAACACAAAATAAACCAATAATCAATTTTAAGTCTGCTCTTTACTACAAAACCCGCGCTTGCAAAGTCCGTGCTTCAAAAACCCGTGCCTGCGGTTTAACTTATAAACAAAAAATACATTTATGAAGTAGCCCGTATTTACGAATAATTCAATACATACTGAATTCAACCCAACAGAAGAAAAAAAATGAGAATTTAAAATTAAACAAGATAAAGTTCAGTTGCGGTTTCAACAAAATTCTTGATATAGAACTCGAGGTCATAAAGTAGAACTTTCTAAAACAAACGAAAACGATAACAAGACACACATTCATTGGCAATGAAAAGCAACAAACAGTCAAATATTAACAGCAAGAGGATACAAAATTAATTGTCAAAAATACATCCTTCAGTAGCAATAATTACGGCTTACGATTATTAAAAGTCAACAGGTAGAACAGGTAACGCTAATCTCTTAATTGGCGGTAAAATATCAATCGGCGCACAGGTGACCGAGAGCCATAAAATTTAATCCTGACCACCTTGTTTTATGGTCCTTTTTAGGTCTATCACAGTGGGTTTATGTCCGTGATGATATGTCTAAAGGATTAAAAATTATGTCTCTCTGAGTGATCAATCACGGTATGTCCCTTTCTGTACAAACGAATTTTGAAAAAAACGATGTTTGTTCAAGCGTAGAATAGTCAGGTTCAAACGTAGGGCGTAATTTACTGTAAAAAAGCGTAGTAAATACGGCGAAAACGTAGTAGTAAACAGGTCTGGTCACAAAATCTTTCAACTTCCAACACTGTCAGTATTTGGTAGAATTAGATGTAGAATCTGTAACAGGAAGGATTGGTACTCACTACTTTACTGAAGTGATTACATAAGATGGTATATATTAAAGTATCATATGATCATGGACATGATAGCCCACAATGATATGATATTACAGTAACCTTCCTCTAAAATGACCACCTCTGTGCAAAGAAAAAGTGTTCTTATAATAGGGGTGTCCTCTTTTGAGGGGGACAATTTAGTAGTATTTGACTATCTCGGTGCATCTGAAATCTGGCCTGATAAGATTGGTGGCCTTTGATGGGAGATACCTTATAAGAGAGGGACTATTAGTACTGCAACATTTCTATTTCAGTATGGTAAAACATCAGAGAAAATATCTGACATTCCTTTATTTCCAAAATAACATCTTCATCCATGACAAAATATATAATACAGTCAAACTTGTCTTAGCGACCCCTCCGTATAACAACTTCCTTTGTTATCCAACCTTATCTATTCCTCCCCAGCGTTTTCCTATGCATTTGACCTTTATATAATGACCCACTGTCTAACACGACTAACGACCATGTTCTTTGGGTGAAAATCCTACATATAACGACTATTAGAAGATTATTATCAAACCTGAAGTTAGATAATAAATAAACAAACACAGTCCCGACTTTGGAACAATTTATATTTATATTAATAAAATAAATTACATTTTATTTCCGTTTTGCCCAGCTGATTCAGCGATTGTTGCCACTATCCCTCTAGCCGATATTTGCATGAACTACTGACAACATCTATGTTTCCTAAACCCCCACTCCCAAAAGTACATGCTTAGAAAGTCCCTTCCTAATACTAGTTCATAATAATACATTTTTCATATTAAACGAAGTCACGATTAGCGTTATTGTGTAAGACCACCATTTTTTTTACAGGTAAGTTGTACACATGATGATTTATTATTGTTGGTTTGTTTTTTTGGGGTTTATTTCTTATTTATATCAAATATTTGAAATTGCTTACTATAGAAAATACCATTTTAATCTTTCACTTTTATAAATAAATAATCGTTTTTTGAAAATTATTGTATTATGAAGAACTGGATTCCGGTGTCATATGGTATTTTGAATCCCATCGTAAATTGAACCCGGGGTCGATTTACATCCATGGTATATTGAACCCCCTTATTGAAAACTGAACCCCCCCCTGTATGGTAAATTGAACCCCCATGGTATTTTGAACCCCCCCATTTATAATAAAAAAATATGCAGGGAGGTCAAAATATCATGTGTAGGGGGTCGATATTCTATGGGTAGGGGGGTCAAAATATCATGGATAGGGGGGTTGATATACCATGGGTAAGGGGTTCAATATACCATGGGTAGGGGGGTCGATATACCATGAATATGTGGTTCAAAATACCATGGGTAGGGGGTTCAATATTCCATAGGTAGGGGGGTCAAAATACCATGGGTAGGGGGGTCGATATACCATGGGTAAGGGGGTCAATATAACATGGGTAGGGGGGTCAAAATACCATGGATAGGGGGGTCAACATACCATGGGTAGGGGGGTCAGTATGCCATGGGTTGGGGGGTCAAAATACTATAGGTAGGGGGGTCGATATACCATGGGTAGGGGGGTCAATATTCCATGGGTAGGGGGGTCGATATACCATCGGTAGAGGGGTCAACATTTTCCAAAAAATAATTTAAAGTTCAAAAGTTTCAAAAAATTTGAAAATTTGAAAATTAAAAAAAAATATATAAAAATTTCAAAACTCAAAAATTTCATCATATTTCAAAATTTTAATATTTAAATAATCTTGAAAAATGATAAAACAATTGTAGCCTATTTTGTTGAATATACTGATGAAAAGTTTGAAAAATTCCTTATTATTTAATAAGCAGTTATTGACTTTCAATTTCAGTCTACTCATGACTATGCGGACCTGGTCATGAGTAGACTGCATTAGAAGTCAATAATTGTATAGGGTAGGGAGTCGATATACCATTGGTAGGGGGGTCGATATACCATGGGTAGGAGGGTCGATATACCCAGGGTATATTGACCCCCATACCCATTGAAAAGACTAAGTAAACCTTTGTTTATATAGGGAATCTCAGTGAAACCAATTTTAAGAAAAATATCAGATTCATGATATACAAATTTTGAAATTTTAAAAATTTTCTTAAAATTCTATGAAAATTTTGAATTTTTTTTGATTTTTTTTTAATCTTATGAAATATGTTAGTTTTGAAATTTTATGAAAATTTTGTAATTTTTTGAAAATTTTGAAATATTGAAATTTTTCAAAAAAAAATTTCAATTTTCATTTTAATTTTTTTTTTTTTTTGAAATTTTAAAATTTTATTACCCCCCTACCCATAATTATTAATATATATTGAACCCCCTCCCTACCCATGGTATTTTGACCCCCCTACCCATGGTATATCGACCCCCCTACCCATGGTATATCGACCCCCTACCCATGGTATATTGACCCCCTTAACCATGGTATATCGACCCCCCTACCCATGGTATATTGACCCCCCCTACCCATGGCATATTGACCCCCTACCCATGGTATATCGACCCTCCTACCCATGGTATATCGACCCCCCTACCCATAGTATATTGACCCCCCTACCCATGGTATATCGACCCCCCTACCCATGGTATATTGACCCCCCAACCCATGGTATTTTGACCCCTCTACCCATGGAATATCGACCCCCCCTACCTATGGTATATCAAACCCTCTCTTATGGTATTATGAACTCCTCTTTTGGTAGAAATGAGGGGGGATTCAATTTACCATGAGAGGGTTCAAAATACAATGACAAAAAATTGACCCCGGGGTCAAAATACCATAAGGAAAATTGAACCCGGGGTCAAAATATCATAGGTAAATCGACCCCGGGTTCAATTTACCATGGGGTTCAAAATACCATATGACACCGGGAAATATTTCTTTAACATTCGTTTAAAGGGCGTAACAGATCAAGGTAAACACAGGCTGATTGTGTGATTAGGCTATTTATAGCTATCGGCGAGTGATTGAAGTTGAAAACGTTTTGTCAGTAAATTTCATTCTTCTGATCATAATGTTTAATTGTAATTAAGATAACAATTAAGCTGTTGAAAGAAAGTAAAAAAGTTTATCATTTAATATAATTTGTTTTCCTTCTAAATTTAACCCACAAAGAACGGAAATATTTAACGATAATTGAACACGTTTTTTATTTCATTATACATTTTTCTTGGCAGAATTTAAGTTCTATTTATGCATTTGTCCTCCACACGAACGGGTTAAAAGTTGATGCAGATTATATACCCGAACTAGGTTTTTTCCTCTTGAGATTTTGGAAGCAAATATCATAACCTCTATATAAAAACTCCCTGTCTTATGCGCCCTTTTTCAGAATTCCCTTCAATGGTCGCTATAGACAGGTTTGACTTAGATAGTATTGTATAATCCTACAAATTTGTTACTTACAAGTGATGACTGATGATGCAGTTCACTAACACTAGGATAGTTGTGTTTCCTGGTCTCTAACACAGGGCTACCTATTTTATCAGTAGAACTGTCTGAACGCCTTTCACTTTCTCTAAAAAAATAGTCAAAATAATTCAATTCAAACAACAAAGACTATCTAAAGATTTATGGCGCTTAACGCCACTTTCAACAATATTTCAGTTATATCATGGCAGTCAGTTTTATTGATGGAAGAATCCGGAGTACACGTAGAAAATCACTGAAAAACTTTATCACATAATGTTGTATTGAGTCCACCTTGACATGAGCGAGATTCAAACTCACAACTTTAGTGATGATGGGCACTGATTGCACAGGTAGTTGTAAATCCGACTACCATACGATTATGACCATGTCATCCCCTTCCTATCTAAGGTCATATTTATTTACATATATATCCTCAATCACCTCCATGATCAAATGTCTTTTAAGGTTGTTTTAGTTTTAAACAAGATGTTTTATGCTTATTCCTATATATAATCTCTGATCTACAATAGGGCATTTCAAAAAAAATTAGTCGTAAATTACTGATGCTGCTACCACTGGAAAGCAATGCATGTCTTGCCCTTCATGATTTTCACTGCGAGTAAAGGGGGCAAAAGTCTATTTCAAATCTTTATTCATTATTTATTTGAAATCTTTTAATGGCTACAAGATCTATTACCAATCTCAACCTATAATATTACAAGCAGCCACTTAATTGAGAAATTAAAGTCAAAATCTTACCAAATTTTTTTTTTAAAAATGCCAAAAAGTATGGAGGATAGATAACATATGCATAGCACCATATACTCTTATATTTGTTTGCCCAAATTAATTTTAATCAGTTAAATCCTAACCCTTCCTCATGTTCATGTCACCTAAGCACTACATATCAAGAATGTTTACAACAATAATAGTACATTCTCTATTAATGAGAAATGATATTGATGTAAATAAACATCAGAGACTATCCAACTCTACACTTTGCACTTAGATACTAACAAAGTAAAGGAACTGCACTGTTATTGTTGATCTACATTTCACAGTCACAGTAAAGTCTTCAATAATAGAGGGCCCGAGTGGCTCAATGATTAGGTAGTTGGATAACCTAACAACTCATACAAGCCTATCACCAATACGGCGTGGGTTCGCCCCCGGCTTTGTAAATTACAAAAAAGGGTGAATTCGACTCGCAGTCGCAAGTGATAAAGTTTACCAGTTACTTGCCCATGGTCAGTGGTTCTCTCCGGGTACTCCGGCTTCTTCCACCACTAAAACTGGTCGCCATGATATAGTGCAATATTGTTGAAAGTGGCATTAAACACCAAAAATCAAAAAAATAAATCATCTTCAATAATATAAAATAAGCATGTGAAACACCCTTTAACCTGCAGTTGAGCAGTATTCTTTATTCCTGTCGATGAATACTATATATGATTTATTATTTTATATCACTAACCTGGCTTCAACATTAGAAGCTTCTCTGAGAGCTTTTCTCCAAGATTCATACAAATCAGGGTCTACTTTCTTTACATCATGGAGTTTACCTTGATATTGTATCTTACCATCCTTCATTACAATTATCTGTTAAACAATATAATCACATGAATAATTACTATAAAATAAGGCTTCTACAAATGTATGACGAAGAGCTAATTCAGAAACAAATGAGCGAGTGTCACTAGACAGTGGCTACCAACACTATACCCATTTGAAACATACAATAAATGATAAAAGCTCAATACCTTGCTAAATGACTATCAAATTTGCGTTATCAAATATAGATTAAACAAATATTCTATAAATCAATACTTTAACAAGTTAAACCCTACAACATTGTTGTGCCTGTCTCAAGCCAGGACCTGAATTTCCAATGTCATATATCATGGTCTTGTTTATGTTCAATGAGTAGAGGCGAGAGGCGATTGTTCGTTTTGTTGATATTGGTGGTATTGTTGACCATCACAGTTTAAACGTTCTTACTATACTTACATGACTAGCATAACTAAGATATTGAAGTTGATGTGTAGTTAGTATTACTGTTCTTCTTTTTTTTAACATACGATTCATAATGGCTTCTTCAAATACATGTTTACCTACGTGAGCATCTAAGGCAGAAAATGGATCATCCTGTGAAACGAGAAAAAATACAGCCTTTATATTTTTAAAATAGTCAATAATAACCAACTCACATTGTGCAAATTTAGATGCAGAAATCATCGATTACCAATTGAGGATGGAAGAAATTATAGAATTTTGCAATTTTTGTGACTCAAATGAAATCGGCGATGACTATCATTATGTCATTTCATGTAGTGTTCTAAAAGACGAAAGAAAGAAATTACTACTAAAAACATTGTACCTACAATCCAAATAAAAACAAATTTCAACAATTATCTAATTCAAGTAGTCATGGTAATATTAGAAAAGATTTGTAGATTCATCAAAATCACTCCTCCAGATTTGTTAATGATAACATAATTACAATTGAGTGATTGTTGTTTAACACCCAGTGAGCAATTTTTCAGCTGTATTATGTCGAATACAAGTTACATTTTAACGAGATGATATCTGCTTTGTACTAGATCAACATGCCTAGTTGGATTTTTATAGTATTAGCTCACGGAAACAATAGTCCGCAGGTAGACATGTCAATCTACTCGGACACATTATTCTGATTCCCAACCAATCAGTCTTTATGCTGCATACATAGCAGAAAAAGCAGAACATACCAATTTTATAGTCTTTGGTTTAACCCAACCAGTGTTCGAACCCATGATCTACAGCACATGAGGCAAGCATGATAACTATTACATCATCAATGTGGTCAATTGTGACTGTAAGATGGAGAACAACAATAAAAGTGATATTCTGAACAATTGTTTATTACCAATGTTTCTTGTAGACATGTGTATAAATCCTAAAACTCCGACCCATCTTACCATGATAATAGTATCAGCTTTAGAGTACAGGGTCCTGGCTATACTAACTCTCTGTTTTTGTCCACCACTTAAGTTGATACCCTGTAAAGTATAGACAAAACTCTTAATTAATTGTGACAACAATGAGATGTCTTCTAATTCATCCTTGTAATTCTTTTATTTACCACCATTTATCTTTAATTTGGGTAAATATTTTCCTACTTTCCTCTACATTTTTTAATAACAACTTTCTGTTTATGTGCAATCATACTTTTTGTGATTTTAATGTGATAAAGTTGTCTTAATGTCATCTGTTAATCTTTTCATTTTAAAAAAACTGGCAAACATTAAGAAAAATTCAGAGTGATTGCACAAGTAACACTTCCAGTAAACAATGATAAAAAATCAATGCTAAATCCCAATAGACACACAAATAAAACTCCTACATGTAAAACAACTCGAATTGAAGGGCAAGTCATTGTTGAATTTAAGTTGCACCAGATTCTAACTTCTGAAAGGGTGAAAAAGAGTAAAAATTAGCTTCTTCAAGATTTTTTTTACAACAGATTTCAACAAACTTTATTCAATAGACTGAAGATAGTTAGCTTGTTTTCTAAAGCTAATTTGTTCAGCATAATATATATAGAATAACAGCAATGTTGAAGGTTGAGACAGACATTATCGCTAGTATTTCTGTGAGGCTGATAGGACGCGCTGGGATATTTGTTATAATGTCTGTCGAGGCCTTCAGAACTGACGCTATTGTTTTTATCGGTGACGTCATAATGTGTTTTACGTCCAATTGACCGTTTAACTTGCCCATGCGACTAACGAACTCTGTGTTATACATTAAAATGATTGTCTTAGTTATTACCTTTTCTCCTATTTCTGTTGTATCTCCTGCTGGTAACATGGCAATATCTGGTTGTAAGGCACAAGCATGTAATACACTCTTGTATCTGAAACAAAATGTCATACAATATTTATTTTCAAAGACAAAATTCATGGTAAATGGACAAGTCTTAGCCATCCTGCCATTTTATGATTGTTAGGTTTATACAAGTCACTGTAAATTATTTCTTTTCTTTTTCTGGGGGATTTTTTTCAGGTTTGGACCAAGATGAATTTTCAGCAACACATTAAACTAAGAACAATTTGTAATCCAGTCTTAATTAAATTTAGATGTTTTTTGTTCTTTCTGGATCTTTTTTTTTAATTTTTTTTCATCTGGGGAGACTTCTAACATCTAACAACATTAAGTATCAGATTAAGTCGAAGGTCACAAGTTCAAGTGACTAATCAGCAATATTCCAAAAAAAATTTGACATAGTGAATAGCACAGTGGTTTATGAAAAGACCAGAGACCTTCTGAATGTGATTGAAATGTTACCTAACATGACTTACTACTGAATGCTGTTAGATGTTAGTGGATCTCCACCTAATACATGTAGCTTTTTATTTCATTTGTTTAAACTATGTTAGAACTCCGTCAAAGGAGGGGCCATCACAGTTATGATCTTATGGTAGATGGATTTAAAACTACCTGTGCAATCAGCACCAATCACCACTAAAGTTGTGAGTTCGAATCCTGCTCATGGCAGGTGTACTTGATACAACATTTTGTGATAAAGTTTTGTCAGTGACTTGCGGCAGGTGGGTGTTTTTCTCCTGGTATTCCGGTTTCCTCCACCAATAAAACTGACTGCCATGATATAATTGAAATATTGTTGAAAGTGGCATTAAACATCACAAACCTAATCCACCAAAGGATGTTGACACTCACCTTCTCCAAGTATAAGGCAATCCAAACAGTATATTATCCCTCAGTGTATCATGTAGTAACCAGGCTTTCTGTGCTGCATAGGCTATCTTTGTTCCCCTAAAATACAAAGAAAAATATCCTGAATCAGACAAGACAATGTTGATATCTAGTAGAAAGTTCTCAGTATTATAATTCAGTCCTCAACATGAAAATTTGAATTTATTGGTCCAAATCAAAATCTTGCATTTATTTTTATATCATACTATTTATGAAAACTGAAAAATTTACTGGTCCGAACAAAGTTTTACTGGTCTTCAGCCAAAAGATCGGTGCCCATCGTGAGGACTGATAATTTAAATTAAGACAGTTATCAAGAAAGTATCTTGTCATCAACAAAGCATTAAACAATCAGAAAATATGATAAAAATATATTTGAGGTGAAGAGCAACAGGTGGTTTTTCGTTTTGTTTACTATCACTATTTAATTTCATAATGATTTCTTAATTTACAGATGCATAAAATAATTAAAAAAAATTTTTTAACACAAATTGGATGAATTAATAGAATATTTGTTTTGTTGCAAAATATTATTAAATATCTTGATAGTGTACATCAAATTCATATACCATTATGTAAATACATAAATGGGAAAATTAACTCACAAAAAATATCTTCTTTTTAATTTTATTTTCAAGTATATAAATATGTTTTTCTTGTTCCCTATTAAATTGATTTGTATTGTTGTGGCTGATTATATAGTAAAACATTATTGTTAAACATTTTACTTTTATTTAACTTAACCGAGATTTCATCCATGGAAATTTTACCAGAGACCTGCTCGATTCACTTTGAATTACGTTCTACACGTATGGAAATAAGAGTGAGGAACTTGTTATGATTGTTCCGCGTTAACAGATCACGTGGATAGACCAGTGACATAATAAATATGCCAACTGTGGTTATAATAACATCACACTTTTCTTCCATCTTGAATAAAAGTACTTCCTGTTCTAAACTGTTTGATTAATCCGTCCATCATCCAGAACCGGAGACACTGTATCGAGCGAGTCCCATTTGAGTGACATATAATAACCTTAGAAATATGTTAAAACTTATGCTCCACTATAATATATACATACTTAAACCAATCAACTTTCCCTTCTACAGTTAACATCTCCCCTAACAGAGCATTCAACAAAGATGTCTTTCCTGATCCAACAGATCCTACGATAATTGTCAATTTTCCTACAACAGAAACATTTTTTTTTAAATTATTTTACAATCTTATGTAGTGAGGACGAAGTCACAAGTGTTGCATGCAATATGATTTGGTTGTGCGTACATGTATATATTTAACACCACTTTAAAAATATTATTTCAGTTATATTGTGGCTGTTAGGTTTATTGGTGGAGGAAATCGGAACACCTGGAAAAATCCATCAATCTGCCACAAGTGATTGACAAACTGTATCACATAAAGTTGTACGGAGAACAAATCTCCATGAGAGGAAATCAAACTTACACCTTAAGCAGTAATAGGCACTGAATGCATAGGTAAAGGTAAATCCAACTAACATATGATCTCGACCACGAATGTCCCTGCGTGTGGAAAGAAACTGGAAATTATCAATTTAAAAACTACAATACCTGTTGGTATCTTAATATTGATATTCTGTATAACTGGTTCCTTGTTTGTTAGATCCCAGGAGAAGGATCCATCATTTATTTCCACAGCCATTCTTGCTTCAATCACGGTCATCTTTTCAGATATTTCATCCTCGTCTTCTGTTGATACAGCACTGTGGTGACGTTGTCTTCCACTACTTTCCTTAATATCATTTACAGTCAGAGCTAAAAGAAAAACAAAAAAATCAACATCCTCAACATCTACTTTTCTCTGTAGAGAATAACTATAATAACTTTGATATCAAATGTATTCGAAGTGTCAGAAAATTTTAACCTACCTACAGTAAAACCTGTCTTATCTGATCTTCAATGGGTACAATGAAAAACAGTCAAATAAGACAGGTGGTCGCTTATTACAGGTTTAATTATTATGAATTGCACTGCAAAGAGAAATAAAAATTATGGTCATACAGTACAAGTTATTGCTTAATTGAGGTGGTCACAAAAGCAAGTTTGACTGTAGTTCAAATAACACAATAGGACTACAATGAGGTTTTGATATAGACAGGTCTCAATGTGTATGCTCTATGAAAAAAAAAAATGTAACCTCACTCTGTAACCTAATGTGTCACATTATACCTGCTGTTTTGTGTTCATTCTGCTTTCTCTCTCTAAGTTCCATCACGTCCTTCAGAGATCCTTGACTATTCTGTCTACTATGACCGGGTGTTCTAGACAGGTTACTTTCCAGAGAACTCTGACTACCAGATAAATCGCCATGTAAAAAGTTTGCAGGTTTTTCTATTCCATTCACACCTTCTATAACTACATCAATTTTTAAAGCCTAAAAAAAGAAAAAGTATTTAAATTGTAACATCATATTAACTGTCGCAAACAAGTTCGAGTACTTAAAAACTTTTACAGCTTAAAATCTGCTTTGTAGTATTAAAAATGAAAAATTAACATGTGAAATACAGTCTAGTCCACTAAAAATGAAAATCTATGGGGGACATGAAATCTTTTAGTTATAATCAGAGCTGGTATATACTCCATGGCATTGATAAGGATAATTACTAATTTGAAAAATACTGTATGAATTTGTACAGAAAAACAAGAGATTGGTTGTCTAACATTTTCTTAATAGTAGAAAAATTGTCATGTTTCTTTTTTTTTGTGTGATTAAAGTTGTCATATTCGAAAATAATTAAAACAAAATCAGATGATCAATACACTCTCCACATACCGGTACAAAAAAAACCCAGAAACACCCATTTTTGCACTTCTGGGTCTCCTTTTTCCTGTGACAGGGGTTCAGAAGGATTAGTTAACTAGAACAAAGGTTATCGCATGGAAACCATTGTGTCTACAGACAAACAGGGACCGGGTGGCTCAATGAGTTAGGTAGTTGGATTACCTAACAACTCATACAAGTCTATCACCAATACGGCATGGGTTCGCGCCCGGCTTTGTAAATTACAAAAAAGGGTGCACTCGACTCGCAGCCGCAAGTGATAAAGTTTACCAGTTGCTTGCCCATAGTCGGTGGTTCTCTCCAGCTTCTTCCACCACTAAAACTGGTCACCATGATATAGCTGAAATATTGCTGAAAGTGGCGTTAAAACACCAAAAATGAAATCAAATCTAGACAGACAATGACAGACCTAAAGCATTATACATACGACTGCAAAAGCGTTTAAAAATTGCATAAATCTTTTTAATTTAATATTAAGATTTTGTTGTTAAATATTGATTACAAAGAAATTTGTAATAAACTGTTTAAATTACAAAAATTACCCTTTTCTCTAAAGTTTCTGTACCAACTGATTCTGTTTTTGTTTTTTTTTCTTCTGTATTGAATCCCTCAGCATTTTCAGCCAGTAAATATGGTATGACTCTTTTTGCACTGACGTTGGCATTGATGAGTGAATTAATGAAAGCAGTAAACAAAATGGTTGGCAGTCGTAGAACGTTGAATAACGCCAGAGTTGATAAAGCTTTCCCAGCATCTAATGGTGTGTCTTCTAAATATGGATACAGGATAAAAGTCTGAAAAACAGAAAACAATATAAAAAAAAACACAATGATTTTTTTTATAATTTCAACTACTTCTTGATTAATAAGAACAGTTTGAAGCTACTTAATGTGTAATAAATTACGCTAAAACTTCCTTGAATGAAAATTAACTCTGTTGTATACCGGGTGTATATTATACGTCTGAAAATTAAACCAAACAGTGTTAGAATTAGTTTTTAGAGCTGTCAACAGGATTTGAACCCACACCATTGATACACTGCAGCACCATTCGCTTAGCCTTGCGTCCAGCGCCCTAGACCACTCCACCACATCCACTCCCTATATATATAGAACAACGTACTGAAACAGTATATCTATGGATCTATCGGGGCCATGGTCGTGGTCTTGATCGTATGGTAGTTGGATTTGCAACTACCTCTGCAGTCAGTGCCTATCCTGCTCGTGGCAAGGTGTACTCAATACAACATTATGTGATAAAGTTTTTAGTGACTTGCAGTAGGTCGGTGGTTTTCTCTGGATACTCCGTTTTCCTTTACCAATAAAACTGACTGCCACGATATAACTGAAATATTGTTGAAAGTGGCGTTAAACACCATAAACCTAACCCTAACCCCTATTGATCCAGCACTTTTTCAATTTACTTTAGAGTGGATGTGTTGTGTAATATTATGTTTTGTCTGTGATTCTACTGTATTATTTGTGATGTCTGTCATATACATTGAAAAAAGAAAGATTTCGTAGTTGCCATTGATATGCTTAGAAGATTAAGGTTTAACAGAGGAGTTGTTCATATTGTTGCAGTTGGTTCTATTATTTTATGTTTCTCTTCATTTTTCCTTACATTTTTGTAGTTGTACAGTTCTATTTGTGATAGTAGTAATAGAAACATTTCCTAACAGAATTACAATTTACACTTTAAATATGGTTGATGTTGGTGTTTGTTATCTTATTCTTAACCCCTCTTAATCTAAAGTGAAAGTCTGGACAGTAACAACAAACTGACCATTGAAATCACATCCAAAGGTAGGTGTATGATTTATATAATAGTTACTTATATATAGGACATTGTCGTGATTTATAGACTGCCCAAGGGACAGTAGTATTGACTGAAACATTGATAATACCTGAGCCGCAGGCGAGGGAATTATCAGTGTTGAAGTCAATACTACAGTCCCAAGGGCAGTCTATCACGATAATGCCATATACATAAGTAACTATTATTTTTATTTCATTGAAGGAAATAAGACTTTCTAAATAATTTTGCTCATTTTAGTAAATGTTGGTTTACATTGACAACTGTACGTCTCCGTTGCGTTTTAAAAAGGGACTCAACGCTAACTCTAAAACCTTGAGCGGTCATTAACATGATAATGCCTGCGGTCATTATCATGTTAATGACTGGTAGATTTCTTCAACGCAGATTCATGCATGACACATGACCATGCTTACACCAATGAAAAAGTCGAATTTAGAACTGATGGTGTATATCAGGGCATGAACACACATAATAGGTGTAAGGCCTGGGGTCAGAAGTATACAAACTTTACCATTCCACATCCAAACATAATAATATAGGGTTAGGGTTATGGTGTTTAACGCCTTTTTCAACAATATTTCAGTTATATCTTGGTGGTCAGTTTTATTGGTTGTAGGAAACTGGATTACCTGCAGAAAACCACCGAACTTTCACAAGTCACTGACAAACTTTATCACATAATGTTATACCGAGTACACCTCACTATGGGAGGGATTCAAACTCACATCGTTAGTGGTGATAGGCACTGAGTGCATATGTAGTTATTAATCCAACTACCATATGATCATGACAATGATGGCCCCCTTGAGGTGATACAGGGCATGAACCCACATAAAGGTGTTACGCCTGTTGTCAATGTCAACAACCTTTACCATTTCCCACCCATAGATAATAATACATGTATAACATTGTCTATAGATAAATATATACTTACAATCATTGTTCCTAGGATTGGTATAGCTGTACCAGCAAAAGCTACAAATATATAAATTGGATAAGGCGTTGATATATATTATTTTTATCTGTCATGCACAATTATTCTCTAAAATTAGACGAAGATTTTTTTATTTTTTTTCAATTTCAGCTAATAAATCAACATTAGATGTCTAATCAGTAACCTTACTGTGAATATTTATAAAAGGTCAAATAGTTTTGCTAAATTTTGTATAGAACAAACAATATTGCACTTTGTTTTTTTATTAAAGATCAAACAATGTTGAGCATTTTCGTAATGTTCAAATAGTCCTGCACGTTTTTATAAAGGTCAAATAGATTTGCACATTTTCGTTAAAGGTCAAATAGATTTGCACATTTTCATTAAAGGTCAAATAGATTTGCACATTTTCATTAAAGGTCAAATAGATTTGCACATTTTCATTAAAGGTCAAATAGATTTGCACATTTTCATTAAAGGTCAAATAGATTTGCAAATATTCATTAAAGGTCAAATAGATTTGCACATTTTCTAAAGGTTAGATTGTCTTGTACAACCTTTTAAATAGTAAAATAGTAAAGTATGATTTTTAAATGGTCTTATAATTTTGCACAGTTTCTTTCATCACATAATTGAAGCAGACAAAACATGAATGATTTAACTTTGCCAAGCACCATCAAAAATTATTTCAGTAACATTTCTGTCCATTCTAGTCTGAATTTCTAGAAGAGTATTTAAGTCAGGTCATATTTATCTTTCTTGATGGTTCTTACATTCTATCATATATCATTTCACAATTCTGTAAAACTTACTAAACATCAAACGGAACATTGCATTTTTAAACAGGGCCCATAACTCTGCCTTCCTGCTCTGGTCTATGGTTTTTTCAAAGAGTGATTCCCAGGCTAACAACTTGATAACCCTCATAGACTGTATCATCTCATTACATTTCTTTACTCTGTTATCAGCATTATTCTGCAAAGAAATGATTTTTACTGTAATTGATTGATTATTGTTTAATATCACGTGAGCTTATTTCAGCCATCATAACTACAAAACTTCTATGGTCGTCATCATGAACTGATTGACCTTTACCAAATATCCATTTTTCTCTTATGGCAATGGATAGTTTCCCTTTCCCACAGATGTTTTCTTTCCTTTGTCACGACAAGACTTTTACCACACTTTACTATGTGTAACATAGGGGTGTCTTTTAAGAAACAGGAACTGTTTACCCTCCAACAATAAACCAATACATTCATTTAGTCACTGGGATTGCATTTTTGCTCACCACAAGGGAGATAATACAAGGTAGAGGATATTGCCTTGCAACAGTTCAGGAATAGCTACTGTTAATGACAAACTGTTCTTTAGTAGAAGCTGGCATGACATTCTCCATACAATGTCAATAGGCACCCACTTATGTTCCTTGGGATTCCTTCAGAGGAGTTTTACTTGCAGCATATAAGCTAGGTAATTTTTCTAATTTCTACACCCCGGGGTACCCATAGAGGGTTGACATGATGGAAATTTGATATACATTCATAATAATGCCAAAGGTCTTTACAACAACTTTAAAATAAATATCTACGAAGAGAAAGTGTTCAGTAAACCACTTTTTCAACCTCAAACAAATAATTTGACATTTGAAGACTACATATTGTCCAATTTGTACCGTAGTCTCATTATGGCATTTCCAGGGATGATTCTGGTTAGATAATAAAATAACCGAAAAACTTCTACACCCACTTTCTTTAATCTGGTAGGTAGACAAGATATTTAATATAGTGTATTTTATGCGGTCTCAAAACAGTAGACTTACCATGACTTTTTTTTGCTGTCTGGACATCTGCCTGGCTACGTAGTATTGAATCGGGGCAGACAGTATAAATATAGAAGCTCCAATCACAGCACTAACACCAAGCTTGTAGTATAGAAGTATAATAGCTATCATCACCTAAAAATAGAATCATATCTATAGTAAGGGAGACAACTCAGTCATTCATTGTCCAAAACAAATTTCCTCATCTTCACAGTCCTACTATGATTCTTCTTTATGCCAATTAATAGAAAAAATGTATATTTTTACTATTGACCTGTGTGAAGATATGTTGGATTGATTTTCTAAATAGATAGTTCATCTATAATTCAGCTTTTAGCTCTAAATAAGATTTTACCTAAAAATGAAATCATATATATAGTCAAACCTGTATATAAAGAGCACACAAGGGAAACTAAAAATGTGCACTTTATGAGCATTTTCCCTTTGATACAGGCTACAATGATATGTACTATTCATTAATGGGGAAAATGATGCTGTTCTTTATATACTGTGATTTGCTATATAGAGGTGCACTTGAAGGATGCATAGTAAGTGAGACAACTCAATTTCATTCATTGCTAAAAACAAATACTAGTAAACAATGGTCATGGAGAAAGCAAACCAAATCTGTTCTTCATCCTCAGTTCTACAATGATCTGTTTATTTGTTTGATGGTGTTTAATGCCACTTTCAACAATATTTCAGTTATATCATGGTGATCAGTTTTATTGGTGGAGGAACTAGAGGATCCGGAGAAAACCACTGACCTGTCGAAGTCACTGACAAACTTTATCACATAATGTTGTACACCTCACCCTGATTGAGATTCGAACTCACAACATAGAAAGTCGTAAATCCAACTACCATACGATCATTGCCACGACGACCCTGTTCTACTATGGTCTTCATGATCTTACTTATAGTGTAATACAAGTATGTATTTACTTCTTACTAATGTTACATGTATTTTGTTTTCTCCTAGATGTTGAGACTAGTCTAAAGAGTCTTTAGCAAAGACTTCTATTCAGAAATCCTTATAGAATATGGATGTAAATGAACATGAGAGACTATCCAAATTTACAGTTAAGACATAAATTAAAATATAGAAAAAGCACGTTTATTGCTGTTCTACATTCCACAATCATTACAATTACAGTTGGGTCTTCAACAATGAGCATAATTCATACCTAAAATGAGTGTGAAACGGCCCCTAGCCTGCAGTTCAGTGATGCTCTTTACTTCCTTTGAGGTTTAGCTTATTTGGGTATTATAACAAAATTAATTGGTAACCATGGGAAAGCATTGGTTTTATAATTTCTGTAAAGAGTGATCATATCTGCACACTTTTACTGATTAGTCCAGTCAATCTATGGAAAAAAATAGCCAAACCTCAAACTTAGACCGTGTTCACATATAGATTGATTGCGATCAGTTTAGGTTAGTTCGATTCAGTTTGAAACCGCTTTGTGTTCAGATTGGATCGATCTCGAACCGATTGCAATTGTTTCCGGTAATAACCACTGTTCACACTGCTCATCTGATTCGATCTCGAATCGATTCAATTTTCTGTTGTCTTCCGGGCACATGCCATCAGCAGACTGTTGCTAGGATATAATCATGGCTGATCTTGCAAAAGAGTGTTGTTTATGCTTATTTGCATTTTAAATGCAATGATAGTTGACGTTATGACCAGAAGACTGCTTCAAAGGAGGATCTACAGACTTTTTATTCAACGCATGCCTAATGAACACGTTTTGAACCGATCTCGAATCGATTTAGTTGTTCTCATCTAACTGTGAAGCACTCTAGTTCAGAGCGATCTAATCTAGACCACATATTTTATGGGTCTCAAATTAGACCGATTGTGATTGATCTTTCTTTGGTGTGAACACTGAAATCGATCTCGAAGCGATCGCGATCGATCTAAATACGCTTAGTGTGAACAGGGTCCAATTGCAAAAGAATTAAACTCTGGATTTTCTTGTGTCAAAATGTCTTCTCAATACCATATCAAAAGTCTAGAAAAATCTAGATAGGGGAAAATATTGTTTTCGTGACATTTTATACACCCCCTCTCACTACTTCAGCATACATATTTGTTTAACAGGTTCAGTTGTAAAGTGGAAAAAAGAGCATTCAATGAGAGTGTAGTCATACCAATCATGCATCAAACCAATTTGAGGACTTATTTAACCCAAAAATATACTAGTACTCTCCCGAATTTAATAAATATGCGTTATAATATTAAAAAAAAAAAGTGGTCTGTGCAATATGTCATTTTTAATCAAACAATTAGGTAAAACAAATCGCAACATAGCAACATTTAAAATTGTATAGGACCAATAATATCGATTGCTTACAAATATGTATGTAAAATGGGAATTTGGGATTATTAGAATTTCCCTTTTCTCTCATTTTTCGATTTTTTTTCATGTTTACATGATAGAAAATATATAAAATATAGAAATTATAATGCAACTTAATGGTGTTGTTTATATAGGTAATAACAAGAAGTCTATTTTGAATAACAGGGTGCTGATCTATATTCCAAATGGGAAAAATTCCAAACGAAAATGCAGTGATTTCTTGTGTTTTATCTCAAAAATGGGGGAAAACATAGTCATGATAGATATAAAATGTTTCATAAGTAAACTATTGTGGTTTTTTTTAATAAAAGCTTTTTACTGTTGGATAACTTTAGCAAAATGGAAGGTTTTATTTTTTCAAAATTTTACATCTTACTTAACCTACTGACTTGACTGATACCTGTTTTTCTAGAAGTGGCATTAATCAAATGTGGATATTAAAAAAAAACTCAAAAGACCTGTTGGAGACTTCAAATTCTAGATCTCAGTATGTTTGTAATAGTATTAAAGCATTTGATTTCTCGGCCTTATATACCACCATCACACATACACTACTAAAATCTAGAATTAAAGAATTGATTCAGCGTTGCTCCTAAAAGGGAAACGGAGAACAAAGGTATCAGTATCTTGTTATTGGTAGTGACATATATTGCTTTGTCAAAAACCATTCAAAAGCTAATAATAAATATAAACAGGATGAGCTCATTCAAATGTTAGATTTTTTAATTGACAACATATTTGTGGACAGGTTTTCCAACAAACGATTGATATTCCAATGGGTACGATTTGTGCTTCGTTATTTGCCAATTTGTTTCTATATGCTTATGATGCAGATTTCCTTCAAGGGCTTTCAAGAAGAAAGATAGAAAATTAGACCAGACCTTTAATTCCATCTTCTGTTATATAGATGATGTTCTGTCACTAAGCAATTCTCGATTCAGTGATTATCTACATCACATCTATGCTATGAGCTTAAAGTTAAGGATACTACTGATACTCAAGTCTGCTTCTTTCCTTTGCCTTCACATTGGTTGAAGTCATCGCTACAAAAATTTTACGGTTATCATCACAATCTGGTTGACTTACGAAATATCCATACCTCAAATAACAATGGATCTTTTTATTTGTTTACGTAGATGTTTTCCTTTCTCAATCACTGTCAAGACTTTTACCGGAGTTGACTGCCAATTGTCCATTTCTGATCGTCCCTTCTGTATCCTCTAACGTTTACTTAAAAATGTCAATTCTTGCCTAACAAGATAGTCTAAAATTCTATCCTATTTTGTTATAAAATGGCCAAAAATCTTTTAACTTTTGAATTGAATAATATTAAAAATAGTAGCAGTAACCTACAAAAAAGTATTGATGTAGCAGTAATGATTAATGTCTACTGAAGTCACAATACACATTCAGCATTTAAAATCAATAAGATTGTCAAAACGTGAGAACATGTAACAATACTGATATGTTGCTGATCACATAGTCCTAATTATAGATCTTCAGTCATGTCTACATCTTTTTTTATATATTTGAAGTTTGAATTTGATCAACTAGCATCTTTACAGTCTCCACATCCAACACTGTATAATCTAAACCATGTTTCCTACAACTACATATTTAAATGTCACAGTTAAGCTTACAGTTACACATCCAACTGTACAATCTAAACCATGTTTCCTACAACTACATATTTAAATGTCACAGTTAAGCTTACAGTTACACATCCAACTGTACAATCTAAACCATGTTTCCTACAACTACATATTTAAATGTCACAGTTCAGTTTACAGTCTCCACATCCAACTGTACAATCTAAACCATGTTTCCTACAACTACATATTTAAATGTCACAGTTCAGTTTACAGTCTCCACATCCAACTGTACAATCTAAACCATGTTTCCTACAACTACATATTTAAATGTCACAGTTCAGTTTAGTCTCCACATCCAACTGTACAATCTAAACCATGTTTCCTACAACTACATATTTAAATGTCACAGTTCAGTTTACAGTCTCCACATCCAACTGTACAATCTAAACCATGTTTCCTACAACTACATATTTAAATGTCACAGTTCAGTTTACAGTCTCCACATCCAACTGTACAATCTAAACCATGTTTCCTACAACTACATATTTAAATGTCACAGTTCAGTTTAGTCTCCACATCCAACTGTACAATCTAAACCATGTTTCCTACAACTACATATTTAAATGTCACAGTTCAGTTTACAGTCTCCACATCCAACTGTACAATCTAAACCATGTTTCCTACAACTACATATTTAAATGTCACAGTTCAGTTTACAGTCTCCACATCCAACTGTACAATCTAAACCATGTTTCCTACAACTACATATTTAAATGTCACAGTTAAGCTTACAGTTACACATCCAACTGTACAATCTAAACCATGTTTCCTACAACTACATATTTAAATGTCACAGTTCAGTTTACAGTCTCCACATCCAACTGTACAATCTAAACCATGTTTCCTACAACTACATATTTAAATGTCACAGTTAAGCTTACAGTTACACATCCAACTGTACAATCTAAACCATGTTTCCTACAACTACATATTTAAATGTCACAGTTCAGTTTACAGTCTCCACATCCAACTGTACAATCTAAACCATGTTTCCTACAACTACATATTTAAATGTCACAGTTCAGTTTACAGTTACACATCCAACTGTACAATCTAAACCATGTTTCCTACAACTACATATTTAAATGTCACAGTTAAGCTTACAGCTACATCTTATAACTTTAATTAGTCACTCAGGTGCAGGAGATAAATTTGTTCTTGTAGGAACAAGTTTTCCGTCAAAATTTTCTCTTGTAGCTGCAGATAAGCACGCTTACCGTGGTAACTTGATGCTGCGGATGTAGGTGTAAGGTATGGACTTGCAGAAACCTTTCTTGTAAATTTTCTATATCTTACAAAATCAAGTCCCTCATAAATGATGCCGCCATACAAAGATGCAATAACTTCCTCACCAGATTTAACTATTTCATCCTGAGATGCATTAGGCTTCATGAACATCATCGCATGCTCCTTAAGACGAACTTCATATAGAATCTTGAAAAGCGGCCGATTCATTCCAAACATTGGAGGTCGTGTCACAGCCAGAAATAGCCTGAACAAATGGCATTATATGACATGCGACCAGTCCAAGTGTTGACGCTGTCTTACGGATATCCCATATTTTCATCGTTGTAGAGCTGGTTCTCATTGATTTGATATATATATCGTTTGAATCGAGATCAAAATGGAAAAGAAAAAATATCAAAAAATCAGTATCTTCGCCAAGAAGAACCAATGGATTGTTGACAGCACTTCCGGTCCTTTCCTCATTCATGGCTTATCACCGGGTTTGTAACTAGATTAACACGATGGGTGTCACTAGTGGAGCAGTCTCTGTTTACTCTTACGGAGCACTTGAGTTCACACCCGCTTTTTAGTGGGGTTCGTATTAATCGATCTTTAGATATATATGTATGTTTTGTATATCGTTGTTTGTCCTTTTGTATTTTTTCTTTTGGCCATTGTGTTGTCTGTTCTTCTTCGATATACGGATTCTGATTACCCCTTTGGTATCTTCAAACTCTTCTTTCAACTGTAGTTTTGACAATAAAGACATCTGCATCATCTGCATGTATTGTTGAACATCCCCTTTCGGACAATTTTTTACTAAGAATGTTAATAACGTTTTTGTTTATATTGCGAATCTGCTAGGAATAGTTCCTTCTTTGATTTGAAGTGTATATTCAGTAAATAGCACTTTAGCCCCAACTGTTGTTCCTGTTCGCCTTAGATGTGTCATATCATTAGTAGACTATCTACTGTGGTGTGTGGTAAAATTGTTATTTCTATGTGTTTCGATATTTTTTTCATGCGGTATTCTTCACATTTTTTACTCCTGTATATAGACGATTTGTTTTTTCGTTGATTTTTCCATTAAACAATTGTATTCCAGTTAGTCCTTCATTTAAATCTATTCTAAAAACCACTATATTCTGTGTTGTCGAAAAGCCTTTATTTCTACATGTTTTTATCCTGAGCGGCATTCCATACATTTTTGTTCACCGAAAAGAGTCGATGAAGGTTTCTTGTAATATTTTATGTTTTTAACATAAAATATTGATTTTCTGACTATTTTTTTAATTTTATTGTGTTATAATTGTCGTATATATTCAACACTGACACTTGGTGAGAACGAAAAATGCTACGTGGATTGATTTATAGCAGACAAAATCGGGATGTCAACAAACAACGGCGGCTGTTGTATTTTTTCCGAATTTATGTGACGCTAAACATTTTATAAAGTAAAACTGTAAATACTAGATGTTAATTATTATTTTTAAACTTACCATTACTGTTCCATCGGTTGAATCTTAATTTTTCTAGTTAAAAATACGGTTGCAGCAGATCTGCAACATCTACACAAATTATCTCCCTTGTCGTCTTTTTTTGTTTACGGCTACCTGTACGGGATATATTTTTTTTCATATTTTTACATATTTTGTTTTGTAAAATTCTTACTTTTCCATTCTTTATATTTTTCTAGACTTTTTATATGTTGAATATGTTTATGTCAAGAACTAATTACAGTTGAAATAAATTCTTTTGCAATTAGTTTGAGGTCAAACCATAGATTGACTGGACTATGATGTTGCTTGCACTTAATAAAGACTTTACTCTCTTTCATACATTTTTTGTTCCTATTGTTCTTTTGGAATTTTTGTTTTGTTTCAGGGGAGGTAATAAATTATATTTTCTCTCTTGAAACAGCCGAGTAGTGCCCCCTAAAACATTATATTTATTCATTCATCCAGGGGGCTGATTTTGTTGTGTAAAGATTAGCTTGTTTGACTCAATAACAAACCTGCAATGGTGCTGCCCATATATAATGGAAAAGGAAAAATAGCATCATAATAAACAATGTATCTAGTGTCATGTGATTCATGATTTGACCAATCGTCATCTTCCCTCCGCTGATCACTAATCCAGAAATAGTTAATGATTTCTTGTAAATTATTGTCTGGAAAAAAATAATAATATAGATTATTTGATTTTAAGCCATTTGCCCTTAAAATACTTTAACATATTGATGATACAGAAATCTAATGTGACTGTATGATGAACCACACCAATACATGTTTTAACATTTGACCATATTTCAGTGATATTCATTTGACTTATTCCATATAAAGGAATGGAATGATTGACATTACTTGCATTTAACACATGCAACATATCATAATTATCAAATCAACGTGGCATAAAAATTTGGTAAATGAATTTAACACTGCTTTCAACAATATTTTAGTTATAACATGTAGTCAGTTTTATTGGTGGTGGAAACAAGTTTACCAAGAGAAACCACAGAGTTGACATAAGCTCACTGGCAAAATTTAGCACATAATGTTATATCGAGTAGACCTTGTCACGGGCAAGAATCCAACTCATAACTGTGATTAGCGTTGACTGAATAGGTAGATATAAATCAAATTACCATATGATGACTGCCATGACTAACCCCTTATAAAATCTGTACATGTTGAATCCTCATGTGAACCTTTACTGATTTTTACTTCACTTCATTCATAGTATATATAAATGTACATATATATGGTTATGGTGTTTAACACCACTTTCAACAATATTTCAATTATATTGTGGCGGAAACCAGAGTACCTGGAGAAAACCAGTCACTGACATACTTTTTCACATAATGTTGTATAGAGTACACCTTGCCATGAGTGGGATTCAAACTCACAACTTTAGTGGTGATAGGCATATAAATGTAAATATAACTTATATATTTTATAATACATTTCAAAATACAAAACATATTCAAAATTCAACTGATCCATATTCTTATAATACCAGTAGTTGATCCCCTATTTGAAAATAGAATAAATATGGTATGCGTCCCCTTCAATTTTGTTGTTGCAGCATGTCCATAGTCACATCCCAGCATTACCTACTGGTTATATGTTTGAGAATGAATATAGCTGCAATACCACTGACTTAATGTTAAACAACATGAAGCAAGCAATACCATAATATTCTAATGCAGTCTCGATAATCTTATTAGCATTTAATTCGTGAAACGTGAAAATAGATGGACTTAAGTCTCCCTCCTATGAGGCCACTTCTTCTTCAATGGAAAAGTGGCTTTATAAGAGGTGTGGTCTCTCTTGAGGAGGGACAATTTAGTAGTATTTTACTATCTCAGTGCATCTGAAATGTGGGCTGATAAGAGGATGTGGCTTTTGGTGGGAGTGGCTTTATAACAGGAGGACTATTGTATTCACATTGTATATAATTCTGTTTAATTGCAATTATTATAAAAAAAAAAATATTTCCATAAGCTCTTGATATTTCAGTTTAAATTTATAATGGGTGCTCTTTATGGTTAACATGCAAAGGTGCACTCTAAGGGAAGACACAAATACCATGCAACAATAATTTTCAAGGAAAACAATATTTACCATTAATACACATGCAACATCTAATTAAAGAATTTGATAACAGATAAATGTATGGCAATATGACATAAGTGTTAGTGAACGTACATTTGTGCGCAGACCATAAAATAAATAAATATGTATCATGAGCAGATGCTACAGTAAAAATATTTATCGCGAACAGACGCTAAAATGAGTAAATATTTATCGTGAGCAGACGTTAAAATAAGTAAATATTTATCATGAGCAGATGCTAAAATAAGTAAATACTCATCGTGAGCAGACGTTAAAATAAGTACATTTATTGTGAGCAGATGCTAAAATAAATATTTATTTTCAGCAGACGCTAAAATAAGTAAATATTTATCGTGAACAGATGCTTAAATAAGTAAATATTTATCATGAGCAGATGCTAAAACAAGTAAATATTTATCGTGAGCAGACGCCAATATAAGTAAACATTTATCACGAGCAAGTGCTAAGATAACTAAATATTCATCGTGAGCAGACGTTAAAATAAGTAAACATTTATCGTGAGCAGATGCTAATATAAATATTTATTTTCAGCAGATGCTAAAATAAGTGAATATTTATCGTGAACAGATGCTTAAATAGGTTAACATTTATCACGGGCAAGCCCTAAAATAAATAATTATTTATCATGAGCAGACGCTAAACTGAGTTAATATTTAACATGAGTAGACACCAATATAAATAAATATTTATCCTTAGCAGGCACTAAGATAAGTAAATAATTATCATGAGCAGATGCTAAAATAAGAAAACATATATTGTTAGCAGACGTTAAAATAAACTACAAAATAATGATCTACAAACACAGAAGATAAAACAAAGTAGAATTAATGTTAGTTTAGTTATAGGTGGAACTTAATACATGCATAAACTAAAGAGCTTCTACAAAATCTAATGTTCTAAGTTTGCACACTGCACTATTGAAAGTAAAAATCAAAAATCAGAGGCCCACATAAGCCTGTTCCATTCACATTGATGTCCTTTCTCTGATTACTGAATTAATTGAAAAATTCCATTAAGTGCTTAAGTGACCATTTCAATTTCCCAATTAACATAAAATTACAAATTTAGGACATTCAAGTACATAAACAAACTGTTCATGTTCTTTTCAGAAACTCTTGTATTTTTTTTATTGGCATTTAAAAAAATACAAAATTTGTGTAAACCACTATCCAATGATTATTCATGAATAGGTTAGGTTCATTCAGTCGTTTCAAACAGAGGCGATTTCTTTTTAAAAATTGTTCCCATTCTGTCCTGTGTTGAGAACTACAAAAATGTATGTATGCAAAGAAAAAAAAATTTGTAAATGATGATCCAATAATCTATGATTGACAGTTTGCTTAGGTTCAATAAGTCAGATAGTTCTTATAAATACTATGTTAAATTATGTCTTGTGATGGCAAATTTTGTGAATGGCTATCCAATGATCTTCAAGTACCTCTACTTAGTTAATACTGATAGGAAAATTATTATTTATTTTTCCATAGGTTTCTATATTAAACTATATATATCAGAGGTCATCATGAATTTCTGATCAAAATGTAAAATTCAAACTTTGTAAAGAATCATTACTATGCAAGAGCAGTTTGTGTTTATTCAGTTTAGCCCTTTTCTGTGAAGAAGATTATTTTAAAACATGTATATTTTTCCAAGGATACTATGTCAAACTATGTTCTGCAAAGGCCGCCATCTTTGATTTTTAAAATACAAAGTCAAAGTGCACTTAGTTCTTTCTATATACTTGTAGCTTCCGAGAAGAAAATTCTCCTATTTGGTCCTATCTTCTGCTAGTGTCGGCCATCTTGGGGTTTTTTTCCCATTCAACACAAAATTAAATAAACATTTCAGTGAACCACCCAATGAATATTTCTACAAATTTTGCTCTGAAATAGTACAGTGTTTTCAATTAAGAAGATAAAAATAGGGTGCAAAGTGATAACAACTTATATGGCCCTTTCAAGAAAGGGGAGCTAATTATTATTCTAACATGGCGTGCTACTTTAGCTTTGAAAACAAAAGAAGGCTCTAAATAGCACAGAACACCCTAAGCACATGCGCAGAAGGTATATCTAATCGACAGCGTATTTTGCATATTTGTACTTTATGTATGCTAAATTAAAAGAATAAAAATAATAAATATACAAAATGAGCATAAAACATGACATGGGAGAATTATTTCGATTCTAATAGGGCATTTACAATAATTTTGTAAATCAATGCGGCCTTATGGATACCGAATGATTTGGCTGTTCCGATTACCTCCTCGAATGACAATTTCGCATTCTACAATGAATTACAGAAAAGTAATGACAAAATCAAACGAACATAATGTTACCTTTGTTATACAAACTATCTCTTCCATGAATTATTTCGATTCTAGTAGGAAATATAATGGAAATACATAACATAACAAAATCCACTAACCTTCATGTCATACTTTTCCTACATTGATAACTAGACGGTGATGTAATTAAGTTACTGATATTTTCCAATTTGATGGCATTTTGCATTTAGCTACTTAAACAAGTAAAATGACCACAAAATCGTAAAATAAATCAGTAACCAGCTTGTGTCAATGTCACCAGCGTTCCTTGTAAACTACATTGTACATCACCGGATGACGACAAATTACAAAAGTCGATAGATGGTTGTCTTAAGCATTGTTTCTGGAAAAAGTCATATGTCAAGAAACAATTCTAGAATGTTTATGTTTGTATTCACCATGGTCATAAAATGAGCATAAAGCATGACATGAGATAATTATTTCTTAAATCAGATGAAACTAATTTTTCATTGTTATCAATTTCTATAACGTTTCTGTAGCGTTATATATTCTTGTAAATAATAGCGGGAGGTAATTGGAACAGCGCCCAAAATAACCTCTGTCTAGGTACGCTTGAAGGCATAAAAATACCGTAAATGCCCTGTTAGAATCGAAATAATTCTCGGATGCCGGGCTCTATGCTTATTTTAACATGGGTAGGCATTATATTTGTCAAGATTTTACACCTCGCTATCACTCGATGTAAAATAATGACAAATATAATGCCTACCCATGTTAAAATAAGCATAGAGCACGGAATCCGAGAATTATTTCTTAATTAACCAAACCAAAAGGAAAGCAAAAAACATGCACACACGTGATGTACCTAGGTATTTTTGTCTCGCCTTTTTCAAAAGCATTAATTTTCCTGGGTAAACTTTAAGCATGATGAAAATTAATATTTCTTAAATATGTAGACGTCATCAATCAAAGAAAGATCAATTATATACAATTACATGCAAAATTATTTGTCTCTTTTAAGTCATCCTAGATGTTAAGAAGAGAAGAGATAAATAAAGACGAAAATAGCATTAAACAATATTATACATATAAAATGTAGTTATATATATTAGCTTACATGCAAATTTTGGTGGACTCTTACATCAAAAATTTGAAATATCATAACTTCAAATGTTCACTTGAGTGGGGAGGGTAATGGAATTTCACAGAACTTTCAACAATATTTCAGTTGTATCGTGGGGCAGTTAGTTTTATTAGTGGAGAAAACCAGAGTACCCAGAGAAAACCACCGACCTGTCACCGACAAACTTTAGCATATAATGTTGTATCAAGTATACCTCGCCATTAGCATGATTCTAACTCACAACATTAGTGGTAATAGGCACTGATTGCACAGGTACATGTAGTTTTAAATCCAACTACCATACGATCACGACCACGACGGCCCTTATGTTCACTTGAACATAGTTATTCAGAATTTATACAAAATATACATGTAAAAATTATTTTTGAAGTACAAAATGTATTGATTTTGAACAACATTGCCTATTTTAGTACATTTCAACATTTGCTATTTGAATATAAAAAATTGAAAATTATCTACCGTATTTAGGGTTGTATAATGCGCATTGGTGCATAATGCACACCCCCTCTTGGCCTTGAAAATCTCCAGAAAAAAACTAGTTTGTGTCTATAATGCGCATGGACTTTTAAAAAATTGCCGTCGGAAGTGTAAGAATTAAATATCAATCGTATATATTTTTCAGTTCTTTGAGCATGTTTCATTTGCTGGGAGAATTTAAGAACCATTTATCTCTTTTCATCTTCAATAAAGTTGCAAAATATTAAATGTGTTGGGTTTTATTGGCAGACTTGTGATTTCCCGGTCTGGGAAAGAGTGAAACACATTGTTCCTGTTTATAATGCGCACCCCTCCTACAAATTAAAGAATATGGGCAAAATCCTGTGCATTATACAGCCCTAAATACGGTAACTTCTTTACAACTATGGAAAAGAAAGATACATAAAATGGCAAATAAAAGCTTTGTAATTTTTTTAAGAATGACAATGATAACATTGTGTGCAAGGACCTATTCCATGTTTATAATATTCCAGATGTTATGTCATTAATAGTTTCAAGAAGATTGATGGAATGGACAAGTTTATTGCAAAAATATATTTTTTGGCAAATAGTTCTAATGGAAAGAATTCAGGTATTTTGTGCATGTACAAAGAAAAATAGCTACACCTCTGTCACATAGGAAGGGGGGGGGCGGTTGAGGGAGGTGCAAAGTATAAATTAAATCATTTCTGATTCAAGCCTGTATAGCTTCATGTTTCATTCAATTCAATTGTAAAATCTTTTAGACTTGGTATTCCATAAAACCTTAAGACTTAGTGGAACATGTCTTTTAAATAGAGAATTTTTATTAATTTTCCCCAATGCAGCATACAGTAATTTTTAAATCCTGGCCTTTTGACCCAATAAACACTTGACCTGTACATGTACAAAATTGTCTTTACATACCAAGTTTATGAAATGCTTTTTTATGCCAAGAATTTCTTATGCTAATCTTTATGTATATTATTATTTAAACATTTAAATTAATTTTATTATGAGTCATGCCAAGATTCGTTCCAATTAGCCTAAAAATTTCCAGAAAAGAAAAATAATGCCAAAATGACTGACAAAGGACACAAAGTGACAGCA
Source organism: Bathymodiolus septemdierum (assembly GCA_963383655.1). Lineage (NCBI taxonomy): Eukaryota > Metazoa > Mollusca > Bivalvia > Mytilida > Modiolidae > Bathymodiolus > Bathymodiolus septemdierum. The sequence goes on from OY726523.1 coordinate 11,439,762, forward strand.
ATATCATACATGAACCTTTGGTCAAGATGAGCTAATGTTAAAAAAATGATATAAAAGTACATAAGTTGTATATTCATGCAAAAAAAAAATGATCAAAATGATTTGTAAATAAAAAGCTAGGATGACTGGATATGAAAATCAGACCTTGTTTCAAAACATCAAGTGATAACATAAATAAATAAATGCTTACCAGAAGTTTTAATTTTAATATTTAATCCCAAAAAAAATTCTTCACTAGAGTAATTTAGTCCAAACAGGAATTCACAATAAATAGAACAAAGCCTGATTGTTCAAAGTGGATTTATATTTTTGCTTCTTGTAATTCATATTTTAACAAAAAAGTCCTTGAAAAAGGCGAGACAAAATTATTGCTGGTACATACTACATAACTGTTTGATTCTTTTTACCTGAAGAGCTGTTTTGACTCTTATACCTTCTCGGATGACTAAATAATAATGAACTTGAAGGAATGATAACTGAACTATCGTCATTATAAATAAAACACCACATAGAATGAAGCCATTCTGTAGAAAATCAGACACCAACACATAATGGCTGATCTGAAAAACATAAAATTGAAATCAGCATTATTCTATCTGAATATATAATAAATGTTTGTTCCACTTTCTTGCACCTAAAAAAATAAATATCCTTCTTTGGTCGATCAGCTTCCTTCCACGGGAAACCTGTAAATGCCGAAAAGTAGTTCTTGGAAGAAATATTTCCTTCCTGTCACCAAATAAGATATAGTCTACTGATAATTTCTTCCATTTACTTCTATGCATATCTTAGAAAGGGGAGTTAAGTCACTAATGCTTCCCAATATCTCCCTTGGTAAAATATATAATACGATTAAATATTATTTTCCTTTTTTTCTTTTCTATATATGCAACAAGGGGAGATAAATCACTAATGTTTCCCATTATCTCCCTTGGCAAAATATATAATACAATCAAATATTAATTTCTTTGTTTTTCTATATCCAACAAGGGGAGATAAGTCACTAATGTTTCCCATTATCTCCCTTTGCAAAAAAATCTACAAAATTCAATGTTAATTTCCTGAATTTTTTTCTTTATGCAACAAGGGAAGATAAGTCACTAATGTTTTCTATTATTTCCCTTTGCAAAATATATACAAATTAAAATGTTTATTTCCTGAGTTTTTTCTCTATGTATGCAACATGGTACAGGAAGATAAATTATCAATATCTTACATCATATGACAATTTTTTTTTCTACCTGTAAAGCAGTTTTAACTCTAATCCCCCCTCTTATTACATATTTTCTTGCAAGTAACAACAACATTTGTTTAGTATTAACGATTCATTCTAGCTAAAAGCAAAGGAAAAAAACAAGATAAAGCGGGATTTTTTTAACAAATCGAATATTTTACCTGCAGAGCAGTTTTTACTCTAATGCCTTGTCTGATTACAAAATAAACCTGAGTCTGGTTAACAGATAATTGTACAACTGTAGTAATAAACAGAACACAGCATAAAATATAACCATTCCCAAAGAATTCTGACACTGTCAAATAATTGTTAATCTACAACATACAAAATATTTGTAAGGTTAAATAAGGTCAACTGCATTGAAAATCAATCAAAAGATCAGTAATAGACCAACTTTGATTTTAAAATTATACATTTTACAGGAGTTATTTCCCTTTATTATATGTCCTACAGGAGTTATTTCCCTTTATCTCATATAAAAAAAGGTATTAAATGCATAATTTTAGAATTATATCAGGAATGTGTAAAAGGTGCAATTTATTTTACTTAACGGAGCACTTTTGTATTAAAATGTCTCCCTGATAGTAATCAAAATCTTCTAGTGGCTAATACTGATCTATATAGCAGTTACTGTATATATGGGTCAGGTTAGGTTAAAAACACAAAAAATTGAAACCCTTTTTCAAGAAAGCTGCCACTGACATATAATACTTACCCATAACCTGCAACATTTAACAAATAGTTCATGACACTAAGGGCCATATGGCAGTTTATGGACCGGGATGTCACCCACAAAATATTATATAGACCGAAGCGAAGCTGAGGTCCATATACTATTTTGTGGGTGACAGACCGGTCCATAAACTGCCATTTGGCCCGAAATGCCATGAACTATTTATTATATTGTACTCAATACTTCCAAATCTGTCAGTTGACATGTTTTTTGTTATTGTATATCTAAGACCAAAAACAAGTTCGGACAAAATCAGGAAAATATTATATTGACCAAGTCCGGTCAATATACTGTTATATTGATCGGCTTGCTAACAAAGACAAATAGAGAAAATATAAACGTAAAGCATAATATTTATCATTAGTAGTTCATCTGGCTATATATAAATAGATTATATATCAGGAGAGACGGACAGGAAGTATGTATTAAACTCTTTGATTACTTGAATATATCTTTTTACCTGCAATGCACACTTTACTCTAATGCCCTGTCTTTGGACAAGAAACAGCTGACATTGAATAACAGATAACCGTATGACAGCTACAATATACACAACACCACACAAAATAAAACCGTTATGAAAGAAATCAGATACTGTCGGAAAGTAGGTAACCTGTAAGTGTAACAAATAGCAGTGATTCAATGTCTTGAAAAAAATTGAATATGGCAGAAATTATTCATACAAACAGAGGCAGATTTCATGTGACCATTGAAGCAAATACAAACAAACAATAAAAAATCCTGCACAGATTCGCTCCAATTCAAAAATAAAACATACTCTCACAGAAATAACAACATATACACATATACTACAACAGGAGTGTTAATGAATGCCCATAGTAAAAACAAACTTGAAGATATCAAGGGTTAGAGGTTATGGTATTTAACACCACTTTCAACAATATTTCAGCTATATCGTGGAGGTCAGTTTTATTGGTGGAGGAAACCCGGGTACCCAAAGAAAACTATCAACCTATCACAAGTCACTGACAAACTTCATCACATAATGCTGTATTGAGTACACCTCACCAGGAGTGGGATTCAAACTCACATCTTTCGTGGTGATAGGCACTGATTGCACAGGTAGTTATAAATTCAACTGACCAACAATTTAAGAAACAGGTAGATAGGTAGACCATTTTTCAAAGATTAAAAAATGCATTTTGGTAGTACAAATATGCATTAACAGGCTAAAGATAGCAAAACAAATTCAAAGCCTAAATATTTTTAGTACCTACATGTAACATATGAAAATGCTGTATTTTGATTGGATAATCACTGTGTACTATTTTTGGACAGTACACTTGACAACAGGTGACTATACCTAGTGACGGGAACTATGCCAGTTTCAAATTAATTCCCGCGGGCACTATACTAATGGCATAGATTTTCCTGCGTAATTTATATATATTTTTGTCAAGATTTATCTCCCTTAAAATAGACTTGCGCTGTAGTCTGATGTCAACATGGCCACGTTTGGCAATGCAAATATAATGTTACATTATAAATTTTGTTATTAATATGAGACAGGCAACCTGTTTGAAGGACGAAGTCCTCAAATTTCAATAATACGATGATCCGTACGCATTAGCCTCACCGGACATTGACCGTGGCATTTGATAATAAATTTGACCAAATTGATGAAGCTGATTGCATGTTCATATTTCAGATTAAACACCAATATTCCTTTTGAATCATAGCCCATATATTATTCAATGCATTGTTACGGGTTTTAAACAGATTTTCATGACCCCGTTCTAGTCACTCTGTGACCTAGATCCAAACACAATTTCGAACAACATCATAATAACCTTTCTAGTGTAAATTATTTAATGACAACTGTTAAAATTGAAAGAGCATTCATTCATTTACGTTCACATATCCATTTGTATATAATACACATGACATAAAAACCTTTCCTTTATTCATACCATAAATGTGTGCCAGTTTGCATTCGGAATTCCTTGAACTCTTCAATGAATAAGGTACATCACGGATTTTGACATTTTGGGATAGATCAAGGTAAGGAAAATGTATTATATTGACTGTTTTTGTTTTAATTTCAATGTGTTCTGCATATGCATAGAACCAGGAGATCATATTCTTTCCAATTACAGGCATAAGATAACAAAATATGCATACCTCAATGAATTTAAGCGATAGATTCCAAGTGCAATTGTCGATCGTTTTCTGTTTACAAATATGAAAACCCGTCGTCTGCAACATTCAACAACTGTGCATGAATAATTTTCTCCCAAAACACATGTAATTTAGTGGGGTATCTATTTATAAAAGCATTTTTTTAATTCATGTTTTGAAGGAACAATTAGGGGACATACTTTTTATTTCGTTCGTAATTGTGTACGTTCGTAATTGCGTCCGGTGAGGCTATTATCTTTTATTTTGAATGAATTGTGTAGCCAATTTGTTATGGCTACGCCGCTCTTCCATCGGGAGTTTCGTAGAAAGAGATTTTTTTATTATAAATTTATTTCAAGTTTATTTCGGTTTTGCAGAGTAAATAATCAAAGAATTGGGAATTTTTCATTGAAATAGATTTCTTTTGCGTTTCTAAATTATCAATTGATCTATTTTTTAAACTTCCGGTGAGCAGATTTTTGGCTATCAATATAGAAGGAAAAATCGGACAGCTTACCATTAGAAGGACTTCGTCCTTTATTATTGTTATAATGTTGAATTTGAGTGTATTTTTCTTTTATGTCTAGAATGGGATGTCATGTACTAAATATATTATTGTCTTCTCCCTAGAGAACAGTTTTCCTATAGTGTTGTCTGGTGAGGTATAGTGCCCTTGCCGTTGGTTTGGGCACTATACTGCACCAGACAACACAATAGGAGAACAGTTCCCTGTACCAGACAACACTATAAGAGAACAGTTCCCTGTACCAGACAACACTATAGGAGAACAGTTCCTTAAGGAGTAGACAATAATAGAATAATATTCTTTTTTTATTGGGAAAAGGGAGGGATTTTGGTGGATCAGGCATGGAAACAGCACACCAATTATTTTATAGTAAGCTGAACATACATTTTTCATGATTTTAACAGACACAAACCTACAATGGGCCATAACCCATTATATGAAATAAAATGGTTAGGATTATGGTATTCAATGCCACTTTCAACAATATTTCAGATGTATTTTGGAGGTCAGTTTAATTGGTGGAGGAAACCGTAGTACCTGGTGAAAACCACTGACCTGCAACAAGTCAGTGACAAACATTACCGCATAATGTTATATCGAATACACCTTGCCATGAATGGGATTCGAACTTACGACAACCCTTCATATGAATTTTTATTTTAAAGGCCCTATCCCAACATATACTTGCTCACTGAATAGTCCTAAAAAGTTTCACAAGTTGCTATAACTTGTGCCCAATCCATTTCATTTTTATCTGAATACAATATGTATTAACCTAATAAACTTGTTTTTGTTTTCTCTTTCTCCAGTTGACTATTACAGAAAGTTAAATAGCTTTTCTTTCAATTAGTTAAATATTACATACCAGTTTAAAAACATTGTAATATATTGTTGTGATCTTGAATATTACGATTAATTTAAATACATTAACTAGCATTAAAACTTAAAATTGTCTTTCAAATTTTCTTATAAAAAATCCTGTTAGTAAAGTTTCAATAACATTTTTAATATTAATGTTCTAGAAATACCTGTGTTGAATTTCCTGAATCGAGTATTACAGTCAAATTATTGGATACGTTGTCTTGGTAACTGGAAACAAATGCTGTCTGATTGGTTGGATCATCATTGGAAGGAGGGGTTTGAGCTCTCGTTTGTTTATAAGCATATGTAACCACATGTTCAACACACCATGGTCCTACAAATGCTAGCAAGTCTCCGACAAGTCTTAAAAACCCTGCTAAAACCAATACTGGCCAAAATGCTCTCAAATATATTCTGTGCAAGGATGGGTGTTTGCCTTTAAGTTCTGCTTTACTCTAAAATATGCAACAAATTAAAATTAATTATGTTTTATTGTAATCAATATAAATTTATTAAATTTATTTTTTTAATTTAATCTGTGTGCAACACAGGAAATCTCAAAACATTTTCTGGAGTAATGTATACAAAAAAATATATAAAAAGCAGTTAATTACAATTAATATATTACCAAGATTAAATTAGAGGTACTTTGTACAAATTAAACCCATTAAATTATACCCCCTGCATGCCCTCTCTGTATTCAGTATACCAAACAAACAATTAAATTAAAAAATCTTCTTTTAATGACATGTCTCTCCTTCATTTGGCCTCAGAAACCATATCAATATTAGGTAAATATATCCTATTTGGCCATAACATTTAATACAGTACAGTAGCACTGTGTCTGAAGACAAGAAAAGTCTCCCCTGGACAACTTGATAAAGAATTGTTTGACATTGTGGTCAAAGGTCAAGGTCACAGTGACTTCATTCTAATATACCCGTATTTGTATGTGCCACACTGCCATGTCTTAATGCATATACATACACAATATGAGGACACTAAGCCTCAAGACGAAAACGCTCTACCTCTGCAAAATTTGTATGATGAAAAATTCAACTATGAATTTATGGTCAAAAGTTAAGGTCATAGTGACCTCATCTTTATATGCGAAATTATATGTATGTCATTTCCTAATACATATACATAATTTTGTGTGCAGATTATGACTTTACAAGAATAACTCTTCAGACTTGGAAACACTGCATTCATCTTAACCTGTTTAACACTGATTGCTTAACTGCAACTTCCAAGTCTGAAAAATGTTTCAAATGTTCACTTCTAAATGTGGAATTAATCATCTAAAAAAAAATGACACCTTATAACACAAAATGATTTTATGAAGAATAAATAAATGCTTGTCCTTCATGACATTGTTTTGAAATAAAGACCAGAGAAGCAATTGTGTATGGCCTTATAAGGTTATACATGCATTCTCAAAAACATCACATATATTTATATACCTTTTCATATTCAAAAGCTGCTTTTAATTTTTTATAATTTGTTGATGACAGTTCACTCTGGAAAAGAACAAATGAAAGAATAAATGGAAAACAAATTGCAAGAAGAAGTGAAGAGAATTAGTATACTAAAATATAAATAGCATTAGCTGACTGGAAATAATAAATTTCAGTTACAATTTTTTTTTTTAATTTGTTTTATGTATTTATTATATTTTTCAAAATCGTCTTTCTTGTTCTAGAAATCGTTATTCATTCAACTTAATTCTATTAAATTCACTAGTTTAACACAAACCAAAACAAATGTTTACTTTTGGATTTAATTTGTTACCTTTTGCAAATATTTTAAGTATTATTTACTTTTAAGATTTTATTCTAATTTCATACATAAATGTGAAGAAAAAAATATTTTCCAGTGTCTTTTCCTATGCCAGTTCATTATATCTGTATATAGACACTAGTACATAATTAATCTAGACATACATGTAGAATTGATGGTTAAAGTCTTAGAAAACACAACAGTAGATTATAATGAGGATATTGTTATATTTTTTATTGGGAACATGATATGTGATTAAATATTTACAAAATCAATAGACAATGAAAATTGGTAAAAGTCATGTATAAAAGAATACCAGTCCTGAATGACAAGATACAACAAGCCACTTCAGGACAACTGCCAGTTTTATCAAAAAAAAATCAGGAAATACTTTAATAACTAATTTTTATAAAGTTCTTAAGTTAAGGACAATTTGAGAAATACATGTAGGTGGGCAAGTGTCCTAAGACCGGTGCCTAGTTGAATCACTGGATATACATGTACATGTACATTTTTGTATATAATAAACTCAACATTATAATTAATATTGCAAATTTGTGCTTATCCAGCTGTGGCAAGCAGGTGTTCCTGTTTCTGTTACATGAAAAAAAATTGTAATACTTAAAATGTTATTATTTCTCCTTCATAAAAATTAAAATATAACTTCATTTAAGCAGGGGGCTGTCGTGGTCATGATCATATGGTAGTTAGATTTTCTATGCATTCAGTGCCTATCATCACTAAAGTTATGAGTTCAATTTCTACTCCGGCAAGGTGTACATGATATAACATTATGTGATAAAGTTTGTCAGTGACTTGCGACAGGTCGGTGGTTTTCTCCGGGTACTCTGGTTCCTCCATCAATAAAACTGAAATATTTTTGAAAGTGGCATTAAACACCATACATGTATATCCAAATTATTCAAGCAAATGCTACTTAATTTACCTCAGGTAGCTTCCCTAGCTGCTCCAGTTCAAGTGGATGCTTGAAACCCTGTCGTAGTAAAGGCAGGATCCAAAAACAAGTGACTTTTGACAGCAAATTTACATGTGAAAAAATATAATTTGATTTCCCTAGATCTGGTGAAGGGCGTACTGGAATTGGGTTACTAAAAAAGGCATATTTCTGAAAAATACAGTAAAACAGCATTTTAACATTGATGAAGGATTTGAAATTTGACAATTCTTGTAGTCATATGCATGAATATTTATCTAATGTGGTACATTATGAACATTGAAAACTAACTTGCACTGAACAAATATATTTAATATACATATACAGTACCATACATTTGAGGTGAGAGGTTATTCACTAATTATTGTCTGTTTTGTTGAAATTGGTAGAATGGTTGACCATCATCGGTTAAACTTTCTCTTTATAATCTAAATTTTATAATACAATCAAACCTGTATTAAGATGCCACCTTTGAGACATAGAAAAGGTGGTCTTATAAGACAGGTGACCTCTTAAAGAGTTTCAATTCATATGAAATTTTCTATCACAGGACAAGAAAAGTGACCTTTAAATACAGGTGACTGCTTAATAGAGGTGACCACATGAGTATGACTACATGTACTTGTAAGTTATATACAGTACAGTCAGAGACATACCATGATAAATCACTGTGATAGACGTATCACTCTTCTTAGTGATACTGAGATATTTCATGCTGTGTTTAATTTATTTACTTACTTTCTTGTGCATTTTGGGTGATAACAAATAATACTCTAAATATAGAAGAAATTTTGAAGATATATTAAATAGAACAAAAGATATATCAGTATCACTAAAAAGAGTGATACATCTATCACAATGATTTATCATGGTATGTCTCCGACTGTACTGTATATATGCATACAATGTTTGTGGAAATGTCCCCATAAAAAACTGATTTATATGTAGATAAAAGTGGTGTTGAGTACATAAATACATTTGTATACATGTAACCAATTCAAATCTATCTTAAATTTTCATATCATAAACATGTCAAAACCTTTCATTTGTACATAAAATGTAGGCCTCACCGGACGCAATTACGAACGGACCAAATTACGAACGAATTAAAATTTATGTCCCATATTTGTTCCTTCAAAACATGAAATAAAAAAATGTTTTTATAAATAGATACCCCACTAAATTACTCTTGTTTTGGGAGAAAATTACTCATGCGCAGTTGTTGAATGTTGCAGATGACAGGTTTACATATTTGTAAACAGAAAACGAGTCTTTTTGTCTGCAAAACAACATGTACCGGTATGTACATTTGTATTTGTGAAATTTTGATGGTTTTACACCGAATAACATAATAAAAAGATGTGTGAACGTAAATTTTCACAGTTCAAGTTGCCATCAAATAATTTACACTAGAAAGGTTTTGATTATGTCGTTCAAAATTGTGTCCGGATCTAGGTCACAGAGTGACTAAAACGGGGTCGTAAAAATCTGTTTAAAACCCGTAACAATGCATTGAATAATACATTTTTTGCATATATGGGCTATGATTCAAAAGGAATATTGGTGTTTAATCTGAAATATGAACATGTAATCAGCTTCATCAGTTTGGTCAAATTTATTATGAAATGTAAATATCATCGAAATTGTTTGTAATTGCGTCCGGTGAGGCTAAATTTATATTGTTTCTTTGCTTTTTCTGTGTATACTTCTATTATAAAAAGAAAGTTTAAATAGTGATGGTCATAAATTCAACCATTATCAACAAAACGAACAATCAACTCTCATCTTCACTGAACACAAAAGATCATGACATATGATGTGGAAATCCAGGACCTGGTTTAAGACAGGCCCAAAAAAGTGGTGAGGTTAAACTGGTTAATGTGATCACAACCCTCCCCTCTTGATACAAAAAAATGTAACTGGATCTACAGCCAATATATACACAATGTATATAAACACAAGATAAAAAAAACCTGCACATATTCGATTTACTAAAACAGACCACATACTATGGAAAAAATGAATAATATAAACATGGACAGTACAATAGCTGGGTCAACAAATGCTTGAAGTTAACTGACTAATGGCTAGGAAGGTAGAATTTGTTGGTCAGTATAACTCTTTTAGCATATTAATATGCATTCTTTAATTTTGATGATATATAATTTACCTATGTATCTTATCAATACAAAACTTACACATGTTAAAAGGGAAATTCCATAAGTACTGAAATGCAGGTCTGCTGAAAACCTACAAATGTACTTTATTTACTTGTATTTTCAATTTGTATTGAATTTTCATTTTTTTCGTATTAGAGAAAATTATTTTGTTGATACATTTGTACATTGTATATTGGTGGAATTGTTGAACATCACTTTTTAAATGCATATTGTGGAAGGGAGTGTTTACTGCTATATCAAACTGCAGATTAGTGAAATTCCATGCCATAAAGCATACATGTACATGTGATTTTTCCCATTTTCTGCAGGAGTCTATTAGCTAGTCTCCCTGAAATTGAGACCAGTAGTCCCTCCCCTGTGTTGAAACACACTCAATCAATTTCTATAATTTATCAATAATTTGTTTCATGAAGTATTTTCATTGTCAAATTTATTGCTCTGACACCTCATTAAATTAATCATAGCTTCATGTTGTCATGTATTGGAATTGGTGATGACAAATTTGATGATCTAGATAATGACCTGTAATGTACACCCATTGTTCTAAAGATGTTACTTTTCTTATTAATTACAAAGTTATTACATATATCTTCAAATCTTGTTCTCAAAAAGACAAAATGCAACAAAATATGATTTCATATTTTTCTGTAGTGAAAAGAGTTATTTCCCTTGCATTACTCATTTTCTCATCATTTTGAAATTATTTGGGAAAGGATTGTGAAGATTGATATATGAATAATCAGAATCTAGATTTATAATATTTGAATGGTTTCACAATTTTAGGCTTCTAATGGTGTTTGTCAAAGTAGTAATTGTTTTTTTTATGTTTTCCCTATTTTCTTCTTATGCCTTGTTTTTCTTAAATGCTTTTGATTATAAAAGAAATAAAAAAAAAATTCTCAAATGCCTTGTACACAGGTAACTAACTAAACTGCATAGTTACCTACTGCAAATGAGGTCAAGTATAGCATAAATGTGCTTAATATACAATTATTGCAATAATGGAAACTTAATATCCATAGTTGAGGAAGAATTTCCCAAAGTCTAAAGGGCAAAAGGAAATAATTCCTTTATAATTTGATACATGTATTGTAATTGTGGATATTGTAACTTTTCATGGAGGACATACAATTTGTAATAGTATCATTATACTGCACTTGGCCACAAAAGGAAAATAACTAGTCATTAGTTTGACATGCAGTTACCAGCCAAATTAAAACACTTATTTTTCGCCATGTGCATATTCCCCAACAATTATTAGTGTTATCAGTATATGCAGTATCCTGCAGGAATGATTATAGTTATTGCTGGCCAACACCAACAAAAAAAGCAGAAAACAACACAGTTATATCTTACTCTGTTACTATAGTAAAGCATAATAATGCCTAATAAAAGTATTTTAATAAAGGCAGTAGATTGTTAATACACCGGTTATAATTTGAAGACTGAAATAACTGACTTTTGTAAATACATGTACCATGAATGATACATGTAAGTTTTTGAGGAATGAGTGTCCAAAAAAAATCTCCATCTCAAAATTTTAACAGATCACATGTATGCATAAGTAGGTGACTGAAAACCTTAACACATGAGGTGAGTATCTGGGTACATACGTTTGTATCAATGTGATTAGATTACCTGAATAAAAAGAAATATTAACTCTGTAACTAGCAAAATCGCATACATGAACACATCAACGCAGGTCACCCACATTCTTATGTGATCAATGGTTACTCCATTCTGTTGCAATGAAACAGATTTTAGAATTTTTAGCACAATACAACTAGTCCAATACAATATCAGCGACAATAAAAATCGTGGAGAATTCCATTGTTCTAAATTATGATAGAATATAATACTAAGAATTGTTGACAATAAAGCTAACACTTGTGGTATGATGACATGTAGGTTTATAGCATCAGGATCTGAAGTTTCAGCCATGATTCCCTCTGCTAATCCAACTAATAAATTCAGAATTAAAAGTAAAGTTACTATCCATCTCACAGAATGTCCTTTGAAATGTACCCATGTTTTAACTTCCATTTGTCCAATTGCAGATCTATTCCATATAATGAGGATAAACAAACTGAACATTGCAAATATTGCATGTGGTACAAGATTGAGTACATCAATAAAACATTCATTTTTTATAACTCCTTCTGTAACACTAAAAGCATTCTCTCTACTTCCACAAAAACCAATCATGATTATTGTTTTATTTTAAATTGTAAGTTCACTGGTGAATCTCTGACAATCCATATAACTAGAAACACGTGTATGGCTATTCAACAGTTTTCTTTTATTGCACAACATTGCTTCATCATATCAATCTTGACCTGTAAGGTATACGGTGACAATCACTTATCTTGACATAGTCTCCAATAGGCGATACTATTAATATCTATCATGTGGTTATCGTTACTGTTACGTTAGTGTACGGTTAGGTCAATGGTTTTTGTTCGTTTTGTTAATTATTTTAACAAAAATGCAATTTGAAAAATTTCCCAATTGCTTTTTTCATTTAAAAATATCATGTTATGTAAATGTATGAATTGTATAAAATGTGTATTTTTGTTCTTTTATCTTATCTCTGATATAAATCATCTACTTTGATGAGCCGAACAACTGCTCGTAAAGATTTATCCTACTTCCGGTCGTACTAAAATTTGACTCCTTAGCTTTCGGTAAAATAAGAGTAGCATCTTTCAATAGAAGAGCTAAATTACATTTTTAAATATCAAATGTATACCGCTTACAGAGTTATTACTTATATGGAAGCATATGAAAGTATATATTATGGAGAACTATTTTCTTCCGACAACCGGAAACAATTATCTGGCTCACTAAAAAGCTTGAGATATTTCTGTCAACACACGTGAACGGAAAATGTCTCAACCTGCGTCTCTAGAGACTGTTCCAAAAGATCAGAGAAATTTGAGGGCTTGCCTTTTATGTTCTTTAGTTAAGGTGTATATTTTTGCTTTAATGTGATAGAAATATCCCGAATTTTACCTCTACGGGAAAATTTGTTAAGGACTAAAAAATGTATAAATTAAAAAAAAAACAAAAAAAAATAAAAAAGATAGAGAATGGGAAGAGTTAGAACTATATAGAAGTGTATAATAGACAGGGAAGAAACAGGACATTATATAAGAACGTTTTTATAGACATGAAGAATCAGGACATTATACAATTACAAGAGGGCTTTAATAAACTTGGAAGAATCGACTCATTACATCTACATTGAACGACAATCCATCAATGGTGACAAAAAATTTCTAAAAAGAGTGCAGATCATATAAACAGTGACAAGATAAAATTATATACTAAATTTATTTACAGACTGAAGTTTGTTGTCTAGTTGTAATGGCTTTGGGAAAATATATAAGACTAAGAGTGTTTTTATAGATGGGGAAGTGTCAGGAACATGTTATAAGAGTTTCACTTACAGAGGAATATCAGAACACTATGTAAGAGCGTTTTATAGACCTCGGAAGAAATTTTCTGCTCTGTATCTCCAACCTAATCGACCACATTGGGGGTGTAATGGTTAGCATGTCGCTCAAGTATGTTCAATTTCCAATTGGGTCAAAACAAAGACTATAAAATTGGTATTTGTTGCTTCTCCGCTAAGCATGCAGCATTAAGGAGTTGGCATGAAACGGCAATCACTCACTCTCCAGCCTAATCTTGTCACAAGCACTATCAAATTGGTGCATTCCGCTGCATATTTTGGCATGGATGGATTTATCTAAACACTAAACTTTTGTCAAATGTCAGTACATACAAAGTAACTTCATCAAATAAACCCATAAATCAATTGAAAATGACAACACCATGTTAAAAAGATATGGACAAATAAGCACAATTAATGTTTTATCAAGGTGATTATCAAATAATAGATATGGTCATTATACAAAATTATTTTTCAGACAATCGACCAGTTTGAATTACATGGTTGTGACAACTGTGAAGAATATCTACATCTGAAAAACAACAGAACTGCAGTATATGATTGTACAAGTTCAAATTTTGATGGGTATGTTTCTTGGGCATTTTAGGATACAATTATACCAACATGAATTATGATCAATTCAATATGTTATATCAGGGCTCACGTTGGAGGGCGATTCGTGCGAAGAAATCGTTGAAGGTTGACTTCACTTTTTCTTCTTCTTTAAGTATACAAATACTCCTTCAAGATGTTGAAGATTACGTACTGTTCTCGTTGGACAAGTCGCCTTGTAATTTTGAAGAGTCGCCCTATGTCACCACCCACATATTTTCTCCACTTGTCATTTATGAAAATGTCGATATCATGCACGTGTTTATTGAAATCTATCGTATCCAATATTAAGTATTTTGAAAGTGATTTTCTTGGAAAGTAAACCATTATGGTTTATAGAAACTTTAATTTCATTTATTAGAGCTTTTGTTTATTGTTTATATATGCCCGGCTTAAAATAAAACTATTTGTATTTGTTTGTCGTAAACAAACAACAATGGCGCCATTTTGGAAAGGGGACGCAATGCGGTACTGTGCTGCGGGAAATGTTGACCGAACTTTTTGTCTGAAGCCACTTTCAACAAAACAAACTTGATTTATTTTTTCTCATTTCTGTGACATCAAATCATGGTTCTCATATCAAATATGTTCATATATGCAAAGATTGCAATTCCAAATTCGTTGAAATGCACGTGGACGCTTCAGATATTTATCCATCCGCATTGGTACAGTATTTTATACTCGACACCAGGTTAATATTACGATCTATTGAACTGTTTATTTACATACAGACATGTGTAAGCGTTAATGCATATCCAATTAAGAAATAAACTTTGAACTACAGTAGCTTTCTCCGTTGTTGCAATCTGATTTGAGGTCTGGCAATTTACGTCTGTACTATATTTTCATTCCCTACTGTAGCTATATATAGTTGAACCATTGAGCAAATTGACAGAGACATCGTTCTTCTGCTGAAGATCACACGAATATGAGTTATTACAATTTGTGTGGTATTGGATCACAGCACAGTAATATTTCAAAAGGAAAAAGAGAGGGGGGGGGTACATATAAAAATCACTGGTATGCAAGACTCCAATACTGCCAATAGTCAAGGTAGACAGAAATAAAACTGTGACATTGAATAAATGGCCTTAAGGTAGTTATGAATAAAAAAAAAACCCAGAGCAAATCAGTTCAGACAGCTTTTTAACTATTTACTAAATTTGGGCAGGGTAATGTCAGAGGGGTTGCAAAACAATGTTTCGTTTAATCGCGATGTCCTTAAGGTAGTTATGAATAAAAAAACTCAGAACAAATCAGTTCAGACAGCTTTTTAACTATTTACTAAATTTGGGCAGGATAACGTCGGAGGGGTCGCGAAACAATGTTTCGATTAATCCAGTGCCTGAAATGGACGGTCGCCAAATGCGACTAATATCTTATTCGGGCGACCAATAGCTGCTCCAAATTAGGTAGTCACTGGCCCAATAAAAAACGTTTAGGCGATTGCCTAAAAGACAGTTAAAAATTGTTGTTTTACCGAAACCGAACATATTTTACTGTAACTTCAACGGTAGATAACTCTTCTGTTCTAGTCGAAAACGGTTTGTTACGAGCACAGCGATTGGTTCAAATACATTTTTGTAGCCAATGAATACACAGCTAACATAATTTACTGTTCTCCCCAATTATGTATTTTTATCGAGCCAATCAATACACGTTTTCATGTAATACACAAGTATTCACTAAATATTAGAAAAGAAACATGTTTTTTTGTTTCTTTATGATTTAATTATTAAAATTGTTAAAAATCACGGACGAAGTGGAAAGTTGTGAACAATAAAGAGAATTCTGTCAACTTATAATGTTTGCGATCTGGTAGGCCTATCTTCCACGGTTCGGAAATTTATTCATTCAATCTGCTACAAAATGTACATGTACGAATTTCATTTTACAGAAATCAGAAACCTTTTTGTGTCAATCCTTAGGTAATCATTGAAAAACTTTTCCCCAACAACGGAGAGAAAATCGTTGACAGTTGACAGTTGTCAAACTACAGAAGCGATCTGGCCTGTCACTTCTTTTAAACTTTTCATAGTTCATGTACACGGCTACATTTTAATGACAGTTGGGAGTGGTTTTCTGTTTTGGAACTAGAACTTTTGTTTACAAACTAAAAAATAACAGGAAAAGCTAACAGTTGTTTATATAACAGAAAATGACAGCACCGTTTGTTATTTCAACAAAGTGAGATACTTATTTGGAATGAATAACCAACTAACATTACCCCAAACTGAGAAGTTATTTTACTTTAAAATCACTTCTTCATAGTGAATTGAAACAAGTGATGTCACTCTTCACTCTGGGGAGTGCAAGAACAGTCCTTGTAGTGGCATTAGTCTACTCTTTTCCGGATGTCTTTAATGTGATCATGGCATTGATCTCCCCTTACACAAACCAGCCTTTTATTGTCCCCATCCGATGGACTAGCATCGTTTCTTAAGACCACCCTAGCCAATGGCGTCAAGGTTGTCAAAAAGGTTATAACAAGTAAATTCAGGTTTCATATGCATTGGGGTGTTTTCGCAATTTCAGCTGCACACCTGTACCTACCAAAATTACCTTGAAAGTAGTGAGAGCCCTGTTATATTTAGTGAAACTAAATATATTTGACCACAGGTTACATTATGTTATAAGTGTGTGGTCAATGTTTTTGTCTAGTAGACAGTGTTTTTCCACAATAATTTGAGTTCTCTTTCTCATATCCTTCTGAAATTTTAATAAAGTGACCATTGGCACAGAAAAATGCTTCAGATTTTCTTGTATATGGGTTCTAATCCTACCAAGAGGCCCAAAGATGCCAAAATGGTTGACTTGCTGCTGTAGTATCAAACTGCCATTAGATAATAGCCCTTTAATTAATAGTACATGTATGTCATATCAGGGTACCTGTAGTATGGTCAGTAATATATTCAGAGGGGCAAATTTCACATGATGCATGTAGCCAAAATTAAATATTAAGTGAAAAAGAATTCTAATGTTTTGATATATTTATATCTTGAAACAAAATTACCAGCTTCAAGTCGATATTAAGTGGATTGTAATAATATTCCATTTTAAGTCTTGGCCTTTTAATTTTTTACACATTATTTTCAGGTTTGTTGCATTAATGGAACCAAAAGACAGTTGGGTGGCAAAATGGCAAAGATCAGGTATGAAATTTTTTACTACATCAATGAAGAAATTTAAAGTACTGGTGTACTGTTGAAATGGGGCACCAGTAACATTATTGCTTAGTGTTGTCAAGGGTAGATTGACCCTTATCATTTGCAGTAGCCATACACCACTAAAATTTGGCCTGGGTCTCTGACCTGAAAATTTTCAGTCAGTAGCCCAGCTGGCTTCTGAAATTTTGTATATTTCATGTGTAATGTTAGTTGCTGGGCTACTGATATTGTTATTTTTGGAAGCCCAACTGGCAACTCCTGCAAAATTGTTGTTTTTTTCCCTGATTATCTAATTACATTTACATCTACGTGTGCAATAAATGTAAAACTTAATTGAAGTTGTGGAAGAAAGTAGAATACTTGGAGTAAACTACTAACACGTAAGTTAGTGACGACACACTATCTATCTAAAGTAACTCACAACACATCTAGATGCGTCTATGGTAATCTAGTTTTAACTAGTGCTTGAAGAAAAACTGCCAATTGGAATGCTGTATCAAATACTTTGTTCTGATGAGTGCAAAAATCGTACTCGAAAGTTTTATGACCATAAATCCTTGTGTGTATATATATATGTAAAAAATGTGCAATTCATATGTAAAACACATGTTTAAATTTTTACCTGTGTAGATAATTATATTAACAGTACATTTGCCATGTTTTTTTTGTTGATAAGCTATAGTTTTATTTTGTTCATGATACATAACCTATGGTATTTGCTTGCAGGAGGATTTGTAAAAGGTTGTTATGCCATATCTGTGACGGGACGTTTACCACCCGGAGCTGTCCGCAGCATCAAACAGAAAGGAATTATCTATAGATCTAGAGACACAAGTCAAAAGTCGTGAAAAAATATGGACCTGAATGGACAGATCATTAAAAAATTCATTGCTATGAACTTTTGAAGTTGATATGAAGCCGATTTGGATTCAATTTTATCAGGAAGATACATGTAAAAATGATCTATATTTTGAACCTCATTGTTTACATTTAACAAATATAATGACATTCTGTGACAACAGTTAGATACACAGTCAGATAATATACTTTATTATTAAACTAAAGTATTGATTTTGATATGATGGTATGTGCAATAAATTGTTGTAAGGTGTAATTGTTCCTTGTTGAATGATGATTTTTATTCAGATTATCATTACAAAAATAAAGCTTATAAAACAAAGCAAAACAGGATCCCTGAAATGGTACTGATGATGTATGTTTCAAAATCTTGTTATTTACCTGTACAGGATTCATATATATTTCAACAAACCACACTACTGTGCACCTTTATTAATGCATGTGTAATATACTATTTTTTAGAGAGACGCAATGAGCCTTTCAAAAACATGAATTTGAAAGAAGTTTTTATTTAAGATTGTTTCCTTCTAGGTCTTAATGTCAAGTATCTGTTGAGTTTCATTTGAATCACAGTTAAATACATTGTAAACATTTTCATCAAGATCAGAAAGATGTATTGTGTATTTGCCATTGAACTTCTGATATTTTTTTTGTAAGTGTGTGTACATGAAGTTGCTTGAGAAAAGTGGATTAGTGAGAGCATAAACTTGGATGGAAATAGAAATTTACATATGATAAAAAATAAAAGTAATATTAACTAATATGTATTAAATTGTTTCTTTGGAGCAGAACAAAGGAATCATATTTTGGAAGAAGGTATATGGAAGGCAACATACATATATAATAAAGACACAACATGTTTATAAGATATTACATTTACATGTAAGAAAAGTTTGAAGAAACCAAACGGGCAATCAGAAACCGTGAATCATAGAATGACGAACAACACAATGACCTAAAGGAAATACAAGAATCTACAAAACATTACACAGAAAACTAATGATGAAACAACATGAACCCCACTAAAACCCGGGGGGGAACCCAGGTGCTAATGTGGTGGCCGTCTTACATGAACCCCACTAAAACCCGGGGGAGAACCCAGGTGCTAATGTGGTGGCCGTCATGCATGAACCCCACTAAAACCTGGGGGAGAACCCAGGTGCTAATGTGGTGGCCGTTATACATGAACCCCACTAAAACCCGGGGGGGGGGGGGAGAACCCAGGTGCTAATGTGGTGGCCGTTATACATGAACCCCACTAAAACCTGGGGGAGAACCCAGATGCTAATGTGGTGGCCGTCATACATGAACCCCACTAAAACCCGGGGGAGAACCCAGATGCTAATGTGGTGGCCATCATACATGAACCCCACTAACACCCGGGGGAAAACACGGATGCTAATGTGGTGGCCGTCATACATGAACCCCACTAACACCGTGGGGAGAACCCAGATGCTAATGTGGTGGCCGTCATACATGAACCCCACTAAAACCTGGGGGAGAACCCAGATGCTAATGTGGTGGCCGTCATACATGAACCCCACTAACACCCGGGGGAGAACCCAGATGCTAATGTGGTGGCCGTCATACATGAACCCCACTAAAACCCGGGGGAGAACCCAGATGCTAATGTGGTGGCCGTCATACATGAACCCCACTAACACCTGGGGGAGAACCCAGATGCTAATGTGGTGGCCGTCATACATGAACCCCACTAAAACCCGGGGGAGAACCCAGATGCTAATGTGGTGGCCGTCATACATGAACCCCACTAAAACCCGGGGGAGAACCCAGATGCTAATGTGGTGGCCATCATACATGAACCCCACTAAAACCCGGGGAGAACCCAGATGCTAATGTGGTGGCCGTCATACATGAACCCCACTAAAACCTGGGGGAGAACCCAGATGCTAATGTGGTGGCCGTCATACATGAACCCCACTAACACCCGGGGGAGAACCCAGATGCTAATGTGGTGGCCGTCATACATGAACCCCACTAACACCGTGGGGAGAACCCAGATGCTAATGTGGTGGCCGTCATACATGAACCCCACTAACACCCGGGGGAGAACCCAGATGCTAATGTGGTGGCCGTTATACATGAACCCCACTAAAACCTGGGGGAAAACCCAGATGCTAATGTGGTGGCCATCATACATGAACCCCACTAAAACCCGGGGAGAACCCAGATGCTAATGTGGTGGCCGTTATACATGAACCCCACTAAAACCTGGGGGAGAACCCAGATGCTAATGTGGTGGCCGTCATACATGAACCCCACTAAAACCCGGGGGAGAACCCAAATGCTAATGTGGTGGCCGTTATACATGAACCCCACTAAAACCCAGGGGAGAACCCAGATGCTAATGTGGTGGCCGTCATACATGAACCCCACTAACACCCGGGGGAGAACCGAGATGCTAATGTGGTGGCCGTTATACATGAACCCCACTAAAACCTGGGGGGAGAACCCAGATGCTAATGTGGTGGCCGTTATACATGAACCCCACTAACACCCGGGGGAGAACCCAGATGCTAATGTGGTGGCCGTTATACATGAACCCCACTAAAACCCGGGGGGGGGGGGGGAGAACCCAGGTGCTAATGTGGTGGCCGTTATACATGAACCCCACTAAAACCTGGGGGAGAACCCAGATGCTAATGTGGTGGCCGTCATACATGAACCCCACTAACACCCGGGGGAAAACCCAGATGCTAATGTGGTGGCCGTCATACATGAACCCCACTAACACCCGGGGGAAAACCCAGATGCTAATGTGGTGGCCGTCATACATGAACCCCATGTTACTCTTGTTATGATTGAGGAAGACCGGATTCCGATTACAAACCAATGGACCGTATCCATGGTCATTTGTGACAGTTGCACCAAATATTGTGTTATGCAGAAATCGCCATCGGTCATTGTGCTTGCTGTAGTGTATATCTTAATTTTGACACACCTATAGTAATTGTCTTTTTTGTCTGCTTTTTCTTTTTAATTGTTTGATACAGTAAACAGTCTTAATTATTTGTATGCAGTGGAACCTGTCTAATCCGACACACCAAGGGACAAAATGTGTCGGATTGTACAGGATTTTGGAACACTCTGGTTTTATTTTAGTTAACAGAAATACTTTGGGACCATAAATTTTTGTCGGATGTCACAGGATTGCACAAGTTCCATTGTATATCGAAATTATATTTAATTTCTCTACTAGCTGCTGCACCTTGATTGGCGATAAAAGGTATTTGTTGTTGTTCAGTATCATTGTCTGCATTTTTATCGGATGGTTGCTTAACACCACTTTTACGATTTTTTTCATACAAATTCATCATCCCCGACGGGATATGTAAGCTATTGACATCACTTTGTTTTCACCTTCTTCATTATCTAAATATTTCACTCCTTCAAAACAATCATTTGTGTTGAATGAAACCAATTGTACATCTTCTAATTTATGTTTTTAATTGTGGATTGAATTTGTTTAAAATCTACCCAAAAATAATATGGCTTACTGAATTGCTCGCTACATTGAATGAATATTACTTTGCTGATCATCTACCAAGAGTGCTGATATAAATATAGAATAATGGCAGTTTTGAAGGTCAAGACAGACATCACAGCGAGTCTGATAGGATGAGCTGTGATAATGTGTGTCAAAGACTTTCAAGACTGACATCATTCATTTATCAGCATCATTATGTGTTGAACATCACACTTGATTGATAACTTTCAATATCAAAGCCAAGTCCATTGATGCTACCAATATCACCGAGATCAAAGGAAGAATATCCACCTTGCCTATAAAATGAATTAAATAGTTATGGTTGGCAACAGGTTATCTAGATAACAAACTCCTAAACACAAGAGGGACCATCGGTGTCGTGATCGTATGGTAGTTGGATTTATAACTACCTATGCAATCTTTGCCTATCACCACTAACGCTGTGAGTTCGAACCCCATTCATGGCAAGGTGTACTCGATACAACATTATGTGATAAAGTATGTCAGTGGCTTGCGACATATCGATCTTTCTCACCATGTACTCTGGTTTCCTCCACCAATAAAACTGGCCGTCATGATATAACTGAAATATTGTTGGAAGTGGTGTTAACCACCATAAACCAGAACAAGAAGAGCCTGATCAAATCTGTCCTGTTTAAAAGAGGAATTAAACAAGTAAATAAAAGGAAACTAAAGATTGAGCAACACAAACACCACTAAAATACAGGGGTGAAACAAGGTTCCTAGTTCTACTAGTGTCATCCATAATGTTAATAAATGTTCATGCAGTAGTTAGGAGACAGGTGGTTACATTCTTGATTAAATATTTTTTTTAAAACAAATAAAAAATAAATAAATATTTTTATGTATTATCTTCTTTATTTTGTTTTGTATTATCTTCCTTATTTTGTGAAATTTCCATTTTTGTGTCATATTTTTGTTGTTGTCTGTCTTTCTGTGTTTGTAAAAATCTTTTAAATGATCGATACTCTCCCTGTTCTTCTTGATCTGTAAAAAAAAAAAAAAAATAATATTAAAACATCAGTATTAATTATTAATTTAATAAGAGAAAATCAGTATATCAACAAAGTAAACAATAATTTGTAAAACAGGCTTTTATAAAGTATGGAAATTGTTTTTTTATATGTACACTGTGTATGTACTTTTTTCAATGTTACAAAAACAATAAATTGCAAAACAAACTTTTATAAAGTCTGGAAATTGTTTTTCATATGTATGTATTTTTTCAATGTTACAAGCACATGTGAGTAATGACCTTTAACAAAGGGAGACAACCATAACTATAAATCTGACATTTTACAATAGAATACACTTATTCAAGAATGTTTAGCCAATTAACACTAGCTACACATGTTACACTTAAGATTACTACATCAAACTGTTTGATTTGAAGCTGATTTGGAATCCATAAGTTATATATTTGATTTATCACAAACAAAATACAGTGCATGCTAATTTTAGAGGGGATACCGAACAAATGTAATACACAACTCGCCCACAGGATGAGACGCGAGTATCTCGTCTTTAAAAGAATGCCATGCTCCTTGCACAAATAAAAGTGTCTGCTTTGTTTCGAGGTGTAATGTACAGGACAAATGAAATGCAGAACTCGTAGTTAAAATGAGACAAAAGCGAGTGCCTCACCATCATGTTTAAAGAATGCCATGCCAATACAACTTGTAATGAGAAACAGTTCATCAAACATTGTCATTGATGGCCAGTTGCATAGCAACATTTAATGTCCCTATAAATTATCTCCCCTTTTCCACGTGTCAATCAAAACATCCATCCATAGGACCATCCCAGTACCACCGTTTACATACATGATTTATTGTATTTAACTTGTTCTCATCAGGAATAAAAGTGAAATACTGCATACTTGATGTTAAACAACAATCAATCATATAAAATGATATCCTTATCCCTTTTCAATTAGAGGGGCCATCATGATCGTATGGTAGTTAAATTTACAACTACCTGTGCAATCAGTGCCTATCACCCCTAAAGTTGTGAGTTCAAGCCTCTTTCATGGCAAGGTGTACTCGATACAACATTATGTGATAAAGTTTGTCAGTGACTTGCGACAGGTCTGCAGTTTTCTCAGGGTACTCCGGTTACCTCCACCTGTTGAAAGTGGTGTTAAACACCATAAACCAAAACCAAACCTTATCCCTTTTGAAGCTGTAAAAATATATGAAACCAAGATTTATAACAAGTATGTACCTTCTTCTGCACCATGCTGCATAAATTCTTCATCACTGTCACTGTCTTGATCATCACATCCAGGTGTTATTGTTATACCTGTACTTATTTTACCTGTAATGAAATAACATTCTTCTCGATTTTATTTTAAGTCATGCATTTATTTTACCTGTAATAAATTAATTTCTATGACCTTCAAAAAACATGTTTACAATTGGAGATTTGCTTGATTTACATTTTCAAATAAAGAAATTAATGTTTTATAATGTACTCTATATTAACAGCCATTGAAAGAATTAATTTATTCAACAACAACAAATTAAGGATCTATTATAGGAATGGAATGTGACTAAATAAGTTTTATTTGAAATGCATTTTGTGATCTTAAATATTTTGAACACTTAGCCTGTTCAACCTTTCCACATTGGCACTACTGACAAGTCACTAATAAAATGATCACATGATCAGGTGCATGGGAACCCCCTCTCGCAATTCTAAGGGTACAAATGCTGTACAACATAATAATTCCATTAAATACCCTTTTCAGCCATGTCTTTATGTAACTGTGACAACTGTTCTTCTGTGTGTTTTTTATTCTCTTCTTCCTTTTCTTTCTTTAATTTTTCATACTGGGGTCTATAATCTCTAAAAATTAAAACAAAAATACTTATTATATTGTAAATGACAAATAATTTTTATTGACCACTTTGAATTCCAGCGGGCATAATGCTTGAACTGCACAAGACATTATTTAAATATCAAGATTTGTCCCGTGAGGGATCGCGCTGTCGGTCGCCAATGTCGCAATTTGCAATTTTTTTTCTTGACTGGCGACTGAAATCGGCTTCTGGCGATTTTTTTGGCACCTATATTTCCTTGTGTAAATTTATAGATAACCACTGTGTACCGTAACAAAAATCAATAAATGATTGACGATTCGTCACTTGAATTTTCAAAAAATCGTAAAAAAATGTTTGTAACAATCCATTCTTCTTCTACATTTGCTGATTAAAACTAATTAGTCACTACAATGACAATTTTATTACATGTTTCAAGCCAATCAACGGATTATAGAATTTTTGTTTTGATTGTGTAATCTTTGATCACACCTGGCTTGATTTACCTGGTTAAAGATAATGATTCCGACAAACAATGCAATTTTTATTTTTTTAAGTTTTTTTAAAAACCAAAGTACATTTTGAGTCAAAATGTTCTTTGGTTTATAAAGAAACTTAAAAAATAAAAATGGCGCGATCAACAGGATTTTGCAATGTAATCCACCGATACTTTTAACCAAACAAACATTTGCTATATTTATTCTCATTTCTGTGAAACGTAATCTTAGTTCTCATATTTAATATGGTCATTTTTTATATGCGTTTTATAAAGGTTGGACATTGAAATGCACTGCACGAGGACGCACAAGTTTTTTATCGATCAGCATCCGGGTAACAATTGCGTTCTATTCATAGAACTATTTACAAACAGACACGTGTCTGCAATTAAAAAAAATAACCAGTCAGTATTTTTATTCCAATTGTTGCAATTTGATTATGAGACCTGAGAAATAATTATTTATTTTACACCCTTGCTTCAGTTTTTGACGTTTGTTCTACTCATTACCTACATTTTGTACAAAGTATCTAGAAGCTGGACATATTTTTTTCTGCTGAAGACTACACAAATATGAGTTATTACAATTGTTGGGGTATTAGACCAAAACACAGTAACATTTCAAAAAGGGTGGGGGAGGGGGTTATTACAATTTGTGTGATATTAGACCAAAGCACAGTAATATTTCAAAAAAAAAGGGGGGGGGGGTATTACAATTTGTGTGGTATTAGATCAAAATCATGGCAATGTTATGTTTTATCAGTTGGTTTCTAATTTGCAGAGTATGTTCCCATCCTAGGAGGTTTTCATAGCTTTTCAATCTCCATTACTAACTAATAAGGCAAAGTAACTGATTATAAGATTAAGCTCATTAAAAATATGTTCTAATGGTCTCAAAATCCTGGCTGAATCCCTGATAATCCGTAAAATACAGTATATTGTAATAAATTATATAAATCTTTTTTTTTTATGATGAAATCGAAATAAAAAACAGAAGTACAATACAGACATTAACATTTGTACAAACAAATCCGGACCATTTATACATGAAACGGAACATGAAACTGGTAGTGGTACATACAATCATCCACAGTTTCGGTTCGAAAAAATAGGCTCCTTGTAAAAATTTTAGCTGGCTCCTAAACTGGCTCCTGACTTTCAAAACTGGCACCTGAAAATGGCACCTGGCGATTTTTCTGGCTCCTACTTTTTGGGAGCCAGAGCAGCCCATGCCCGTGTCATAAAAATCCTTCAAATGTTGATGAAGAAATGGTCATTACAAAATTCCTTATGAAACAACAAAAAGAACAGTGTAATATGATACTTTAATTGGAATTCCTATTTGTCTTAATGATAGGATGGTCAAATGTTACTTGCTACTCACATTTAACAAAATAGGACGGGTAAAGTCTTATTTATACTTCCAATTACATTCTGGTGTAATATCTTGTGATCAGTAACCAATGTTACATTATTTTGATTTATCTCAATTTAACATTTTCTCATTTGAATTTGAATTTTGGATTGAATTGGCTTAATATATGAATTCTGAGATTCATACAATGATATCTAGATGTGACAAAATACCCAAATAAAATGGATATGCCACATGAAAAAATTTCTCAAATGATGTGACCTTAAATAACAAAACTGTCGTGTGATATCACGACTCTCAGAGTGAAGTAAGTATAACTGAGTATTTAGTGGTTTATTTATATTTACCTTTCATACTCCTCTGCAGCATCATCTACCAACTTAAAGAATTCTTCAATGCCTTCTCCTGTCATTGATGATACACCAACATTCTAAAATTACAAATATGTCAGTAAATGAGTGATTGATTGTTGTTTTTTACGACAATTGAGTAATTTTTCAGCTATATCATGGCAAGAACAAGTTACATTCGATAAGATAATAATGATGTTTGCTTTGTATTACACCACCATGATTAGTTAGATTCTGTCTGTGGTTAGACATGTCGCTCCACTCGAACACATTATCCTGATTCTCAGCCAACTAGTCTTTGTTCTTACTCCTTTATGCTGTTTTAAGGGGGTACCATTCACTACAGGGAGATAACTCTTTAAAATCAGTTGAACGTTTTGATCATATGTTTGTATGCATCGGTGATCAAAACCACAGAGAGAAAAGCTGCTATGTGGCTAGTGAATTTATAGCTCTGAGTCTGTTGGTTGGAATGTGTTAAAATTTTGATATTTATTACAGTGGATATATTCAAACACACTGTCAAAAAAATAAGAAAATTAAACGAGCAGATCAAATTTTACCTGAAATGTATGGTACCACCTTAAATACCAATTTTTTAGTCTGGTTTGACCCCACCAGGGGTTGAACCCATGACCTATCACACTCGAAGCAAGCACGCTAACCTTTACACCACTGTATTAACAATGGAAATGTAAATGGATACCAAATGAATATAGATTCATAAACAGGTTTAACTTTAAACTGTATGTATCTGAGTGATAGATTAGTCAAACCAGAGGCTCACCTGGTTATAAATTGTCAATGACAAAAAATATTAGTGATAGTGAATTTGAAGAATTACATTTTTTTTCAATCAATTACTTACCCGTAAGTTATTATAAAATTCCTCCAGCACCAAGCTCATGGACCTCGTCAGGTTAGATACATAGGAGGTTTCGTGTTCTAAAGCTTCCTGAAATGTCTCAAAATCTGTCATCCACTCCACAATAAAACTATGGTTGACAATATCTATCTATATAACAGAAAAATAAGTCTTATAGCAATATATTACTGAAACATTTCATATGTAATACTACCGACACACTGATTAGTATATCATACACAGCTACCTATTAAATAGATCTTTGATGTCTAAGGTAGATATGTGAAAATATCTATCATTTTGGACAATTGCCAATTTTATTATTTCACTATACATTTGTAATTGCAATAATATTTTAGCTAAAAAAAAGTGTTGAAATGATGAAAACCCAATTCATTCAGATTTCTCAAAACAAAAGTAAATAATTCTGCAAACAGACTTGCTGTCTCCTGTTTTCTTTGGCAACTGATTGCTCATATCATGTTGAATAAAGGAAGGGAGTGACCGAAATTGTTTGAAATCCATGATAAACTAGGAAGAACTGTCTTAGATAACTAAAACGTATGTCTCCCCTTAATGCGGCCATCTGTACAACAATAAGTTACACATTATGAGTTGAATGATACTATTTAAAAAACAATTATTTGACCTTGAGGTCAAAGGTCAAGGTCCCATAAGGTCATTATGGTACGCGACACATTGCCTATGGTCATGCACCCACATACCAAACATCATTGACCTATCTCGAAAGACAAAAATGTTATGGCCCGGACAAGAAAATACTATTTAAAAAAGAATTATTTGACCTTGAGGTCAAAGGTCAAGGTCCAACAAAGGTCATAATAAAGACATTACGGTACGCGACACACCACCGTATGGTCATGCACCCACATACCAAATATCATTGACCTATCTCGAAAGACAAAAAAGTTATGGTCCGGACAAGTTTCGCTGAGAAGAAGCGGAAGAAAAAATCAGACTAAAAGAATATATCTCCCTTCGTTCGAAGGGGAGACATAATTAGAATAAGTTACAATTTAACAGTAGAATACAAATGTAGTATGAAAACCACAATAAATTTTAGACGTCTGAGTAATTTTTGAATAATAGAGCTCTGAAGCTCAGCCAATCATTCTGAAAACTAAAGTAGTGCATATTTGCATTTGTCGACACTCCCTCCTTAATCAATAACAACTGTATGTCTGTGCGGTCGAAAGTCATCGATGCATATCACAGATATGGATGTAGTGACAAAAGAACTATTTTCAGGTGATGTTTTCATGAAATAAATCGAGCAAAAAATACACTTAGATATCAAAAGTAGATTTTTATACTTTTAAGTCTATCTGGTGTTTGCCTGTTTTCAATATATTCCCAGTTTAAAATATTTACTCTGAAAAAAACCCACATTATCCCAGATACAGATATTAAAGAAATTTTTAGACACATGTAAAACTATACAAAATACCATCAAATAATGACAGCTGTGCATTATATTAAAAGATAAGCATGTTGATATGTACATACAATAGTCCCCCTCTTATAAGGCCACTCCCACCATAGGTCACCTCTTTCATCAGGTCAGTTTTCACGATTGATTGATTTTTTTTGCTTAATGTCACTTTCAGCAATATTTCAGCTATATCATGGCGACCAGTTTTAGTGGTGGAAGAAGCCGGAGTACCCGGAGAGAACCACCGACCATGGGCAAGCAACTGGTAAATTTTATCACTTGCGGTTGCGAGTCGAGTGCACCCTTTTTTGTAATTTACAAAGCCGGGTGCGAACCCACGCCGTATTGGTGATAGGCTTGTATGAGTTGTTAGGTAATCCAACTACCTAACTCATTGAGCCACCCGGGCCTTTGGTAAGTTTTCAGATTCACTGAGATAGTAAAATACTACTAAACTGCCACCCCTCTTATAGGGTAAAATTTTCATTTTAGAAGTGGTAGCCTTATAAGTGGGAACTACTGTATCTCTATAGGGAAAGGCCCCACACGATTATTAATCTGCATTACCTTGTTCATCACAACAATAAATGGAAGTTTGGTTTTGTACAGTATACTACAGGCATACAGCATATTAGACATAAATGTTACAGGATTCATACTTCTAGATGTATCCATGACATAAACAATTACTGTAGGTAGAGACGAGGCCTGAAATGAGAAAAATTAGACATAAATGTTACAGGATTCATACTTCTAGATGTATCCATGACATAAACAATTACTGTAGGTAGAGACAAGGCCTGAAATGAGAAAAATTAGACATAAATGTTACAGGATTCATACTTCTAGATGTATCCATGACATAAACAATTACTGTAGGTAGAGACGAGGCCTGAAATGAGAAAAATTAGACATAAATGTTACAGGATTCATACTTCTAGATGTATCCATGACATAAACAATTACTGTAGGTAGAGACGAGGCCTGAAATGAGAAAAATTAGACATAAATGTTACAGGATTCATACTTCTAGATGTATCCATGACATAAACAATTACTGTAGGTAGAGACGAGGCCTGAAATGAGAAAAATTAGACATAAATGTTACAGGATTCATACTTCTAGATGTATCCATGACATAAACAATTACTGTAGGTAGAGACGAGGCCTGAAATGAGAAAAATTAGACATAAATGTTACAGGATTCATACTTCTAGATGTATCCATGACATAAACAATTACTGTAAGTAGAGACGAGGCCTGAAATGAGAAAAATCTTGTAAATACAACATACTGGTACAACTTGCATGGGGAAAACCGCTCGTAGCCATTGGCTGTCAGCAATCCTCGTTAAATAAATAAAGGATTAAATTAAATTTCATGGCTGTTATGATGTATTTATCATTATTATATAGATACGTAGCTGTGAATTTCAGAATTTTCCGCATTAAATAAAAACGATAATTTTTTCGTTTACTATTTTCACTCTAGTTATATTATGTGCATCTTCATTGTCGAAGCTACTTTTATGTATGTTTTACAGTTATGTCCCTTTGACTGTTTCATATGTTTTTATTGTTTTTTGAAGGGAAACACATTATAGTATACCCATATGCTACAGTACACATATAATATAGAGCAACCAAACTCATGACCAAATAACGTTGAAATTCATTCATATGCTGTGCGTATTCGTAAGATACTGCTTTATTTGGTCATTCGCGACATATTTTTGATAATGAAATTAGTCAATTTATAGCTAAAGTATAAATAATTCAGACTTTTTTCTATATCTCACAGATTTATCACAGATTTATATCAACGAACTGGTTCTGATGCTGAAAATAATTGGTCAATTATGTTTTTTGTGGACAGCCTTAACACTTACTAAAGTTTCTGTAATAATTGTTCCCGACGCCGACCATGTAAATACTTCAATCTGTCCAGGTGTGTCTAATATTATGTATCTGAAATAAAGTAAAGTCAATGAAAGATATGTTTTAATCAAATGTACTTTGGATCAGTAATTATACTTTTTCAAGGAACCTGGACTTCTTTTTTTTTCTTTACAAAAGTGATTGATTACCAGATTCTCATAAATAAACCTTCCATTCATCTTGAGTCATATGTTATAACATAGACAATGTACATATATCATATAAACATTATTTCAATAGGTACTTGATTACTATTAGTAAAAACCAAGGCCTATTGTATCAATATCACTTACTTCATTAGTAGATACCACGCCCTATTGTATCAATATCACTTACTTCATTAGTAGATACCACGGCCTATTGTATCAATATCACTTACTTCATTAGTAGATACCACGGCCTATTGTATCAATATCACTTACTTCATTAGTAGATACCACGGCCTATTGTATCAATATCACTTACTTCATTAGTAGGCCTATTGTATCAATATCGTTTTTGCTATTTTTTACTTAAAACATATTTTATTGTTCAAAAAGACAAAAGGATAGTATTCTCCCACTTTTGGACAGAAATTAAGAGATATCATGTGATCAGTAATGAATATATTCAAGGTGAACTTGCAACATTTTTTTTATCTAATCCATTCTATTGCTATCATACAATAAATGTATCTATCATTATATAGATGTATGTATATTATGAATATTAGCATTTTTGTGTGTGCAATTTGCTTCCATATCATGTAGAATAATACATAGTGTCTGGCTCTGGTCTGACTGAGAAAGATTTTGTTGGGTACTGTTTTTATATGTATTTTTTGTCTGGTTGTTTGAACATTATGGTCCCATTAATTTGATAATAAAATATTCTATACTACTCTAAATTAATATCCTGATTAATATATGATTGTACTTACTCTGTGTCAGAACTTATGTCATCAACAAACTTCATCACCTGACAAAATAATAATGTAATAATCAGTGCTTTCAATATCTTTCAAGTCTACCAGTACTTCACTATTTACAGGCGGTACTTTTTATCAAAATTTGAACAATTTTCATGAATATCTTTAAAATCAGAAGGTATCAAAGACCATTTTAGGAGTGTAAAAGTACCTGGTACCACCCCTTATTGAAAGGCCTGCATAATAAATAACAGTCATTTCAAACATACAGACCCTAAACTGATTCTACCTTATTCAAGGTTCAATATATATTTTTGAATTTCTACCTTTTTTTAAATGATTAAAGCATGTACAGTTCATTTTCATTCAAATATTATTTTTTATAAATCATTTGTATAACACAAAATGTTGCGAAAATATTTCAATCCGCAAAGAACTTTTACCTTGTGTATTTTGAGTCAAAATTACACAGAAATTTTATCTGAAGCAAAAAAAAATGTTTCCTCCGGCAATCAAACTAACCTCCACATTCCGAATGAAATATTGTTGAAAGTGGCATTAGACACACATAACCTACTGTTAACATTAAAACGTTATCTGAACTCACCTGATCAAATCTAGTGGCAAACAGATTCAAAGATGTGACAATTCCTCCATTAGGACCTAATGAGTATCTGTGTACATGTTAAAGAATACTCTAAACCAGTTGTCAACCCTAGACTTAAAATAAACTAATGTTTGTTTGCTGTATATCTACCAAGGCAACCTACCAAAACTGCCCCTGGGGCCCCATCAAAAATTATTTTTGTAGTTTAAATTAAAAAAAAAATATCTACAAATATATAATGTATTTTTGTTTTAAAATGTAATAAATTAATGTCCTATTTTGTAAGTTATATAAAATTGTGAGTTAGTGAACACCAAACCACTGAACCAGTAATTATCTAATTAAGGCCTTGAAAATCTATATAAAGCATATCTATAAATTAATACATTAACCCTGCAAATTGTATCAAACAAGCAGTGAATTCATTTATAACAAACATCTATGGGCCTTTAACATTACCTTGGTATAAATGAAATTTGTTGTACATGTACATGTATTAGATAAGATTTTAAATTCTAAATAAATTTCGAAAGTTAAAACGCTAAACAACAGATTTTATCTCACTGAAAATTTGCTATATCAATGCTCATTACAACCAAGCTATTAAATCATGATTTGATTTCGGTTGAACTACTGCTATTGAAGTCCAGACTTTGAGTCTATCAAACCCTCCACTCACTTAAACAATCCAGGGTATGGACCTGTAAGTTAATGTAACTTTTCTCGGTTGTCTCCTCACTTCTCACTGTTATTTTCCATTTATATTTATTTATTTCACTAGGTACCAGGTATATTTGTCATTGTTATGATGTAAGGATACTGTTTCATAACTTCTTTGTAATTAACTGTGTCTCTGATGTCTGAAAATATAAAGATGAATTGATTTATCAAACCATCAAATATGGTTACTTATATGCTAATTATGTCATATTGATTGATTGGTGTTTAACGCCAACTTAAAGTGAAACCTGTCTAATCTAAACCCTGAATAAAATAAGAGTCCTTATGAATCAAACTTTAAATAAAGTCCCAGTGTTGGAAATATTTGTTGAAATAACCTGAATAAACAGAATATTTATCTATTTCGAACACAAGGAAGTTAATTAGTTTACACAGGCTTTACTGTAGTGAGTTATTTTTATGAGTTTCACTTACATTTTCTTGTGGCATCCTAAATTTCTACCCGAAATCCTTTGCATCCCAATGTTACTTTTTTTACCTACATTGTAAACTTGTTCTCATTATCAATCATGATATGGCTAAAATACCGCTCAACTGACGTTAAGCAACAACTAATCAACCGTATATTTCAAATCAGAGCATATTTTGGTCATCTTGGTACTTAGTCAGTTAAATTCACTTCAGAATATATTTTTTTTTCAAAATTTTAAGTTTCTGAATACTTTTGACTGCTGTCTGCATTACAATTATGGAGAAATTAAAGCTGCCATGTCCAAATGATAGTGTATCAGAAATTTGATTTATATATCAAGTCGTTGAGATCTCCTTAATCAGTTGGTCCCAAGGCAGGTAAAAGTGAAGTACATCAGACCCTTATCTGTTTATTGCAAAAAAAGCAACACTAATTAGACATGTTAGATGGTCTAGGGATAAAACCTTGCCCCCACTGACTTGTTTATTTATTGCATGACACACATTTATCACAGATGAAAAAAAAGGGGGGGAATTGATTCCATCCAGACCATAACTATAAGATTCTACCATATCCAAGGTAATATTGTGCAGTTTGAAGAAGAGAAATATGCAAAAAATACAAAAAGATACATATCTAGAGTTACTCCCCTTTATATTACAAAATATCTACTAACTAATATATTGCACTTTTGGATGCACAGGATGTTGGAATACTCAGGTTTTACTTTTAGTTAAATGAAGAATGCACAAATTTAACATGAGAAGAAATATCGTATGTTAAACTTCCTTGATTAATGTAGGATGGTTTAAATAATATGAACTGCATGTACTATGTAAAGGCATGTTAATACAATGTAGATGAAAATATATTTAATATCAAATTTATGTCACATTAAATATATTTAGAACAATTTAAGAATATGTCAGCTAATAGTTAAATTTGTTTCATGAAATTATCTTGATTATAAAGATTTGATTAGTGAAATTTTCTAGTAAGGTTTCATATGTATCTTTATGTATCAAATAATTCAACTACTGTTAACTACTAATTTAAAAACATACATATGATAGAGTTGTTATGCTACAACTGGAGATTTGCAAATTTTTGGCTGGAGATTTTTTATCGACGTATTTGATGCATGTTTTTATTGTTTATTGATGTTTTCCTTTTGTTTGTTTCAGTATTGAACCAACTGCATCCCATTTCAATATATATTGTTTACATTTCTGTCTTATTAGTAGTGTTTCATTATCATATGATGAATGAAGGATAAAAACTGTATTTATAATTTATTCATAATCATAAGGTTATAACAATGCAATAACAATGAAGACAGAATGTTCTGAACAATAAAGTCATAGAGCACTAAAAATTAAAAAGTCACTTTGCTGCTGGTGCGTTGGGTGATAGCATACGTTTTGACATTTTTGTGGTTTATCAATTCTATCCTGGAACTTATAGTCCTTAAATAATACTTTGATCGGCTTTGGTCCCAAACAAGCCATAACAACTCAATCCGAGATGAATTCATTGCACGTTTGATCAAAATACGAAGTTTTCCTCGGCATCAAAGGTTGTCCGACTCCTGTTTGCACAACGGTTTATAACTATTTTTAATTGTCGCTATCACACTTCTAATCATCTAAGCGTGTGCCACAAACCCATTTCTTTATCCCCAATTAACTGTCAATCAGTGGATAATTGTTGTATAATCATCAACACCTTAATTAATCACCATGACCCAATTTACCTGTAAAGGTGTCAAACAGATTAATAACCGGATATCATTAAATATGACATTCACCTTTACCATTCGTATCTCGCGGCGTTTTTCGTCAGTGCGGGAGTTCCAAATGGGGAATTTCCAGAAATATTGATCGCAAAATGTAGGTCAAGATTTTATTGTACTTGATTTTTTTCACGGGCAGAAGATTTTGAAAGTTGACGGGAGGGACGGAAGGGACCCTCAAAATCGGGAGAAAAATGCTCCCGCCGGAAGGTTCACATGTATGTAAAAACAATACCTATATTTGCTGGAAAGGGAATTTCATGCACAGCAGGATCTAGGTTTATAACATATGGTGGCTTTTTTCTTGCATGTAGATGAGCAGTTATTCTCTGAAAAACAAAAACCTTAAAATAAGACAACACTAAAAACACAAATATAAACCATAAAAAAGGGAAATTATTTAAGTATTTTATAAAATTTTCAATTTAACATGTTTATAATTCTATTCTATTTTAAACTTTAAAAAAAACAAAGCTTGACTGTGGTTATGTGCATTTTGATAGTGTATACATGGTAGATGAGATCATTTTGTTCATCATGCAGACATGTCTTTTATTTAAAAATCAAAGTACTGTGGTACTTGCCTATTTTATACTTCATTTGAATTATTTGATTGTACAGTTTTACAAGCATGTCTAGATGATCTAACATGGAGATATTGCTTAACATAAACATAAAGTTTTTTATTGAAAATGTAGAGGCAAAATTAACGAAGAGAGGTAAACAACTCAGCAGGCCATGCCATTAGAAACAAAGATGGCAACTACCGTATGTAATGTTTTTATCTCAGTAAAGAAGTGAAGGATGTATTCATCTGTTCATTCATTCAAAGTGTCAAGGGAAAATATAAAACAGGGACCTTTACCTTGAGATGGAGTATATATAGTATTTGGTTTTTAATGCAAATGGGTAAGGAATGAGCATTTAAAAAATAACTTCCATATTTTGAAATATGGATCATGTGACACAGACTATACATGTAGCATAGTATATAATACATTATATTAATTTATAGTGCCTGTTTACCAGGTAATTTTTCTCAGCATTTTTTTTTTAAAATATACATATTTATGCGCTACCACCACTTAAAACAGAGTTGGCGAAAACTTTTTTTTTCTGTCTTGACATTGGGTGAGACAGAAACTGGGGTTCTGTCTGACCCATGGCCTTTGTGTCTGTCCCACCATTTTTTTGCAATATTGTATATAACCTGTCACATTTTGTTTTTTATACAAAACTGAATGCAAGATAGTCATGATCATTAAACAACTCAATTAAATGTTTTTCTGAATACATATTTTTATCTAAAAAGATAAGGCAGATATAGCCAACAATCCGTATCTAATGGTTCGATCACGTTCCGAATATTATACATCAATGTCAGTTTCCGGTTTACCTACATTTTTAATTTCAGTTAAGAATATGAATATGTTGTCATCTTCAATATATAAGCATCTCAAAACATATTTAATTAAACACAAACAATCTTTGATACTTGGGGAGTGTGGAAGTCAACTTATTTCTGTGCTCAGTAATATATTTCAGTTTTAATGTTCCACATTTCGCAGGTGCTCGTTCCTACTAAAAGGATGTTTACATTTACGCATAGGAGTTTCGATTACAAATAGGAACGTGTCGGTCCGACAGAATAAATAAACAAATTGCAAGTCTCTGTCTGACATTTTAATCAAACTGAATTTAATGCCATTGGCAGTGGAAACTGGGAGTGAATAAATTTCAATCGCCAACTGGACGACCACAAAGTAATATTGGGACAGACACGGTTCATTAATTGATCGGTCCGACCGTTATTCTGCTGGTCAGGTCCGACGATTTTCGCCAACTATGTTAAGATAGTGAACTTTTCTTAGCCTTTCCTCTACTCAGTATATATTTTAGTTCTTTTTACCTGATCCTTTTAGGCAAATTGCTATAGTGGACTTAAAGGTAACATTTTTGTTTCATTTTTGAGTGGAAACCATTGATAAATTTGATTATCACAGATCTAACAAAAACTTCCTGACTAAGTATTGTCACCTGTACAAATGTCGTTTTTCCTGATCCTGCCATTCCAAGAACAATGACACAAGTCGGGTTCTTTTCATTTCTCTTTTCTGATTGTGTACTGCTTGATTTGTCTGTTGTCGAATTCTCACTACCTGCTGCACATGCCATTTTTTATTTTTTGTTAAATTTATTCAGTGAATTTTATCTAGACATGTCTTCGTATTTTTGATTTTTACACACACCAAGCAAAAATATATAGTATTTATCTTAATATTAATCTTATCTAAATGGAATATGGCTATACATTTGAATTAATCGGAATAAATCATCGAAATTGTTTATTTAATTTAATACGAAACAAATTACAAACTAAGTACGCAGGTGCTTGAATTCCGGAAGACGGGAACTTCAAACAAGCAGCAACGATGTAAACAATCCCACAAAGCCTGTTAAACGAAAGGGATAAATACATCTTGCTGGTTTCATAAAACACATTTCACACCAGCAACAAAACCTGAGGCAAAATCGTTATTTAATTCATAAAGTAAGTCTGCTATGCAAAACGATTTCCCAAATAGTCTGCAGATCATTTGAGAACAAACACCGAACAGTCTTCAACATGTCAACACTAACAGGTGTATGGTAGAATGAAAAAAATCTCCCAAATCCCTATTGCACCATAGTTCACATTGACCACAAACATGGACACAGCGGTATGATTGCATTGTGTATTTTTGTTTAGCAAGTATGATTCTATGAATGCATGACCCTGGAAGACTTTGATTTGAGCATTCCATATATCTATAGACAGAATTAATTATTCTGGCTCCATACTAGTCTAGGACATATATTAAGTGCAGGTACAACCTGAGAAGAGAGTGATAGATAGACTAGGCATAACGTCAGCAGTCTCATTAATACCGAAATATGATGTATATCCACGTGTGACCGTAATTCGGTCAGTTAAGACATTTCCTTATGATTCTCATTCAAATTGGTATTTATCTCAAAGATAAATGCCATGTTTACTTGGGCGCTTAAGCCAAATAAAATACCAAAACATCGCTTAATTTGATGAAGAAATGTCGGCTCGCTGACCATTTTTGTTTGCATATGTTTTGTAATGGCGCCCAACTCATGTTACCTGAAATCGGTCAACCATAAAATAGTCACGTAGAACACTAGGAGATTGTATTTTACCATATTTTGTAATTTGCTTTTTCTATATTTCCCCATTTTTTCATTAAATTGTATTTGCTGTCACTTGTTTTCAGCAGATAATATCTCTGTTTTCACGTACAATTTTATCCATCCAATTCCATGTAATTTATATTAAATCATATATATT
Source organism: Bathymodiolus septemdierum (assembly GCA_963383655.1). Lineage (NCBI taxonomy): Eukaryota > Metazoa > Mollusca > Bivalvia > Mytilida > Modiolidae > Bathymodiolus > Bathymodiolus septemdierum. The sequence continues at coordinate 11,478,898 of OY726523.1, forward strand.
ACTCACAAATATTCCCTCTAAAAATCAAAATTGTCTAAGGAATTACTTAATTTCAAAACGAAAACAATGCAATTTCCGTTGCTTAATTGAGTTGTAAATATAGGTCAAGATGTGCAGTGGAATGTAAACAAACACAGGATATGCAAATTATCCATTACGGGCTGTGTTTTTCTGGAAATATTTGACTTTGATTATTAAGTCAAAATGATAGTAGTAAAATAGCACCATTTTTGGCACCAAAACCTATAGATATATTTTCTTATCTGTTTAAATCTCATTGTTGTCTTGATCAAAGTGAAAGTAAATCCATTATCTATTTCTGGACGCAGTTTGCAGGATAAATGATGTCATCGACATCTCAACTCACATGACGGTGCATTCCAAAATGGTGACCGATTTCAGGTGTTGACCGATTTTAGCGGACGACAGGATACATATAAAAGTGCAGACAAAAAACACACATTGTTAAAAAAAACTGTTTGATTGTAATAATGACTTGATTGGTCTAGAACAAGCATAAACTTAAAATCCTTGAAATGTATATGATGTCTTTACCATGTAAGCGTCAACAGTAAAGATACAAGCTGATAAAACTCCCAGTTCGAGGGTATACCAGTCTGTGCCAAAAAGTTTTGAAACACTAGCCCTAAGGGCTAATAAAAAAGAAATATTACTATCCCAAAAAACATTTTAGTAGACCCAAAAAATGTCTCACTGGTTGATGATCACGAATTGATCCGAACCCTCTAGGCATAACAAGAAAAATTTGGAAAATTAAACCTCAAACCCTGCATTCTGAATGTATCTGGAAGAGTAAAATATTTATCAAAAATAGGATTTTTTCCTCCAGGTCAGATGAAAAATTCCCCTTCCCTACATGTGCATTTAGAGCATCCACACGGAAGTTGTTACACCTGCTAACAAAACTACCATTTTCCCCCTGATCTTCACAATATGAATAGATGCAGAACATAAGCTTAGTTTCCTCCCTATACATTAGCCATGGCCTTTCATTTTTCCACAGAGAAAGAAATTTTCTTGTTCTTTTTTGTGTCCTCATACTTATTTTTTCTCTCTACGACTTCAGCCTTCAAGTCAGTTTTTCATTTTTGTGGTAACTTTTGACCAAGTTTCGCCCCTCAGTCCAGTGCAACAGTATTACTGATCATGTTGTGACTTCGAAAATCGATTGGAAAGATCATAAAAAAGAATGTGCAACAATGTACCTTTTAACAATTTAAACAAGTGATTTATTCTTAACATGGGTAATTTACCGTGAAGTAACACATTTTGTTCTACCGTCAACCCCGCCTATTTGCATACAGGAAATGTCCGAGCATAATATCCATTTATACAGAGTATATAATAATACGATAAACGAAATTCCAGAAAAGGTTGATCATACAACATGATTCTCAAGACATCCATTGTCCGATTGGAGTAAATAAAAGTTTCGCATAGGTATCATTGATATACTGATTTTTATTTATGAAATAAAGAACTAAAAATGTCCAGAGATGTTTTTTATTTTCATCTTTCAGCTTTACATCCTTAAATGTTTATCATCGGCAAGTCAGAAATCACGTAATGATAGTTTATTTTTAAACAAATGTTCCACTGAAAAGTTGTGTTTATTGGCTGATGTAATGCTCGTTTCTATGATAACGTTAAGAATTATGCTCAGCAAAAAAAGCTGTTTCCAACATTGAAATAGTTTATTAATTATGCAATATATTTCAGCTGTCATTCATGACCCCTCGATGACCCGAATGCTATTCTCTTTTCCGAACATCCGGGCATTTAATAATAATGAGCTTTTTAGCAATCAATTTTAATCATTTCATTCTTATAATTCGTCTTTTTTATTAACAAAAATAAAGTATTGTAAAGAAAATATTACTTATTAGCAAAGCGTATGAATGGATTAGAGACTATAATATTATGTAACCTGTCCATGTCAATATAAAAAAAAAACGGCAGATGTAAACAACAAGGCGTGCGGTATAAAAATACGGATAAAAACACATAAATTGACTCTACATACATTGTAGTAGGAATAATGACATTATTTACTTTAAAAATGATAAATACAGCAAGCAAGCTTGTTATACATTTAAATTTCACTCTGAGATCAAAATATGACTAAAACCATGATGTCAACAAACAACATACATAACCAAAAAAATAGATAAATATCGTTAACTAATAAAACAGAAAATTCAAGAACAACTTTTTCGAATATTTTGACCGTAATGACAACGGTATGAATGATTCACAAAATAATTTATGAATGTTTTAAAAGCGTACTAAAATAATTATGTAAAAATTTATCTCGTTATATACGTACCGCGATTTCGGTTATTAGTTTGTGCACGAAAATCGGAACTCTCGGTTCTTTTATGAGTCGTAAAGATAACGCATGAAAAGGCTTCAAGTTGAAGGTCGCTGTAAGCGTGCATAATGTAAAAACGTGATTCATTGGAAGCGTAAAGGCTAAAAGCGAAGTCCTGAATAACAAATCTTAGAGCAAAATGGAATAAACAAAATTACTCTCTTAAAGTGTTGAGTTGTTTTTCACTGTAAACGACTTGAAATTTGAAAATTCAAGTTCTGCAAGACAAAATTTTTACTAGCCCAGCGGGCTGGTAACTGATACGTTTTCACTTGCCCGGTACAAAATTTACTAGACGTGGGCATCGGGCTAGTCGTTAACGGCACAGACTGGTATACATCTTGTAGTTTTATATTATTTTATTATAGTATTAATATACATAATATGTACAATGTTGGTCTTATCCAAATTGTGAATAATTAAATTAACTACAATATCTTACTAACAGAAAGTTTTTGCATCAGCATATATAATGTTGCAGTCTGTACATGTTTGTAAAGCAAATTCGTAGAATTTGGAATCATAACAGATGAAAATTGAAAAAAGGACAGATTTATTATTAAGTTTTCCTAAAACAATATTTTTGATTCTCATGCTTTTAGTGACATTCATATTATCATTGTGTTTTTAGTTTGTGTAATACATATACCTATGATGTGCAAGCATATGGCATTAGTATCATGTGACATGTCTTTTAATTTTGCTCTCAATACAATTTTTAATTTTGTATATTTTGCAGAACTAGTTATTAGTTTGCAGAATGGACAATTATCATGTCCTTGAAATTATTGGTGAGGGATCATTTGGAAAAGTATATAAAGGACGGAAGAAGTTTTCTTCACAGGTAAGACTCATTGTACCATTTTACTTAACATTTATATATACATTGTTTTGTTGGACCACACAATTGTATTGTAATAAACTCAGAATGTACCTAATATATTTTGTAAATACAATTTCTCAGACAGTGTCAGTGTTTGTACAGATAGTTAAAGCTATGTACCTAACACCGTAGAAGATGTTTGTTCACCTGGTAATTGTGTCTTTGTGACCTGAATGGAATTGATGTTGACAAATTTGAATTTTTATTTGTGCTTGTCAATTTTGTCATGTGAAATTTATTGTTTTCCTACTGTCACATTTAATAAAAACTTATTTGAAACTGTCCAATCAACAAGTAATTCTACCTAAATAATAATTGTTCATTTTATTTTATTTGTTAGGTTGTAGCATTGAAGTTTATTCCAAAAGTTGGAAAACCAGAGAAAGAGCTCAGGAATTTAAGAAGAGAAATTGAGATAATGAGAAACTTACACCATGAAAACATCATTGAAATGTTGGACAGCTTTGAAACAGATAAAGAGGTAGAATATTATTATGTGTTTCTAAAGAAAAGGGCATTAAATAAATAGAAAAACAGAAAATCCTGCATTGACATAACAGAGGCAAACACACAAACAAATGATCGCTCACTTTCCTGCCACTAAAAGAAATACTAAAACTTCTTTTTTGATTTTTTTTTACTGATGCTTTCTACAATTTCTTTGTTATATTGGTTGATGGAGAATCTAGTCTTGTCACAAGGTACTGGCAAATTTTATCCTGTATGCCTCAGCATGCATAGGAATGAGATTTACAAACATTAGTTGTGATAAGCACAACACACATAGGTAGATGAGGGGTAGCAATTGTATGGTAATGGTAGTTGGATTACACCTACATATGTAATCAGTGCCTATCACAGCTAATGTTTTGTGATTCATTCCCTTCTGTGGCGAGATGTCTTCAATACAAATTTATGTGATAAATATTGTCAGTGATTTGCAATTTGCATAAGATTTCCTCCTGGTACTCCTGTTTCCTCCACAAATTATGTGATAAAGTTTGTCAGTGGTTTTTTCCTGGTACTCCTGTTTCCTCTACAAATTATGTGATCAAGTTTGTCAGTGACTTGCTGCAGGTCAGTGGTTTTCTCCTGGTACTCCTGTTTCCTCCACAAATTATGTGATCAAGTTTGTCAGTGACTTGCTGCAGGTCAGTGGTTTTCTCCTGGTACTCCTGTTTCCTCCACAAATTATGTGATCAAGTTTGTCAGTGACTTGCTGCAGGTCAGTGGTTTTCTCCTGGTACTCCTGTTTCCTCTACAAATTATGTGATCAAGTTTGTCAGTGACTTGCTGCAGGTCAGTGGTTTTCTCCTGGTACTCCTGTTTCCTCCACAAATTATGTGATCAAGTTTGTCAGTGACTTGCTGCAGGTCAGTGGTTTTCTCCTGGTACTCCTGTTTCCTCCACAAATTATGTGATCAAGTTTGTCAGTGACTTGCTGCAGGTCAGTGGTTTTCTCCTGGTACTCCTGTTTCCTCTACAAATTATGTGATCAAGTTTGTCAGTGACTTGCTGCAGATCAGTGGTTTTCTCCTGGTACTCCTGTTTCCTCCACAAATTATGTGATCAAGTTTGTCAGTGACATGCAGCAGGTCAGTGGTTTTCTCCTGGTACTCCTGTTTCCTCCACAAATTATGTGATCAAGTTTGTCAGTGACATGCAGCAGGTCAGTGGTTTTCTCCTGGTACTCCTGTTTCCTCTACAAATTATGTGATCAAGTGTGTCAGTGACTTGCTGCAGATCAGTGGTTTTCTCCTGGTACTCCTGTTTCCTCCACAAATTATGTGATCAAGTTTGTCAGTGACATGCAGCAGGTCAGTGGTTTTCTCCTGGTACTCCTGTTTCCTCCACAAATTATGTGATCAAGTTTGTCAGTGACATGCAGCAGGTCAGTGGATTTCTCCTGGTACTCCTGTTTCCTCCACAAATTATGTGATCAAGTTTGTCACTGACTTGCTGCAGGTCAGTGGTTTTCTCCTGGTACTCCTGTTTCCTCCACAAATTATGTGATCAAGTTTGTCAGTGGTTTTCTCCTGGTACTCCTGTTTCCTCTACAAATTATGTGATCAAGTTTGTCAGTGACTTGCTGCAGGTCAGTGGTTTTCTCCTGGTACTCCTGTTTCCTCCACAAATTATGTGATCAAGTTTGTCAGTGACTTGCTGCAGGTCAGTGGTTTTCTCCTGGTACTCCTGTTTCCTCCACAAATTATGTGATCAAGTTTGTCAGTGACTTGCTGCAGGTCAGTGGTTTTCTCCTGGTACTCCTGTTTCCTCTACAAATTATGTGATCAAGTTTGTCAGTGACTTGCTGCAGATCAGTGGTTTTCTCCTGGTACTCCTGTTTCCTCCACAAATTATGTGATCAAGTTTGTCAGTGACATGCAGCAGGTCAGTGGATTTCTCCTGGTACTCCTGTTTCCTCCACAAATTATGTGATCAAGTTTGTCAGTGACTTGCTGCAGGTCAGTGGTTTTCTCCTGGTACTCCTGTTTCCTCCACAAATTATGTGATCAAGTTTGTCAGTGACTTGCAGGGTGTCAGTGGTTTTTTCCGGTTACTCTGTTCTCCTCCACCAATAAAGCTGACCACCATTATATTATTGAAATATTGTTGAAAGTGGTGTTAAGCACTCATAGCTTTAGTAAATGGAAATTCAATACCTTTAGAATTCTCAGTATGCATTAGTATTCATACATATATGTACATGTATGAAAATAAATATAGCACACAATAATTACTGTATTCTTTTATTAGAATGCAGATTGAGTCTCTTTTGACAAATGAAAAAGTGACATCTACATGTTGGATATATTTCATATATATTTTATGAATTTTGATAGGTTGTTGTGGTAACAGATTATGCAGAAGGAGAATTATTCCAGATATTAGAAGATGATGGTAGTTTACCAGAAGAACAGGTATGTCGTATACTTTGAAGTCTGTAGAATTTCATAGTACATGTATTTACTGATAATACATATTTAATCAGGGAATTTAAAAAATCAAGTTTGAAATTATTAACAAATCATATTCATGCATAAATATATTTGTTTTGTATCAACATGTTGGTTTTTTTTTCTCGATATTGATTTTTTTATATGTAATATTAAAAAACTTTATATAATCTCCATATTACAGAAGGAGTTGTCATGGTTGTGATCGTATGATATTTGGATTTACTTTACAACTACCTATGCAATCAGTGCCTATCACCACTAAAGTTGTGAGTTCGAATCCTGCTCATGGTGGGATGTACTCTGTACAACTTTATGTGATAAAGTTTGTCATTGACTTGGGGCAAGTCAGTGGTTTTCTCAGGGTGCTCTTTTTTTCCTCCACCAATAAAACTGGCCGCCATGATATAGCTGAAATATTGTTGAAAATGGAATTAAACACCCTAAACCCTAACCCTCCATATTTATGATATTACAGTTAATTTTGGTAGTTCTAATAACTATCAAAGTCAAAGGAATTACAATTGCTTTGATTTTATGAGCAATTGATTATAAATTAATTTTAGTCACATGTCATTTTATACGTGTTTTGATTGGTTTAAAAAGTTGAGGTTATTTTCATATGTACTGAATCTGAAAATAGACGTCGTTCTCAAGGCGTCGCGTGCCGTTGTCATCAGGCGATTTTCTTTAAATGAGGCCCTTTGAGTTATTTAAATTTATTTCCGATTATTTGCCTTATTTTGAAAAAATAAATATATTTTTCAATATCATAGCAAAAAAAGTTTGAATTAATTTATAAGGATTGATTGAAATTATTTGTTTGGTTCATTCAAAATGACCTCAATCAGGTTGTACACACCCTTGCGTAACCTGCTACGTGGGTTACACAGTGTGTACAACCTGATTGAGGTTATTTCTTCATGAACCGAACACAAATTTTGATCAATCCTTAAATACATAATGATATACATATATAATGTAAATCAAGAAAATGACTCCCAAATTTGAATTTTATTTGAGTTATCCAAGAAAATGACATGGCCACAATAGCTTCAAGTCACCCAGGAAAATTACTTGGTAGAATTAAAACATTACTTCAGCATCACTATTGTTTATTTATCTCTGTATTGCCATTGATGATCAATTTATCAAGGAAAATGTTGGGATCCAATTAACATTTTTAACCCTGCCACATTGTTGTGCCTGTTACCCATGCGATTCTGTGTCTTTCATGTCTAAATTCTCACAGAATATGGCATTTTCTTTAGGATCTAAACCATTGCCTGTTAACATGGTTAGATAATGTCAGCCTTATACTAACTACATTCAAACTTATTATTATATTTGTCTTTACAGGTTCAGATCATAGCTTGCCAACTAGTTTCAGCATTATACTATCTTCATTCACACAGAATTTTACACAGAGATATGAAACCACAAAACATACTACTAGGGAAGGGTGGTATAATCAAACTATGTGACTTTGGTTTTGCTAGAGCTATGAGTTTCAACACTTTAGTTCTCACGTCAATCAAGGTTAGTATGTTTTATTGTCCACAGATTGTGTGTTTCTACATGTATTTTACCTGCTGTCAAAAATAAATTTTGAAGACTGTTTAAGGTGGTACCTAACACTACAGGGAGATAACTCTTTAAAATCAGTTGAACGTTTTTGTATGCAGATTTCAAGCATCTCGGTGATCAAAACCACAGAGAGAAAAGATGCTATGTGGCTAGTGAATTTATAGCTCTGAGTCTGTTGGTTGGATTTTGATATTTATTGCAGTGGATATATTCAAACACACTGCTAAAAAATTAAGAAAATTAAACGAGCAGATCGAATTTTACCTGAAGTGTATGGTACCACCTTAAGTGCTTTGAGCAAACCAATGATCTTCATGATGTTTATGATTCTTATATAAATACAGAAATGTTTTAATTATATATATGTTAAAAAAAACTAAATTTATGATTACAAAGTATTGATATGTTATATAATTTAATTGTAAATTTACTTTATTTTTGAATTTGTTATTTTTAGATACTGGAATTCTCTTTACTATATTATTTGTTCGTCTGTCATGATTTACAATATTAGTTATGTTTCTAATTGTGCATCTATATTTGTGAAATTATATAATATTTTATATTGAAAAAATGTTAAGTCAAGCATACCTTAAATTGAGGCCTCATCTTAAAATTGACTGAAAATAGTATGATTATAATTTTAACATTAAAATTTGTATGATTAGATGCAGATTGGGGGTGTTTAACGTGATTTTCAACAATATATCTGTGTTATTGTGACAGTCAGTTTTATTAGTGGAGGAAACTAGCAAATTATATTAATATATGGTAATAGCAAGTACACCTCACCATTTCCAGGATTAATACCCACCATTATAATGGTGATCAGTACTGATTTAATATTCTAATGTAATGATAACTACCATACAAGAAAATTACCCTAAATTTATTTGAAAGAATAATATTGAAAACAAACATTTCATGTTGATTTCAGGGAACACCATTATATATGTCACCAGAACTAGTGGAAGAGAAACCTTATGATCATACTGCTGATTTATGGTAGGTACAGTATAGCCAAAGCAAAAAGGGAATTTTACTAGTTTCAGAATTTACCCATGATTTTGTGTTCTTTAACAGAAGAAATGAAAATTAGATCACAATGCAAATATACAAAGCTTCTTGGATACAATAAGCATAACCTAAAACAGATTTGTATTTATATACAATGTACATTGTAACTTCTGTTATAGAAATAAGAAAAAGAAAATGTTTCAGCGTTGTGTGCATACAGAAAAACAAAACATGTACATGTGACAGAACAACTATTATCATACCCTATTTTGAGAAACACTAAACAGACTTAGAAAAAGGTTATAAAATGAAAAACAAAAAATACCACACCGACAGCACAATTTCAAATTCTAATAAGAAAATCATAGAAAAGGTCAAAATTGACACCCCAACACACATTTACATGACCACCCACTCTTATCTAATAGCCCGGGTGGCTCAATGAGTTAGGTAGTTGGATTACCTAACAACTCATACAAGCCAATCACCAATACGGCGTGGGTTCGCACCTGACTTTGTAAATTACAAAAAAGGGTGCACTCGACTTGCAGCCACAAGTAATAAAGTTTACCAGTTGCTTTCCCATGGTCAGTGGTTCTCTCTGGGTACTCCGGCTTCTTCCACCACTAAAACTGGTCACCATGATAATTATAGCTGAAATATTGCTGAAGGTGGCATTAAAACACCAAAAATCAAAATCAATCAATCTAATACTTTCACACAATAAAATGTTAACCTGATTGTGAAATGAATGTTACAATGTGATTACTTATTTTTAAAAGATTTACCAATGGTTTCTACTGTAAAATGAATGTGGAAAAAAAGAATATGATAAAGCATGTTATTATTGTCTGATACTACTACTTGTCTTTATTACAGGGCTTTAGGTTGCATCCTATATGAGCTGTTTACTGGTACCCCTCCTTTCTACACTAACAGTATATTCCAGCTAGTCAGTCTTATCATCAAGGATCCAGTCAAATGGCCTAAAAATATGACACCATTGTTTAAAGACTTCTTACAAGGGCTTTTAACAAAGAACCCTAGGGCTAGATTGGCCTGGCCAGACTTACTCATGCACCCCTTTACAGCTGAGGGTGTTACAGGTTTGTTGTAATAACATCAGTTGAATGAGGAAGTGTTTTGATATGTAATGACTATTTTTACATTCTTTTCAATTTAGTGAATGATTGTTGTTGAACGTCAAGTGAGAAGTTATTCGGCTATTTCTTGTCGAGAACAAGTTACATTTCAATTAGATGATGATGATGTTCGATTTGTATCAGACAAACACGATTAGTTGAATTTTTATGATGCTAGCTCACTGAAACAGCAGTCCACAGGTAGACATGTTGCTCCACATTATCCTGTTTCCTAGCCAACCAGTATTTGCTCTTTCTTCTTAATGCTGCATGCTTTAATAGCAGAAAAGCAGCAAATATCAATTTTATAAGTATTAGATACCACCTTTAAATGGCTCGAACATACAATATACCCCAAAATACAATATACCCCAACATACAATATACCCCAAAATACAATATACCCCAGCATACAATATACCCCAACATACAATATACCCCAAAATACAATATACCCCAGCATGCAATATACCCCAACATACAATATACCCCAACATACAATATACCCCAAAATACAATATACCCCAGCATACAATATACCCCAAAATACAATATACCCCAACATACAATATACCCCAACATACAATATACCCCAGCATACAATATACCCCAGCATACAATATACCCCAACATACAATATACCCCAAAATACAATATACCCCAACATACAATATACCCCACTCAAGAGGAGCTCACCATCCATTACACCACTGATGTGTTTTCTTATCAAAGAATGCAAATGATTTGTAAATTAACAACACAAAGAAGTGAATTGTAAGACAATATAGTTCAAGGTGGGTTAATAGTATCATGGGGAGGTAAGCAGTATTTGCCAGAAATTAAATAGCCTTATCAGTTGACAACAATATCAAGGTGAATTATACTATTCATGTAAAATTAAAAATTGAAAAAGAGTACCCAAGTCCAAAGGGATAGTTAAGTAAAGAAGACAATCACAAAGACACCATCACTATAGACCTAGGGTAAAACAAAACAGAGGTGCTTTAAAATCACATGTCTTTACAATGGTTATACTTGCCTCTGTATGATCATGCTATTCTTTTGTAGTTAAAGATGAGGACACAAAATTAGCCAGTCCTTTTACTCAGCCTTTGACAGCTTCTATGGTGATAAGAAAGGAAAAACAAGCTCAAGAAAAGGCTCATCCACCTGGAACTTCTAAAATATTGGCCAAAGCTAGAAAAAAAGCAATGGAAGAAGAGAAAAAGGTTTGACAAAAGAGAAATCCTTATAATATAAATACTTATAGCACGTTCCTATAAATACTCAATTTAATTTAACCTGTATGAGGAAATTAATTTAAAGCTTCACTCTTATGTCATTGGTAATTTATGCATTTTTCATTTGATCACACTTAAGCATATTGTCTGTGTCAACAGATGACCGATGCCAAAAATTATCGGTCAGTATGACGTCAAACACATTAATACATAATTGCAGCGAGTCGGGTAGGGCGAGCTGCAATGCTTGTTATAATGTATGTCAAGACTTTCAAATCTGACTTTATTGTTTTTTATCGGTAACATCATAATGTGTTTTTTACATCACAATGACCGATAATTTTCAGTATCAGTGTAAGTTCATTGATAATGAAAATGCTCAAATTTCTGATAATAGCAACCAATTCTATTTTCTTTTCTGTAATAGATACATGTATTTATAAGTACAATGTATTTGAACTTTCCAATTGGTTGCAGAAAGAGAAAGAAGCTCCTACAACTGGTGGAGAGAAATTAACAGCAAGTAAAGAGGCATGGGGACCAAGTAACAAAAAGGTTCCAGAAAAGTTACACCCAGAAAAAGAACAACTGCCAGTCCAGTTACCCCCAGAACAAGAGAGGACTAGATCAGAACAGTGGGAGAACACTGGTACAAGTCAGGTATGTTCCTCAGTAATATATATAGTTACTGTAGACATTCTGATACTAAACTTAAAAAGAAAATTGTATTGTATTTGAATATTATTTTTATGACCATGCCTGTATGTCAATCCCGCTTGGTTTTCAATCGATAACCTAAGATATCCTGAGGCAAATCATATAAAATTTATACACTAGGTCAGGCATTGTAATAGGAAGACCAATTTTTGATTTGAGACTTTACGTCAAATGATATGCAATACAGATGTTTCTTAAACCAGTGGTTCAGTGGAATCTCGTATTACTCATTTCCTTTAACAACTCAAAAGTGAAATTATTGTCTGTTCATAGTAGTGTAGTTCTTGGCTGATTTTACCTTTGGTAACTGTAAATCTATGATATTTTAGTTTGAAGTCAAATGATTAGTCCCTTGAACTTTAATACAACAAAGTTGGGTCGACTGTATCACTTTGTCATTTAAAAGTAATTCTAAATTAAGTAGTTTTTACAAAGTATGATTTATTGCATATATTTTATGTTTATAAAGTTACATGTTTTTTATGCCCCTGCTGTTAGGCATCAGAGGCCATGTATGTACGTCCTGAATTTGGTTTCCGCTTAATAACTTAAGTTCCCTTTAGCAAAAATTTGAAATTTAGACATAAGGTCAGGGACTTTAAAAGAAAGACCAAGCTCTATTTCAGACTTTACCATTCTTCCTTTTTTTTTTTCGAGAATTATTAGAGCAAAATTTAAACATACAGACATCTAAGCATTGCCTTATCTATACTTTATTATGGATTTTTTTTTAGAAGGATATTACATACAATTTACATACACCTAACAAATATATCTGTAGTCTAGCTTAACGCTTCACTAAGAAAACAATTACTTTCTAATGCTAATAATAATATTCTTTTGTTGCATTTAGTGCTATGTTTAAAATCAGGAATATGTTAATGACAATTTTATTGTTTGAAGTATTTTCGGGTTGGGAAAAGTAGTCATTCATGACATTACATCGAGTTAACTCATGAAAGAGCTGAGGAAAAAATGGGTTATAGTGTTTTATTGTTATAAATGACTACTTTACTTAATATGAAATGCTATTATTGCAATATATTTTAAATTTAATAAATTTTATATCTGTAAATTGTTTTTAATGCTTTTCCTGGATACATTGTATTTATGTTACAAATATGAAAATAAAATATGTCACTTATCAGTTTTATTAAATCCTTATATTTCATTGACAGCTGTATAATAATTACTATTTATCATATGCTATGTTTGATGTGAACTAACCAATCTTTTTTTTAACCTTTTTGTTAACAGGATAACCAGCCAGATATTGAGGTAATTATTTAACCAGTTATATCCTCTCTTTACAGTTGTTTCTCTTCTAGTGTTTGTACATCCCAAGAAATCATTATATTAAAATCTGGGTTGAACAAATCAAAGCTTTTATTTGGTGCACATTTAGTATGAATTCACATTATTTTATTATTTACGGAATATCTCTTTACTTGTTTGTTTTTCTAAGATCGTCATTTAGTTTAGTTTTATCATTTCAAAAATGATGGATGATTGATTTTTAAGACTATTTTAGTTCTCCAACAAACATTGGATACAACAGAATCACTAACCGTCTCAACTTGAATAATAGCATGTCAAATTTATCAAACCACAGTGAATTTTTTAGAATTATAATTACTTGACTACAAAGGATTTTTTATTTGATTAAGGAGGAAAAATTTAATTCATTACAAAATTTACTTGTATTAATTGCTTTTAGTTAGAGGTTAAGATTATACTGTTTAACACCACTTTCAGCTATATAGAAGTGTGATCTGTGACCCCAAAAAAAGTCATAAATAAAATCATACCACAGGAATCTAAAAAATTACGGTCAATTGAATAGTATCTAAGACATCTTTTTGTACATGTATTTGAAAAATCAGTACAATTTGAACCTGTTTGATTACAAACTCGTGTTTCGAAACCTAAATTTTGCACTGGTTTGTGATGTTACCAACAATTTAACACCCTATTACTTAATATATCTGTTTGTCTGGATGAAGAATAATGAATTTGATGTGAAAATATTTAATTTGTACATGTATTTCCTATCAGTGGAAATAATGTTCTTTGATGATTGTTTATTGTTTATGTATGAAATATTTATTTGCAGCTGAAATATACCAATGGTGTAAGTCACTGCACCGAGTTAAAAATAATTTTCAAGAACACTATATTGTGGATGGGAAATTTTGTTTTTTCAGTTTCATATATTTATTAATAGAAGTTCTTTCATGTTTGAAAAGAAGAGTTTTTGAAGCACATTCAGTGTACTTTCGTTATACAGGATCTCTTTAATCCGCCATCCTCACTTATCACTATCAAATTTGTCAATATCCATATTTCCAAAATTAGTCGAGTTTATATGTAAATTTCTCCTTCAATATATTCCCATCCTCCCCTATCGCCAAAATATATAGCTTGGTCCAAAAGGCAGAGGTATACCGAGGGTCTATTGTATACAGATTAGGCTAGTCAGTGTTTTAATGTTATGATATATTTGGTTCAAACTAGAGTAAAACCTGTCTAAGCCAAACCTCTTTGGGACTCAAGAATTTGTTCAGTTTAGACAGGTGTTTGATTTACACAGGTTCAAATTACATAGACATTTAGTAGATGGGACTGTAAAGTCTGTCTGGTTTAGGCAGATTCTCGGTTTACTCAGGCTTTGGTTTAGACAGATTTCACTGTATCAGATAATGAGCACTATGATCTGTGATGTTAGCAGTTGAGTGAGGGTCTATTTGGTTGGTCTTTGTAAAAAATAAAATCTTTAAAATTATCTATTTTAGTTTATTTAATGAAATATAAATGTATGTTCTCAGTATCTTCAAAATGCTATGCAGATAGAGGAAAAATTTATTGGGCAAAAGAAGTATAGTTATTCAATATTAAAGACCTCTATATATTGCATAGTAACTAATTAAATAGAGATTTTTGCATTGATATTTTCAGAATATTAGCCCTACACCAAGACCAGATAGAATCAGTAAGGATTATGAGAAGGAATATCCTGGTATAGAGATAGAGGGGCGTATAACAGTCCGTAGAATTCCTGAAAGAGAGAAAGATAAAAGTAAAGAGAAAGAGAAAAGTAAAGAAAAAGAGAAAGCAAAAACAAAAACTATTGAAAATGTCAAACTAGACGGAGAGGTAACTTCTTTTAAATATATCTGGTGATAGTTTCTGTCTGTATAATTTCATCCATCTAATTACGTAGGCTTGCATGCCTCAGTTATTTGTTATTATGGTAAAAACAGATTAGTACAATAGTGCTTAAAATACATAAATTTATTATGTTATAAACAAATTAGTAGTGTTTCTTTTGTAATTTACACTTAATAAATATATGTGATAATAATAATAAACAAAATGTGAAGAAAACTTTTTCTATAAGTTTTAATTTTTATTTTATTTTATTTTTCAAATATGAGTGAGTTTTATACTTTAAGATATCTAATATCACCATCAATATAAAAAAGTGTAATAAGATTGTATGATTATTTCATTATCATAAAAAAAAGGAATGTACAATACAAAAACATTTACTTTTACTTTTCATTATTATTGGGGGGATTTTTGTCTGAGGACTTTTGTCCTGTTCTCATTATTCCTAATTATTGCCTGTAATATAACTAGATGTTATGAGCAACGAGAAAAAGTCTGTTGTTATACTGGTCTAATTAAATTTGACGTTTGTTGAATTTTTAGCTATATACTAACATCAAACAATATCCTATATGAGGTCACATTAGAGGTAATATTTTCAATCAACCAATCTGCAAATTTGATCAAATCTAGAAGTACGTACATATTAAAAATGAGATCAAGCCGAGAGATGTTGTTCAATTAGTCAATA